>CM076570.1:1041819953-1042454750 GCA_034641835.2 Pinus albicaulis | reverse complement strand
TGATGTTGTCAGTCATGCCACCCATAATTTTCCTGAATTGCCTCATCTCAAGCCCATGGTTATTGTCGCATTCCTTGAGTCTACGGTCCCAAAAGCCTCTGTTCCTTCCTCAACTGCTGCCAAGAACCCCAATACTATTCACACCAATCACCCCTGTGATTTGTGTGATCTCCATGGCCATTATACCCACCTCTATCCCCACCTCGAGGACTTCTGCACCTCTCTAGTGACAGTTTTCCAATTCGAGGCCAAGCGCAATGAGTCCACCACTCCCTTATTTGCGCTTTTTTCTTTAGAAAAACCAGAGGACACACCCGATCCTATTGACATTCCCCCTCCAAATGTCGAAATGACAAATTCTTCAGCCACTGTCCACTACATGTCATCATCTATGAGATCCTCGATGGAAGACCCCCCCCGGGACTTCCCCTTTTGTTTTGCCTGACCTCCCTTTAGCGATCACCTTGGGCTCAACATCAGTGGATCATTCATCTACTCATTTTCCTATCACCCCTTATGACGATGCGCATGTTAACCTCTATTCTCATGATGATGAGTCAGGTAGCTTCGCCGCGTCAAGTGGTCTTCCTTCCATCAGTCACCCCATCTTCTATTGCGATGATGACATTATGGAAGAAATCACCACCCCTGACTTTATCTATCCCCCCTTACATCAAACCCATGCATTTGAACCACATACACCTTGTGGCCATTACATTGACACCCAATGTTTGGGTAAGGGGGCACCCATATTTGAGAGTCCAAGAGAAGCAATTCTCTAGAACTCTCTTAGTGCATCTGGTTGTGTTGACTCTAGTACCATCATTCTTCCCTATTTAGAAGAACCTCTAGAGTCCCATATCACTTCAGATCACTCTACGAATGATACCCCTCATCATTCCTTCATCTTACATCAACAATCAAGTCCTGTAGACATTGTTGTTGACCAACCTGTGGGTTTTTCTATTTCCAATTTTGAAAAGACTTACAAGATCTAAGATCCTGAGATTACTTATTAATAGTGGTTATAGTTTTTCATGTTGTTGAGACTTATTATATAGTGGATGTAGTTTTTATTAAGAGAGAGAGACCCAGTCCACGTGGCCCTCCTCTCCTCCTCTCACCTCAACATACCACACACCCCTCATCCCATCTTGGGCTCATCCATTCTCGTAACTCAATTTTAATTCATCCTCGAGACGCATATGCCTTTGATACCTGAGACTCCTTATATCTCCCTCTTCCCTTACTCCCTCTTATGTATTTTTGAACCCCTGATAAATCCTCCTTATGTCTCCCACTTCAATTTTTACCATGGCTCATATCATGAGCCAAAAAAGCCACTATGATATAATTTTAATATTATATTTTTTAAATAATATTATATTTAATTAATTTAAAGTTTTTAAATGTATTTAAATTAAATTAAATTAAATTGTAATTTTATTTTATTTAATTTAATTAACTTAAGTTGTATATAACAAAGAGTCATTTTTTCACAACTTTTTGGAAAAAAGATGGACTGCGCATCCTCTGTGAGGGTTTCCTCACTCAACCTCCATGGCTAGGAAGCTATCACTTGCACACTAAGGCTACCTGATGTTAGATTTTGGCCAAACATTGGAGAGGCTCTATTCCAACTTGTCATTGAAGATACAAAAAAGAGGAATCACTACGCGTCTGAGGAGTGTTGGATCTTTGGTTATCGCAACGAGTGTGATAGGAATAGAGTCGTCTCTCTCAGGACGAGTTTTGCGGCGCAATGGAAGTTGTTCGCTAGGGTCTGCGTTTTCGCGCACCCCCCCCCCCTCCTTCACTGTCGTCACACCTCTAATCTGCCCTGCTGCGCTTGGTGACCAGAGCCATGGGGCGCCTCTGTCTCTGCATGCGTCCATCTCTGTGGGAAATGGTGAGGGAATTGCGGTGGTGAGGTTCCATCCCTCTCTCATAGATTCATTCACACCCAAAACTAGCAAAGGATTTTTAGCTACATCCTGGGCAGATGTGGGCGAATACTCACTAGTCCATGGGATACCTGCTAGACGGACAGGGAGGGACCTCTGCCCCGAGGAGAAGGTGAAGAATGAAACAAATCTCTATTTTCTGTGCTCCAGAGAGAAACGCTCCGGCGACCCCAGCAAGACCCTGACCTTCTCTCCCATGGAAGTAACTAGCAAGAAAGACACTATCAGTTTTGGCCTACCCCATCTCTACAAAGTAACCTAGCTCTAGCACACATCCCTTGAAAACACAGCCCTGGGCTGCAACGGGTCACCAGGACCTGTCTTTCTGACCTCCTGGATGAGCGTTGGAAGATAGGGGACCCTAGAACTGTCAGCCCCCTCCTTTCAAATCTAGATGACTCAGCTCACTAGAAAAACCTTTCTTCTCTAGGTTCATTCTACGGATCTGGTAAAGAGCCTCTTGCATCCCTTGAATACAAGACATGGATTCCTTCTACCTTTCAGTGATTTCTCCACGGAGGTAAAAAACTAGAGAACTCTCTTCTGCTCTCATTTTATCACAGCAATTTGCCGCTCAATCTTTCTTATACAAGGATGTTGTCCTTGCACAACCCCTCAAGAAAGCTGCCCAACCCTCTGAGGACCCCAAGCCATTTTTGGTTGACAAAATGGAGGACATACCTACTGTAGAAATTTCCCATCCAACACTTGAAAACCAGTTTCAAATGTATGCAGAATCAACCATCATTTGAAAATTTAATGGATTATGGCCTCGCTCAATAGACCTTTATCAATGGATTCATTCCACTTGGACCAATAACAACAAGGTTATCTTCTACTTGAAGGGTTTCTTTATAGTTCTGTTTTCTTTTAATGAAGACAATAAAAAGCCCTCATAGGAGGTCCATGGTTTTTGGGAAAAGTAGGGTTATTCCTCACACCATGGTTCCCAGACTTTGACCCTTCAACAACAGTCATCACCAAGCTTCCCATTTGGGTCAGGGTTCCAAACTTACATGTCCCTCTATGGCACTTCTCTGTCTTTAAAGGAATTGGTAACACCCTGGGATGCTTTCTAGCAATGGATCCCTCCAGGGGGGATACAGGAATATACACCTATGGAAGAATATGTGCTGAAATAGACATAAGTAAAGACTTACCGGATTAAATCAACCTCAAAGTTGGTTACTTCCAATGGACACAGACCTTAGACTATGATAATACTGCCTTCTGATATCGTCATTGTCATCAAACATGGCATCTTCAGAACTCCTGCACCATGTTCCCTGCCTAGAAGAAGAAAAGCAATCACAAATCAAACTCTAAAAGCTGGAAACCTTGTGTACCACCTCCCATGTATGATATCGACTCCTTCATCTCGGATGAGGAAGAGATTGAAGCATATGAGGAGGGTGCAAAGCAGGAGAAGGAAATGACCTCAACAGACCTTGGAGGGCCCAATGTTTCTTCGAGTGCTCAGAAACGATATCATTAAACCTCCTCCTTAAACTCGGATAAGGAGACCACTCCTTTAGTCAACAACAACTTCAAGTGGTTCTATCCCATTCTCCCCATGAAGGTTGGGTCAAAGTTTCAAAAAATAAAGGAAAGAAATGGCATACTGAGGATTTAGCCCACTCTGGGTAAAATCCCGTGTCTGCTTCTCATGGCTCCCTTATTTATCTTCTTGGTTCTCTTTGTTTCTCTCCTGGCTACTCTTGGGACCTATGTTGATATTTCATCATTTCTGGCTCCTTTGCTTACTAGCCTCTCATGATTGTAACTCCATCTTGTATCATATGCTTTTCTAATAGAATTAGTCTTATTTACAAAAAAAAAAAAATGTATACAAGAAGTTAATTTATTAATTGTAATTAACTAATTTTAATCATATAGTTAATTAAGAATTTTTAATTTAGTTTATATTATGATTTTTAATTAAATTTTTTTAATTTTGGCCTAGGCATGCATTTTTTCAGAATCCTTGTAGTTTTTAACACTTAAAATTTGGAAAGACATATCTCAAGATTTACTTGGCCAAATGAAGCTCACAATAGCCTGTTGGAAATCTAAGGCTAAGGAGAAAAATATGGTAATGATAAGTTTAGTATATTTAATCATTTAATGACACGAAAATTTAGCACAAGACAAATTGACTAATTTGCAACAACAATTAGTTTTTCCTAAATTGATTTGGGAAAATTCATTGGCTTAGGAAAACTGCTATCACTCATTCATTCCCCAAAAATACTCAAAGGCTAATTAGACCCATTTGAAGCAATCCTAACATGGAAAATTCTTTGGATTTCATTTATTTTAATTTATCAATTTCATGAGAGTTTAATTTTCTGATTTATAATATGCAATATTTCTTTTTTTTGGTTTTGATTGGTTTGTAACATGAGATCTGTTGGAGAAGTTTAGATCTGAGGAATTCTGAAGCAATGGAAAGAGGCCAAAAAAGAGAAAATTATGGAATTTATAGCTTTAATTCAGGATCTGGAAAACAAATTTCAACAATTCTCCATTGTTGGAGATTCTTGTAATCATTAGATATCAATCTTGAGAATGAGGAAGGGGTTCCTCTTCTTTGCAAGTAGGAATTTTAAATCACTATTGTAAGAGGTTATTAGTTATAGGGTGAGGGTAATACTTCAGATTTGAGGTGTGTAGGGGAAATTATGTGATTTTTCTTGCTGTGCATTTGCACTTTTGTAGTGTAATGTGAGTTGAATTATGGAGAGACAGAGCATTTTGAGTTTTGAAAGAGAAAATTGTTTTGCACTACTGTAAGAAATTTATCCAAGGAGCTGAAGCTATTCATGGACTGCGAAATTTGTAATGAAGTTCTTATATCAGTTTAATGCATTTTCATTCCAATGCACTCTTGTTTGGATTGTAAGTTTATATACTATTGCCAAAATTTCTCTAATTGATTTTAATTCTTGTTCTTGTATCAATTGTTTTATGTTATTGAAGTTCCATAAGATAAATATCTGACGAGCAACACATGATAATCAATACACATTTATTGAAATAGGAATGGATTGGGCAGTATCTATTAATTGTTTAAATACATTTTTATTTTGTTTTCTATTTCATTAATTAAATGGACTTATTCTTCTAATTGATGATGAATTCGATAATACAAACAATCCTCTTCCCTTGGTTAGTTAGTTCATCTTCTCTCAAATTGAGATAAGACTATCATTTTCCAATTCAAGATAGGATTATCTTTTTTCTTGCATATTAGAGTAGATCTAAATTTAGATTTAATTCTGCATTCTAGAAGTCCCCTCACGTAGGGGAATACCTTATTTACACCTTGGATAAGCCATAGAGTCAGCTTAAGTATCTATTTGGATGCATGTGCACAATAAGAGGGCACATCTGATTTCTCTCTTTCTAAGTAATAGACAAACCATAAGCCAAGAGAGAGAGAGAGAGAGAGTAATTGGACCCAATTTAACCATTTATAGTGATCAAGACTTATAAATGAGCACAATAGAATATAGATATAACAATAAAAATAAATACATAACAAAAATAAAAATTCATTTCATTAATATCAAGGAACTGAAATATGCTTACATATAGAATGGAAATAAACTAGCTTGGGTGATGGTAGCTTACCTCCGAGAAGAGATGTGGTGGATACATGCCTCTAAACTATGTTACAATGATGCTCAAAGACCTATTTATTATTTAGAAATAATGAAAAAACATAAAAATCCAAAAACCTAATCCTAGGAGATGAATCAACAAAATTGTGGGCGTTGTTGGGGTAAATTGGTACATCAACTTCCCAGGTTTGTAACTTTGGCATTTCGTTTTTGTTTGACACACACAACGCCTAGTCAGAAATATCTATCTGAGGACTACAATTTTTTACTGCAAACATCAATTACAAACCCATTTTTTCATGTTTATGAAAAAACGTTGTTTAGGGTCTCAAAACGACTCTAGAAGTTCACGACCCGAAAAACTACCAAAAAGAGTAAACTGTGCTACAATTAAGGAAACTGAAAAAGTGAAAGAAACAATGGTGGGAGTCCAAGTGGAATAGGTAGGTAGCCACTAATATCCACCTATATCACCAAAATACTACATTAAATAGATAACAGATTAGTTGAGGCTCTGACCTGGTGTCTCTCTCACATGTTGATCAGGTCATTTTTTACCATCAACATTTTTGGCGCTAGAAGGAGGGTCTGCATTAAATTGTTTCTTTGAAGATTTTATTCTTTAATATTTTATATTATTTCTATAACTCCACTTAAAATATCACATTGGAGTTTCTTTACTGGCTTCCACAAGATTCCACTCCGATAAATGTAGTTGAGACTTTGTCTAAGATTAAATTTGATTGTAACACTTCTTCTTTTCAGCATCTCCTTCAGTTTATTTTAAATTGTAATAATTTCAATATTGACAAAGGTGTTATTTGCAGGATCTTCACTCTTATGCTGACAGGTCAAGCCAAATGTTGGTGCCAATCCTTTCTAGTTTCCTCTATACATACTTGGGATGAATTTTCGAAGATTTTCTTTCATGCTTTTCAAGAATATGAATACTAAAAGGTTGGTGATCAATTGGAAGAATTGTGTAGGATGGAAGGTGAGTCCTTGGATAATTTTCTAACTAGATTCAAATTAATTTATATGCAATTTCAGTCCAAATATTTTCCTCCACAATTTCATCTAATAGGATGGTTCAAAAAATTAATATCTCTTCCTTGTATTTCTAAGTTTTTATCAAGAAAAAAAAGGCATATGTACCACTATTGAAAATTCAATTGTTCAGAATGAAAACATTGATCCTCCACAAATTAAAATTGAAAATATTTCCAATAACCAAAGGTTGTTGCTACTCAAATAAATGATGTTGATTTCATATTTGTTCTAAATTTAAATAATGCTACTTTCTCTGATGAAATAAAAAATCAACAAGCTATAGAATACACTAGCAGCAAATGACAACAATTATTTCAACATCAATTAAATCAGAAACAAGCAAATCGGACAGAGAATGTTAGAAATATACATAATGTTGCAATTAATTCAGAATTTTCTTTCGCTGATAATTATTAATCTCAAACTTCAGAGCATCCTAATAGAAATTTGCAGATCAATCAAACATATGGTAAATATGATTTTTGTGAAAACTTTGATCAAGAATCCTAATTTTGGGTTGGTACAAATGTGGAAGAATCTATTGTGAAAAGTGAGCAAACTTTTGTAAATAGAGAAACTTACAGGAATATATCTTCAACCTCTTATTTTTGTCTCTATCTTGATATTTTTAGCAACAATGATTTATTTTTTAATCCCTCAATAATCCCTATTAACACATATTTAATACTAGAAAAAAAGGAGTTGTCATTAATTTAACTAATAAAGAATTATTGTCTACATGTGATATTGATAGAGAAAATTCAACCAACAATATTTTCAATTATCTTGGAGATTCTCATAGTCTGACATGCAATTTTTTGGCGGGTTCTGATTCACCTTATTCAAAGAAAAAAGATACTAATGAAATTATTCACGATGATGATTTGAAAACTAAAAATACTGAACCTTGTTCTTCAAAAATGATTTAACTAACTCCCACTTTCTCAATTCCTTAAGTGAATCTATTTTTTAAGATGAAAAGTATATTAGTTTAAATATTTCAGTTAATTCTCAATCATTCAATCATCATAGTTATTTGAGTAGTCATAAATCCATTCCAATTTATGATTCATACAACTATGAAATAACTTGTTTGAATCATAAGCTTGAAATCTTCTCATTCTCGCAAATGAATGATAACAATAATTTTGATTTCATAATTTTTGCTAACACTTATGGGAAGGAAATTTTTGCATTTTTCTTATTTCTGATATATAGCTCGATACTTATCATCCAACGATTCAAGTACTCTCCATATACACGTAAGTGCCACATAGGTTTGGGATTGGTTTTGATTTATGAGATTTTATGAAAACCTTGGAGCTTATATGAAATCTGAAAAAACAATGAGAACAATTCCCAATGAAATTCATAAAGAAGCACTTATTCATTCTCACTTTTTATTGATTTTATTTGCTTTCAATTTCGTGAACATGAAATATTATTTTTCTATCCTTACTGCTCGCTATAGTTTAGATTTAATAAGTGATGAGTTTGGGTCAATGAGTGACTTCAAAGAGTACAATTTCTTCATGCTTTTAATTCCAATCAAAAGAAAAGGTTATCTTTTATTAGATAAAAACAACATCTTTTAGGTAAATTTAAACAAAATTCTTCCAATGGTGTGCCTCATATGCCCATTTTCATCCTTTTCTATTTATTTGCATTTTTTTTTAGCTTTGTTTTTAGTTTTTGCTAATTTTAAACTATGTTTTGCAGATCTTCAAGAACTGTTTCACACCCCTACCAACTCAAATTTGGAACTATTCTCCTTGTTTTGTTGCTTTCAAATTTTTGGAAGAGAAATTATGATGCTTATAAAATCACCTAAATTGAGGAGTCCCTCAACCTTATATTATTTTCAAAAGCATTGGTTTTATTGGAAAATTGTTAAGATGTTCTCATGTGAGATTTTTTTTGAAACTAAAATTTTCAAAGGGTAGAAACTTCTCTTTTGGCTTAATTTTACCTCATGACTTCTATTCACTTTACGATTGAGAGGCTAATTTCTTACAACTCTATAAGAATGAATTTATTAAAATATCAACATAAGATAGACACACATGCTTGCCTTATTTTATTATTTTTGTTGAGACATTTATAGTTAACCTTATTGAGTTTTTTATTTTTAATTTGGGATTTTCTTTCATTTTTGCTTTCCTTATTTGAAAATTTTGGAGTATACGAAGTTCTTCTTTTGCTTCAGTTTTGATTTATTTTTATTTTTTCATATTGGTTATGGTTTCATTTTGGTGATATCACCGAAATTTATTTGGAAGGAATTTTTCTCGCCCATTATGTGTTGGCATACATGGGAAATATTTACTCTGTCTATTTCAGTGGGTTTCATTTACCTTTAAGGAATATTTTATGGAATCCTAAAGCCCTATTGCCTTAAAATAAATCTCATGGAGAAACATTATCCTTTCTAAGTGATATAGTTCATATTTTCAAGGAAAGAACTAACCTTGAGTTTAACTTAGTGGATCCATCCCATCCCTCCACTTTATAAAACCCTCTAAATGGACAGTCATGTGGAAGGATATTGAGTCAACATAATGGAAGTATTATATCCATTTTCTTAAGTCTCTTTTACCATCCGACCTCTTTCACTTAGGTACATCATAAATTTAGCTCGCAAATGTGCTTATAAAAAGGGTTATAAAAAGGGGAAGCATGGGAAATACAGGTAAACTCGTCGGGGCTATGGACACTCGCTAACAGTGGAGCCATGCTTGTATGACATAAAATAAAACTTCATTGGGGTACTTACCAGGCTCGATTGCAATGGAGCAATGTCAGAGACCATTCATATTGATAGTAATATTCTTTTATAAAAAAATTCCCTATTTTTACCTTCTTCTATCACTCATATGAGGTAATATTAAACTAATATTAAAAATATTCCCCACAATTCAGATTCAGACTTTAGACTTAGTCTGTTTTGAGTACTTATATTTTTAACCTTATATTGCTTAAATCACTAATATGGGACCCATGCGAAATGTTTTACTGTTTGATGACTTAATAGAATTCCTCACTTTAACCTTTGGGTAAAGTCAAACTCATTATCTTTTAACTAGAGATAACTAGTTCTTCCCCGTGTGTCGCCATTGTTGTGGTAAAATCACACCCTCTCCACCCCCATTGTTAAATTATTATATTTATAATAATAATGGGGATCCTTTATATGAATTCTGGTCATATCACCCTTTAATTTTTTATTTGGTTAATTGTGCGATAACTTTGCAAGATTTTTGTTCTCTTTGGATTCCCATTCTTACTGCACCATTGCGTTCGCTTTTTCACTAGCTTTCCATCGATTATCATTTCATCTCATTTAGAATCATGATTTACAAACAATGCTCATCCGAAGTTCGGTAATTTTCACCACCTCGGCTACAAAATGTACCCAATGTATATTATTTTATATTTTGTAAATTAATTAATTTTAATTGTAAATATTGATTTTAATTTTTTTTTAACCATTCTATATGAATATTTTTCTAATTCCAATTTTAAAAAGATTTGCGAGATCTGATATCTCGAAATTAATTATTAATAGTGGTTGTAGTTTTTCATGTGGTTAGGACTTATTATATAGTGGATGTGGTTTTTCTTAGGAGGGAGGGACCCTCTCCATGTGGCCCTCCTCTCCTCCTCTCACCTCACCATACCACACTCCCCTCATCCGATCTCAGGCTCATCCATTCTCGTAACTTAACTTTAATTCATCCCCGAAACCCTTATCCCTCCGATACCTGAGGGACCTTATATCTCCCTCTTCCCTTACTCCCTCTTATGTATTTCAGAACCCCTCATAAATCCTCCTTATGTCTCCCACTTCAACTTTTACCACGGATCATATCATTAGCCAAAAAATCCATTGTGATATAATGTTAATATTATATTTTTAAAATAACATTTTTTAATAATATTTTATTTAATTAGTTTAAAGTTTTTAAATGTATTCTAATTTTTAATATAAATTAATTTGCAATTTAAATTGATTTAGTTTTATTAAGTTAGGTTGTATATAATGAATTAATTTATTAATTGTAATTAATTATTTTTAATTATATAGTTAATTAAGAATTATTAATTTAGTTTAGATTCGTATTTTTAATTAAAATTTCCTAATTTTGGTCGAGACATACAATTTTCAGAATTTTGGTGGTTTTAACACTTCAATGCTGGAAAGTCATATCTCAAGGTTTACTTGGCCAAATGAAGCTCACAATAGGTCGTTGGAAATCTAAGACCGAGGAGAATAAGCTGGGAATGATAAGTTTAGCAAATTCAATCATTTAATGACCCACATATTCAACATAATACAAAGTGAAAAAATTTCAACATCAATTGTTTTCTTGTAAATTGATTTGGGAAAATTTCACCAGCTTAGGAAAACTGATATCACTAATTCATTGCCCATCAATGCTCAAGCATAATTAGATACATTTGAAGAAATCATAACACATAAATTTGTTTTGATTTAATTTAATTTAATTTAGCAATTTCATGAGAGATTATTTTTTTTATTTCTAATATGCAATGCAGTTTAATTTTTTGGTTTTGATTGGTTTTTAGCAAAAGATCAGTTGGATAAGTTTATATATGAGGAATTTTGGAGCAATGGAAAGAGAATAGAAAAGAGAAAAATGAGGATTTACAGCTCTAATTTAGGATCTGGAAAAATACTCTCAACAGTTCTCCATTGTTGGAGATTCTTGTAATCATTAAATATCAGTCTTGAGAATGAAGAAGGGGTTCCTCTTCTATGCAACGAAGGAATTCTGAAGCACTATTGTAAGGGGTTATTAGTTATAGGGTGAGTGGATACTTCAGATCTGAGGTGTGTAGGGGAAATTCTGTGATTTTTCTTGTTGTGCATTTTCACTTTTGTAGTGTACTGTGAGTTGAATTATGGAGAGCCAAAGCATTTTGAGTTCTAAAATTGAAGATTTTTTTGCACTACTGTAAGAAATTTATCCAAGGAGATGAAGTTTCTCATGGACTGTAAAATTTGTAATGAATTCCTGGTATGAGTTTAATAAATTGTCATTCGAATGCACTCTTGTTTGGATTGTAAGTTAATTTGTTATTGCCATAATTCTTGTTAAATAGTGTATGGAACTTTGATATCCAACACTATTGTTGTATCAATTGTTTTATGTTATTGAAGTTATGTAAGAGTTATCTATGAGGAGCATAACAAAATTAGAATTAATATGAGTTCATTGACATAATAATGTATCAAGTAGTAACTATAGTATTGTTTAAATACTTTCCCATTTTGTCTTCTCTTTCAGAAATTAAATGAAATCATTCTTTTAATTGATGATGAATTCAATCGTACAAAAAATCCTCTTCCCCTAGTTAGTTAGTTCATCTTCTCTCAAATTGAGAGAAGGATATCCTTTTCCAATTTTAGATAGGATTAGTTTTTTTCTTGCATATTAGAGTAGATCTGCATTTAGATTCAATTATGCATTCTAGAAGTCCCCTTACGCAGGGGAAGACCTTATTTTTGGCTTGTATGAGCCATAAAGTCATCTTAACTATATGATTGCTTGCATGTGAACAACAAGAGGTAACATATGAATTCTTCATTTCTATTGGTAAGTAACAGAAAAACCATAAGCCAAGAGAGAGAGAGAGAGAGAGAGAGAGAGAGAGAGAGAGAGAGAGAGAGAGAATGGACCCAATTGAACCGGTCAAAACCACTACATCAAATGGATAAGAGATTATTTGGGGCGACCCGATGGTATCTCTCACATGTTGATGAGGTCATTTTCGACCATCAACGTATCCTTACGAAATCAACACCAACTTGTGATCCAATTGAAATTGGAATATTAGATAGGCTTATTACCCATTGGGAAAATATTTTTGGGGAATTTTTTGGCTCAAAATAAGACAATGAGAAATGTAAACATAAAAGTGAAAAATTCCCATTTGCACCTATATTATATGCTCACATAACCTTCACAAATCAATATTTTTGTAGATGGTAATAGATATAGACATGAGACGGAATACCATGAGAACATAAAATGGAAATTGAGAGAATGAAAATTATAGGATGAGGAAGGAGAATGAAAATAAGAAACTATTACATATCCCAGAAAACTAATACTCTATCTTACAAGGTACCTCCCCATACTCTTTCTTTATATGAGGAAAAATTTTCTTCAACCACCAAATCATGCATTCATATTTAGTTTTATATGTAAAATATATTGGAGGGCTTTGTTTCTAGAATATGATGGAAAATGTGGGATTTTTTGAGTTGATAAGTTGTAAGGATGACTTTCTCTCCCATGGATCCCCTTACCTTTTCCTCTCTTATGGACTCATAAACCTCTTGTCCTCCCAACAACCATCTTGGACGACTGGATATTATATTCCAACATTTTATTTTTGCATAAAATAATGTGCATTACTATAATCCTTATCACATGGTTAATAAGAAATATAAACATGCCAACCTCCTAAAAAATAATAAAATTATGGTTTATTTCTCACCCAAGATATGTTAATAAACATGTTAGACCACACGAAAGACCAAATGAATCCTAAGAAGAGTAAAGTAGTTTATTTTATCCCATGTGACTGTGGAAATGTATACATTGGTGAGGATGGATACTCTATCCAAACTAGACCAAAAGATCATTACATATACATCTTACATGATTGAAAAAATAAATTTGCACTAGAGAAGCACTCCAAAATATCAAAACACCATATATTCCATGAAAATACAAAAGGCATTGCCACTGTAGACCACTATGCGGAGAGATGTATTAGAGAGGCTATAGAAATAGAAAAAAACCATAACAATATTAATAGGGACATTGGCCAAAAACTAAGAAAACCATTGGAATCTATTATAAACTAGATCGCTACTAATTAATAATATATCGAACGACATTATAAACAATTAATGGACAAGTAATTACAATGTACAAGACAATGTTTGATAATTATAAGACTATGACTCCTAAGTCTATATATACATAGGAAACAAGATGTACAATAATAATAAAATGGGACCATTACGGGTTTTATCCTACAGAACAATATAACAATAGCAATATAATCACTAAATATCTAGAGCTTAGTAAGGGGTTTTAGGGATAACGTGGGGCTTATATAGGGATTAACATGCCCCTCCACTTGAAACAAGTTTTATCCTCAACACTTGACTAACTACTAGTTATTTTGAAAGAACAAGTCATCTTTTCATGTCTTCTCTTCCAATAGTAGTTTCTTAAGTAAGACAATATACTTCACAATTTCTAGGTTACTCGACTACTTACTCCTTATTTCAAGGATTATTTCTACTTATAGTATGATTTTGCCTTCTTCATATATCTTTCGTACACTTCTTGGATGCAAATGAATAACATGGTCATGATCTGGATTATCTGGAAGACCGATAGGAATTAATACAAATACCTTGGGATGATTGTTGGCAGCTTTATGGAGATCCCATGACATAAATTATATTGACATTTGAATTTTTAGTGACCATAATTATCCCATTACACCCTAGTGTTATTTTTTGAGCGATTTTTCCATTCCACTAGAGCTTATCACTTTAGAGGGTTCCCCTTGGATACCTTTAAGCTCAATTTATTTTCCTTCTAAGGTAAATATTATGAGGAGATATTGAAAATTAAAGGTAAGTGTTCCTAATGATTTTAACCATTGGACCCCTAATACAACATCGACACTGACCGTATGTATTGAAATTATGTGACTTTCCAATAAATACTTCCCCATATTGAGCTTAATATTATGGCACTTCCTTGAACAATTTATAGTGCATCCATATGTAATCATTACTTGAAACAATGGTGTTGTATATATGAAACAATTGAGAAGTTTTTCTAATTTTTAATTTAGGAAGTGATGGGTACTACCAGAATCTATATTGAGGGTTTGTGGAGTATTAATTCTATCGAATGCATGATAAGATATTGTTGCAGTAATCTCTTCTAGCTCTAGATCTTGTCATTGCTCCAATTCTTGATTTTCTTCCTCTTCAAAGTATATGTAGAATAATTTATTCTCACTACATTTATGCCCCTTACTATACTTGTTGTCATAGTTGAAACATGTTCCCTTTTATCTTCTTTAGTTCATTTGTTGAGGAGTCATTATTGTTAGTTTAGGAGAGGGAGCATGATCATTGCTGTAGCTATTAGTGTTCGACTTTATAATGGTCATATTTTTACTTTCAACTTCCCTTACTAGACTAAAAGCATGCTCTAGAGAAATAAATGCACCTCATTTTTATGGCTATGAATGCTAAACCACAAGGAGTTTTTGCTATGTGATCCTTTCCCAAGGATCACCATGATGAATGTGTGTGGAAGTGAAATTCAAATAAGCAAATGATACTTGTATTCATGTATCATGTGTTGATTCATTAATTAATTCTCAAACGGATGGAGAAGTCATACTTGAAGCCTCACATATCAATGTCATGTGTTGGATCTGATGCATAAAATAGAGAGCTTGCCCCTACCTGAGGATCCCAATCCAAAAAACCATGATCCTTAACCCTGCACACAAGTGCCACCAAACACGAAAAATTTCCCTTTCGCAGAGGGAATATTATTTTATGGGTGAATTTATGAATATGGGTTACACTTTTATGAGAAACGCGCCCAAAAATTTCAATCTCCCACAAGTTCGGTCTAACTTTTCAAATGTTCGACCGAACTTGTGAAATAAATTCAGCCAAAATTTTTACCTCGTTAATCGAACTTACTTCGTCGTTTATGCTGATGACAAAAATAACCATATTTTTGGCTAGAGGCAAAAAAACGAGCGTTAAAAGTTTGGTCGAACTAAAATTTTGACTGAAATTTTAGTCTGGCCAAACTTTTGAAAAAGTTTGGTTAAATTTTTTCTTATAAATATAGCGGCCCTCAAACCGCAAGAAGTTTTCCAGGAATTTTTGGATGCATGGCCATTAGAGAGAATTGTGGCAGTGACCGTTGGAGAGGGATGGGAGGTATTTTTTTTCTATTTAGGTGTGTTTTTATTTTTTGTATGCTTTTTTATCATTTTAATGTTAATTTCATTTTTTGCTGTGTTTGCAGGGTTTTTTTCAGGATTCATGGGTTTTGCTCTATGTCCTCGACGTGCTCGTTCGACATCCTCGTCTTCTTCTCTACATCCTCGTCGTCTGCTTTGCATCCTCGTCGTCTGCTCTACCTCCTCATCATCTACTTTGCCTCCTCGGCGTGCTCTGACTCCTCGTCTCAATTCCAGGTATTCTTCCACTCTTTCGCTTTTAATTCTGCCTGCAAATCATAAGTAATGACTGTAAATAATTTTGTCAGTGCTTATCTCTGGTTAAAATCTATATATTGATTTGATTTTTATAGCATTTGTATATGATAATAAACTTATTAAAGTTATTTCATTTAATATATTAAGCCAAATTTGGGAATAATGCGGTTTTAATAATATATTAAAAGAAATTTTATTTGAAAGAAGCAAAGTCTAAGGAAATGATAGGATACCAGTGATCTGAATGGAATGTATTAGTTTTGCTGTGCTAAGTATCCAAACAGTAATAATAATGTGTGCATAAGGTTCTCTGAAGTTTGCAGGTGAAACAAATGGCTCTAGCTTTGTTAAACATATTTCTGTGTGAGGATTAATTAAGTATTTTAACTGTTCATCATTGTACAATAGTAAATAACAGAGAATAAAACATCACATAGCACATTAATCAACAAATTTTATGAAGAATTTCACCCCTCCTGGGCTACATTTTCTAATCTAGCTCCCAAAGGCATGTCCCTCATATCTTATTGCTCAAAAATGGTAAGTACAAGTGAAAATAAGCCTCAATAGGTTGTTCTCTCTGTAACAACAGCTTCAGAAGGTATGAATTAACCATAGATGACTATTCATTCACATAAAATAGACAAAGGATGCCCAATACCCTGCCCTCTCCATGATGGCCATGATGGCTCCTTGATCTTCCTCAAAGCTAAAAATGTTGAATATGACCTATGATGGCTCTGAAACCTATACCAAACTCCTCAGAAGGTCAAAAATACCCAAAATTGACTACTTTTGCACCCAATTTGGTTCAATAATGAGGGAGTTATGGCTAAAACAAAATTTTCCCAATATCCCTCAAAAACCTCCTCCAAAACTGGAGGAACTTCAGTTAGGGTCGACAAATTTGGCCTTGTCCTGAATTTGGTGGAAAGCGCCTAAAATGGTGGAACTGATTACTATTAAGTTAAATGTCATGTTGAGGGCAGTCACATGACCCACCTCTCAAACCGCCGGATACCGTGCTAACTAACCGGAGCGCTAACTGTTGTTTTTAATGCCAATTGCATGGCCACATGCCCGCATTAACTGTTGTCGTGACCACCGGAAGGGTGGATCTTGGTCACTGGGGGCCTGGTCGAATGGAGCTCTTGCTAGCCTTGAGGGGCTAGACCTTAATTTATTTCCTCCCAAATAAATTTCAACGAAAAAATATGCATTAAACCCGTAACATTTTAAGAAACATTGGTTAGCCCGACTGGTCGGGTCGGTGCGTTTGCGGGCAGGAGGCCGGGGTTCAATTCCTGCGAGGTCATAACAATTTTTTTTTAACAAACGAGTCCAATCCAAACCAAATGGCCATTCAGGCCTGACCCTATCGCGTGAAGGTCAGGCATGTCTACCCGAGGAGTCGGGTTGGCCCAAACGCGTGCAGGTCGGATTGGCCTTCCACCACAACCAACTTTTTTTTGCCTTTTGTCCAATTTAACCAAATAAGCCTGGGGCCACGTGGCAGCCTTTGGGTAGGTCACGTGGCATCCAATGATTGGCCTCCTCCAAACATATCAAAAATTACTTTTGAAATATTTTTTTAATAAAATTTCAAAAGTCAAACCAAGTCAAACAATCCCTTTTTGGAGTTTACTGGGTGTTTTCAAACCTCAATAACTTCTGCATACGACCTCAGTTTTGAGAACCGTTCATGGTGCTAGAATCACAGTAAAGAGACCTACCTTTTCGGTCGTTCAAAATGCAACCACTTCTAAGCACTTTCATTTTTGAGAATTTTTCATAACTTGGACATGATCTCCTTATCACACCTTCCCACTTGGAAGCTTTTGGACCCCAAAAGATCTTTGGACTACTAAACCTGAAGATGACGAGACTGAATCTCCACTCTTCCAATCTTGATCCACTGAAATTTCTGTTATTTCATTAGTTGGAGCTTCTCATAAAATGACAAATTCTTCCTTGAATGTTGACCAACTGTTGCTAACTTTGACCTTGTCATGCTGCAAATTTTTTAAACTTGCAGAACAACAACTGAAATTTGTAGTAAACATATTGTTCCTACATTGGTCTACCTTCAAAGGAAACTGAAAATTACATTCTCCTTGCAACCTGTCCTTATGGCAATTTTTTGCTGAATTAGCCTTGTACTTGTGTCGATTCCGGACCAAGTTTCCTTGCCATGGTACCCTGCCATATTGAAACCAGCAATGATCATTGCTGAAATTTGTGCCATCTCTACTTGGATGCTTTACCCTTTCTTATATTTTTGCACCTCCTTGCACTGACACTTTGTTTTCTGCACCGATCGACACCAAAGACACTTGCTGCAACTTCTTGTCATCATTCTTTTTGCTTAATCATCAATAAAGTCAAATTTTGACTTGCACTGACAAGACTTTTCATCTGCCATGCATTGACTAAAGAAGAGTCTAGATTTTACTGTTCTCTCACAATAAACTCCTTGACATCCTTAAATAAATGGTACTTGTTCTCATGGCGATGAAAGATAGCTTTCCTGTCATACAAGTAAGGACTGCCCAATAGCACACCTATAATATCAAGTGGAACGACATCTAATTCAACCATGTCAATAAAATGTACTGTATTGGCGAAGCGCAACATGCACTTCTTTGAAACATGTAAATTTGCATCCTTACAAATCCAACCAAGAGGATAACGTTTACGATGTGGAATGGTTTCAATATTTAGCTTCTTGACTAAGTCTTCAGAAATAAGATTCGCTTGCGACCCACTGTCAAATAGTGTGTCTATCTTTGTGTGTTTGGAAATGACCCTCACATGAAACAGTTAAATTCTCTTCTTTTCATTTGGAGCCTCTATGTAATAGTTAGAAATACTAAAACTGGGTTTGGTTTCATTCTCTTTTAACTTCAAGTTATTTAGTGCCATAACTATGATTTTAGTTTCATCTCCTGATTCTGATCCTAGATCTTGTTCTACTATTGCAACTATCTTGCCTTTCTCCTTGGCTTTATCTTTGGCTTTAAAACTTTTTGGTTTCAACTCCGAAGGAAGTTTCCAACAATAGTCCTCATGATGGCTTGTTTTGGAACAGTGTTTGTAGAAAAAATTTCCCTTGTCTTTCCTAGAATTTGCATTTCTATTTTTTCTCCCTTTTCCTTTAAACTCACTTTCCTCATTCCCATCAAAAAAAATTTTACCCCTTGCCTCTAACTGTGTGGCTTGAACACAAATCTCATCTAAGCTTGTAGGGTTAAACATGAGAATGGTATGTCTTAGGTAAGTATGCAAACCTCCTATATACTTGAGTAAATTTTCTTGGCTATGCAAATCAATTCCTAGTAAAAAGCTCTTCTTCTAAATTCTTGAGTATAAACTTGAACATTTTGTCCTTTCAACTGTTTAAAATTTTGCCAATCCATTATGGATTTCTGCATGTGAGCTAATGGATAAAACTGTTGTTTAATTGCAGAAATGAAATTAGACCATGATAAGATAATATTACCATGTTTTTTGATCTCTTCCCTTGTCTTGGCCTCCCACCAAACAAGAGCTGCACCTTCCATTCTCAAAGAAGCTAGCTGAATTTTAGTTTCATCATCATGAAAATTTTGAATTCTAAAGTAGACTTCTAATTGCCTAATCCAGTTATCTAGCTTTTCTACATTTACTTCACCATCAAACTTTTGCATTTAAAAATTAACATCAAGTTTAAGAAAAGGACTTTTACTCATGTTCTTGACTTTGTGAGTATGATGCACTGAAGAGAATGTAGAGGTACACGACGATGAAGATGAAGATGAGGGTGATGATGGAAACTTTCCATTGTCTCCATTTCATCCATTACCCTTCTTGGATTTCTTTTCATCATTATGGCCTCCTGACGATCCTTGTCCTTCCTTGTGAAGTTTGGATCCTTCCCCTTCAAGCCTTTCATTCCTTTCTTGATAAAGGACTCTCACCATTTCTGTCATGTCTAGGAATGCCTTCCTAAACACCCTTTCTTCCTCTTTGGGATCAATATCTTTAGGAATTTCTACTACCCTTGTAGACATGTTTATGGCTTATTCTTCTTCTCTTGGAGGTGAAATTGAAGGTGGAAATACTGGCACTCTTGCCCTCCTTGGCTGAGGATTACTGTAAGTCCTTGCAAATTGACCTTCTCCTCTCTTAAGCTTTAGCCTAGTAAGCATAAAAAAACTTTGCAAATAGTTAAACAAACCTTGCACAAGAATAATACAAAGTATAGAACTCTAGCTCTGATACCAACTTGATCTAAATGGAATGTATTAGTTTTTTTGTGCTAAGTATCCAAACAGTAATAATAATGTGTGCATAAGGTTCTATGAAGTTTGCAGGTGAAACAAATGGTTCTAGCTTTGTTAAATAGATTTCAGTGTGAGGATTAATTAAGTATTTTAACTATTTATCATTATACAACAGCAAATAACAAAGAATAAAACATCACATAGCAAATTACTCAGCAAATTTGATGAAGCAATTCACCCCTCCTGGGCTACATTTGTTGGTCCAGCTTCCATTGGCATGTCCCTCATATCTTATTGCTCAAAAATGGTAAGTACAAGTGAAAATAAGCCTCAATAGGCTGTGCTCTATGTAAAAACAGCTTTAGAAGGTATTAATTAGCCAGAGATGACTATTCATTCACATAAAAAAGACAAAGGATGCCCAATACATTGCCTTCTCCATGATGGCCCTCATGGCTCCTTGATATTCCCTGAAGCTAAAACTGCTGAAGATGACCTTTGATGGCTTTGAAACCTATGCCAAACTTCTCAAAAGATCGAACTACCCAAAATTGACTATTTTTTCACCCAATTTGGTTCAATAATGAGGGAGTTACGACCAAAAAAAACTTTGCCCAATATCCCTCAAAACCTCCTCCAAAACTGGAGGAACTCCAGTTAGGGTCGACAAATTTGGCCTTATCCCAAATTTGGTGGAAAGCGCTTAAAATGGTGGAACCATTTAATGTTAAGTTAAATTTCAGGTTGAGGGTGGTCACATGACCCACCTCTCAAATCGCCGGATACCGCGCAAACAAACCGGAGCAGTAACTGTTGTTTTTAATGCCAATTGTATGGCCACATGCCTGCATTATCTGTTGCCGTGACCGTCGGAAGAGTGGCTCCTAGTCACTGGGGTTCTGATCGCATGGAGCTTGGGCTAGCCCTTAATTTTTTTCCACCCAAATAAATTTCAACGAAAAAATATGCATTAAACCTGTAAGATGTTAAGAAACATTGGTTAGCCCGACTGGTCGGGTTGGCGAGTTTGCGAGCAAGAGGCCCGGGTTCAATTCTTGCTAGGTCATAACAATATTTTTTTTTAACAAACGAGTCCAATCCGACGCAAATGGTTGTTCAGGCCTAACCCTATCACATGTAGGTTGGGTCCGTCTGCCTGAGGAGTCAGGTTGGCCCAAACGTGTACAGGTCAGGTCAGCCTTCCACCAAAACCAATTTTTTTTTCCTTTTGTCCAATTTAACCAACTAGGCCTGGGGCCGCGTGGCAGCCTCTGGGCAGGCCACGTGGCAACCAATGATTGGCCTCCTCCAAACATATTAAAAATTACTTTTGACATATTTTTTTTAATAAAATGCCAAAAGCCAAACCATGTCAAACAGTCTTTTTTTTGGAGTTTACTGGGTGTTTTCAAACCTCAGTAACTTCTGCATACGACCTCGGTTTTGAGAACCATTCACGATGCTAGAATCGCAATGACGAGACCTTTCTGGTTGTTTAGAATGCAACCACTTATGAGCAATTCATTTTTGAGCATTTTTCATAACTTGCACATGATCTCTTGATCAACCAGTATAGTAATGAAAGGGCTCTAATCCATAACCAATTGAATATTCTTCAAGCTCATGTTCATAGTTAGCTTGAATTCGTATTCACCTAATCAATCTGTATTGTTCCTGTAAGTATACCGATTCAGTAAATAGCTTATGGAAAATATGGTTTCATCATATATAAAACCTTAGTTACTAATTACATCAAAGTTTGTTAGTATTATTATTAATCACAAATTATGTGTGAGATTACAACCTATTTATCACATAACCTATTACTCGTATTAGTAAAATATCACTATTAAGTGCATATGTTTTATATCATCCTTATTATGGAAACATATATATGAACATAGCTTAACAACACAAAGTAAGTAGATATGAGTGGTATTCTCATTGCATGTATTACTCTTGTAACTAACATGGATAAGTGAGGGATTCCCATTGAAAGCTGCTTATTATATACTGTACATGAAATACTGGTAAGGTGATTATCATTGCTTTGATTACGCATATCGAGCTTAGTAATCCATATGGAAACAGTAAACACTATGATCTCCATGGAATACAATTACACAATGTAACCAAAACATTTCATTAGGTTAATGCTTATAACTTAGAGATTACTACGAGTTTCACTGCACTATCTATACAGTGTATTATGTTTATCTGTGCTTATTTTACCTAACCAACAAGATAAGCTAGAACAATCTGAAACAGTGAATACAGAACAATACTCCAGGTATGGTAATATCTCTTAACATGTATGGAATCAATACTACTAGTAATTACACTTATCTGGGTGCTTATGTGCTTGCTTGAATATACATGAAACCCAAGCACTTTTATTAAAGAGATATTGTTGCCTATTCATGAGGTTGAATATAAAGTAAACATGTATGTTTTAAATATCACTAGTGGAATCATAGGAATACTGGTACATGAGTGATTCCCATTGAAATATGATATGATATAATTTACATGATATACTGGTATGGTGACTATCATTTCTTTTATTACACATATCGAGATTAGTAATCCATATGGAAACAATAAACACTATGATCTCCATGGAATACGTTTATACAATGTAACCAAAACGTTTGATTAGGGTGATGCTTATAGCTTAGAGATAACTATGAGTTTCACTGCACTCTATCTATAAAATGTATTATTTGTACATGTGCTTATTTACCTAATCAACAAGATAATATATACCAATCTGAAACAGTGAATACATAACAGTCCTCTATGTATGGTAATAGCTCTTAACATGTATGGAATAAATACTACTAGTAATTACACTTATCTTGGTGCTTATGAGTGTGCTTGAATATACATGAAACCAAATCACTTTTATTAAAGAGATATTATTGCTTATTCGTGAGGTTGAATAAAATGTAAACATGTATGTTTTAAATATCACTAGTGGAATCATAGGAATACTGCTATTACTATCACCTTTATTAGGGATAATCCACTACCTTTACCGAGTAATCATTAGCAATGTGTTTATCTATGATGAGGTAAGTATGAATTTCATATGAATCGTAATAGTTTGGTGATTTCACATATCACATTAGTATGGTGTATAAGGGTTCAACTCTTATTACTAGTATCATGCTAATAGTTACATCTATCTTATATACGGGATTTGTTTAAACTATTATAGATACATGATTACTGATCGGCCTCTAAATTATACATAAATTAAGGCCCATCTAACCTTTCTTACGCACATCTACCTTCCTTATGCACATAAAATATATATATTAAATCTCTCCTTCTGCACTTAATAATGTTTTCTTATGCTTTAATATGTTCTTAAGAAGGGTTAAAGTTAATTGCATATTTGTGCTTAATATTGGTTATTTTTGTAGAATATTGTGAGAATATTGGGCAGATTATGCAGATTTGGAGAAGGAGATAATTTAGGGACTTTCTTCCTGCCACTGGAAGATCAAGATTGAAGAATAAATTATTGAGAATTCTTGGAGAGATTCAAGGGGGGTGTCCACCCTTCTTAACTATCAAAGGCAGCCAAGCAACTCGAAGACCAAAGTATACTCAATCTATGGTTTTCTTGGAGTCAAAGTGGACTCAATCACTATTTTCAAGGGAGTTGTTGGTAGCTACCCTATAGAATAAATAAAGATGATCAGGAGCTAATGAGGTTCGATTCTGGTCGATTCCGAGGGATTTGATTCCATTCAGAACTTTTTTTGCAAGCTATTAAGATTTTTATTATTGTACTCAGTGATGAAACTTTCAGAGATGTAACGAGGATATTCTCTTCTTGAAATGAGCAGACAAACTCCATTTTATTGATTTAGTTCCAGAGAGTTGGGCTCATGGGTTAGGGCCCAACCCATGTGCCTCATCTTCTCTACTGTTTTCATTCTTTCCTTTCTATCATTTAGCTAGTTTTTCTTATTCCATTTAGTTAGATCCAGTTTAGATAGTTTCATTGCTATTTAGCTTTTTTTCTTTCAGTTTGTTGTTGTAGTTATTCATTTTCTTACAAGATTAGTAGAGTAGAAGAAAAATCTAAAAATTGTGGTCAAGCCTTCCCCTGTCATCTCTGTCAATAGAGTTTGAGCAGGGTTGACCATCCCACAGGCCAAAAAAATGCTTTATGTTCACTGTTTTTATCACGCATTTTGTCTGTTTTTTCTATGCATGAATCCATAGGTTTGTTTGCAGGAATAAGCATCAAAATCCCCAAAGAGTTCATCAAGTCATCTCGTTTCATTTTCCATCTCTATTTTCATGCCTGAACACTGCTGTTGCGCCTCCATTTTCCTCCTTCTTTTATTGCAGATGTCGCCCTTTTTTTCACAAAACACTTGAAAAGCATCAAAAGTCTGCCTTCGCCCTTTCTCTCCTTGACTTTCCTACTTATCGCATATCGACCATCGCAAAATTCTTTCTACCCTTTCTTTTGGAATTCTTCATTGCGATTTGCGCTTTAAATTTCCACCTTACTACTTACTATTTTTGCTCAAAAACACTTTAGACATTGGAACCCGGCCTTTACCCTTTCCTTCAAACTTACTGCAATCCATTTTCACAATCACATTTCACAACCTTTTCCATTTTTCCTTTAAGACTTACCACTGCTATCCACCGATTGAGATATCCTTTCCGTACTCTGCCACGTCATCTGAATCATTGCAAATCGCAAATCACACTTTCTATTTGGTTCCGGTTAATACTTACCGCTCCCAACGCCGATTGCGGTATTCTCTGTACTCCACCACATCGCAAATCGCAAATCGCAGTTTTTATTTCGCTCCCGTTAACACCTACCACTCCCAATACCGATTGCGATATCGCTGTCGTACTCTGCCACCGGTCCCACCGCCACGCCACCCATCGCATTTCACATTTTGCAACCTTTTCCCTTTTCCCTTTAAGACTTACCACTCCAAACATCGATTGTGATATCACTCTGTACTCCGCCACACCAAAAATTATAAATCGCATTCAATAGTCTTTATCTCGTCACATTTCGTATTTCACAATTTTTACCCCATTGCATTTTGTATTTCGCTGCCACTCCCGAACATCACTTATGCTACTCATCCAACATTGTGATATTGGGATTGCGACATCGCATATCACATATCGCACTTCCATCCTTCCATCGCACTTCCGCCATCGCACTTCTAAAAGCCTCCCACTCAAAAGGATTTTTGTGCTATAAAGTTTTAATAAGGTTTAAACTCCCTCTTTCCACCTCTAAGCCTTGTTTCATGTGGTGAGCCTTCAATTAGCACTTTTATTTCGTTTTCCTCCAAACTACGAGCCACACTTTGTCAAGTTTATTTTATCATGAATAGTGGCATGGTTAGAAGCATGATAGCATGGTAAATGAATCAGAGGATGAGTAGGGTGTGTTTATCCAATTGGCCTATCTAGGTGCAACTTACTTTAGTTTATTTTCAGTCATTTCATTTTTGTAGATTAAATTAGTTTCCTTTCTGCCATTTATTTTCAACTAGTTAAATTAGTTCCCTTTTCGTCAGTTCCTTTCTAAAATTTAAATTATTTTCTTTCCTGTCATTTATTTTCAGCAATTTAGTTTAGTTTCCTTTCTTTCATTTCCTTCTACAATTTATTTTAGTGTCATTGAAGTGTGACAGACTTCACTAAGAACCCCTATAAGTAGCACCCTTTCGTAGAGCAAAAGAGGATGACATGAGTAGAATGAATATGTTGTGTATATATCACTGTCACCTCCAATTTTGTATGAACCTCGGGTTTATAAAGTAAAGTAGGGCAGCCCCTAGGAGTTGCAGCACTCTTGGTGCAATACCAGGGCTCACCACTTTTTGGCGCCATTGCCCGGGAGGTGTCTAGTAGATGCTTTGATTCTATTTTAGCATTCTTTCCTGCTTTCATTTTTCATGTTGTTTCTGAAATATTGAAAAATACAAAAAATCTGATTTTCATGCCTCATAGGAGTAGGGATACTCAGATTAAAAAAAAAAAAACTTCTCCAATAGTAACCCCCCCACTTGACCATGTGGTGCAGTAAGAACCCCATCACCATACAATCTTTGAAGGTAGAAGAGATGGATGGATATGATGACAATGAATAAGATCTTATTGGGTTTCCCATTCAAGATATGGACATTAGTGTACATATGAAGAACATCCCTCCATCTTTCCTTCCCAACTTCCATGGTATGAGGACAGAGGATCCAAAAACATTTCTCTTTGAATTTGAGATACTTTGTAGATCTTATGGCTACCTGTCACCGACTCAAAATTTGATATTGTTTCCTACAAAATTGAAGGATAAATCTCTTAAATGGTTCATGATTCTATGTACTAATTCAATAAGATCATGGAATGATATGAAAAAGATATTTCTAGAAAAATACAAATATTGTGGTCTTAGAGAAGAAATTTTTAGAATGAACCAAAAAGGGGATGAGAGCCTTGAGGATCTCATAAATAGGTTGATGTTTAATGTTAAGAGGGAAAATTTTCATCATTTAGGATTTGACACACTAAAAACCCTCTTACTTAGAAAAATTATGGATGATTGGATTGATCCCCTTAATCTCATGAGTGGAGGAGATGTATAACAATTGTAATTTGAAGAAATTTGTGAAACATGCAAGCGCATATCAAGAGGAATGGAAAGAGTAAGTAAATCTTCCTCAACATTGGTAAGGCAAGATGAATTTGGAAATTTTCTTGACAACTTTAAAATAGAAATTCTTAGCAATCTAAGTGAAAAAGTAGAAATGTTAAGAATGAAAAATGAGCAAAAAGAAGATGGCGATATTTTTGTTATCCATGCAGAATCATATGCTACTAAATGTTGTCCATAATTCACCAGGTTTAGAGAATTTTAGGAGGAAGACAATGGAGCAAGGCAATCACCAAAGAAGCTATGTTATGTAGCTCCAAGGATACCCTGGCAACATAGTCAATTTGGTATGATGCAAGGACCCACTTCACAATTTCAAGATTATCCACATCCATCTCAAAATAATTGGGATACACTCCTTCCTTGGCAACCTTGGCCATCTCAACCTCAAACCCAATCTTGGAAACATGGGTGGAAAGGACCTTATTGGGAAAATCTAGAATATCCTCAATATTTCCCTAAATATCCTCCATACCCAACTCCATGATATCCCTACCATCCACCTCCACCACAACCACAACCTCAATCACATCCATCTCATATACCCACCCCCACTCAACTATCTATACCACCATTTCCAAACCCACACCATGAAGTATCTCAGCCCACTTACAATGTTGACGTACAATAATACCAAACATCTCCTCTTGATCTAAATGATATTAATCTTAGTTCAAGAAATGTATTGCAGAGAAGAGATTTTCTTAATGTCATTGAAGGAAAACATTAAGAAGAAGAAGATCCAAATGAGGAGATCAAAAGATCAAGGGTTGCACTTGATGAAGAGCCGGCATTAGAATTAGATGTTGAGAAAGTTTCCTCATGTTTACCAGCATTTCCTCCATGTGTACAAGAAAACAATCAACAAAAAGAGGAAGATTTGAATGTCATAATAGAAGAGGACATCCAAGGTGATCCAACTGAGGAAATGGAATAGGGGCATCACAAATATATTGACATATGGTTCCAAATAGTCATTAATTTGCAACAACACACTCTTCTCCAATAGTACTTGATACAATCCCAATCAAAGAAATTCATCTCTTATATTCAGGTACATGCCAGAGCATGTATTCCAAGTGTGGACCTAATTTTATCTGTAATCTTGGTGTGTACATGGCTCCATTAGAAGTATTCCTATACTTGAAATAGGTTTTGTTTTTTCAAGTAGAGTAGGAAAGTGAAAAAGAAAAAAAAAGGGAAGAAGAATAAAATCTCAGGTGAAAACATCTTTTGAGGCGTTTGAGATTGGCCCACTGATTGAAAACCTCCATGAGGGGGTCATTGGGTTGAAAAAAAATAAATAAAAATAAAATATCCTAGGTGAAAACCTCCTTTGATGCACCTAGGCAAACCTACCAGTTGAAAAGCTCATTAAGGCAGCTAGTAGGCCTAAAAAAAATGCATTTCTCCATGTATCTCTCTCTAATGAATGTGGGTGCTCTCCAACCATTGCAAGCAAAAAAAAAATGAGTTGGCACAAGAAGAAAATTTAGTTAACACCATGGTCAAGGGTAGTCAAACTTGGACTTCCTCCTCCTGTGCTCAGAAGCTCCAAAAGGACCTCAAGCAAATTATCACATGCATCTTCAGTAGCAGCTTCAGCAGCAACTTCAGCGGTAGCTTTAATATCACCTACGAAAAAAAATCAATGGTAAGGCTCAGGTATGCAATCATCTAACCCTTTCTTCAAATATATTTTAGCTTAATAAAACATTAAAAAGTATGAGAAGGAAAGTTTTTTATATAGCCAAAATCAGTAGCAGAACAACGTTAGCCTTATCTAGCGACTAGCCTCACTTTTTCCACCAAGAAGAGGAACAAGACAAAAGTAAAAAGGACTTGAGAAAGTGGGTAGTAAGCAGTTCATTGTAATGGAAGATAAGGAGTGCTAAGGGATAACCAAGGGTGAACTCAACTCACAGAAAAAGAACTATGATTTTATTATGCATGGAATTAAAAAAAATTCATTTCTCCATGTATCTCTCTCTAATGAATGCAGGTGCTCTCCAACCTTTGCAAGCAGAAAAACAACAAGTTGGCGCAAAAAGAAAATTTGTTCAACACCATGGTCAAAGGTATTCAAAATTGGACTTCCTCCTCCTGTGCTTAGAAGCTCCAAAAGGACCTCAAGCAGATTATCACATGCAGCTTCAGTAGCATCTTCAACAACAACTTTAGTAGCAGCTTCAGCATCAGCTTCAATATCACCTGCAAACAAAAAAAAAAACAATGGTAAGGCTCAGGTATGAAATCATCTAACCCTTTCTTCAAATCTATTTTAGCTTAATAAAACATTAAAAAGTGCTAGAAGGAAATTTTTTTATATAGCCAAAATCAATAGCAGAACAACCTCAGCCTTATCTAGCGACTAGCCTCAGTTTTTCCACCAAGAAGAGGAACAAGACAAAAGTAAAAAGGTCTTGAGAAAGTGGTAGTAAGCAGTTCATTGTAATCGAAGAAAAGGAGTGACAAGGGGTAACCAAGGGTGAACTCAGTTCATAGAAAAAAATAACTGTGAGTTTATTCTGCATGCAATTAAAAAATTAAAAATTAAAAATTAAAAATTAAAAAAGAAGAAGAAGAATAATAAAATAAAATAAAAGGTGGATCCACCACCTCTTAGCATCCAAAATAGATTTTCTTAAGGCATCTGAGGACCTCCTTGAAGCACCTACGAGAAGAATAGCAAGAAGATTATTAGGAGGAGCAACACATGGGCCAATACATAGAAACTAAAATAAGCTAGTGTGCAAGAAGAACTAGAAGGCAAGGAGGATGGATAGGTTGCTCAGAGGATGAGCAACAGTTTCAGTAGGGGGGCGATGATGGGCCTCTAAATTAGACATAAATTAAGGCCCATGTAACCTTTACATGTAACCTTTATTAGGTCCATCTACCTTCCTTATGAACGTAAAAAGATATATTAAATCTCTCCTTCTACACTTAATAATGTTTTCTTATGCTTTAATATGTTCTTAGGAAGGTTTAAAGGTAATTGCATATTTGTGCCTAATATTGGTTATTTTTATAGAATATTGTGAGAATGTTGGGTAGATTATGCAGAATTGGAGAAGGAGATAATTTAGGGACTTGCTCCCTTCCACTTGAAGATAAATATTGAAGAATAAATCATCACAATATTAGGAAATTATCGAGAAATCTTGGAGAGATTCAAGGGTGTTGTCCACCCTCCTTAACTATCAAAGGCAGCCAAGCAACTCGAAGACCAAAGTACACTCAATCTAGGTTTACTTGGATTCAAAGTGGACTCAATCACTATTTTCAAGGGAGATTTTGGTAGCTTCCCCGTAGAATAAATAAAGCCAATCAAGAACTAATGAGGGTCGATTCCAGTCGATTTCGGGGGATTCGATTCCATTCAGAACTTTTGTTGCAAGCTATTAAGCTTTTTATTATTGTACTCAGTGATAAAACTTTTAGAAATGTAATGAGGCTATTCTCTTCCTGAAATGAGCAGACAGACTCCATTTTACTGATTTAGTTCCAGAGATCTAGGCTCATGGGTTAGGGCCCAACCCATGTGCCTCAACTTCTATGATGTTTTCATTCTTTCCTTTCTGTCATTTAGCTAGTTTTTCTTCTGCCATTTATTTAGATCTGCTTCTAATAGTTTCATTGTTGTTTAGTTTTTTTTCTTTCAGTTTGCTATTGTAGTTCTTCATTTTCTTATGAGAGTAATAGAGTATTGGAAAAATCCAAAATATGTGGTCAAGCCTTCCCCTCTCATCTCCGTCGATAGAGTTTGAGCAGGGTTGACCTTCCCACAGGCCAAAAAAATGCTTTCTGTTCACTTTTTTTTATCACGCATTTTGTCTATTTTTTCCATGCATGAATCCATAGGTTTGTTTGCAGGAATAAGCATCAAAATCCCCAGAGAGTTCATCAAGTCGTCCCGCTTCATTTTCCATCTATGTTTTCACACATGAACACTGTTGTTGTGCCTCCATTTCCCTCCTTTTATTGCACATGTCGCCCTTTTTATTCACAAAATTCTTGAAAAGCATCAAAAGTCTGCATCCACCCTTTATCTCCTTGACTTTCCTGCTTATCGCATTTCGGCCATCGCAAAATCCTTTCCCTCCTTTCCTTTGCCATTCTTCATTGTGATTTGTGCTTTACCTTTCCACCTTACTACTTACCGTTCATGCTCGAAAATGCTTTAAACATTGGAACACGACCTTTACCCTTTCCTTTGAACTTACCACAATCGCATTTCACAACGTTTTCCCTTTTTCCTTTAACACTTACCGCTCCTGTCTGCCAATTGCGATATCCTTTCCGTACTATGCCACGTCATCCGACTCATCGCAAATTACACTTTTTATTTGGTTCCCATTAATACTTACCTCTCCTGACTCCGATTGCGATATTCTTCATACTCCACCACATCGCAAATCGCAAATCATAGTTTTTATTTGGTTCTTGTTAACACCTACTGCTCCTAACGTCGATTGCGATATCACTGTCGTACTCTGCCACTGGTCCCACTGCCACGTCACCCATCGCATTTCACATTTCGCAACCTTTTCCCTTTTCCCTTTAAGACTTACCACTCCAAACCCTGATTGTGATATTGCTCCATACTCCGCCACACCGCAAATCGCAAATCACATTCCATAGTCTTTATCTAATTGCATTTCACATTTCACAGTTTTTACCCCATCGCATTATGCATTTCACTCCCGCTCCCAAACATCACTTCCGCTACTCCTCCAACTTTACGATGTTGCGATTGCGATATTGCATATTGCATATCACACTTCTGTCCCTCCATCACAGTTCCACCATCGCACTTCTAAAAGCCTCCTGCTCCAAAGGATTTTTGCGCTATAAATTTTTAATAAGGTTTAAAACCCCTATTTCCACCTCTAAGCCTTGTTTCATGTGGTGAACCTTCCATTAGAACTTTTAGCTCATTTTCCTCCAAAATGCAAGCCACACTTTGTCAAGTTTAGTTTATCATGAATAGTTGCATGGTTAGAAGCATGATAGATGGTAAATAGATCAGAGGATGAGCAGGGTGTGTTTAGCCGATTGGCCTAGCTAGGTGCAACTTAGTTTAGTTTATTTTCAATCATTTCCTTTTTGCATATTAAATTAGTTTCCTTTCTGCCATTTATTTTCAGCAAGTTAAATCAGTTCCCTTTCTATCAGTTCCTTTCTGCAATTTAAATTAGTTTCTTTATTGTCATTTCTATTTACCAATTTAGTTTAGTTTACTTTTTTTCATTTCCTATTTGTAACTTATTTTATTTTCATTGAAGTGTGGCAGACTTCACTGAGAACCCCTAGAAGTAGAACCCTTTTGTAGAGCAAAAGATGATGACTTGAGTAGAGTGCATGTGCTATGTATATATCACTTTCACCTCCAGTTTTATATGAACCTCAGGTTGATAAAGTAAAGTAGGGCAACCTCTGGGAGTTGCAGCACTCTTGGTGCAATACCAGGGCTCACCAATTACAATCAAAACGGGTTAACTAAGAGCAAGAGAAGATGATACTCATTATTTATTTTTACATAATTAGTAGGATAGAGTATCATAATGAAACTTGGTGAGTAATCAATACTAGTAGGATCGCCTTTATTCACATAAACTTAAGCATGTTGATGCTTACTTGTAGCTTACACTCTTAGCTTACATAAGTTAGTATCACAAGCTTTATGATCCTTATACCTCAACTTACACTAGAGTCTTACATATATTACGCATATTAACTTGATCACTACTATGTGCAAGCTTTGATACGAGTTAGTTATGGAAATTATGTGTGTTACTTCTAGATTGACTCTATTACAACTTATCGATATTGTACATACTATTCCACTTATTATGGAGAAAAAATGTAAAGTCTTTGTGTTACTTCTATATTGACTCTATTGCAATTTATCGATATTGTACATACTATTCAACTTATTATGGAGAAATTGTACCTTATTAACCACACTAAGTGAGTTAAGCTATACCAGTAACGATTTCAATACATTATGGATATTACTTATACTTCTATAATATTGGATACATATACTTTTTGCAAGTATGATCATAGTGCTCTGTATGAATACATATCATTTATAAGATTTATGATTACTATGATTTCACTCTACACCTTACCTCATAAGCATGTAGGTTTTTATGTTATAGAGAATACATAGCTTGAACACCATTGAAGATGTACCAATCCTATTGCTTTTGCTTATTCCTTGTGTCATCGCCAAATCAATGTATTGTATTGGTTCAATTTGGTGTATATATAGTCAAGGTAAAAATTGGTTATCATACTATAAAATGTATCACCTTACTGACTAGGGGTTTAAATTACCCTTATAGTATGTGTCTTTTCCCTAATGGAGTTGCTAGTATCAGCTAAAGGACACATCACATGTGGATTAGAAGATGAAAAAGCCTCCGTGTATGGGAATAAAATAGTAATCATACTAAGCTATTATACCACTAGTACTTTCCATATACAACATGGATGGTATAAGCTAACCCGGGATCATATATGGTTTTCTATGGTATTCATAGTAATCATAACATTGGTACACTTCTATAAACTAAAATTTTATTGCAACATAAGTATTGCTCATATCACTTATCCTATTCTTATGGTTCTACTTTACCCGCTTTTATTCATCACAAGTGCTTACATAATACTCATAATTATCACTATATTAGGGAAAGTCTTACCATGTGTTACTGGCTTAATGGGCTTCAACTATTCACATAGATTAATGGAATCACTTCTATGTATAAGATTACTATTTCATTCAAAGGATAGCTCAATTCACACATTGATATCATGTCATTACTAGTGGGAAACAACTGTAACTATGAGCGTAATCATCACTATATCTGTAATTACACATGATCTATTGTTATGCACATGTAATATTAGCTTATGTTACCCTTATCCCTGTATTGCAATCAATTACACACCCTCTAGTAATCATAAAGTTGGTGCACTTCTATAAACTAAGATTTTATTACAACGTAAGTATTGCTCATATCACTTATACTATTGTTATGGTTATAATTTACCAACTTCTATTCATAACAAGTGCTTACATATTACTCATACTTATCATTATATTAGGGAAAGCATTACCATGTGTTACCAACTTAATGGGCTTCAACTATTCATACATATTGATGGAATCACTTCTATGTATAAGCTTACTCTTTCATTGAAAGGATTAGCTCAATTCACACATTGATATCATGATATTACTAGTGGGCAACAACTACAAATACAAGCGTAATCATCACTATATCTGTAATCACACATGATATCTTGTTATACACATGTCATATTAGCTTATGTTACCCTTATCTCTTTATTGCAATCAATTACACACCCTTTATTATGGAGAGTATTATCACCATTAGTATTCCATAAATAAACATGAAATATCAGCTGTAATGGTAAAACATAGGGTAGAATATGATCACCTTTATCTATGATAGCTAGTATCATTGCTATGATAACCCATGTATTATGCATAGTGATGTAAAAGCTTGTACACATTAAACTGAGGTTGTTGTATAAGTCATAAGCTTATTTGTAATCAAATCAATTGTGTTCAATCATTCCATATAAGCTACTAGTATAGTATCATAGTACCATCCCTATTCAAGCTAAGATGGTAAGAAGTATTACACATGTACAGTTCAATATTGTATAATCTATAAGAATTAACCTAATCAAATCAATGGTATTGGGATTCCATATCATCTTCACTTTGGTTACTGAGATAGAATTCCCACTTAGTCAACCCCATCTTACAACTGATGGCTTTCAAACTGGCTCAGATGATCTTGATCACATATCAAACCTTTAGGAATTACTCCACATGGATCAAGGCACCTAATAAAACCAAACACCCTGCCAAACTAGCTAGTCCTTATGGCTTTGGCTGGAATAGAAAATCCCATTGAGATAACATTATAATATTCCCAAATATTGTTATAAATAGGCACTTAGTCACGAGCACCATAAACACATGGATATGGAACAAGTGGGATGTTACTAGCCAGTCTTTGGGCTCTTTGAACCTGTTATTTCCTCGTCCACTACTTGGAGATTACTCTTGATCCTATATATTGATTTGATTTTTATAGGATTTTTATATGAGAATAAGCTTCTTATCCTCATAATGTCTATTATATTAATGAAAAGAAAGAGAAAATTTAAAAAATCCTGCATGGGTTGCTTTGCTTGATTTGATTAAAGTCACAGTTTTGTGGGTTGCCTTTCTTGTAATTAAATTCCTTTGGGATTTCACTCTAATATGACTATTTCTACATGACATGAATCATTGTCACAACATGTTTGGGAATTTAGCATTATAAAATCCCAAGTAAGCCTTAACTGCAAGTTGTTGGTATGTTTGAACTCCTAATTTTCTAAATTAAGCCTTAACTGCATGCTGTTAGTAGGTTTGAACTATGAATTTCCTATGAGTCAAGTTGGTTATAGATGCAATATGTTTTTGGGCTAGTTATAATGCTTTTAAATCAAGCACTTAAAAAACGACAATATTCCTTTATCATTCTCTTTCTCAAAAAAACAAAACCCACTCTTTATCATTCTATCTCAAATAAAATATGGTATTTGTGCAAGGTGGAACTTGCATTTCCAACAATAGCACAACCACCATATCAATAATTGTGATTCCAAATGTGATTGTTTATTTAAGTCCCACATGATAGTGTGTTTATTTCCCTAATCCATTTTCATATAGTTAAAAAGAATCCTAGATAAGGCATAGAGGGTGTCTTTCCCTCCTTTTTGTAACCCTTAGAAATAAATGGGAGATAAAGAGGACATCAGAAAGGAAGATAGGAAAGAAAACAAAACCTTTAACTTAGATCCATAGGCTTGTCTTTTGCAAAGGTCGGTGGTATCTAAATAACATATCATCTATGACATAGAAAACTCCATAATTATTGCATGATCTTTATGGAAGTACATGTTATTATATGATATTTATGGCAGTATAGGATTTCTTATTTTTATTAAATTTTTTTGTTTTAATTGTTATGTTAAATTGTTAAATTACACGTTTAAAACTGAAAATTAACTTTTATTACTCTGCATAAATAATTTATCTACTGTTGTTTAAAATTTTTACCATCAACCAATGGCATTTTTCTTGTCATATCGTCCAAACCATACTTCTGTTTACAATGTCTAAATTTACACAATTGAAGGCCCATCCTTAACCAAGGCTCTGATGAAGAGTTTGTTGCCTCTGATCTACCTATGTATTTATGATCTGCCTCTGATCTGCCTTTGTTTTGCTGAAAGCACAAATCCAAATTTATATCCTTAACCAAGTCTCTGATGAAGAGCTTCTTGCCTCTGATCTACCTCTGTATTTATGATCTTCCTCTGTTTTGTTGAAAGCACATGTCCAAATTTATTTGGGAATCAGGTTTGATGTGGAATTTTTCTTTCAGATTTTTAGTACCTTTTTCAACAATGCTATCAGTGTTGTTCTTCTCGAATTATGGGCATAAAAAATCACTTAGTGTAGAAACAACAATATTATCATGATTTGGGACATTATCTTCCACGCTATCTCTTTGATGTGGTTCTCCAATGTTCTGAAGGAGGTTGATTGGATGTGTTAGCCATTGATTCAACATTTGGGAAATCAATATCTGTTTTTGAAAATCTATACTTTAGATGTGACCTACATTTCTAAATCAAATTTAAAAGTTAAGTATTTCCGAGATTATACTTTGAGGAATATTCATTAAAATTTGTTATGCATTTCCCTACCACAAAGTTTGATCAACTGGTTGTCTCTAAGAATTTCCCTTTCAACATAGTAGGAATACAAACAAAATTTAATATCTTGTTGCATTCAAGTAATCAATAGACTAAACCATGTTGCAACTCAGGAAGGTATGCTTCTCCTTCTCTTCTTTTCAGTAAATCACAGAAAAACTGCCCATTTGAGAGTCAGTACAAAGGTACACATAATGCTAGTAGTTATAAATTATAGCTAGAATTATAACTAGATATTTGGATTTTTCACTCTTCATAGTTTGATTATTGAGTCAATCCATTTGCATGTAGCCACATTGTGATGCCCAAATGGTTTTTCCAAAGATTTTTTTATTGCAACATTCCTACAATCTACAAAAAATTCCTTGCAATATTTGGATGCTATCAAGATTGAGAGCATCATATTCAAATGTATTGCAAAAATTATACCACATATAATGCTAGATACTATATAATCTGGACTCTGTCTAGACCCAAAGAAGTCATAACTAGTCTAGTCATTACTAGTCTATAGTCATAATTGAAGTCATCTTTTAATAATTGATCAAAATCCATCAATCTAGTTTCATTCTCATGTGGATCATAACTATCATAGAAGGGAGAATGCTTTAAAAAAACCACCTATGATTTGGGATGATTACATGTCAGCTACCATTCAACAAATTCAACATTTTTTCTATCTTTACTTGAAGATATCCCTAATATCCTTGGTTTTCATGTCACTATTTTGTTTGGATATAAAACATGAGAATATGGTCTAAAACGAAGATGAGTTTAAACCACACAAGCACTCTATATACAAATATGGGTTTACCACACAAGTAATCTACATATTCATTTGAAAAACGTTTATATCCTCTAATATAATTTCCAAAAAAAATTGGTTAGCTTCCTCAGCATTGCAACCACAATATTAAAAAATATTTTAGGGTTGCACTTGTTGTAGATATGTGGAAATTATTGACTTCAAGATATCCCTCATCTTCTTGGTTTTTAGATCATTATTTTTTTTGATAGAAAGCATGAGAATATGGTAATGGGTTTACCTAGAAGCACTCTACATATTCATTTGAAATCTATTTTTATACTTTTTTATTACATGCCATACACCTCCAAAATTACTTTTTGATTGTACACGTCATACACCTCATAGGTGTCCCCTATCACCTCACCAACCATAATGGGTAGGATGTGTTGTTACTCATTTTCATTGGCAGTAAAATATTATAAAAATTAAATAGCTAAATGAAAAACTACTATAAAACTTAAATAGTTAAATGCAGGGATGGTCCTAGTGTTTTTGGAAACCATGTACATGTCATTTCTCCCATAAACTAAGGCATTTGCAATAAATGTTCATTTAACATTTTATTGTATTGGTTTTTTTAAGGGATCAAAAATCCCACTAAACATGGTTGAAAAATGTACATTATGCATAGATGTTTCTTGTTATCCCAATCCAAGGAAAGCAGTTATTACATATGTTCTATGAAATATTGCGACAAACAAAGTCCTCGAAAGGAAAATGAATATACCTGTAAGAACAACAAAAAATGAAGCATATTATATTGCATTGATAGTAGGTTTCAGAACATCTAGAGAGTACGAATCCAATTGAATTGTAGTTTTCACCAATTCTAAACTTGTGTGCAACAAGATGAAAGACATGTACCAAGTTAAGAAGGAGAGGCTAAAACAACTATATGGAAAAGAAAACAATATTGTTAGACAATTTCAATCATTTAGTATAAGACATTGTGCAAATGTTAATAAGATGTCTAGTGATCTATTGTATGGGGCAATGCCAATTAAATATTCTTCTGTCAAATATTAATTAGTCTTGAGATGCACTTCATCAAAATTGATTGATGGACATTGTAATATATCTTTCATATGTCTGTGGTTTTTAGCAATAAACATGTCATTTTTAATGACCATGTGTTTTTTTCAATTATATACCAAGTGCGCTCCCACTATGTAAGCACAACTTGGTGAACTTCATGTTTTAGAAAAAAAATTATTTAATTTTCAAAATGCGCATGACTTCAAATTTTTTTTGTTTAAATAGTCAAGTGAGTTTTACACATCAATTTGTGCTCCAACATTTGTGTAAATTACATCAATTTTTTTAATTCTTTTGAAATGTTTTTAAATAGTAATTTTAAAAATAATTGTAAATGCATGAGGTAAATTTTTAAACATCATGTATATATGTATTTTTAGATATCCATATATATCATGGATGATCATTTTCCACATGATTCTTCGAGGTTTTAAACATGATGTGTATCTATGTATCATGGATGATCATTTTCCACGTGATTCTTAGAGGCTTTAAACATCATGTGTATCTATGTATCTGTAGATATCCATATATATATCATGGAGGATGATCATTTGCCACGTGATTGTTCTAGGCGAACATCAATAGAGTCCCATGCTTCTATGAGAGAGGGGGATCATCGATCGGGGGATGTCCATCATGTTCATGGTATTTATATTAAATGTGAAAGTTTTAAAATGACATTTGAATATATAATCTTATCCCCATACATACATGTATACATATGGAATTGATTTTTTATCAATTTAGTGAGTTAAATTAATTTTTAATAAATTTAATTTTTAAGGATTTCGGAGGGAAATAATATCTACTCAATCAATTGAGGGTCATGGTTCACACAATCGTGGTATGGTTCATGCAATACACTATTTCATATGCATGTATCTATATTATAATTGATTAGAAATTCGATATTGTGTATGAACCTTCGCTCTTGTCATGTGAGGGTGGTGGTGGTGGTACACATTCCCCTACTAGCCAATCAATAGGTGGTGGCCAATCGCATGAGAGTGGTGGTACACATTTCCTTGGTGGCCAATGAATGGGTGGTCATGCTTGTTCTCAACCAATGGGCGGTGGCCAATCAATGGGTGGTCATGTTGGTTCTCAACCATCTCCGGGTGGGCATGATGCTGCTCAACCATATCGAGGTGGCCATCAATCTGAATATTGTTATCATGATTATTAATTTGTTAAATGACTTATATAATTTTTTTATGGTTAAAAAACAAATTTGTACAAATTTTTTCACATGTTTTTTTATTTATACATAATTTTATATATTGATGCAGAGGGTGAAAATGTTGCTCAAAAAAGATGTATATCAGATTGCGTAATTCAAGAAGAAGGTTGTACACCAACCACGACTTATGCATCTAAAATCCCTGATTATTTACCTTGAGAAACAAACATCCAACAATGTACATTACAAATGTGCGAACATCTTTATTCAAAATTGATGAAAGATCTTGGGAGTTTGAAATTCCCTACAGAGAGTCGAGAAAGCTTACAAATAGTTATGCACTCTATAAGAACACTTGTAGATGTTTGCAAAAAGCTTGGGCCAACCACCGATACCTTTGTAGAAGTCATGAGGAAAAGGAAGGAAGAAGCAATGGATCTTGATACATGGGATGATGTTAAAAACGGGGTTACAAAAGAAATGGAAAAATCTATGTTTAATTTCAAAGAAGGGCCAAAAAGAAAAATGTTGAAGGTGCAATATTTCAAGCACCCTAATATAGTCTTCCATTTGTATGATAGGAACCTTACAACTTATGGAAGACTACCATGGAATGATGAGGTTGCTGTTTATTTTGAAAAATTATTTAATGCACAATTATTTTTGGGAATGAAACCCAATTAAAATGACCTTCCTTTTGATTTTTTTGGTTCTGGAAAAGGTCGATTATGTGACTATGGGGGCACTAAGCATGATGTTGAGTTACCTCACCCTGAGCCACCTTTGGTAAGACGACCTCTTCTTGTGGAAACTTTCAGTCAAAGATGGATGTTGTTGGGATGCATTAATCATGGCTAAATGACTAAAATACTACATATAAATTATCAATTTAGGGACACATTTTATTTCAATGATGGTCGTACTGTCTGTGTCGATACATCAAACTAGAAGCAAATCCAAATGAAGAAAATCGTTGCCGAATTAAATGCTGGAAGAAACCACTCATGCATAAATAAAATAATCTACAAGACTGTGATCACACCTCAATTAATCTATCCTAGCCTGTAATACTCCTAAATTAGCATGCAGTTAATAGGAATATTAAATTTTTCTTTCAATATCTTGTTTGTTGAAAACTTGGGCAAGGAGGCTCATAAGTTGTTAAGTAAGCATAAATTCCCTCAGTGTGTGAAAAATGGATCATGTAATAACTAGATCATATATCCTCATGTGTAAACATGGTCTAAATTATGTGGACAAGGTCAATTTTGACCAAGTCAAAGACATTAATATGTGAGGAGTGGATCCTAAATAAAGACAGATCAATGTGAATAGAGATCAATCTAACTAGTCAAAATGAAGACACCTTGAGTATGAAAAGGAATAATGCATGAAGATACAGTCAAGGTTGACTAAATCAAACAGTGTTGTAAATGATGAGCATGACTAATGGAGACAACACAATTTCGGTAGAGGTATCTTTGCATGGAAGCAACCTCATGATGGGGTGGGACCCTTGGTGAGGAAGCTCATCAACTATATAATGAAGGGAATGGAAACCATATGGGGTATGATTGAATTTTATATCTTTTATGTGGTCTGTTTAGACACTCTGCATCCTTTGGCTATTTAGCTAAGTTTCTTGCACTATTTAGTGCAAGGGTTTTCTCATGCAGAAATTCTCCTTTCTTGCTTGGAGATCTTGTTTAAGAAATCTGAGGAGAGCATATTGTGCTACATTTTCCACTACCTGGTGTTAGGCCAAGCAGTCACCTTTAGAAACAGTGTAGTACCTTTCAGAAACCGCGTTATTTCTTAAGGTATTGCAGTGGAGGGTTTTAATCCCTTGTATTTTGAGCTAGTTTCCCTGAAGGAGGTTCATTCTACTTCCCGAAAAGCTAGTAGGAGAGTCTACATCCATTTATTCGAATGATTAGCCATATTTATGCAGTGCTTTAGCCATACAACATCCTTCAACCATAGATTTAGATCAAGAGATTTCATGTATATCATTTCTGTCAAGAAACCCTTACTGGGTAATCTTGGATCTATGTAAAAAGAGACTAGATCTCTGTTTTGTGCTCTATTGATTAATACATCATCAGATATGATTTGTCTCTCCATTTTTTGAGTATAACCTTTAATGAACTGTGTTGTCTCTTTCTGCAGTAATTTATGTTTGTAGCAGTCTTGGGGTTTCAGTGTTTTTAAGCTATTTTGAGCTCGAGAGGCCTGTTTAACAAGGAAAAAGACATTTCTTTCTGATCTCCTCTTATATATAAGTCTAATAATATCAGATCTAATGAAACCATGGGCTGCATTTTTCTATTTATACTTATATTTCTGTAAAAATTGTTTTTCATTCATGCATTGTTGAGCATCCCTATTTTGGGATATTACATCACCACAAAACAATTACCCAGCTGGTATATCTAATCCCACATGTGTAACAACATATAATATATTGGAATTGAAGCATATATATTTACAGATAATAACAGCAAAAACAACACTTCCACTAATACATAAAGAAAAAAAAATGTATATATATATATATATACAGCTACCTTAACCACTGTAATCCCTGCTAAAGAGGAGGGCCCTTCCTCCTTAGCAAGGCATAGGAAGAGAAATAACTTAACAGAAACTAAATCAGATGATGCATGTAATAAAAACAACAAGATAACTTGTATTAATGTGACCAAAATTACAAAGCCAAATTAATACTGTTCTCCGCTAACCTGTCGACCTCAAGTGTCGAGAACTTTATAATGGTTACATCTCAGAAAAATGAGGGATGGATCAGTCATGAGAATATTATGATTCTCATATTGATCAAGATAGAATACATATGGTTACAACCACTTCTTAATAACAAGTCTAACTATAAAATTATAGATTACAATCAAAACTGCCTAGAGGCTATTATTCAAAAAATACAATATGTAATAAATTCTACAGCTATCGTGATAAATCACAGTTGTATCATAACAACTAGAAGATAGGTCAGCATTAGAAGTTGATGAGATCCAGTCAGTGGTAGAGCTATAACATCAGTTCATCAGTGAGTCTATAACAGCATGGTGTAACAACGTTGTGGTGTAATAGCTCACTGTAACAACACACCTTTAACTACTCCTGTACGCCTTGTGCTCTAGATATTTTGTACTACAAATAGCATCAGGAAAGACAACAAAATACCATAGATCTTATTCAAACATTTGTCCTTAGTTAGTGATCAAAAAAGACATGATACATCATAATAATAGATGAAATGGAAAGGTAAATGAAAATAAGGTGAAACAACACAAGTTAAGATAGAAAGGTAGGAAAAAGAGGCAAAGATAGGCCGATTGGTTGTAGTCATGGGGTAAATTTGGGGAAACAAATGTAGGAAATAAGTACAAAACTGGAACCCAACATCTCCCCCAAGCTGAAGCACTTGGATATCCTCATGCAAAATCTCATCTCTCATGAGAATATCTCTAGTGCACGTCAGTGAGATCATAAGATTCAGCTATATCTTCATATGCAAACTTGTACCCTTGACTAGCTATCTGCTGTCGTACCCAACACTTTGATTCATACTTGTTCAATTCATAATTACTTTGATAATCCTCAATTGGTAGCCAGATCAAAGGGAACTTGAACCTTAACCCAAGCCAGGAAGTGCCAAGGGTTTGTACTATCTATGCATATGCTGGTACATGTGTAACATCTACCACAAAATTATGGAATGTAAATGGATCCCCCTTTAGCAGCTCAACACTGCTAGCTTCCGTGCATTTCAAGCACCCAGTCAAGGCTCGACTCTTCATTACAGAGAACTGATTAAGGCAGAAGTTCACAATCCTTCTTCTGTACATGGTAGCAGGTTCCCTTATCCCAGGAGTGCTCAAAATTCTTCTAAATTCCTGCCTTAACTCGGCGGCTCATCCTGGTTCTGCCCAGATACACAATGTCATCTTCTCTTCATTGGAATCCATATATTTGGTGGAAAAATGCCACTCAATCTGATTCTTCATGAAGGACACAAAAGCTCGCAACTGTAGATCCCCCATATAGGAGAATATCGTCACCACCATTTGCATACTCACGTGCTCACAAATCATATTGTGCAAGAATAACTCACACATCAGGCTTTGTTCTTCAAAATCAGAAGCACAAAAGACATCTAAGAATGAGCAAGTGGAAGAACATAGATAGGGTCTTTCCTCCATAACAACTTTCATCTGAAGCAAGAAGTAGAGTTCCCATAGAAAAATTGGGTAGGATGGGGAAGGTCACCTATACCCCAGCAGATTGAGGGCAAGGTCATGAATTTTTTTCTTATCCACGATAAGATCTTGAACATGCTGCTGTAACATCAGGAATTGTTCCTCTTGCTTCTTCATAGCTTCCTTCATCTTGTAATTATTCCATCCTTTCTTCAACTCTTCATTCAACCAATTTTCATGTAGAGCGCTTATCTCCTTCTGATGCTCTTTCATCGAAATCATCCCCTTCCAAAGGGTGATTTCTTCCTGTTTCCACTTATGTAATTCAAAAATTAACAAGATTTTCTCAGAACTCCATCCCGAGACGGGACATAGTGTTTTTCTGCATTCAATATCAACATCAATAATGGGTGTAACAAACTCTGTTGAATGGATCTGCTCCACCTCTGTTGTTGGTTCTTGTGTAACAACAGCTTCATCAGTGGGTTCTTTTGTATCAACCTCGTTGTTCCCACCTAGAGTAGCCTCTTTTTCCATTTATGTTTCTTCTGTAACAGAAGTGGCCTCCACAGTTTCTTGTGTATCGGCCTCTAGTTCAATTACTACAGGAGGCTCTGCTTTAACTGCTAGTTATTGTGTAATAGCAGTATCCTTAGCAGGTTCTTGTGTGACAGCCTCCCGAAGCTCTGTTTCTGTTTGCATTGGGCTGGTATTTTTCCCACAGACCTTATACCCTACTATTGTTAGTTCTTGATAATATGCCATGCATACAGGTACCATTATTTCCTTCCCCTGAGATAATATTTGTTTCAATTGTTCATATTTATTTCTTAGAATTCCAAGTTCTAAAAGCAGGACATGAGTTTCTTCCTTACCTGATGAGGAGGGTTCTCTTTCTTCTTCTGGTACTTCTGCTTCTTTCTGTTGATCAGCTATGGGCGACGGTTCTATGGGAGAGTTAACTTTCACCCTCTGTTTCGGCCGTCTATCCCCAATTGGTTCATCAGTGGGTTCTTTCCCAACTTTGACCTTGGCAGGCCGAGTCTAGATCACGTCTTCTGCTTGACTTCCTCCCGAAGTCGTGACCTATTTTCCCTGGCTTGTCCTTAGCATTTTTTCCTTGAATTCTTCCCATCTCCTTCCTGGCTAGCTTAGGGCATCCATCACGATAAATTTGATGAGTCCATGATTGGTCACACATGCTTCTAGATGTGTTGTTGTCTTCACTGCCGCCATCATATGTTTAATGTTCCCCAATAAGTAGAATGGAAGGTTAATCTTTTATTGGTGCCGAAGATGATTGAGTAGAGGGAAGTGATAATTAAACACAATTGTGGATGTTCCCTCACAAGTTATGTATTATATTAAACCCAAGGTGACATCTGCCCATGGCTGAGGGAGTGATAACCTGTCAATTCCTCTCCCTTTCTTCTCCTTCTAGGAAGTCTTCCTTCAAAGAGGGGTCATTGATTTTTCTGTTAAACCACCTCCGTCCTTATACTGGAAATGTGGATACTCAGGTGATTACTTCTTTTTCCACCTAAATTTGCATGACCCTAACTCAGGTCTGGTGGTTATTCAAATTCTAAGAGAATTCGATTGCAACTGCCTCATCCGAGCCTTCCAATTTATGGAAATACTCAATCCATCCAATGTCTCTAAATACCTGGTAGGCTTCCAAATAGTTCTACAAGGCATCCATGGAATTAGGCTCATGTCGAATTGCTACTCCACCCATCTTGCTGTTTGTTTATGAATTCACTCCTTACTGATCAACCCACTGTAATGTCACTGCACTGCTTACTTCCTCTTGGCTCCTTACTCTGCTTATCCCGGATGGCTATTTTGAGATGAGGATACAATGCTTCAGTCAAGGAGAGCGATGGGAGGTGACATGATTTACGGATTACCGAATCGTACCTCACACAACTTTTCATAAATTTCATGCTATGGAAAGTAATGGGTTCTAAGTACACACACTCTTTCCAACCGGATTTAGTCATTATTGGCGATTGCGTTATTAATTGGATGCATTCAGGGTTGATAACAGTTTATTACTACGTATTTTTTCAATGCTTACAAGATATATCCCACCCGTGCTTTAATGGTGACAGTTGCCCAATGTTACACAACATTTTTTCACTATCCCTGCAATCCCCATCTTGCACATTGGAGGGTCATTTCTGTGACCAATAAGAAGTGTCATGTCTTGCAAAGACCATCATTGCATCTCTTTACATGAGGGAAATATTCCTTCTGTTGACAATTCCTTGAGCAGAGCTTCAAAAACACCTATTTTTACCTTGCCGCGAGTAGCCAGTTCTGCCCTCACACCAATGAGGAAGATTAACACTAGGTCCCACACCAGATGGTGCTCTGTCCCAGTTAACCACTCGCGACGAGCTGTTTATGGAATTAAAAAAAAATAGAGGCGGAGATTAAACTCTAACAACTTTGAGGATGAGTCATTGGGAGTGGTTGGATTGAATAACCATGGAATCCCTCCTTTATTTTATGGTTTCCACCTCACTTGGGAACCTCCTAAAGGATAGGCCTCCCTTCCACCTTTGTAGGGATCCCAACCTCCTCCTTTTCCTCTATATAAATAAGCTATCTCTCCTTGCATAAGCTAGCTGAACATGGAGAATTGAGTATGTTAGACTCCTATACCAATAGGTGTCATATTTCATGATTGTCTTGATTGAACTATGGAATATGTTCAAACCTTCTTTCTTGAGCAAAGGTGTTCCATATTCTTGAAAAACAAAAAAATCAAAAAAGTTAAAAAATATAAAGAGGGTATACCCTAAAAGAAAGATCAAAGGGTAAAAAGAATAAAATGGTCAAAAAAGAGAAAGAAATGAACCCCAAGCAAAAAAATAGACCAAGGAAAGTGTGCAAATCCAAATGCCACTACTATTTCATTTTTGTAATAAAACAATTGTGTAAGTAAGACAATTTATGAATAAGTCAAATCGTTTAAACTTGGCTTACTCATATTTCAATTTCATGTTGTAGAATAGAGAATAAATATCCGACCAAACAACACCTCGCGTATAAGTAGATAGGTAGAGTAAATAAAAGGTGCTCAACAGCTTAATCTGAGCCCTTGGATGTAATAAGGGTAGAATTAGATAGATTTATCATGTAAAAAGAAAAAGATTGAAAAGGGTTTGCAAGTCTAAATTCACCCTAATAAAGAAGAGAAAATGGTAGTGTTAAGTAGATAGGGTAGGTAGATGGTGCTGTAAAGTGTTATCCGATGAATGATGCTGCTACATGTTGGTTAATCATTTACTTTCATCACAAGTACTAAAGCAGGTAATACACTGGAAAATCACAGCAAGCAAAGTCAAACTCATTAACTTCCCTCATCACTTTTCCCTCAAAAGTTTTACTAATTTCCCCAAAAGTACTAGGGCACTTGGAGATCAAAGGGGCTCAAGGCATTTCCTTGACTTTTGGAGGGACCGGACCCTCGGCCTAATGATCAAAAAGACCTAAGTATTTGAGATAATTCATCAGTATAATCATTCACTTTAAACTTTTTCCTAAGTAAAATCCAATTTTACTTAGGAGAATCATGCAAAATTCCATGAAAATCCCTCAAAACAACTTACTATTCTAAATTTAAGTGTTGAAGGTGAGATATTGCAATTTACTTCAAAAATTATCACTTTCTTAGATGTGCAAAGTGTTTTGAGTTCCCTTGTCCCTTTGTCATATTGATGTTTAACTTTATTTACTAAATCCCTAGTAAAATGCCCTATCCTAAGTATATAACTCATTTTTTTATCAATACCCCAAAAACCCCTCTATTATAAAGTTTAACCAAAGTAATTATTTTCCCAAATATTCATTAAAAACCCCGCTTCACAAGCCCTTTGGTTAAATATACCTTTATATAATAATCCCGCCCCTATGGTAAATTAATTGTATTAATTTACTTGCTAACAAAACATATATGAAAAATAAAAACTTTAAACATGCGATATGTATGGTTAAATACAAAAATATGAATCAAGCTTCTGAAAATTTCGTGCCACCATGGCTTGTCCACATGGCATTCCACTTCACCAAACCCCGCCGCAACCCCTTTTATTACGCACATGGGATTAATTAGTCATCAGGACTAATTAATAACCTTCTCCGCCTATTAAAAATCTCCCGGGGTGATTAAATTACACGTTAAACTGTTTTAAAACCTGACGGGCCCACACCTGAACCCTCCGCTTGTTCCCCCATCTCTTCAGCCGTCGGATCACCCTTCCGTAGATCAACGTCCAGTGTTCACCCCGCTGCCCATCCCTTGTCAGAATTTTAACCAGCGGAGGATGGGTGGTTTTTGAATAGTCAACCGTCCACGTGGCGATCATCCTGTGGAATCGCTGCCCTTCCGATTTAAACCACCCTCGACCAAAAGCGGTGCGGGCGCTTACCGCTTACCGCTTACCGCCCGACCTTGCATACGTCAGCCCGTACGTCGATGACGTCACTCCTCGGAAAAATAAAAAACCCTTTTAACTTGTGAATAAAGCCATTTTTCCGTGTTTTTCTGTTATTTTCGTTATTTGAAAACGACAGTGCTCCCTGCTGCGATTTTCGAATTTCCACTGAAATTGATTGATTCACTCCAAGATTCCACTGCGCCCGTGTTAAAGTACAGTCCCGCCATCACCTGTTACCTGTTAGAGAACCAGCCTCCTTCTAAAAACAGGTATTTATCCTTTTCCGCCCCGACTGTAAGTAAAACTCAGTTCTCTTTGTTTTTCGCTGAAATAGTGATTAAAAATCATCACTGAGTCTTTCCCAGAGGCTTTAAAACTGTGAATTGTTCCCCCGAACCTGCAATTGTGCCAATTTCCCTCATTAAAACTGAAATCGCGCTCGGTCTGTGAAGAAAACCCCGAAACTTCCATTTTGAATACACAAGAACCAAAATGGAAGTCTTGCGCACTTCTAATGTAACCCTATCGAATGCTCCCCGTAGGACTCGATTTCATTAACAAATTTTTTGATTTTAGCAGTAAGTTCAATTATCATCGTAATATGGATTTGGACCACTGAACGTCACTAGTTGACAAAATTTTTACTCCAAATTCTCGTATTTTAATTCAATATCTTCATTCAACAAACAAGCTTGCATACAAATTTTCGCAGAGAGATTAGAACGATGAAATGTGGTGATGAAGAATGGTAAAAGTGAATGAGAATTTACAGGATAGGAAAAATACATAAATACGAAAGAGTATCGATGGTTAAAGTGTACTGTGAACAGTCGCAGTGGTAAAAGAAACACACAGACAATAAATAAAAATGAAGAAAAGTAATTAAGGTAGGCAAGAAATGGTAAAAAGAGATGAAAATACTTTCACCAACATTGAATTTTATCTAAAGTGAAAGTAAAACAGTCAAAGGAACAAAAAAGTGAAAAGATGAAAAATACAACAAGAAGGAACATTTTTGCAGAAATTGCATATTTTAGTCATATTTTTGCAGAAACTATTGTGATCAATCCAAGATGAATTTTGCAAAACTGAAGGAGGTTTATGTTCTTAATAGGATTATCTACAAAAACCTCTCTCACTTTTCTAACAGCTATTATGGTTTTGGAAATATTAAACAATGATGGAAAGCAGTTTTTGCAGAAAATACCAGTTAAGTCATCCGTTTTCAGAGAATATTGTGGCCAATCCGAAATACATCTTACAAAACTGAATGAGGTTTTTGTTCCTAAGAGACCCATATACAACAACCTATCTCATTTTTTGGACATTGATTTCAGACTGAGAGATACATGCACATCTTTAGAGGCTATTTTTCAGACTCTGTAAAACTCTGTTTTACACATCTTTTTGCAGAGCCTATTGCGCATAGCTGGAGAGGAAGTTTAGGAAAGTGAAAGAGGTTTATCTCAAAAACATATTTATCTACAATAACCTCTTTCACTTTTTACATATCGATTACGGATTGAGAAATAAAAAGATATCATTGGACCCCAAGTTTGCAGAATTGTTGGAGCAGATTGCACAAAGAAAGGAAGCAGTTAGTGACTTGGATGCCTCATCATCAACTAAGAGTTGGATCAAATTCGAATTATCCTCTTTGTCATCACCTATCCATACAAAATAGTGCCAAATAGATGCATTAGTTTGAGTGTCCTTTAATTAAGTTCTATTTATGTAAATAGTTGGAGAGATTTGTGAACCAATTTTGATATTTGTTTCAAGATATTTTAGTTTAGAATTTGTATAAATAAACCCTAAAAGAAAGTGTTGAGGGTGGATTCTATTACTTGGCTGTGACATTGAGGTTTTTGGAATAAAAAGCGTTTTGGAGAAATTTATTTGTGGCCTACTGGATGACAATTTGAAGCTCAGGACTTTTTGCAGGATTCATGTGTCGGACTGCAGTTCAATAAGTCTTTCTATCCAATGTTTTAAGTTTTATATCTGTTTATAATATCATTGTGTCCATTTCTGAATAATTTACATAAAGGATTGAATCAGAATTTACTTAATTATACTCTGATTTCAGATGTGATTATTCTTAATGTTTTCCTCTAAATTGGTTATAAGCACGAATTCTTAAATGCTCTTGCTTTTCTAATTTAAACATTCTTGATTACTATAATAAAGAATTCTTCATTGCTCTTTGTTTGTAGTCATTTCATTTCTTTCTTTTGAACATGGTGAAAGATTCTTAACTGCCTTTCATCCCTTCAAGATCATCCCATCCACTTTAAATTTTAAGGATTGTTCTCTGTCTAGCTATCTTGCCCTGTAATACCATCTTGTGTTTAGAATAGAAATCCAGTAAAGCCATCCTTCGACTCCATAGCCCAATGGACTGAAAGCTCTCAACCTTGCCCTTAGTTTGTGGATTCCACCATTTTCCCGAAACAAACTTTGAATCTATAACTAGCCTAAAACCTTCCAAAAAACAACGATAAATCATAAAGAGAGAGCCCTCTCTGGATGCAGATTGGCTAGATTCTGCATCTAAAAGGTTGGTTTGTGGTTACCTCGGGTATACTTTCCTCTTACACAACTTCTAGGAAAACCTGAGTGATAACATAGTGGCGACCATACTGGGGAACGAATCATTTTATTGATACTATTGTTTGATTTATAAACTATGGACAGAGTCTGAAGATCAGCCAGGTAGCCTTTGAAATTGCTTTTGCTCTGCAATTGCAAAAGTAAATAAAAGTTGCTTCAGTCTATCTCTGATTTAGCTTATACATTGAACCTTAGTTTCAAATGTTTAATCAGACTCTCTAGTTTAATAAATATTTGAGAAAATTTTAATTAAAAATCTTAAATTTCTTGAAGAGTTTGTAGAAGTTGTTTTGAAATTCACAAAATTTAGTTTCCTGAAGAACTAACTTTCTCTTCAGAATTGTTTTACAGGTTTAGATCTGATCTATGATGGTGGACAGGGATCAGACACACAAAGGTTAAAATCATCCACCTGGCGACTCCAAATCCATTTCACAATCAAGACTCCACTGGAGGAATGAACCTGGAAGAACAATATGGAAAGATCATGCTTTCAACTTGGATCTTAATCCAAGACATTATGTTCTTTCTCCTTAAGATTCAATATGTATTGTATTTTATATAAAGATCTAACTTGGTTGTACAGATAAAGTGGCTTTTCATTATGGCTGATTTTCAAGATGATCCAAGAATAAAACAAAGATATGCTCCCATGAGCAGAGATCACATACCTGGATTTCCACACAAACTACCGAAGGTAAATTGGGGTGAAAATCTGCCCATGTTTCAAGATGAGAATATTGATGATCCTTTACTACATCTCATTAAATTTCATATACACTCATCAAGATTGAAGGGTGATTGGCATGAGGATTGCCTCATGAAGATATTCATGGGAACCTTAGAAGGAAAAGCAAGGGAATGGTATGAATCTCTCAAACCTGCAAGTTTGTTTTCTCTAAAAGATTTTCATAAGGTATTTTATGAGCATTACAAAGAAGATTTTCCATCTTTATCATTAGCTAAAAATTGTTGTGATCAAGCTGAAGATCTTATACATTACCTTAAAAATATTGATAAAGATTTTGCAAATTGGTCTCCTGAAGATTTATTAGAAGAAGTCCAAAACTTTCATTCTCAAGTTAAATATCATAATAATCAAGAGGAGTTAAACAAAGATGAAATAAGTCGGGAGATAAATCAAGATCCACAAAACTCCTCTGTATTAACAAATGATGTTTCATTTAATGTTTTGAATGAAGTTAAAGAAAATAATCAACCTCATGATCAATTTTTAGATAAGAGAAAAAACAATTGTCATTCCAATCTAAGAATTCAGAGATTCCCACCCCCCCTCACCGAAGAAAAAATCAATTTGCTTCTAAACATGCAACCATCCTCAAAATATTTACATAATGAAGAAATTGTTTCTACTTCTTCTAATGTTGATGAATGTACAAAAGTTTTTATCCATGAAGGGACAGAAGAACAAGTTGATGCTCATGTTATTATACCTTCGCAAAAAGGCCCATTACTTGATAGTACTCCTATTGAGAAAAATAATGACTTTCAAATAGAATGCTACCGATCTAATCAAGATGTATTGGGATTGTTGGAAGAGAAATATGCTGATCCAATGTTTATAATTGATGACATTCCTTATTCTGAAGATTTGCCTAAATATGATCATTATGATGATAATTTTGATAATTTCACAAGACAATCACTAGCTATTTTGAGGGATGAGTTATCAAAACTTCAGTTTGATGAGGATTTTCTAAGAGATTTCTTTCTTCTTTTTAAATCAAGAAAATTTTCTCCTCGAGTTAAAAAATGGCTTCTTGATATAATTTCTGAAAATTATGAAAATGAAATCAAACTTTTGCATTCTCAAATTCAGTCATACAATTTCCGAAATCCTAAAGAATTCTTTGAAAATATTCCTTCTCCAAAGCAAGAGGAAATTTTACTATCTTTTGACTTGCATATTGAAGATGATTATTCTTTCAAGCACAAGACTGAAGAAATAAGTTCATGGTCTAATATTCATAATTCAATTGAACAATTAGTCATTGAAGGCCTAGAAGTAAATAACATACATCATACTTTTATTGATCTTATATTAGATTATATGGAGAATATTTTTAGCCCAAATATACAAACATGTTTTCTCTATAAGGATCAAATACATCAAAAGTGGCCTTTACACATCATATCATTTATTATAAAGGCACATGATCATAACATACTTCCAATTTTGATCACAAACCATCAAGTTATCCATTTATTTTTACAGCTACTTGATTGGCTTCATTGGCATTTTTGTATTACCTGATTCAATAAGACTTTTAGTAGATTAGAATAGGTAAATGAGTGCTAATAAGCTCAGAATTTTGAGCATTTTTTTAGTTTTCAATTTTCAGCTAGTTTTTCATTAATTTGGTTTGAAAATTTTTGTGTATTGTTTTAGTTTTAGATCAAATTTCAGGTTGCAGAAAAAGGACTATATTCAATTCAAGATTTTCAGCCACAGCTAATGCATCAGTTTTGATTGGATGGTGAATTCTTGGAGTTGCAGCCCGAAGTGAAGGCCCTAAGCTTCAAAAGTTCCACTATCATATATACAAATAAAGCTACCAGAAGAAGGAGATTACATGGTTTAGTTTGAAGGCATTTTGAGGCAACTTACCTGCTGTTCTTGACTTTTCACAAGGAAAAGCCATCCCCAAGTGGAGCCAGTGTTAGACTCCTATACCAATAGGTGTCATATTTCATGATTGTCTTGATTGAACTATGGAATATGTTCAAACCTTCTTTCTTGAGCAAAGGTGTTCCATATTTTTGAAAAACAAAAAAATCAAAAAAGTTAAAAAATATAAAGAGGGTATACCCTAAAAGAAAGATCAAAGGGTAAAAAGAATAAAATGGTCAAAAAAGAGAAAGAAATGAACCCCAAGCAAAAAAATAGACCAAGGAAAGTGTGCAAATCCAAATGCCACTACTATTTCATTTTTGTAATAAAACAATTGTGTGCAGCACAATTTATGAATAAGTCAAACTGTTTAAACTTGGCTTACTCATATTTCAATTTCATGTTGTAGAATAGAGAATAAATATCTGACCAAACAGTTTAATCTTGGCAGATAAGTAGATAGGTAGAGTGAATAAAAGGTGCTCAATAGCTTAATCTGAGCCCTTGGATGTAATAAGGGTAGAATTAGATAGATTTGCCTTGTAAAAAGAAAAGATTGATAAGGGTTTGCAAGTCTAAATGCACCCTAATAAAGAAGAGAAAATGGTAGTGTTAAGTAGATAGGGTAGGTAGATGGTGCTGCAAAGTGTTATCTGATGAATGATGCTGCTACATGTTTTTAATCCTTTACTTTCATCACAAATACTAAAGCAGGAAATACACTGGAAAATCATAGCAAGCAAAGTCAAACTCATTAACTTCCCTCATCACTTTCCCCTCAAAAGTTTTACTAATTTCCCCAAAATACTAAGGTATTTGGAGATCAAAAGGGCTCAAGGCATTTTCCTTGACTTTTGGAGGGACCGGACCCTTGGCCTAATGATCAAAAAGACCTAAGTACTAGAGATAATTCATCATTATAATAATTCACCTTTAACATTGTCCTAAGTAAAATCCTATTTTACTTATGAAAATCATGCAAAATTCCATAAAAAATCCCTCAAAATAACTTACTATTCTAAGTTCAAGTGTTGAAGATGAGATATTGCAAATTACATAAAAAATTATCACTTTCTTAGATGTGAAAAGTGTTTTGAGTTCCCTTGTCCCTTGGTCATATTAATGTTTAACTCTATTTACTAAATCCCTAGTCAAATGCCCTATCCTAAGTATATAACTCCTTTTTTATAAATACCCCAAAAACCCCTCTATTATAAAGTTTAACCAAAGTAATTATTTTCCCAAATATTCATTAAAAACCCCGCTTCACAAGCCCTTTGGTTAAATATATCTTTATATTATAATCCCGCCCTTATGGTAATTAAATAATGTTTATTTGTTACCATATAATAAAAACATATATACAAAAACTTTAAACATGTGATATGTATGTTTAAACACAAAAATATGAATAAAACTTCCGAAAAGTTTCGTGCCACCGTGGTTTGTCCACCTGGCATTCCACTTAACCAAACCCCGCCGCAACCCCTTTTCTTTACGCATACGGGATTAATTAGTCATCCGGACTAATTAATAACCTTTTATCCGCCTATTAGATATCCCCCGGAGTGATTAAAAAACGTTAAAAAGTGTTTAAAGACCGACGGGCCCACATCTGAAACCTCCGCCTATTCCCCCATCGCTTCAGCCGTCGGATCAACCCTCCGTAGATCAACGGCCAGTGTTCACCCCGCTGCCCATCCCTTGTCAGCATTTTAACCAGCGGGGGATGGGTGGTTTTTGAATAGTCAACCATCCACGTGGCGATCATCCTGTGGAATCGCTGCCATTCCGATATATACCACCCTCGACCAAAAGTGGTGCGGCGACTTACCGCTTACCGCTTACCGCCCGACCTTGCATACGTCACCCCGTACGTCAATGACGTCACACCTCGAAAAAATAAAAACCCTTTTGACTTGTAAATAAAACCATTTTTTCATGTTTTTCCTGTTATTTTCGTTATTCTGAAAACGACAGAGCTCCCGCTGCGATTTTCAAATTTCCACTGCAATTGACCAATTTACTCCAAGATTCCGCTGCGCCCGTGTTGAAGAACAGTCCCGCCATTGCCTGTTACCTGTTAAAGAACCAGTTTCCGGCTAAAAGCAGGTATTTATCCTATTACGCCCCGAACTTCAAACGAAACTCTGTTTTCCTTGTTTTTCACTGAAATCAGTGTTTAAATCTTAGTCCTAAGATCATTCCCTGAGTTTTACGACTAAAAATTGTTCCCCCCGAACCTGCAAATTGCCCTGTTTCTCCCGTGAATTTACTCAATTCCTCACCATTAGCCAAATTTCCATTTTGAATCCACAAGAACCAAAATGGAAGCTCCTGTGGCTTTAAACGTTGTCCCATTGAACGCTCCTCATAGAGACCTGGATTTCATTAACAAATTGTTTGATTTTAGCAGGTTACCATCAGAATATGGATTTGGACCAACAATTTCAATACTAGTTGACAAAAGTGTTTACTCCAAATTCTCAGATTTTAATTCAATATCTTCATTCAACAAACAGTTTGTATACAAAGTCAGAGAGAGATTAGAATGATGAAATGTGCTCAGTGAATGGTAAAAGTGAAATGAGAAATTACAGGGATAGGAAAAGCATAACAGTTAAAGAGTATCAATGGTTAAAGTGTATCAGGTAAAAGTCAGAGTGCAAGTTAAAATGAAGTTACAGAGCAGTCAAAGGTAAAACAGTAAAAGTAATTACAGAGGCAGTAAAATGGTAAAAAGAGATGAAAATACTTTCACCAACATTGAATTTTATCTAAAGTGAAAGTAGAACAGTCAAAGGAACAAAAAAGTGAAAAGATGAAAAATACAACAAGAAGGAACATTTTTGCAGAAATTGCATATTTTAGTCATAGTTTTGCAGAAACTATTGTGATCAATCCAAGATTAATTTTGAAAAACTGAAGGAGGTTTATGTTCTTAAGTAGCTTTTCTACAAAAACCTCTCTCACTTTTCTAACAGCTATTATGGTTTTGGAAATATTAAACAATGATGGAAAATAGTTTTTGCAGAAAATACCAGTTAAGTCATCCGTTTTCAGAGAATATTGTGGCCAATCCGAAATACATCTTACAAAATTAAATGAGGTTTTTGTTCCTAAGAGACCCATCTACAACAACCTATTTCATTTTTTGGACATTGATTTCAGACTGAGAGATACATGCACATCTTTAGAGGCTATTTTTCAGACTCTGTAAAACTCTGTTTTACATATCTTTTTACAGAGCCTATTGCGCATAGCTGGAGAGGAATTTTAGGAAAGTGAAAGAGGTTTATCTCAAAAACATATTTATATACAATAACCTCTTTCACTTTTTACATATCTATTACGGATTGAGAAATAAAAAGATATCATTGGACCCCAAGTTTGCAGAATTGTTGGAGCAGATTACACAAAGAAAGGAAGCAGTTAGTGACTTGGATGCCTCATCATCAACTAAGAGTTGGATAAAATTCGAATTCTTCTCTTTTTCATCACCTATCCATACAAAATAGTGCCAAATAGATGCATTAGTTTGAGTTTCCTTTAATTAAGTTCTATTTATGTAAATAGTTGGAGAGATTTGTGAACCAATTTTGATATTTGTTTCAAGATATTTTAGTTTAGAATTTGTATAAATAAACCCTCAAAGAAAGTGTTGAGGGTGGATTCTATTACTTGGCTGTGACATTGAGGTTTTTGGAATAAAAAGCGTTTTGGAGAAATTTATTTGTGGCCTACTGGATGACAATTTGAAGCTCAGGACTTTTTGCAGGATTCATGTGTCGGACTGCAGTTCAATAAGTCTTTCTATCCAATGTTTTAAGTTTTATATCTGTTTATAATATCATTGTGTCCATTTCTGAATAATTTACATAAAGGATTGAATCAGAATTTACCTAATTGTACTCTGATTTCAGATGTGATTATTCTTGATGTTTTCTTCTAAATTGGTTATAAGCACGAATTCTTAAATGCTCTTGCTTTACTAATTTAAACATTCTTGATTACTATAATAAAGAATTCTTCACTGCTCTTTGTTTGTAATCAGCTCATTTCTTTCTTTTGAACATGGTGAAAGATTCTTAGCTGCCTTTCATCCCTTCAAAATCATCCCATCCACTTTAAATTTTAAGGATTGTCCTCTGTCTGGCTATCTTGCCCTGCAAAGCCATCTTGTGTGTAGAATAGAAATCTAGTAAATCCATCCTTTGACTCCATAGCCCAATGGACTGAAAATCTTCAACCTTGCCCCTAGTTTGCGGATTCCACCATTTTCAAACAAATTCTTGGACTTATAACTAGCCTAAAACTTTCTAAGAACAAAGATAAATTATAAAGAGAGAGCCCTCTCTGGATGCAGATTGGCTAGATTCTACATCTGAAGGTTGGTTTGTGGTTACCTCGGGTATACTTTCCTTTTCCACAACTTCAAGGAAAACCTGAGTGATAACAGAGTATACTATAGCTGAATTTTTGAATGGATAGGACAAGATGGAACTTCGTGGAGAGAGCTTAAGCCTGTGCCCTCATCTCGTTCAAATCCCCTGACGAGCATCTAAGACGCACTTCGGCTAAACCCCGCTGGAGGAGACTGCAACATCAAAGAATTTTTTGTATCTCTTTCTTCTATCAATACATACACATGACTATTGTTTGGTTCCCATTTTGCGTTATGTCATTTGTTTAATGCAATATGCTTAGTCCTCTTTGACTCACTAGTAGTTATAAATGAAGTTATTATGTTGTATGCTGTTCTTTTTTGTTGATTTGTGTGCAGGTATCCGAGCATGGCTGCAGAAGGATTGTGACTTGTCGAGGCAGGAGCGAGAGACCACCACTACATCCGCAATGACAACATTGGATTCCAGGTAGGTCGATCTATCATTTCCTCTTTTCATTCAATAACTAGGTACCTACACTCTAGCATGTCTCTTTGTTTCTAGACCCACCCTAGGGCTAGAGGGATCATCTCTGTCTACAGAGAGGATTTACTTTCTTAACAAATTGGCGACTCCACTGGGGAAAATTAATTATTTTTACCATTTTTGGCATTTAATAACTTTTCACAACCCTAATTAGGTTTTAAGACATGTTTTATTATTATTTTATTATATTATTTCGATAAATGGGTTCTACACGTGTCTCTTGTGCAGTGACATGTTTTAGCACGATAGTGATGAAGTAATGAGTTATATTTTATACCTTTTCAGACTCCGTAAAAACATGACAAAGTCACTACTCGAGTCATCTTTCAACTCTTTTCTGACTCTCTAAAATTGAAAATATTGTCGAGATTCTTGTTGTTTTGAACTTGTTAACTGGCTGCGAAACGATATCTACCCAGTATATGTTTACCCCTTTTTTTGGATGGGATGGATTATTTATGAAAAAGGAATACCTTAGCCTATCGTGACTAAGAAGTTCTTTCAAATATTGTTTTCTACCTTTTCGGATTTGAGGGAGTATTTACGAAAATTGATTTCATGGAGTTGTATTTTTCGCTTATTTTCAAACTCTCTAAACATGAAAATATGTCGAGTTCTCCCTTTGTCAGACTCATTAAACCCTGATGACATCGGACTTCGTCACCATGACATTACTCGAGTTCCTCCTTCCTAGGGCTCATAAATTGTACTAGGTTGGATTTGTCTGAAGGACAAACTTACATTGCAAGCATATGTTATCCCCTTCAAGCTTGTTTTAAAAAATAATTGGGGTACTCGCCAAAAATGGTGGGGGAAAATGGAACCAAGTTTTAGTTATGTTGGAACATAGCACCTGTCTGCATTCGTGTCGGGTTGGGGACATCTCATTTCGTCATTTTTGCCTCCGTGGGTTTGGGTAATCTCTTTTGACCTCTCATATACTCTTTGCCATGTCATCATAACCTCAGATCCCTTGATGTCAAATACTGCCAAATCCAGTGTCGTGTCACTGATATGTTCAAGAGAAGTTTGCCTCTGCAGTTTTCAACCTCCCTCTAACTCTCTGTTGGTCCTAATTCACTATCATCATGTTCCTCTATCTCCTGTCGATGATGTGGGAAACATTATGGCCCTCCTTCGACCAGGTCACTCCTTGTCGACTTTAGCTCATTATCCAGGAATCTGATCTAGAGACTCCCTTCCTATACCTTGGAGCCTGCATGCCTCAATGGCAGGTTCTTCGCATTCGACACAAGGTCCACATCATTGGCCTTCAATCGAGTGATTCTGTGGGTGTTTGATGCTAGATCATTGTTCACATTTTGTGGATTGTACCTATCGTACCTTGAGGGCCATTATCATTATTGGTGTTTTCTTTCACGTTTGTTAACAACTTTCATCACTCGCTGGTAATTAGACGATTTTCTTACATGTTCGACTCATCTCATATATTCGCATGCTTGAGTTTGTACTTGTTCGAGTCGAGATGGAGCACAAGACCCTGGGTTTTTTCTGATAATATCTAGGCTATGGGTTATTGTGGATTATCATGACTTATTACATGACTCTTTTGATTATATGGTTGCGACCATACCTGAGACTATTTGTTGATCCTTACTGCTGGATGGTTGCGTCCATACCTCAGATCTTAGTTTTTATGTACTCTATTATGGATGGTTGCGCCCATACCACATGTTCATGTATCAGGAATATCAGTCATATTTGTACCTGCAGGTTTTTTGACAGCAGTTTTTGGTTCGAATGTGTTCTCATAAATCATTTCGCCCCTCCCTCTCCCTCGAACCTCATGCTTTAGGGGGCATCTATTACACATCATTTTGTCACTATCACTGCAATCCCCATCTTGCACATTGGAGGGTCATTTGTGTGACCAATAAGAAGTTTCATGCCTTGCAAAGACCATAATTGCATCCCTTTACATGAGAGAAATATTCTTTATGTTGACAATTCCTTGAGCAGAGCTTCAGAAACCCCTATTTTTGCCTTGGCGCGACAATCCAGTTCTGCCCTCGCACCAATGAGGAAGATTAACACTAGGTCCTATGCCAGATGGCGCTTTGTCCCAGTTAACCACTCACGCCGAGCTATTTATGGAATTTTTTTAAAAAATAGAGGCGGAGATTCCACTCTAACGACTTCAAGGATGAGTCATTGGGAGTGGTTTGACTAAATAACCACAGGCTCCCTCCTTTAGTTTATGGTTTCCACCTCCCTTGGGAACCTCCTAAAGGATAGGCCTCCCTTCCACCTATGTAGGGATCCCAACCTCCTCCTTTTCCTCTATATAAAGAAGCTATCTCTCCTTGCATAAGCTAGCTGAACATGGAGAATTGAGCATAATATAGCTAAACTGTTGAAGAGATAGGACAAGAAGGAACTTCGTGGAGAGAGCTTAAGCCCATGCCCTCATCCTATTTGAATCCCCTGACGAGCATCTGAGACACACTTCGGCTAAACCTCGCTGAAGGAGACTGCGACGTCCAAGCATTGGTTGTATCTCTTCCTTCTATCAATACATACACATGACTATTGTTTGGTTCCCATTTTGCATTATGTCATTTTATAATGCAATATGCTTAGTCCTGTTTGACTGACTAGTAGTTATGAATGAAGTTATTATGTCATATGATGTTCTTGTTTGTTGATCTGTGTGCAGGTATCCAAGCATGACTGCAGAAGGATTGTGACTTGCCAAGGCAGGAGCGAGAGACCACCACTACAGCCGCAATGACAACGTTGGATTCCAGGTAGGTCGATCTACCCTTTCCTCTTTTCATTCAACAACTAGGTACCTACACTCTAGCATGTCTCTTTGTTTCTAGACCCACCCTAGGGCTAGAGGTATCATCTCTGTCCACAGATAGGATTTACCTGCTTAACAAATTAGCGACTCCACTGGGAATCGAACCCAGAATCTCTCTACGGAGATACGCTCTATCACGTCCGAGTAGATTTGATACTTCGCTGATGCTTGAATCTCAAGGAAGCTGACAAAAGATTCTTCGTGCTAGTTATTTCTGGCCTCTATCTTCAAGGACTGCATTGCCGTGGTTCGCAAATGTCATGATTGCTAGATCTATCAGCGCAAGATGCATGCGTCACATGTACCTCTTCATCCTATCATTACCATTGGTCCCTTTGCGAAGTGGGGCATCAATTTTATGACGTGTAACCCTCACTCGACTGGGGGGCATGCTTATATTATCGTAGCCGTTGACTACTTCACCAAATGGGCCGAAGCAATGCCTACACTTGTCGCTGAGGGTAAGACAACTACTCAATTCATATTCAATCACATCATTTCTAGGTTTGGCGTCCCTCAAGTGATTGTTACCGATCATGGTTACCCTTTTCAGCATTATATGGTGGCGGAGTTGAATTCTAAGTTGGGTCTGCATCACGACAGCTTAATGTCATACTACCCTCAAGCTAATTTCCAAGTTGAAGCCGTGAACAAAGTTCTTGTCACCATGCTTCAACATACAATTGGGATCCACAAATCCAACAGGCATCTCATGTTATTTTCGGCTCTTTCGACATACCAAACCTTCGTTAAGAATGCGACCGGATTCACTCCTTTCCAATTGGTTTACGGTCTAGAAGCTACTCTTCCTATTGCATGTGAAATACCTTCGCTCAAGTTGGTTATTGAATTAATTCTGAACACTTTTCCAGAAGAAGAGCGTCTCCTTTACTTAGAAAGGCTAGATGAAACTCACCACTTTTCTGCTTTGGTTATCGAGGCATAGAAAAAGCGGGTCAAAGCTCATTTTGACCAATCGGTTTCCCCTCGTTCCTTCGTTGAAGGAGACCTCATCCTCCTGTACAACCAAGCTCATGATAAGCTGGGGGCAGGAAATTTTCAACCCATGTGGCATGGGCCCTACATTATTAAACGTGTGTTGTAGAATGGGGCCTATGAGCTCATTGATTACGAAGGTGATTCTCTAGAATAGCCCAGAAATGGGTTGTATCTCAAAAAATATTATGCATGAGTCATTCATGCATGATTTTTGTACATAGGTGTTGTTTTCATTTTTTGTACATGCTTTGGTTTGGTGTTCTTTGCAAGTGTTTTTCCTGCCTATTGGGTCATTTCTTATTGTGCATATGTCTATTTTCGCCTATGTCGGTTTCACGGATGGTGCTTCCCACAGTACCAGGAATTTGTCTTCAACAGCTTGGGTAATCTATGATCCTACTAGTGAGATGATAGATCTGCAAGGTAGTTGTCTACGACGAGCTACAAACAATGTCACTGAATATAGTGCTGTCCTTGAACTATTAACAAAGGAAATCAACCTTGGCATACACGCATATATTTCTTGTAAATATAGATTCACAGCTTGTCGTTATTCAACTCAATGGTCATTATTCGGTCAGAAACCTACACATTCTGAGATTGTATTTACGTATTCGTTTGCTGGAAAGACATTTTTATTTTATTACATATCAACATATTCCTAGGCGAATGAGTACATTAGCTGATACAATGGCTAACATTGTATTAGATAGACATTTGCGTAATCTGTAAAATCATCATCATATGTAAAAAGATCCATGTAGGAAAAAAAAATATATATCGAATGTTTGCATTGGTATGCATCATAATTCCAAAAATATGTGTGTTTCTATTACATCCTGAGATATCAGAAAAAAAAACCTAGGTGTCTAATCGGCATGATGCTCATGGTATCATGTCACTGCCTGTACGAGTCACCTCAGCAAGCGATGAATTCAGCTTGGCACCCCTACGGTGTGTCTTCGGTAGGCACGAGGAACATCGTTGAATCGTGTATAGTCTGGGATTCCGCATGTGATTCCATCCAAGTTACGCACGATCTCCTCCTCCTCACCTCCCTCCCCCTGAGGGTCAAAATCGCGAGGAATCTGCCTCGCTATCGGAGACATACATGCGAGTCTTTCTTGGCCAACATCTACAAAAACATGGATTTAACGTCAAAACATACATAATTATAAAAAAATCATAATATTCATGAAAATTAAAAATGAGTCTTACCCAAATATTCATCCCAATCCTCTCCCTCTAGGAGTGGAAGGTCCGGATCACCAGTGAAATCTGTACCAGAGTAGGGCCAATCCTCCACGACAATCAACTGTTAGCGAAGCCAATCAAAGAACTCTAGTCTCTAGGACATCTGTTGACCACCCCCTACCCTTGGCATCAAATCTGCCCATCAGGCCATCCGTGGTTCCATCGCCGGTGGTGTTGGGACTATGACCTCCTGACACTGAAATATTGGTAATTGTTCCAAGAAGAATGATACGAGGATAGACCCGTAACCGAATTGCTTCAATTTTGTCTTCTTGCACTTTATTAGCTGGCGTTTCATGTTGATTGTCATAGCTTCTACCTAGTTGTAGAGAGTCGGTGTCAAGCTATCTACGACAAGAAGTAGTTGTGTCTTTGTTGCTTTGTGCACTGCTTGAGATGTTTCAGCTCGTATCATGGTGTGTAGCACTACTTTTAGTGCTAAGTTGGGGATAGTCTGGATATCCACTTTCCCACTTCCTGATCCCTTCCGTGCCCCTGTACATATCCTGTCAATCACCATGGACATGTTCTCCATGCAAGCCCCGGTGTTGGTTAAGATGGGTGTTGCTCCCCTCTACGATAGTCCTGTTATGAAGTATACATCAGAAACATCAATCTCGAGTTCCTGATCTCGAAGGATGAAATTTTCTTAATCCTCATCCCATATACTGATCAAGTATTGTAGCAGCTCCGGTTGAGCTCGAAGACACGGTGTCAAGAAGAATTTCTTCAGTCCACAGTCTCTGAGGGCTTCCATTCATCTCTCATTTTCCATGGCAAGCTCATCTTCTTCGGTGCATTCCCATTCTTTCCACTCGATCACCATTCTGCCGCTTTATATCTACAAACATGTTCATATGGATGATATTAGATGATTTAGAACTTGGATCTATAAAAAATTGGGCCTTTCACTTGCATTTTCAAAGATAATTTGGTCTGCAAGGTTGGTGCGCCCCAGCTCAAAAAAATGGGCAATTGGCGCGAGTCTGTGCCCGAAACTTGCGCCAACCGCCATGCCTTAGAAATTGCAAATTGCTCCTCAGAAAAGAAAAAAAAAATTTAATATTAAATAAATAAATTGAGGGTTGAAGGCAATAAAACTGGACTTAAAATGAAGGGAAGGATGTCGGATCTTACCTGGACCTGACGGATTCGAGATTGGTCTGCCGGATTGTCTACTATCGTCGCCAGAAAATCACAGTGTAAAATGGGTAACTATTGCTCCACAAGAGTTAAAAAGTGAAAAGTAATTATTTTTACCATTTTTTGCATTTTATAACTTTTCACAACCCTAATTAGGTTCTAAGACATGTTTTTCGATTGTTTTATTATATTATTTCGAGAAATGGTTTTTACACATGTCTCTTGTGCAGCGACAGGTTTTGGCGCGATAGTGATGAAGTAACGAGTTGTATTTTATACTTTTTCGGACTCTGTAAAAACATGAAAAATTCACTACTGGAGTCATCTTTCAGCTCTTTTATGACTCTCTAAAATTGAAAAGATTGCTGAGATTCTTTTCGTTTTGAACTCGTTAACTGGCTACGAAACGATATCTACCCAATATATGTTTACCCCTTTTTCGGGCTAGGATGGATTATTTACGAAAAAGGAATACCTTAGCCTATCACGACTAAGAGGTTATTTCAGATATTGTTTCTACCTTTTCGGATATGAGGGAATATTTAAGAAAAGGGATTTGATGGAGTTGTTTTTTCCGCTTCTTTTAAAACTCTCACTAGAATATTTGGCGGAATTTACGACGGCCAATTCGTCGCTATTCCGAAACATAGTTGTCACAAGAGCGACAGTTCGAGGATGGGCAAAACGTAGTTTTCCATACCGTCGCATTTCCGATCCACCTAAAAAATGTCGCACTACCGACACATTTTCCGTCGCTTCCAAACAAGCGTCACTCTTCCGATGTTTCCAAAACCGTCGCGCTTCCGACATTTGTAAACTGTCACACTTTCGACGAAATTTGGTCCGACGTTTTGAATGTCGCTCTTCCGATGTTTGTAAACTGTCGCAATTCCGACGTAATGTGGTCCGACGTTTTGAACGTCGCTCTTCCGACGTTTGTAAACTATCGCAATTCTGACGAAATGTGGTCCAACGTTTTGAACGTTGCTCTTCCAATGTTTGTAAATTGTCGCAATTTCGATGAAATGTGGTCCAACGTTTTGAACGTCGCTCTTCCGACGTTTGTAAACTGTCGCAATTCCGACGAAATGTGGTCCGACGTTTTTATACTGTCGCTCTTCTGACGTTTTTAAGCTGTCGCAATTTCGACGCTTACAAGGCGTCGGTATACCGACAGCGGGTTCAATTTAAAAAAAAAATGAAACTTTAAAACAGGACAGTAAATCTCCAATATTTGTTATGAATTGTGGGTGTTCCAATGACCGTGAAATATTAATATAATAAACCACTCCGCAGCGCTTCGACTATAAACAATCATTTTTTTTTCACAAGAGAAAAAACGTTGTTTTGAATATATTATATGAAGTAAAACAGTCCATGAAGTCATTACATTTTCACATCTGAAGATTGGAACCCAAATATCCATCTAGAAAAGTGGAAGTCCCACCCTAGACAATGATAGAAAAATACCCCATGTCACATACAGGGACATGATATAAAACCCAGTAACGGTCCACATGGAGATTATCGACAATCTGAGAAAGCATCCAAATATGCACGAGGCATCTATAAGAAAGTGAAATAGCAGTATGTAGAATAGTAAAGCAACAGATAGAGTACCGACGTCCATTGTTCCAAATACAAATTAAAGTACCCAAAATCCTTGAACAGAGAAAAACGCTAATCATGTGAGGAGTGTGATATGTCCAAAATATAAAAAGACCATCGGACCATATCAATAAACCAGCAACATAGACCAGCATCGCTAGTTTTGAAGGCAGAGTGATAAACATTAATCATTTTTTTTTCACAAGAGAAAAAACGTTGTTTTGAATATATTATATGATGTAAAATAGTCCATGAAGTCATTACATTTTCACATCTGAAGATTGGAACCCAAATATCCATCGAGAAAAGTGGAAGTCCCACCCCAGACAATGATAGAAAAATACCCCATGTCACATACAGGGACATGATATAAAACCCAGTAACGGTCCACATGGAGATTATCTACAAATCTGAGAAAGCATCCAAATATGCCCGAGACATCTATAAGAAAGTGAAATAGCAGTATGTAGAATAGTAAAGCAACAGATAGAGTACCAACGTCCATTGTTCCAAATACAAATTAAAGTACCCAAAATACTTGTACAGAGAAAAACGCTAATCATGTGAGGAGTGTGATATGTCCAAAATATAAAAAGACCATCAAACCATATCAATAATCCAGCATCACTAGTTTTGAAGGCAAAGTGATAAAAATTAATCCTTTTTTTTCACAAGAGAAAAAACGTTATTTTGAATATATTATATGAAGTAAAACAGTACATGAAGTCATTACATTTTCACATCTGAAGATTGGAACCCAAATATCCATCCAGAAAAGTGGAAGTCCCACCCCAGAAAATGATAGAAAAATACCCCATGTCACATACAGGGACATGATATAAAACACAGTAACGGTCCACATGGAGATTATCGACAATCTGAGAAAGCATCCAAATATGCCCGAGGCATCTATAAGAAAGTGAAATAGCAGTATGTAGAATAGTAAAGCAACAGATAGAGTACTGACATCTATTGTTCCAAATACAAATTAAAGTACCCAAAATCCTCGAACAGAGAAAAATGCTAATCATGTGAGGAGTGTGATATGTCCAAAATATAAAAAGACCATCAGACCATATCAATAAACTAGCATCGCTAGTTTTGAAGGCAGAGTGATAAACATTAATCATTTTTTTTCACAAGAGAAAAAATGTTGTTTTGAATATATTATATGAAGTAAAACCGTCCATGAAAATAGTATCATAAAGTGGATACAGGAAATGTGCAGAGACATGTACTGTTGATATATGACCCACACAAAAACATTGCCCAGACTCATGGCAACTTTGTCATCAAAAAATCAAAAAATTAAGAAGACTGCCCTCATACGGGGAAACCAGTCTTGAACGTTTACAGAATTCAAAAATATTACAAAGGTCCAGCACATTAATATAATCTAAAAGCAGCCCAATTAAGTGGGCCGCGAAGCAAGAAAAACAAATTAACCAAAATACTCCTCCAGTGGTTCCTCCACGATTCGGCACCATCCTTCGGAAGGTCCAGGATCACTAGGTGCTACCTCCACATTCATGCCATGGCTCCCCTCTTGAAGGCCCGAATTCTAGCCAGCTTTTTCCGAGCTCAAACCCGCCGGATGGGTGCATTCTTCCTCCGTTTGGGCCTCCTCGCGGAAAACCACAGTGACTGAAGCTGTGATTCGTGGGCGGTTGAGAGAGCAATTAAAGGAAAATTGCGCAGTGCACGTCATGGGAGAAGGTGAACTAGCGGTGGGGAAACGAGGAGCAGGGGAATCCATATGGTGGCCAGATCCTACAACCCGATCCCGCCCACTCCTAGTATTTGGATAGCGACCTACGTAATAATCACTGGACTGGCTGGAAGACGACTCGGTTGAGGGGCTGGAGGGAGCGCGCAGGGGTTGACCTCTAGTGCTCCCCCTGCGGCAACGCATCCTTTGACACATGCGAGGCATGGGTGCAGTCTCAACAGTGGGCACAAGAGGAGACGGAGAAGCAGAATTCCAGGAAATAGAGGAAGACAGAAAAGGACCAGACCGAGAGAAATGCAGATATTCAGCAAGGTCTAAGGAGTAGTTCAGCTGGCCACTTCTCCTTCTCGTCACAGTGAGTAGGTAGTGTAACCCAACAACCGGCTCGTCTAAAAAACCATAGCAAAATGCCATTGTATCGACCCGACTACAATGCAATTGAAGGACGCCTGTCATAATTAATCTCTGATCATTAATGAGAGCCGAAGGCTAGATCATATTGGAGCATGCGGAATCGCTAACGGGAGTGGAGCTCCGATCTTGAACAGTGTTAAAAATTAATGCGATTTGATGTGAAAACCTTGGAACTTAATTGAACAGCGTTAAAACTTAGCGATTGATATGAAATCACCAAATCCATGTCCCATCGCCTTAAATGCCATCGAGTGCACCCGCATCCGGGAACAGGGAAACATTTGATTGAGGACACATGGCAGAAATTGATTGGAGCAGATCTTTGTTTGGGCCGCTCGCGCAGTGGAAATCCAGACCCGGAAAAGATTAGGGCGAATTTGATAAGAAATTCGCGTCACAACTCTCCCTCCGTACGCTAGCCCAACTTCAGACTCGAAAAAGATTAGGGTGGAATTCAATTGGTTTTCGTGTCATAAAATTGGCCGACGTCAGCAAGCTATTTTGGAACGCAAATTTGGTTTGAATTATGGTTTATCACCGTTTGAAGTCCGGCAGGCTCGACTTAAGAACAATTTTGTTTGATCCCATCTTATAAAATTTGTGTTGGTTTTCTTTGATAATACACATATTTATAATAAATCATGGGAATACCACACTAAACATGTGGAAAAGTTATATAAATGATTGAGAACAATCATTTTTATGTAAAAATATCCAAATGTGCTTTTAGGAAATAAGAATTCGAGTATTTGGTTCATATTGTTTTAAAGGAAGGAGTGAAGTTGGAGCCTCAAAAGATGCAAGCTATTACAAAATGACCTATTCCTAAGAAAATCAAGGTTCTTAGAAGATTTTTTAGACTTACAAAATATTATTGATAATTTGTTAAGAATTATATATGCATTTCAAGTCCACTCACATATCGCTTGAAGAAAATATCATTTATATGGAATGATGAGGCTACTTTGGCATTCTCTCTTTCAATGGATGCCATGTCTTCTACACCAACATCGGTTGCACCTACTTTTGGTAAAACATTCATAGTAGAGTGTGAGGCACTAGGACAAGGAATTTACGTAACATTAACACAATAAGGGATATCATTGGTTTTTAAAAGCAAGGAATTCAAAGAAAATATTTGGTGAAATCTACGTATGAAAAATAAATGGAAGCAATATTACATGCAATAAAAAATGGGGATAGTAAATCATTGGGAGGTACTTTAAAGTCAAGACATACCATGATAGCATAAAGTATTTTTTGAAGCTATGATTTTCATTAGAAGATTAACAAAAATGAGGAGAAAAAATGCAAAGTTTTAATTTTGAGATAATCTGCAAAAAGGGTAAGGAAAATTTAGTACATGATGATCTTTCTAAAATAGAAGAGGCCTCAAATTTATATCCAATTACATTTTCTATTCCTAGGTGGCTAGAAGAAGCTTGCCATAATGGAAAAATGACAATAGTACTAAACAAAAACTAAAATTTATAAAGGATGGGATGAACTCTATGGAGCATTGGGAGTGAAACAGAGATATACTTTGCTGCAAATGTAGAATATTTTTATGCACACAAGCATATTTGAATAAAAAAATATTAAGGGAGTCCCATGTCTCTTTGATGGTAGGACGCAGGGTTCCTTAAAACATCTCAAAGGATCAAAAAATATATTTTTGGAAGGAATGAAGAAAGATATTCAAAATTTTGTAAGAGAAGGTCAGGTTTGCATAAAAAATAAAAGAGAGATAGTAAAATCTCTAGGGTTACTTCAACCATTCCACATACATATTCAAAGACTAGAAGATATATCAATAGACTTTATTACAGGGTTACCGAAATATAAAGGTAAGTATTACATTTTTGTGGTCATTTATATAGACAAATTTTGTAGATTTTTTTTGTAGAGCTCAAAGTACATAAACAACAAGCCAAGTGGCAGAAGTGTCCGTGAAAGAAATTCATAGTCTTCATGGTTTTCCTAAAGTAATAGTAACAAGAAATTTTTGGAAATAATTATTTAATATGAGTGGAGAAACACTAGCTGCCATGAGTTCTACATATCAAACACAATCAAATGGTCAAACAAAAATATTTAACAAATGTTTTTAAGGTTATCTACAATGTTACTCTTTAGAAAAGAAATCTTAATGGATGAAGTGGGTTCGTCAAGGAAGAATGGTAATATGATACTACCTATCACACATCTACTAAAATTTCCCCATTTAAGGCCCTTTATGGATATCCAACTCCTAGTATCTCATACTTTTTGCAAGATAAGTCCAAAGTATAGGAAACAGAGTCACACATGAAAAATACTAAAGAAACTTTGAAAAATATTATGGAAAACCTTCAAATTACATGAAATATGATAAAACAACAAGGGGAACAACATTGAAGTGAAAGACAATTTGAGGAGGGTAATTGGGTATTTTTTAGATTATAGCATTATAAGCAATCTTCATTCAAGAAAAAGAAGCATAAAGAATTAGCTCAAAAATGTTATGGCCCTAAATAATTATTCATAGGATTGCACAAGTGGTATAGAAGTTAAATTTTCCTTCTTCTTGCATTCATAAGGTTTTTCATGTATCTTGCCTAAAAAAGGTTTTGGGAAAAAATATGCCAATGTAAATAGAACTTCCAAAATTAGATGAAGAATGAAAGTTGATTCTTGAACCACAAAAAGTTATAGATAAACATTTTGTATCTCTTTGACATATAACCATTATGAATTACCTAATCAAGTGGAAGAATATTCCTCTAGAAGAAGGTACATGGTAAAATGATCAATTCGTGAAGAAATACCCACGGCTAAAGGGTTCGTTTGAAGTTTTGACAAAGGTTTTGTTATATGTTTTATATAACGCGCGGCGGAATAGTTTTATTGTTTGTTAAGGTCCCACACAGTGATCAAATTTGAAGGGTAGGTCCGAATTTCAATTAGAAGGGCATATATCTATGTCGCCCTTCCATAATGAAAAGATTTAAAAAAAAAAAACTTTTCAATTGACCACAATAAATTATTTTTACATTTCATTTTCAGAAAGACAAAACCATCAATCTTTATATTAATAAAAGACTGTTACATATACAATAATGAAGAAGGCTCCATCTTTCATTGCTTAAATATCTCATTGGCAATGTCAACATAAGTCTTGAAGACACTATTATAAGAATTTGGATACATACCACTAGGATATAGGAGATTCTTATGTGTCAGATTGTGTAATGCAATTTTGACTTTGTCTCACAAGGAGCAGCAGCATGGAGGTCTGGATTTTTCTTATAAAACTTTTTTATTATTATTTGAAACGTTGTTTATAGATATGAAGACAACAATGAAATTATGAGCATGGTGGACAATTAGTCAAGCTCATGATGCCAAACCATGATGATGTAAGTTTGGAATTTAACATTTTTACATGTTAAAGACAAATAGTTAAAATCACTAACAACTTAGTATGCCATAATTAATAATCATTCCCTGTTCACTTTTGTTAATAGGTTTATGTCACACGATGATCTCTCTTCTCTGGCATTTACTTGTATTGAAGATCACTATTCTAGGAATAAAGAGTTATTTTCTCCAAAAATAACCCTAGCCAAACATTGACAATGCATCAAGGATATCTTTCTATGCTTCATAAGTACATATGTTCTACTTCTAAATCATGTCTTGGAAGTGGTTGTTTTGCTGGAAATTATTCACCAGTTGGTTTCATACCAAAGTCTTTTTTCTCATTTTCAGCATCCAATACATGAAAAAGATAATGGTTTAAAACAACATAAATATTTGAAATTTTGCAAGAATTGTCTGGCACACTTTGAATATGAATTTTGAAGTCAAGTGCATGATGCTGTATAGGATCAAGTGTCATTTTGAATACCAAATGCTTCACAAGAAACTTCTCAACATGTTACCCTGCAGTAAGGATTAAATGACAATATTGCATCAACTATTTCCATAATAAAAGTGCACCTCGGCCATAAGACTAAACAACTACAAATGTTGTAGATCTAACAAGACCACACAATCAAATGTATTCAACAAGGCCAATACTGTATGAAAAATGAAAAGGAGTTTGCAACCAAAAATACCTTAGGCAACTAATTCAATTAGATACACCAAACCATCAACAAAAAGGAAAACCAACCTACTCAAAAGGCAAGCATTTACCTCCTTTGACAAAATTTTGAGTTCCGAAACAAGGGCCTTTATTGTCTTATCAATTCCCCTAGTCATTTGAACAGGGTTTGCACCTGCTGCAACAACCTAAACAAACAGGTTTCATTTCAAATTATTTTCCACAAATTTAAGATACAACCATTGTCAGTTTTGTATTTCCTAACAAGCTCATAAATTTTGACAAAAGAACCAAATTTTTTAATACCTGATAGCAATTTTTTCACTCAAAAACTATCTTAGACTCAATAAACCCAACCCAAAACTAAAAAACCAAACACCATAAGACCCTACAAAAATGAATAGATGATCTTAATCCAGTATTATCGACAAAAAGTTACCTTTACACCCTCACTTATTAAACCCTGTGCTGTTGAATTTTAACTTCAACTGCTGCAGCAGAAGGACGGATGCAGCAGCAACATTTTTTTTTTGGAGGTTGCTTGCATGCCATCCAGAAATTTAATTCAGCATTTAAAATTCCTGCAAGTTTTTTTTGTAGACGGCCGCAGCCATATTTCTGTACAGGATTGTATTTAAACACAACAACCAGCATTAACGCAATTCACCAACAAGAAATTAAACAAACAGAAATTTACCCCCCAGTTTTGTAAATTCAAAAGGAGGACATGTGGAGCATTAATATTGGATCGCATGAAATTGAAGGGAATCTGAAAACCTGAAAACCGGACCCGAATTTTTTATAAGGCACATTGGATTGAGAATTCATGTTACAAATTAGGCAGACATCAGCATCCCATTTTGGAACGCGAATTTGGTTTGAAATTCAATCTATTCAGACTTTTTAAGTTCGACGGAAAGGGTTCTTTAATTTTTTGATAGTTTAATATATACATATGTTTTAAACATATGTTATATATATATCATATGCGAAATGAAAGGTGGGCCATAGAATTTAGTTTTAATTTTATTTTTAAAAAAAGAGGGTTTATTATAATATGTTTTATATGTTACGGCATATAAAAATAAAAAGGACGAAAAAGCTTGGTAGTTTTTTTTATAGACAGTACGTAAATTTTTTATTACACAATAGTGTGTAAAAAGTGAAAGACTGAGTGTAACTTTTTAAGTGTGTATGCACAGCAGTGCGAAAGGGAAAAACACAGCAGAGTGTTTTAGAGACAGAGTATGTTTGTTTTGAACAGACAGTGAGTTGGTTTATGCACTGCGTTTTGTAGCAGTCATAATTTTGTAATCCCTCTCAGTGAGGAAGAAGTGTAATAGTTTTTTTTTGAGTTATTGAAGGGAATAGAAGTTTGTTTTCAAAGTATTGAAACTTTGTCTCCTATCAAAGAAATTTTTATTTTCTATGTGTTAGAGGAAGGGAGATTTATTCTCCATTCATTTTTCTGGAATTTTTCAATATTCCAACATGTGCAAGAACAACAGATGTTGTGGTTCCATCCCCAGCTAAATCATTTGTCTTTGCCGCAGCTTGCCTTACCAACTTGGCCCCAATATTTTCAACTGTGTCCTCTAATTCAACCAATAAAAAGGCCAAAACCATAGCATTGAGATACATTTCATTACACTGTCAATAACAATAAAATTTGACTCAACCATAACCATTTCCTTTTATTGTTGTGAAAATCTTTATGCATTACTCTAATGTGGCTAGTCCATAGGCCTAGTAGACCACTGGGTAACAAATATGTTTCCTTTCACCTTTGAGTTTTCAAATTATGCCTACCAAATCTAAGACATTTAAGAGGGGGAACGAATACAACGTTAAAAAGAAAACCAGAGCACACATCTACAAATTACCTCCTTAGCTACTGTCACACCATCATTAACTATTTTTGGAGAACCATGCTTGCTCTCCAAGACAACATTTTTCCCTTCGCCCCAAGGGTGACTCCAACAAGATCAACAAGTTTGTTCACACCACCTGCAAGACAAATTCACAATGCTTTCAGTAAGTTTGCAATTGAATGCCAGACCATATTCCAAAACAACCCTCCATGAAAAATTAAAATAACACATTAAAATCGAATATAAGTGGACAAGGAAAGATCCACCACAGTGAAGTTTCACGTGTAGGTGACGTTCCTTTAAACATGATCTTTTCTCTGACCTGCAATTTTTTTGTCACTGAGCCATCCTTGTTGAAGTACAACTCCTTTTCCATAGCTCTTGTATTAACTACCTTCTCTCTGTCTCGTAATCTCAGAGTCCCTCTTCTGCTTGAACGATTAAAGGAAATGGGTGAAAAAACTGAAAGAGAAGACAATTGTCTGCCATAATTATCAAACATTGCACCCAACTTCTTCCCCTTTCCTTTGTTACCCAATGAGGTAGATGTGGCAATTGTTGTCATACTGCCCAAAGCAGAGGCCATCTTCTCTTATCCTGAATATAGAATTATAAGATCTTCATATTAGTATGAACCTTAAAAAACATGACTCCCATTGCTAAAAACCACTTTTAAGTTGTAACAGGCAAACTAAACAACTATCGCAACTTTTGGCAACTTCTGGAGCATTAAGAGAAACAACCAAAGAGAAATACAACCACAATCCTCATTTTAATGAGACTGGACTATATATTTGCATTAAGATAATAGAAAGAAATCACGACTATATTAAGGCCACCACAAAACAATCTTTAACCAGTGTCTCTCGCGGCCTTCAGGTTGCCATGCTAGAGGTTGCATATTTTTAATTTAAATTCTTGACCTCTCGTACCCATCTATGAATGCATCCAATGGGATATCTACATCAAATGCTCCTTTATATCCCCAAAAAAAAATTCCCTACTACAAGAGCACCAATATTGATGGATCACCCCACACCATCCCACCCACTAGAAACAATGAAAAAGGAAACCCAAGAAAACTTCTGGAATATCTCAAGATGACTATATGGGTGGTTCTTATGAATCAACCAACCATTCAAAACATGCTCATCAATCCAAACCATGAGTATTATGTGACGATATTCAAGCAAGCACTGGATCAGATTTCTGAAGCTATGTTAGAGAAACCCTAAACTCTCACTGAAAATAGGTGAAATGTGGCACCACTCAGAGATTGACATGTGCCAATTGGTACAAGTGGTAGACAATTGGCATGCTCAAACAACAAGGTGATGCAGGAATTACATGAGGGAGAAAATATCAAAAAATCCCCAAATATGGAGAACTAAAGCTCATCACCAACCTGAGATTGACAACTTTACATGATGTAACCTATGAAATCGTAAATGGAGAAATCATAGTAACAATAAAGTAACCTATGTAACAATAAAGTCGGATTCATCCTGGGAGTGGTAATGGGAGAAATCATAGTGAACAACAGGAAACATGTAGAGTTGCTTACAATAAAATAGATGAAAAAACACATACAAAAAACCTAGATAATAATCATGAACAAGCTTAATATTGAATTATGAACTGTAAAGGAACTTACAAAATGTGACATTACGAACCTAGTCAAGCACACAAGCAAAAATATCCTGGACATGACCCTGGTTGACAAGTTGTATTGCTCATGATGCAAGAGGATTTGTACCTGCACTGCCAAGTCAATCAAAATCCATCATTACCTGTACCTGAATCGAAGGAGTTTTGCTCCAAGATTAAATCACTCCAATAAATTATTCTCTACTAAACAGGGCCAACCACGTGAAGGTGGAAGCTCTTATGCCCCCCCCCCCCTCACATCACTCTCAATTCTCCAATACCCAATCTATAATTCATTTTTTACTTTCATGAGCATAAAAAAAAATATTCAATAACTAATAAAAAAACAATTCAACAAAAAGTACACAAGGAAACATTACAATTAATGCTTGACATAAAAATAGTATGATAAATGAGTTTTTTATATAACGCAAAAAGCGTTCCAAGTATGGTAACGTTTGTCTTATAATAATACAATATTTTACATTATCAAATTTTCTTTTTCTTCTTCCTATTTCTAAAGCTCCTAATTACATCATCAATATCATCATGCTCTGCTCCTGTTTCGTGCCTTTCGACCCGCACTGCTAACCTAGTTGCGTAGTCACAATGTCTGGTCTCATCCAGTGACGGGGCATCGCCTACAAAAATAGATAATATTAAATTTTAATTGTCAATTTTTAAATATCATTGAACTAGTTCGGTAATATTAATAAAAAAAATTGCAATGAGATTATTTACCTAGTGCACCAGTTGTTGCCGCTGACCTAGTTGCGTAGTCACAATGTCTGGTCTCATCTAGTGACGGGGCATTGCCTACAAAAACAGATAATATTAAATTTTAATTGTCGGTTTTTAAATATCATTGAACTAGTTCGGTAATATTAATAAAAAAAATTGCAATGAGATTATTTACCTGGTGCACCAGTTGTCGCCGCTGACCTAGTTGCGTAGTCACGATGTCTGGTCTCATCCAGTGACGGGGCATCGCCTGCAAAAACAGATAATATTAAATTTTAATTGTCAGTTTTTAAATATCATTGAACTAGTTCGGTAATATTAATAAAAAAAATTGCAATGAGATTATTTACCTGGTGCACCAGTTGTCGCCGTTGAGACTGTTGCCTTGTCTTCCTCTCTAGTGGTAAGATCCTCAAGGGAAACATTCTCTGTCATTTAAACAAAAAAAGTTATAAGGACAACCATCAAGGTATAATTAGAAAAAAATATAAGTGGAAATTAATTACCGTCACGGCCCTCACTGATAGTAGCATTGTCAGCCTAGTCCCCACTACAATGATCAGGTTGCACGTGAGGATCATCTACATCTGGCTCTAAAACTGGGTTATTTGCCTCGTCGGTAGTGCTACTCCCCTGATTTAAACAAATTTGTTATACATTAAATCTATGGACCAAAACAAACATATTGAAAGGTTAATGTTTTACCTTATCGGGCATTCTGGATCTTGGGACCTGCCCCAAGCTTCTGCAACGTTCAACTACAGCTGGATAGCCGAAATGGAAAGCGATATTTTTATCTTCCTCTGTAGTTTCTATTAAGAAGTCATCACCCTACATTACATATGATTGTGTATTTTTAATCATATTTGATAGGATTACAAAAACGTTGGAAGGTGATACAATTAATTATAAGATGTTTAGCTACTTAATTACAATTCTTGCGGCTAATTTCAAGTAGCCGCCCTGGCCTAGCTTGTGATGGCCCTTTTTTTCAATCCTAGCTTTGGTTGCCTTCGAGGTGTCAGGCAACCTAGCATCAAAATATTGAAGTCAGATATGACGTAGCACACTTTTATTTTAGACATAGAGAAAATTAAAGGTATTGAATTAAAGTTGTAATTTACCTTGCGGGTCCAGTTGGCATTTTTCCTTCTTTCTTTGCCCTTTTCTCTTTTCCGTCATGGATGAGTGCTCTCCACTCACTCTCTGGAACTGTGAGAGGACGCTCATATCTAGGGTTAAATTGCAATTGTGTCCTATAGGTGTCCCTGGTATATTTCAAATATTTTCCAGCTACCCGAGCCACCGCTGTTCTGTCAAATGTGCTGACCCCAAAAAGGGCTTCTAGATAATCTAGAAGTTCTTTTTTCAGGTTGGAATTCTGGGAATTCCACCCTGTGCGTATGGTTGGGCCAGAAATTACCAACGCATGGCTCTCCAAAAACCTGTAGAACTCATTGTTTCCTACACAAAAAAAAGATATTATCATTAATTTAAAAATAAAAATCATGATAAATATGTTTTAGATAAAGTACATGAAATAGTTAAAATATTAAAATTTACCTGGGAGTTGTACATGCTTTATAGGGACACCTTCATCGTTCACGAACAACGTGCCATTAATGGTCCCTGTGGAGCTGACACGTGTAGCTCCAGGAAACGCAATAATGTAGTTGGCCATATCAGCCTCATCATTGCCAACACATTCAGCGGTTGGCTGGGTGTCTGCTTGGGCAGGGTGTGTTTCTTGGCTGGCACCTAAAGGAGTAGAAGGTGTACGAGAGGGTTGTTGGGCAATCTCTTGCCCTTGTGTCCCACTACCACCAACACCAGATTCAGCAAGTGCCAGAAAATGCTACATACAAAAGAACTTTTTGTTAGTTTAGTCAATGTAAAAATTAAAATTCAAACTATCACAATTCATCTCATGCAGAACAAAAAAAATATCCTTTTGACTTTTTATTATTACCTGATATGTTTCTCGCTGGCTCATAAGTTGTTTTATCCTCTCTTTTGTTTTAGGTGTTTGAGGCACGTCTATCAAAGTATTAAATTCCGACCTTACATCTCGAGCCTTTTTTCACAGCAAGAACACTGGAGATAGGGATGAAGAAAGCTCTTCCTCAAAGAGGGAATCATCAGGAGTACCATGGCTAGGTGTCTACATATTTGAACAAAATTAATATTATTTCAATTATGTAAATAACTAAAATACCTGAAGATAGAGCAATGCTGGCACTTTACATGTTCTTCCGCTGGCCTCTTTCCGCGATCATCCCATCTTGGGGTTGTTCCTGTACTGCCCTGATCAGTCTACCACATTGCAATAAAATTATAAATGTAAAAACTTGAAAACAATATCTAACTTGAAAACACAAAATGAAAACTGAAATAATTTCTAATAAGACACCAGAAGACAGAGTTAGAGTTTCAAATATGCCTTGCATTGAATTCAGTCCGGGAAACATGTCATTGCACATTAAGGCACCCAAACAAGAGACGAGTTGACAATGAAGACCTTATTGAATATATTGTTGGAGCAACTTCTATTAAACTTGTTGTGAAGACCTTGAGGAAATTTTTTGATCAACATTGTTGAAGTTGATGGTATAGCATTGTTGGAGACAATCTTGAAGGGCCTTGAAGTGAAGATTTTGGAGCAACTATTGAAAAATCTTTAGAGCATTTAAGTAAGGCACTTTCTATCTTCCATCACCTTTTTCCTTTCAATATCCTTTAAAACATTTTGTTGATATTCAATGTTTGAAACTTTGTTGCCAGGAAACGTGGGTTCGGGGACGAGGACGGGGACAGGGACGGGGATGACATTTTTTGAAACAGGGTGCGTGGGTTCGTCTGGGTATTTTTATATTAATATATATTATAATTTATATATCATATATAATACTATATTTTCTAAATTATAAATTTAATGACACTAATATAGTAATTTGTAAATTACTAATAATTTATAAACTTTAAACTTTAAAGATTTAAACATGCACATCATTCAACATTCAAGTTTCAAAATTCACATGTGACATTTGTCATTGAAATTTCAAAATTTCTAGTTTGATAATATCATGATTCATATATGATATCAAGTGCAAATTGGAGCTCAGTTTACATATTAATAACTTATAAGAAATTAGAATCATGATTCAAAATTTCAAAATATATGTCCATTGTCATACTAAATTCAAAATTTGCCTCAAGGCATCTCCAAATGGCAAACTGTAAACATGAACTAGGAAATTTCGATATACTAAAATAAAAATAGATAAAGCTTAATAGTGAGCAATGGCTTCCTCAAGCCATATAATCAGCATCCATGTCATCAGCATCACTTAGATCTTCACTCAGCATGCTCTCCAAGTAGGAATCACTCTCATCTTGAGGCTCTGGCTCATCCATAGCAATTTGAGGATGGATGCTTGTGGTAAGTCTACGCTTTTGCTGGGTAAGTTATGAACTTATGATTCATGTATAGGTAGGTATGTTTTAAGGTTTAATTTTTTTTTTTTTTTAAGTTTTAACTTCCCCCTTTATAATTGACTATAGCCTATGGGGTTTGATAGGCTACTTTGTCCTCCCTTGGGAAATTTAATTATAAGAGAACATTACAATTGGAATATTGTTCACTTCCACAGATATTTTGTATAATATTTCATAGTAGTCCCAAGGCAGAAAATTCACAGAATTAAGATCCAGGAAACCTCTGGTTAAGAGATTAAATTTCTGTTACATTTAAAGTCAAAGCCAACAGAAATTTCTTCACCAATAACTACTCTATCTAAGCCATGCCTAGTATGATAGATATGCTATTTGTCCAGTTTTGCATCATAGTCATAGTAGCTATAGCACCTTTGGTGTGAACAAATAATCCCTCTTGGAAATTAGGCTGTGTATGTCTAGATTGTATTCGATCAACCCCATGCTAATAAACCTGTAGGAGGCATTTTATACATCTACTATAACAGAGCTGTAACTTTAATGTCTAAGACTTCTTTACCATTAAAAAATAGACATGTTTATTTCTGAGGTTTGATCTTTCTAAATATGCCAGACCAATTCATCCAAATAGCATATCAATTCATTTGAATCATTTAAGTTTTAACTCTTAAGTTTTAAAATTTAATTGTAATTTGTATGTTTTAAAAAATAATTAGATTTCTAATTTATTAAATTATTTTTAATTTAATTTTAATGTTTATTAAAATTTAATTAAAATTTTTAAATTTTAATCATTTAAAAAAAAATATATTTGAGGAAATTATTCATGAAGAACCCGAAGAACCCGAAATTTGGGTTCTAAGTACCCAAACCGTGGGTTCTTCGTACCCAAAGAACCCGAATTTTTTTTTTCAAAGAACCCGGTTCTTCATAGAAGAACCTGGTTTGTTTGGGTTCTTCTTAGAAGAACCCATACCCGAATCCAGTACTTGGGTGTGGGAACTTGGTGCGGGTTCGAGAACCCCACCCTCGGGTGCGGGAACCCGTGCAACGTAGGTTTGAAATCACGTTATAATTCCTTGATTATATGTGTTTGGGGACTTTCCCTTTGAAATTACCCAAAAATACCCTGGCAATTTTATCTTCGGGATGCATGTCTGACCCTATTGTTCAATATTTTGATTGATAGTAGTAAACATAGAGAGTTAGGGGGCTCTTGACTTGGTTTGGTTGGGCCATTAGATCCCTAACATCTACTAGGGAGAACCCCCCTTGAGTTGGAGGAGAGCTAGCCTGAAGCGAAAAGAGGTTGGTGAGGTGACAATGGGGCTATTAAATTACACATGGTATCACACTTTAGCTTTAGGACTTTATCTTGAGAAGTGCGAGATTTTGCTATATCAATTCTCAAATTGTTTACAACACTATTGTTAAGAACTAATAAGAAGTGATGTTGAGGGGTTTTTGGGTATAAGAAACAATGCCATTTAAAAACTAGGGTTCTCAGTCCTTGGCATTCCTTCACCTGGGCCTAGGGGCACACTAGAATAATTTCACACTAAACCATGCAAACTTAAAAGTAACTTAACAGATCCATAAAGTATTAATAATCATAATTCCTAATTTCCTATTGTACGATATGATGCAAATTATTCAAACATGAAGCAATGAAGACATGCAATGTCTGAATTTCAAGATTGATGAACCAATACAAGAAGTTAGAAACTACAACTTTGATTCAATACTCTGTGTCCTAACTCCGGGAAGGAATCTAGTTTGTAGTACATAACATGCATCGTGTATTATCAATTCTTAATTGACAACAACTAAAGGACATCTACCTCATCAATTCCTTCCCATTTTGTGTTTTTATGTTATATTCCTTATAAAAGTGTCAAATTTTTCTCAAAGTAAGCAACCACTGAATAAAATAAAAAATAGTTGAGATATGATTGAGAAATGGTCATTTATTTCTTGAAAGGATCTTCATGATTTCTTTGGCTGTTTTTCATCTCAAGAAACAAGAAATGACCTAAGAAACTATCATGATGTAATATAAGAAACAACACGGTGCAATGGCCATTCTCAAAGCCAAATGATGTCCATTGAGGACACGGCCTTTATTTGGTTCCTGTTTCATAGGAGTTTCGAGTAGAAATGGAACTTTTTTGTACCATTTCCAGTAGTAAAAAGGGAAAACCTTCTTTTTCCATGGAAAATAATTTACCTTTCCTTTTTCAAGATAATCTAAATCACAAAAAATATGAACTATACTGCACACATTCTTGGATAATGTGAAAGTGGAAAAGAAATACCCTACACAAGTGATGCACACATGTACATTTGAAAACTAATAGATTTTTGTAGTTGAAATGCAATTCTTGTTTTCATTTAAATGTAGGATTTTTAAAGCAAGGAGAAATAATGGCTGCCAAATTAATAAGCGTTTCTTTGGGAAAAATTTAAATCTTGTATTGGGTGATGAAGATAATAGAGGGTATTGAATCTTGATTCTTGACATCTAGAAAGAACCCTACAGCCTAACACAATCCAATGGAATTGACCAAAAAAACCCAAATAGAGTCAACCCTACTATAGGAGGAAGGGCCTGCAGTAAGAACTTACCATTTTGCAAGAGCTGAGGGCGAATGCTGTTCTGCAAGAGCTGAGGGCGAACGTTGAGGGTGAATGCAGGGCGAATGTTGTTCTACAAGAGCTCAGGGAAAATGCTATTCTGCAAGAGCTCAGGGCGAATGCTGTTCTGCAAGAGCTCAGGGTGAATGCTGAGGGTGAATGCTGTTCTGCAAGAGCTGAGGGCAAAAGCTGAGGGCGAATTCAATTCTACAAGAGCTAGGGGCGAATGTTGAGGGCAATTGCTATTCTGTAAGAGCTGAGGGCGAATGCTGAGGGTGAATGCTGTTCTGCAAGAGCAGAGGGTGAATGTGCGTGTGATATCAGATGTTAATGTAGCTATTGCGATGGATATAAGATTCGTATTTTTAATAAAATCATTTTTATGCAGCGCGCATATAAGTGTCGTTATACCGACGACGGAAAAAGTGTCACAATTGCGACGGATGCCTCCAAACGTCGCAATTGCGACACTTAGAAATTATGTGACACTTGTGACGTTTGGAGGCATCCGTCACAATAGCGACGCTTTGGGGCATAGTGTCGCAATTGCGACGTCTTCCTCCAAACGTCGCAATTGCGACACTTTGTCTAAGTGTCAGTATTGCGACACTTTTCTATAAACGTCGGTATAGCGACGGTTTCGAGCGGGATTGAAAAAATTTGGGGAAATTTCCGACATTTGGTCAAAAGCATTGGAACCAAGTGTCAGAATTTCCCCCAAATGTACTAGTGTCTCTAAACATGAAAAGATGCTCAGTTCTCCCTTTATCAGACTCGTTAAACCCTGATGACATTAGACTTCGTCACCATGATGTTACTCAAGTTCCTCCTTCCTAGGGCTCGTAAAATGTACTAGGTTGGATTTTTCCGAAGGACAAACTTACATTGCAAGCATATGCTATCCCCTTCAAGCTTGTTTTAAAAAATAATTAGGGTACTCGCCAGAAATGGTGGGGGAAAATGGAACCAAGTTTTTATTATGTTGGCAGTATGTCGCTCTTGAACATAGCACTTGTCTACATTCGTGTCGGGTTGGGAACATCTCATTTCATCATTTTTTGCCTCCGTGGGTTTGGGTAATCTGTTTTGACCTCTCATATACTCTTTACCACGTCATCATGACCTCAGATACCTTGATGTAAAATGCTGCCAAATCCAGTGTCGTGCCACTGATATGTTCAAGAGAATTTTTCCTATGCAATTTTTCAACCTCCCTCTGATTCTTTGTTGGTCCTGATTCACTATAATCATGTTCCTCTTTCTCGTGTCGATGATGTGAGAAAAATTATGTCCCTCCTTCGACCAGGTCACTTCCTGTCGACTTCAGCTCATTATCTAGGAATCTGATCTAGAGACTCCCTTCTAGTACCTTGGAGCCTGCAAGCCTCAATGGGAGGTTCTTCGCATTCAACGCAAGGTCCACATCATTGGCCTTTGATCGAGTGATTTTGCTGGTGTTCGACGCCATATCACTGTTCACATTAGATGTTTGTGACCATACCTGAGACTATTTTTTGATCCTTACTGTTGGAATGGCTGCGTCCATACCTCGGATCTCAGTTTTTATGTACTCTATTATGGATTGCTGCACCCATACCACGTGTTCATGTATTAGGAATATCATTTGTATTTGTAATTGCAGGTTTTTCGACAGCGGTGTTTGGTTCGAACGCGTTCTCATAAAGAATTTCTCCCCTCCCTCTCCCTTGGACCTCATGCTTTAGGGGGCATCTATTACACAACATTTTGTCACTATCCCTGCAATCCCCATCTTGCACATTGGAGGGTCATTTCTGTGACCAATAAGAATTTTCATGCCTTGCAAAGACCATCATTGCATCCCTTTACATGAGAGAAATATTCCTTATGTTGAAAATTCCCTGAGCGGAGCTTCAGAAACCCCTATTTTTGCCTTGGTGCGAGTAGCCAGTTCTGCCCTTGCGCTAATGAGGAAGATTAACACTAGGTCCTGTGCTAGATGGCACTCTGTCCCAGTCAACCACTCACGTTGAGCTTTTTATGGAATTTTTTTAAAAAATAGAGGCAGATATTCCACTCTAACAACTTCGAGGATGAGTCATTGGGAGTGGTTGGACTGAATAACCATGGACTCCGTCCTTTAGTTTATGGTTTCCACCTCCCTTGGGAACCTCCTAAAGGATATGCCTCCCTTCCACCTTTGTAGGGATCCCAACCTCCTCCTTTTCCTCTATATAAAGAAGCTATCTCTCCTTACATAAGCTAGCTGAACATGGAGAATTGAGTATACTATAGATGAATTGTTGAAGAGATAGGACAAAAAGGATGTTCATGGAGAGAGCTTAATCCCACGCCCTCATCCCATCTGAATCCCCTGACGAGCATCTGAGATGCACTTTCGCTGAACCCCGCTGGAGGAGATTGCGACGTCAAAGCATTGGTTGTATCTCTTCCTTCTATCAATACATACACTTGACTATTTTTTGGTTCCCATTTTGCGTTATGTCATTTGTTTAATGCAATATGCTTAGTCCTCTTTGACTGAATAGTAGTTATGAATGAAGCTATTATGTTGTATGTTGTTGTTTTTTGCTGATCTGTGTGTAGGTATCCGAGCATGACTGTAGAAGGATTGTGACTTGCCGAGGAAGGAGCGAGAGACCACCACTACAGCCGCAATGAGAGTGTTGGATTCCGGGTAGGTCGAACTATTGTTTCCTCTTTTCATTAAATAACTAGGTACCTACACTCTAGCATGTCTCTTTGTTTCTAGACCCACCCTAGGGCTAGAGGGATCATCTCTCTCCGCAGAGAGGATTTACCTGCTTAACACCCACGATCATCACAGGAATATCATTACATTGCCATTAATCACCAAATTATAAATGATGATGTTACCTTTTGAATGACATACCTGAAGTGATGTGGAGGAGGATTTTGAATTGGCGGCATACTGCTTGTAGTGATCATGGCGATCACACTTGGCTGGCACAATTATTGTTGCATGCGACGAAAATGAGAAATTGTGTTCATGGTTGTCGGCTATTACATGTGTAACAGCCAAGACAACGTTCATATTATTCTTCAAAAAACATGATGATTAGGAGAAATAGGTACAAAAAGAAAAAAAAATGAATAAAATGATCTTGTGAAATGTATCAGGAAGGAGGGATGATGTTTTAGGAAGGAAAAGAAAGAAAAAAAATAGGTGTAACAACCACCACAGGAATATTTTTCAGTTGTTACAAATTATCTGAATGCACCCCGAAAAGAGGTTTTCATAGTCAGATTTTTTATTTTTGTTATATATATATATATTATGTTACTTTTTTTTTTAAAACAAGTGTAATAGTTCCCACAAAGGTGGTGTTTAGATGCTGCACTTATCCGAATTTCAAATTTCAGGATGCACGGGGGAATGTTCCCCTATTGTTGTAACATGAAGGTCAGAGTCCGCGACAATGTTAACAAATGATTCCTTTGAATCAGGTTGATGAAATAATCATATATGGTTCCCATTAACCAGTAATGGTGTCTTAGCACTATCGATGGTGACCTATTGTATAGTCCCATTATCAAATACCGTGTCTACTTCGTAAGGACCTATCCATCTGGTGCAGAGTTTTCCTTTGAAATCCTTGAACCTTGAATCACACAAGAGATCCCAATCTCCTTTCTGGAAGTTATTCTTCTTAATAAACCTGTCATGCCATCTAGCTCTCTGTTGCTGAATGATCTCTGTTTGTTAAATGGTAGCTATCCGTTTCTCTTCCAACTCATTGAGCTGGTTCAATCTTTGTTTCTGTGTTGTGCTTGATTCCAGATCCACCTGCAATGTTGTTCTTAATGTCTTTCTCTCATATTATATGGGGAATAAATTATTCTTACCATACACCAATTCATATGGTCAAAAGCCTGTAGTATTCCTCCATGTTGTTCTATAAGCCCACAACACCTCTGGAAGTTTCTCAGCCCAATTTCTTTCGTGGCTGGCTAGTGTCTTTGTTATGATTCCCTCAATGACTTTGTTGGTGCTTTCTACTTGGCCATTTTCTTGTGGATGATAAGGTGAAGTGATCCTGTGATGAATTCCATACTTCTAAACCAACTTCTTGATCAACTGAGATGTGAACTGAGGCCCTCCATTTGTCACTATCTCCCTGGGTATCTGTAATATTCCAAATTTAGCATGCAGCTAAATGGAATATTTATTTTTGTTGTTTGCACTTAGGAGGTAAATAAATGGGTAAGGAGGACCATACATTTCAGAAAAAAGGAATAAAATCCCTCATAGTGTGAAAATGGATCATCATAGGAGCTGTATTTCACACCCTCATGTGTGAAAGAGGACATTTGCATGTGGACAAGGTCAAGTTTGGCCAAGTCAACAGCGTTGGGATAGGAGGTGGAGAGCATCTTGTGACACATCGCAGAGATAGTGAGAGGAAAATTCCTTGGTGGAGGAAACCCTAATGAGTGGGACCCAAGGGGAGAAGGCTTCCATTTGTTTAAAAGGAGGGCAAGGAAGCCATAGTGAGGCATGTTATGGATTATTGATTTTATGGTCTGGTTAGACTATTGTGCATTCTCCTGTTGCTTAGCAGAGTTGCAGTGTTGCTTAGCACAAGACATTCCTGTTTAGGAATTCCTTCTCCTTTCAAGAGAGGCCTCTTGAGGGATCTTGTACTTCATTTCTCCACATTCAGGATCAAGGCCAAGCCACCTCCTTCAGCTACAACGTTATTTCTGCTGAAGTATAACGTTGTGTTGTAGGGTGTTGCAGTGGAGGTTTCACAACACCATTTTCAGAGCTATTTTCTAGAGGAGGGAGCTTCCATTCCTTTGGGAGATCAGTGAGGAAGGTTTCTGAGCATATTTTATATCTTAGCATTTGGCCAACCCATTCTCTTGCACCTACAGTTTATTATCCCTCAGTGACTGCATTATTTTCAGTGAGCATTTACAGTGAGGGTTTTGTAGATTGTTTGGAGGGTGAGATCTTCAGTGTTAGGATCAAACTTTCACTTAGAAGATCCATTGGATGAGGTTTTTTCAGCTTGTGCATCATCTACATCCATCTCCACCCAGTTCTTGAGTTGATGCTACTCAGTCTTGAGACTGCAACTCCGACATTTTTTAGTTTTTCATATTTCAACCAATCCTTCCAGGATTGCCTTGAAATAGTATTTGGGAGCTTAGATCTTCACTCCCATTATTGTATGAGTTGTATATTTCCATATCCATGTATTAACATATTCCTATAGTAGTTATCTCTTTTAGACTGTGCAGTCATTGCCTTGGGCATTATTTATGTAGTAGTGTTCTTCATTTTCCATGTACATGTTCTCTTCAAGCTTGCATTGCCTAACTTCAGCGACTATTTCCTCAAGATTTTGTATACATTTTGCTGCTATGATCTAATATGATGGGTATTTGGATATTCTTACATTTTATGTGTTGATGTATCACTGCTACTCCATTTTTTTGTTCATGTATTGTTGTACCTCCAATCTTGGGATATTATAAGATATTCCCAGTATTGATGATTTTCCCTATTTTGGGATACTACAGTGGTATCAGAGCATAATCTTGGCTTAGCCTATGGATCTCAGCCAATATGCTATCTAGAAGATAAGAAGACAAAGAGATGAACAGAAAGAAGACTCCATTCTTTGGAGGAAAGAAGGAGGAGAGGCTCTCAAAGCTTCTTCCTAAATCTATACAGAGCATTCATGAAGATCTCAAGAAGATAAGAAGGGAGATGTATAGAGAATACCCAAGGGGGTTTGAATCTGAATCAAAATCTATATTTTCATATGAGGAGTGTGAGCATGCAGCCACACACTATGATGCACAATGCAGTCATATGCCCATATTTTCCATCAGAGAGATGGAAGAAGAAGGAGGGATGACTAGGAGAGAAACTCTTAGTGATTTTATGCAAGAGTATGAGTCTCAAACTCAGAAGTTTAGAGATCATCTCACTTTTTCAGATTTTTGCAAGATCAAGGTGAAGAGAAGCAAGCAGCATGATAGATTTCTTCTATCTAATTTTGATGGTTCACCTACATGTTCAACTAGAGCTTGGGTGAAATAACTAGACACCTTTTTGCAACAGCACCAAATTTCTGAAGATAAAGCCATCAAAGTTGCAGCGTTGCATTTTGGAGGTAAGGCCTATGCATGGTGGATATTTGAGTCTTTTTCTTTAAAGAATGCAAATAATTCTTCTTATGAAAGGTTCATTAAAAAATTGGTGGGAAGATTTGACGGAAAAAATTCTGAAACACATGTGGTGGAGCAAACCAAACTTAAACAAACAAAGACCTTGCATGCGATGGAGGAAACTATAAACTCAAAACCACCTCAGAAAACCTTGGAAGAGGCTGATATCTTGCAGCATACCTTGTTAGAGGCAAGACCTCTATCTCATATTCCTAAACAAGAGGGCATGAAGATCCCTTTTTCAAAAGAGGATCCAATCATTGGGAGGTTGCCCATTCATGTTGAAGAAGTTGAGGGCAACAACGCTGTCATATCTAGAGATTGTCTAGTGCCTCATGCAGAGGAAGGAGGAGCTCTTGCTCCAGCAAGAAGGATTCTTGTATCATTGCAAGAAATTCCCCAAGATCTCATATGTGGAGATCAAGGCACAAATCATGATCTACATGTGCCATTGACGATGAGGTGTGGAACTATGGAGATAAAAGGAGAAGATAGGGAGGAGGACCAACATCATGTGATGTGGAGTACACACCCCTATACATTTCAAGAGGTTGATGCACCTAAGAGGGATACTGGATTGTGCAGTGAGGGCAAGGAAAAATCTTCCCATTCATATATGCTATCTACTCTTGATGAAGATGTCTCATTGCATAGAGGCATTTCACCAGGGAGACCACTAGATCATCAGAGGAGGATGGATGCTTCACATTTTGAGGCACCACTCATTGATTTCATAAGGGTGGATACCTTGGGAGAGCTTGGTATAGTGTTGGGAGTCTTGGGTAGACTCAAGGAGGAGAGAGGAATTCTCTCAACATCATCTTTACCCACTTTCATTTCAGATTCTACGTTGTGGTAGAAGCAGCATGGGAAGAATAGCAGCCTTCCAACTTTCATCTTTGGCATGGGAGATGTCAAAGAAGAGGAGAACCATATGACAGATGTTCTTCATGATAGATCATCAGCGCTGTCACTATGGAGGATAGATCCATATTGGAACTCCCAGCTATTGGTGGAGTATTCCAAGGATCTTTTTACTTGTATGATATTGGATGACCAGTTGCATGAGGAGGGATATTCAGTTAGAGATGGGGTCATCTACTATCATGGTAGGATCTTCTTATCTGGAACTTCCAAGATCAAGGAGAAGTTGCTACAGGCAGCTCATGAAGATTTCCTTTTCAGCCACACATATTCTATGGGAGCATACCACACCATCATGGAGGGGTATTTTTGGGAAGGCTTTGAGGAGGAGATATATCAGCATATGAGGATATGCATGGATCATGTGGAGATGGAGAAGATACATAACTCTTTGGAATATTTAACACAACCACCTCTTTTCTCTTTGAGGATGAGAGGAGACTCATCTATGAGCTACTCCCTTTGCATGAGAAAAACATATGGTAAGGGTATTGATTGTTTGCATAATGATTTATATAACGTATATATGCATCCCTTAACCATACATGTTCAGGATGTTGCTCCAAGGAGGAGCATTCTTTATTCTAGACTTCATGGTCTACTTGAGACCATAAGCAGTATTGGTGATGGCCACTCCCTAGGAGGACTTGGGGAGATTGTGTCTTTTGCAGGGCATGTTCATTTGGCACCATTCACCATACATTTTCTCCAAGCTTGTAAGGAGGTTGGGGCAGCAAGAAAGTGGTTGAGAAGCCACACATCATGCCATTTCCTATTGCAGTTGAGAGTCAAACTACATTGGTTGAATTTGAGGGACCATTGTCCTTCTCCTTTGTTACATATGGTAGCAAGCATGATGCTAATCATGATTCCATTTGCTGATGCTGTTCTTATTTCATTGGGAGCATGATTGGAAGAGAGACACATTGGTTGAGTGTGTCCTTGGGGAAGGAGGTTTCCCACACCTTTTTCATTACATGTTCTAGGGGGAGCATGGGAGGAGATATGGCCACCACAACAAAACATATGTTTCCTTATGAGGTGAGCCATGGGATTTATTGGATACCATATGATGGTTATTTCCAACTCATCATATATGGAATTATTTGGGCTAGCAAAACTCAGAACATTAGAGAGGAGATCTTTGGAGATCTAGTCTTCTTCTTGCCACTTGAGGGCAACATTCTTGCAGCCCAAGATCAGCAAAAAATCTATACTTATCATAAGTGGAGAGGAGGACAGCGTGGGGTAGGCTACCTTGTCTACCATGATCAGATTTTTATCCCACCTACTTTGCATGAGCCAAAGGTGGAGGAATATTTTTAGGAGTTTGCATGTTGGGAGGTAACTCATTTTGTATGGATGATTACTTGGGGATGGGAGATTCATATGGGGATGGTAGATCCCAATTCATATCAAACCTCATGCCTCAAGGAGGCCCTTAGACAACCCATTTTTGCCTCCATGGATGTTTTACTTTCACATGATGATAGCTATTTGGGATGCTCACCAAAAGCGAGCTTGCATATTTGGGAGGGGAAACTTGGAGATGTATTGATGAGACAACATCTTGATCCTTAAAGGATTTTATCTTATGAGTATACTAAAAGGGGAGAAGAGGAGGCCCTTTAGTTATATCCTTGCAGTTGGTTGAGGACAAGCAAAATTTGGGAGGGGAGGACTGTAATATTCCAAATTTAGCATGCACCTAAATGGAATATTAATTTTTTATGTTTGCACTTACGAGGTAAGTAAATGGGTAAGGAGACCCATAAATTTCAGAAATAGGAATAAAACCCCTCATAGTGTGAAAAGGGATCATCATAGGAGCTGTATTTCACACCCTCATGTGTGAAAGAGGACATTTGCATGTGGACAAGGTCAAGTTTGACCAAGTCAACAACACTTGGATAGGAGGTGGAGAGCATCTTGTGAGATACCGCAGAGATAGTGGGAGGAAGATTCCTTGGTGGAGGAAACCCTAATGAGTGGGACCCAAGGGGAGAAGGTTGCCATTTGTTTAAAAGGATGGCAAGGCAGCCATAGTGAGGCATGTTATGGATTATTCATTTTATGGTCTGGTTAGACTATTGTGCATTCTCCTGTTATTTAGCAGAGTTGCAGTGCTGCTTAGCACAAGGCATTCCTGCTCAGAAATTCCTTCTCCTTTCAAGAGAGGCCTATTGAGTGATCATGTACTTCATTTCTCCACATTTAGGCTCAAGGCCAAGCCACCTCCTTCAGCTACAATGTTATTTCTGCTAAAGTATAACACTGTGTTGTAGGGTGTTGCAGTGGAGGTTTCACAACACCATTTTCGGAGCTATTTTTCAAAGGAGGGAGCTTCCATTCCTTTGGGAGATCAGTGAGGAAGGTTTCTGGGCATATTTCAGATCTTGGCATTTGGCTAGCCCATTCTCTTGCACCTACAGTGCAGTATCCCTCAGTGACTACGTTATTTTCAGTGAGCATCTATAGTGAGGGTTTTGCAGATTGTTTGGAGGGTGAGATCTTTAGTGTTAGGATCAACCTTTCACTTGGAAGATCCATTGGAGGAGGTTTTCTTAGCTTGTGCACCATCTACAGCCATCTCCACCTAGTTCGTGAGTTGCAGCTGCTACTCAGTCTTGAGAATGCAACTCTGGCATTTTACAGTTTTGCATATTTCAGCCAATCCTTCCAGGATTGTCTTGAAATAGTATTTGGGAGCTTAGATCTTCACTCCCATTATTGTATGAGCTGTATATTTCCATATCCATGTATTGACGTATTCCTATAGCAGTTATCTCTTATAGAATACACGGTCATAGCCTTGGGCATTCTTTATGTAGCAGTGTTCTTCATTTTCCATGTACATGTTCTCTTGAGGCTTGCATTGCCTAACTTGAGTGACTATTTCCTCAAGATTTTGTATATATTTTGTTGCTATGATCTAACATGATGGATATTTGGATCTTCTTAAATTTTATGTCTTGATGTATCACTTCTACTCCATTTTTCTGTTCGTGTATTGTTGTACCTCCAATCTTGGGATATTATAAGATATTCCTAGTATTGATGATTTTCCCTATTTTGGGATACTACAGTATCCCGAAGCGAACAAAGATATCTTCGAACAGGAAGTTTGAAACAACCTATTATGTGGCTCTAATTAGTGCCTTTGCTTCAACCCATTTTGCAACATAGTCAGTGCAGACCAATATGTATGATTTTTTCTATGATGAAGGATTAATTGGCCCTATGAAGTCCGGGGACAATTTCTCAAATGGTTCTATCACTATCCGAGGTTGTAATGACATCTCATGTGATTTTAGAGGCTAGTCCATCATTTGGAAGCTATCACAACCTTTCAAAAAATTCTTGGCATCCTGGAATATAGTTGGCAAGTAGTACCTTGTTGAGAGTACTTTATATCCCGTCCTTTTGTCAGTGAAGTACCCTCCACAGGGTTCCTCATGAAAATATTTCAAGATCCAAAATACCTCATCTTCTCTAACACATCACCTATTCTAAAAGTCTGGCCCAGTGTGATAGAGATTTCCCTCTATCCAGGAGTAGGTAGCACTCTATTGTATAACCTTCCTCTTTTCTTTGGAAGATAAATGGTGTGGAAATTTTCCTGCAACAAGATAATTGGCTATATCTGCATACCATGGTGAGTGAGTAGATATGGAAAAAATATATTCATTTGGAAAATAATCATCAGTGGGAGTGCAATCATCACTTATAGTTAATCTAGAAAGAAAATCAGCAAGCACATTATCTTTTCTGGGTTTATCTAAAATAGCAATATCAAATTCCTGTAAAAAAAATAACCATTGTGTAACTCTACCATTAGTAACAGGTTTGTTCATTAAAAATCGAATTGCAGCATGGTCAATGTGTACAAATACTTGATACACAGTGATGTAGTGCCGAAATTTGTTGATAGCATGCACTACTGCTAGGAATTCCTTCTCAGTCACTATATAGTTTAGTTCTGCTGGAGTTAAATTCTTGTTGATGTAATAAATTCCATAAGGTTTCTTTTCCTCCATCTGCCCCAAAACAACACCCACATCTCTGTCAGATGCATCCGTAGTGATATGGAATGGCAATCTCCAGTTTGGTCCTCGTAAAACAGGTGTTTTTGTTACATAGTTATTTAACTTCATAAAGGCTTGCTCACACTTTTATTTCCACACAAATTCCACATCATTCATGAGCAAGGAAAACAGAGGAGATGCGGTCTTTGAAAAATTCTCTATAAATCTCCTCTAATACCCCACATATCCCAAAAAACTACGTACCTCTTTTGGAGTCTTAGGAGTTGGGATTTTTGAGATTACCTCAATTTTTGTAAGATCTACCTTGATTTTGTCTGTCGAAATGAAATGTCCCATCAGAATTCCCTCGGTCATCATCATGTGGCATTTCTCCATGCTCAGAGCAACATTAGTTTGTTCACAATGTTTCAACACCTTCTCCAAATTAACTAATTTTTTCTCAAAGGCATCCCTGTAGGGTGTAAAATCACCCATAAATATTTCAAGACAGTCATTCAAGAGATTAGAAAAAATACCCAATATTTCCCTCTGCAAAGTTTTTGGTGCATTACAGAGGCCAAAAGGAAGGACTTTGTATGCAAAAGTACCCCACGAGCAAGTGAAGGGTGTCTTCTCTTGGTCTTCTGGGGAAATCTATATTTCATTATAGCCATTAAACCCATCCAAGAATGAAAAAAAAATTTCCCCAGAGAGAGTATCCAGGACCTAATCAATGAATGGTAAAGGGAAATGGTCCTTTTGAGTGGCCTTGTTAAGCTCTCTATAGTCTACATAGACTCTCCACTTGTCATTATTTTTCGGAACTATGACAAGTGGAGACACCCACAGGCTGTCAGAAATGGGTTAGATGAAATTAGAATTAAGGAGTTTCTGCAATTCTTCTTTCACTATCTCCTTAAGTGCGGGGTTCATTTGGCACTGTGGTTGTCTAATTGGTTTGTAGTCATCTTTAAGATAAATGTGGTGAGTGCATAGGCCAGGGTGGATTCCTTTCATATCAGTATAGTTCCATGCAAATGCCTTTTTATATTTCTGTAATATTTGTATCAACAATCTTTTTTGCTTAGCAGTCAAGTTAGGATTAATGTTTAAACATTTCCCAAGTTCAATTTCAACGGGACTGCTGGTGGTATGTAGAGTAGTTTTCAAATGTTCAATGATTTTATCGTCTATCTCATATTCTTCCCCCAGATCTCTAATGGAGGCAACAAAGAGTGAATTACTAACAAAACCATTAATGAGATCATCCTTTGTTTCATCCTTAAAGTATTTTACTTTTCCAAGCATGAGGAGGGGTAGGGAATATCAGATTTAGGTTCAAATTCGTCCCACCAAGGACTACTCAAATCCATGTGAGTTTTTGTTGGGGGGTAAAGTTTGAAGTTCTAAGTGGCCTTCCCATCTGAGATCACCATATATGTGGACCTACATTCAATATATGCGTTTGAAGTTCTAAGTGGCCTTCCCATCTGAGATCACCATATATGTGGACCTACATTCAATATATGACCCCCCCAAGTTGGATTTAGTTTGTAAAATGAGAAAATCAACTGGTTAATTCCAAGAAGCCACTGTGATAACCACATCTTCTATCATTCCCTCGGGCTTGACACGCGACCTATCTACTAATTCAAGTACTGTGGGTGTAGTTCTAAGTCCATGAAGTCCTAGGGAGATAAAGAGGTCTTTGGTCATGACATTAATGCCTGCCCCCAAATCGATAAAAGTGTTGGTTATGGGTTGGTCATCAATATGGACAGTTATTGTATGGTTCCCTAGGTCATTATATTTAGTCAAGAGAGGTTGATCAATCATAAGATCAGATAGTTTACCTATAACATGGATAGTATCAGGGTCTTTCAGTTTTCTTCCAGGATTTTTGACACACAGATCCCTCACTATCTTAGCATAGATAGGTACTTCCTTAAGATCTTGTAAAAGTGGAATCCACACGTACAAATTCTGCAATTCTTTGAGGAAATCGGATTCAGATTATGAGGCTAGCCCAGTTTCAATTAATCATTGAGGGTATGGAGGATCCTGAATCTTAACAGCTGAGTCATCTTTCATAGATGCACCAGCCTTGCTTGGGTTGGCTGATGTAGAAACAATAGACCCTCCTGAGCTGGCTACTATAGGTGTAACAACAGGTGTTGCATCAGCTATTACATGTGTAACAACTATCTTAGAATCGATCATATCCTTCCTAAGTGACTCACATTCTTCTTCGATGATAAAGGGAGTATGTTCAGGTCTGATAACTTTTCCTGACCGAAGCTGAACTTCGTTGAGCCCAGTGGGAGTAATAAGATAAGTCTGGAAGGTAACTGAAGCATCTATGCTCTAGGCTACCTTATTATTTGGATTGGGGTTAGGTTGCACAGGTAATTGGGGTCGGACAGAAGGTGTAGGATTTTTAAGGGAAGTCAGTTGTAACGGTTGCTGCATTGGTAGTGCAGGGGGTACTAGACCTTGGTCGTTACCTCTCCAATTCTAACTCCAAGGATGAGGTTGCGATGGAGGATATTGCATTGGTGGAGGGGAAGGCCACTGGTTCCATGGTGAAGGAAATTGTGTTGAGGAAGGAGTAGGATATTTCCATGGATATTGTTGACTATTATAAACATTATTCCAAGGATTAAAAGAGGAAAAATCTGGAGGCATACCTATAGGCGTGGCTGCCATGGCCTTTTTTATCCTATGAAATAGGAAGACTGGACATCCTCACTTGATTCTTGAAGTAAAACCTGCAGTTTGGGTAGTTCAAGACATTGCTTCGTGGAATGTGCCAATTTGCATATGTTGCACAGGCTGATGCTACTCGGTTCACATTCTCTTTCGAAATGTTTCTTTTTGCATCATGGATAGAATATAGCCAAGGTTGCTTCAGCTTATTCTTGTGTTTTCTTAACTTGTACTGCAGTGATATGGGCAGAGAAAGTGCTAAGGAGATCGGTTTTAAAATCCTCGAATAGATTTTTGATATATGCTCTGGTTACTCCTCCACTTGTGGACTTATATATCCAAACTAAGGGTTCCCAAACTGAACTTCTCCCTTTTACCGATCCTCTTGAACTCTGCAGAAAAAGCTTCATTATTTCTTCAAGTGGTTCTTGTAATATGTCTCCTTTTCCTAATAGATTCAAATGCTCTAGATAGTCATCTCTTATACCTCTTAATAATATTGGTTTCAAAATTTCCACGGCCAAGTAACTAAACTTAGACCTTTGTAAATTGTAATGGAATCACTCCATATAGTCTTCCAAGCTCTCCTCCTCCTTTTGTGCAATTATGAAGATCTCTTCCTTCAAATCCTTCGTTCGACAGTAATCTTGATATTTAAATAGAAAGGCCTCCCTCATGTCATTCCAGGTTCGAATCATGCCAACACCTAGTCTCATGAACCATCTTAATGATGCTCCTTTCAGAGTAGCAGGAAATAATTTCAGCTTCTGGGTGTCTGAAGTGTAGTCCTAACCTATACACAACACATCGAATTTGAACAAAAAGGTATAAGGATCTTGTCAACCATCCCTTGAAAGGATGGTAGGTATGACAAAGGAATATTCTTCATAGGAGCCTCATCCTGTGTCACTAATATCAGGAATTCAAAAGTAACAGAGCTATCTATCTTGACATTCTCATCCCCCATGGTCGATTCTTCCTGATGGGATGAACTGACCTTGAAGGATGGAGGAGATTAATAAATAAAAGGATCAGGTTGTTCCAAGACCAATTGTTTGACTGCACTACCAGCGTCCAAATGATGATCAACTCAATGTTGTTCCTTAGGCCCCTGATGCTCCCCACTGGTCTCCCCTTGTCCTTCAATTCTCAGATCCTAATCAATGATTTTCCACTGTTGTTTTAGATCTGGAGTCTTGATATCAAGAGTGGATATGTTGTTCGAAGGGTGGTGAGGCCTAGACATGGAAGATACTGATGCCTTAGGCTTTGATATAGTAGCCGCTTCCTATGGTCTTGTCTTCATTTTATATCTGTACGAAGTAGATTGTTCCTTTTCTGCTCTTGAGATCAGATCTCCAAAGAATGTCTTTCTTCCCAAGTCTGCACTCACTAGTACAAAATGGCTAATTAGTTACTAAAAAAATAACTAAAATTTGCATATAAACGACTATTTTTCGCTTGGTGACCAATAGTAGCTAATTTACAGTATCTTATAACGTGACTAAATTTTAGTCGTTTTTGGCTTAGTCATTAATTAGTTGTCTCAATTTTATTGTCTAGTAGTATATTTAGTCATAAATTTGGTCATTAACTTAGTCGTTAATTTAGTCATTAATTTTCACAATTAATGACCAAATATACAACAAAATATATTACTAAATGATCACTCGAGAAAACCAATTAATGACCAAATAAATATTGCTAAATTATGGTCGTGTTATAAGATACTATAAATTAGCTACTAATAGTCTTATAAATGCAAAATTTAGTCGTCATTTGTAATCACAAATCTACCATTTGCAGCAACACTTTAATTTTTTTGGTAGTTTCATTTTCATTATATAAATGACTACTTTAGTAGTTTATATTCATTTCATTTCATTTTATTAACAATCATTATAAGAAATTAATCTAGTTGTATATACATTTTACTTTTGTTCATCATTAATCAACATAAACTACTAATTTAGTATTTTTTGATTGATTTGATGTGTTCATTATTAATCAACATTAATTAAATAGCATGAGTTTGTAACTAAATTAAAAAATAAGTGTCATACAATGTATATGTTCATCTAGTATGAAAATGAAAAGTTACATATGTAAATTACAATAGTAAATAATATCAAGTGCAAATATAAATAATTTCAACCACATAAATTATATTATATAAAATGTCAGGTATTACAATATGAGTTTCCAACTTAATATTGGTTGGAATACAATTTACACATGAAATATTGTTTCATCACTTCAAAACATTATTATTGTGTTGCCAAGGCATTGCAAGTGAATTCACCAACTCTAAAGACTTGACCATGAGTCTTTATATGTGTGTCTTATGCAAGTACTGGTTCTACGAGTACCACTAGACCAGTTCTCTTCTCTCTCTCTCTCTCTCTCTCTTTAATTTTCATTTAGTTGCTTAAGTGTTATTGTTCTCATATTTCTTTAATTCCCACTTCTTATCATCAATATTGTGTTCCTTTTCTGAAAAGGAAAGAATATACAATGCAGAGTATAAGACATGAAAGACGATGAACATTAGAATATAAACTAAAGTAGACTATAAATTTTTTATACAATATATACCTCAATGTCAACAATATTGTCAATGTCATTTTTCCCCATAAAATCAAGAAACTCGAACAAGTTTTCTTCAGTTATGAAATAGTGGCCACTATGTGGCTACATGACCTGTATAAACAAAACAAATAAAATGTCACCATAGAAAATAACACCTTAGTAAATTTAATAATCAACCTTCAAGGAAATAGTAAACACGATCATGCTAAGTTACATGCTAAAAAATCTCAAGTTTTAGATTACTTATGCAATGTGGGAGTGCAAACAAAACTCCTAGAAAATGTCAAATCTAAGTCTAGAATAAAATGAAATGAAGTAAAAAGGATACAATAATAGGATAGCCTAGTATACATGTATATAACCAGATAATGTAGAAAGCTAAGTGAATAAGTCCATGGCTTAAGGTGGATGATGTCAAGAATTCCTAACTTTGATGAGAATTTCTTCAAATAAGAACTACTATTTGGGTCCATTATCACATATAAAAAAGCCAACTAGTCTATGTCAAAATATTAATGTTTTTCTTATATTTATCGATCACTACAATATAAGTGAATAAATTGCAAAGACAATTCCCTTCCCATTGTGTTCTTGACATGTGTTACAATATATTAGCTATGATTTGGAGCAAATTTCCAACATTGAAAATATGTAGCAATCACCACTAGTAATCCCTGAAATAGGATTATTTTGGAATGTAACTTTCAGATTCCAATTGCTATATGATTATTGAATGGAAAATCCACACTAAATTCCAACACCAAAATTCCAATGAGGGAACAGTTGTGGCCAACCTCAATCACTCAAACTCATAACATAAGTGAAAATTATAATGAAAATATAAAATTAGAGTAGTTTTGATCTGTTTTGCAGATTTACATGGAAAACGTCAATAGTTTTCCCATATATACCATACTTGTAATTTCCAAGATATAACACATTGATTGATATTTTACAACAAATACTTGATTCAATATAAATAAGAATTTAGCATATTACAACAATGCCACCAATGTTTGATCCTTAATTAGTTCAAACTAGTTAGCACAAAAAAATTAAGAAATGACAACACTTAGAAATAACAAATCCATCAATTAATAATCAATCAAAAAAGGATAAGTTTTTTGCTGAAGCTTGCTAAAAAACTATAAATATTGACAATCCATTGAAACTAGTGGTCTTGTTCAAAGATCAATACTACTTAGAGAACTCATCCTCCAAATTATTTTCTCTATCCATGAAGCTTTCTGCTATCCTAAAAATAAAATTTTCATTCAATCTTTTAGTTTTTTGATGCTGCCCAAATGCCTTGCCAAATGAAGAAGTGAATTTCACTGATTTTCATAAAATGCTACTGGTACTATAAAAATATAGTTTGACCATGTGATAGAAAATTCAAGAAAGTACGTAAAAAAATGTGTACAATATTTCTTAGAAGACTTCTTGTTAAAAGGAAAAATTGCATATTTCAGATAGAAAAGGCAGCTTAATAGAGATGGTCAATATTATAAAACAATAGACCGGATATAAAAATACAAGCAGAACTAAGAAAATCCTAATTGTAATACAAATGATTGATTATTCTAAGTGAAGCCAACTAGATACATACAAGTTTTCATTTTCAAATTTTTTTCCCATATCTTTATTAGAGGTGGAAGCTAACTTGCATGCATCTTGTAAGGTTGTTTTAGCAAGAGTATATGTTGCATTCTCATATTCCACACTTGATTTTCCATGACAAATCACAAAAGGTATTGGTGGAATGAGTTTCTACATCAGTTGAGTTATCAGATTTGACTTTGTCTTTACCCGAGGTATTAATCCTTCCCCTTCTTCTTGATAATCAATCTCATATTTCTCCTATAGCCAAAATAGGAATAATTTTGGAGGAATAAAGATCTTCATATGATGTCTTCAAATTTGAAAGGATGCATTTGTATTATTGAACTACTAGTAAAAAAGTGACACAAAGACCTTAAATATAACTATACATTTTCCATGAAGTGGTTTGTTTCATATGCCCATGCTAGCACAACATCATTGAAAATAAATGGTAAACGATAATTAAAAACTTTTCCCCTAGCATGAACATTGGCTTAGTCTTCATAAATAAACATAAACCATTTCAAACTACAAGGAATAAAAAAAAATAACACCATTAAAATAAATTCACAAAACATTGACAACCAAAAAAGAAGTGAATTTTCTAGGTAGTAGCTCAAAACCTTGTAGTGGGAATATGCCCTCAAGCTTTAGTAATATCTACATGTCAGGGAATGAGTTGTGACACTTGTTTCTCTTGCATTTACTAGGAATAATTGCAACTGGAGCTCAAATGTTTACTTTAGATAAATAATATTGGTGTTGATATGAAATGTGGCACTCCATCATTATAAATGACACAACTATTGGGGTTTGCACAATTACTACAAATTCAACGTCTTTCATGTTTGACTGACTAGTGTGGCGAATAATTATTTGTGCTAAACATGAGTTGGGGAACAAATGCTTAATATTTCTCCTCAAAGGAATATTTTGAGAGTTTAAAGTTCCAAACCTTCTAGATTCACCCAAACTCTTATACATGGTAGCAACTTTCAAGGCTAAGAGTCTCTCACTAGTATGAGGCCAAAACTACATTAATACGAAATTCAAAATTTTTTGATTGAAATTGTTTTTATCACCCACTCATAAATACAACTAAAGAATTTGATAATTTATTCAACTAAAAGGTAAATTTGAGTGAGTGAGAGAGCCCTGCATCTTAGTTTCCCTTTCTGTATCATAATTTAAGGAGTAATTTATAGACGATGTCGTTGAATGGTAACTTAGTATTATTTTCCCTACAACAACTACATCCTGTGAGCCTTGAATTTAATGAGTGGTGATCATGTTACCCTACATGTTTTCTTGTCTTTGGGTGACTACACGTGGAACTGTTGATTGAGGGATTCCATATCCACACCTCTAACTCATGCAAATTTCTCTTTCATCTACAAAGAAACAAAGACCTTTTGGTTTTGCTCCTTAAACTTTATTTTGAGTTTTCTATGGATATCATGTAGCAGAAAATCCATATTGGGTAAATATCATGCATCCCTCATCTAGTTAGACAACCTATCCAACATTTTATATGTCTTCTATCTAGGGATGTGAACTTTTATCTCAAATGAATTCATACACAATGTTATTTGACTTATTTAAATCAATTTAGTTTTTCCCAAGCTCCTTTTTCAAGTCCTGGTCTTTCATAATTTTTTTACTCTTGCTACATATTCCCACATGTTAGATACCATATAAGTATTTGAAAGTGGTACATGTGCGACAAGGTCATGGGGTTCCAACTCAACAAAACATTCTACTACATATTTCTCTAGCTCTATATTCCCACATATTCTATAGGCCCTAAAAAACTATGCTACACTGAATCACTCCGCTCAAATAGCATTTTTTGAATGATGTCCATTCCCTTGGTAAAGTGTCCTCCATGGTTTAGAAATAAAGACTTGTATGATCTCATAGAGTTTGAGTGAAACTTATCCCTTAATTTTGCAAGAAAAATTTGTACCAAAAGGAACATAAGAAGGAAAATAAGGAACCTTGTGCTACCGTGTGGATTCTCCGGTATTTGTTTCTCTACTTGAGTCCTTTGAATGTTCCTCATTGATCTTTGTTGATATTTTATCTACATTAGAAGCATCCATAAGGAATAGTCCATCTGCTCTCCTAAATTTCAAGGGATTTTGTTGATATTTCTCTTGTATCCATTGTTGAGGTCATAATAAAATTTCCCTCTATTACGTATGTACCATTTTTTTTCCCTTCCTCTAAACAAGTTGAAGTGCTTAGTGACATCTATTATAGGTACAAATATAGAAAACATGTGAAGAGATTGTTGAACATGAGCTAGCCCTAATACCATGTGTTCCTCTTCATTAGGCTTTAGATTTATCTGCTCTAGCACCTCACCATTAAATCCATTACCAGCATGCACTAAAGAAGATTTGTATAAATATCCATCAAAATAACCTTTTGATTATTGTTCATGATAACGTTGAAAACAATTTGGTGATAAATTGTGTGGAACAAAATCTTCTAGTATGCAATACTTCCTGAAATGATGTTACCATTGTTTCTTATGAACATAATATCTAACAACAACATTCCAACTGGAGGTTGCGAAGAGGTAATACATTTGACCTAAAAACTTGTCCCCATCTTTTGATGATAAATATGATATAAGGAACCTAAAAATTATAAGAGTTTCCAACATTTCAATTGTACCACCTAATGGATATCCTCTCTTTTGTGCAAGTTTGTACAACTCTAGTGCAAGAATACCCTTAGAACGAGTTAAGAACCCCTGTGTGTAGCAAGTTTGGTTCCACCTTTCTGTATTTTTGTCTTTTACTAAGTGCATCCTATTGTGTTTGGATCCTTCTTGATTACAATTTTGTACCACACTTCCCTCATTACAAGTGGTATAATTGGTGCCATCATGAAATACAGTTCCACGTGAGGCACATGCTCTAATGAAGGATGAATATGTTCCAAAGATATGACTGGTCCTCTGCACTTTATAGAAGATATTTTAGTCACCCTAAATTTCCATTTGTGAAATCAAACTGTAAAATTTTCCATTGACAGACCTTGCAAGACCAATTTAACACCAGCATAGAAATTCCTCGAAAATATTTCAAGGTTTTCCTAGTTAGCATAGAAATGGAAAGAATTCATTAAGCATAGAAAATTTTACATTTCTTATTCTTTACTGGTGCATTGATCATGCCATGGGTAATTCCTTTGATAGGAAAACCTACAGGAAAGGAATTTAAATGATTATGAATAGATTTATTTTATGGGTCCACAAGGAAGTTTACAAGCATGAACTCCTTAAGGCAACAGTCCAATCAGCTACAAAAATAAGGTAAATGACCAGGAATCATAAATCAGATCCCTGATGCATCCCTTATTCTATATTGTAGCCACTTTGAGTTGAAATTTCTCCATGATATATATTTGGTGGATCACTTGCAAGAATTTTGAGCCATCTCTTGCTAAATCTGGCAGTAGAACTAACAGACAAAACACTTTGATGGACCATTGTAGGTTACTGAAGATAGTATAGTCTTCCCACCTAGAACTCACTTCATTACAATAGTTATACCTATAAGGAAGAATTCATAAATGAGGATGGTCTTTCTTTCTCACACTATTACCACCACTACCTCTTATTTCATTCACCAAAAATATGTGAGCTCAGGATATCTTCACATCATCATCTCAAAATGGTATCCTTATATCTGCAACTTATAAACTTCATGTAAAAGAAATCAATCCCAACGACATAACAACAATGTCAATTTTAGTCCAAATTTGTGCCCAATTTTTTTTTTAGTAGCTTTGAAACATTTCTCAATGATCATTTGGAAGAACACTCTTCATGTGTTTTCTGTTGAAAGCTATTTCACCATCAATTATCACCACCTCAATTAAACTAGCCACTACTCATCAAGTGTCGCATTTATCTCCTCAGCTCAATGAATCCCCTCGACATACAATGAAATTTTTTTTCCAAGGAAACACCCTTTCTCAAAGATGAAATTGAAGTAAAAAAGGGAGGGCTATGTCTGAAGAATAGAATACTTAGTGCAACATAAGTACAGAATTTCTTAGGTGGATGAATTTCCTGAGATGTGGACTTCGATGCTCCCACTTGTTCATGTACACCCTACAATGTTTGAGTAAGGCACCTTAACTTCCTGGCTACACTAGTAAGCAATGAGGTATATGTTCCTTGACTAGAATCTTGTTGATCTGACTTTGATTTCTTTTTCAGTTTTAGAATAGAATCTGGAACAATATTTTCACATTCATTAATCACTATAGGATGTTTTTATGATTATGAGGACAATTCATCCTCATCAAAATTCATATCCTTGCTCACCAATGTCTTAAGTTGCACTTTAATTTAGATCACGTAGATCTTGGATGTCTTACTTTATCCAACAAATATCGCCTGTTTGTTCAAGGGTTCAAGATTAGTCCTTTTCTCATCATGAATATGAATATAAATTGGACAAAAAACAGAAACAAAATGTAATACTTGTGGCTTCTCAACAACCAAATATTTCTTTGGTGTTTTGTCCTTCAAGATCCTGTGAGGAGTTTGGTTCAAGATATAGACAATTGTGTTGCAAGCTATGGCTTAAAAACACATGCGTAAATCCATGTCCTGGATCATGCTTTTAGTTATCTCAATGATGGATTTGTTACTCTAGAACCTCGTTCTGTTAATCCTTGTTTCCCTACAAAATGTATCAAAGTCCTTGGACAAGGTTATAGTCCACTAGATCTGTCTCTCCTAACTTCCAAGGTTGAATCTAGGAAACTCAAAACAGAGTAGCAACAATATCGCAATGTCAAGAAATTTAGCTTAGGAAAATACTTGCAGATATGCAAGTTCACTAGGATAAGAATAATATTTTTTGTGATAATGAGGGAGTTATCAAGCTGGAAAAAAGACATCCGTTCGATATTAATCAATTGCATTTAGGTACACATATTACAACACTCTAGGTTGTTTTTTTTTTGGTCAAAAGCAGGGGAAACACTTCCCCACTATAATATGGGGAGAAGCACTTCCAAACACAGTGGACCATTGGCTAAGCTGCTACATCTTAGGGGTTTTTGTGCGCATATAAAATCCATTTGCACTTGAATTTTTTATTTTCCTCTTGGCCTCATCATGGGCCCATAGTAACACAATGGAGTGTGCTTATCAAGGTTTGAATCCAAGTCATCATATGCACTTCCTCTTATTGGTAGAACATTTTTTCTTGCAGCTCATGTTGATGGACAAAAACCCTCTTAAGGGTGCCACTAATGTTGCAGGCTAGCCAATCAAGATAGTCCTAATCAACTTCTATGCCTATAGGAAATAAAAGCTTGGTCTCCAGCATGGAAATTGGTCCAACTTACCACTAGACCAAGCCCTATGTAGGCTAAATTTTGACGGTGAGAAATCATCAAAGGGAGCGACTGATGTTGGAAGCTAGCCAATGGGGATAAACCTGGACACTTTTGTGCCAAATATTAATAAAACATTCATCCCTAACATGGTGTATGTTCTTATATTACACTAGAACAACCCTAATCGACTCATTTTTTATTAGTAGGAATGATAGAGATGTCATTTTTAAGGAGAGTGTCACTTTAATCTCTTGAAGAATGTTCTTATTGATTTCCCTCTATGTGTGATATTTTCTAATCAAGCTCCTTAAATTCTGATGACTAGAAACACTAAAGGATATATGTAATGCCTAGGAATCTTGTTAAAACTTTAAGTGAGAATGATAGCAAGTAGCTATAATTTCTTGTTTTGTATCAATAGTGAATTGAAGAAATTTGGATGCTAGGAAATTGAGGCTTCACCTATTGATTTTGGAAATGCACCACTCAGGTACACAAGATGTTATGGGTTCTGTAATTTTTTTGTAAACTACCAAAGTAAGAAGTTGGACTAAGCTAAGCAAGAATCAAGATGATAGGAGGAAGTAAAATTTGACTAGGTTCTAGCACATGTAGAAATGGAGAAATATTGGCTAGAATATGAGCGGTGTATCATTTTATAGTTGTCAAAAGAAGGAAAATTCAACTCGGTTCTGGCACATGTAGAAATGGAGAAATATTGTCTGGAATATGAGAAGTGTATCATGTCTTGTTTTTATGATTAACCTCCATATTATCATCTAGAGGATCAAAGGAAGAAGGAAGGAGTCTAAGAATAGACGCAAGGTATCAAAGTTGCTTTGGATATTTGTCTAATAAAGAAGGGAAAAGGGGCACCTAAAAAGCAACCTTATGTTCTCAAGGAAATGAGCCTGTAAGAGCAGATAAACAATCCAAGTTGGAAAGAGAAAATAAAAAATAAGGAAACAATTAAATATTTGCTATGTTAATCATACTGCAATAGCTAAAATACTAAGGAAGAAGGAGGAGCTATGTATTTTGGATGGTTGGACAAATTCTCATTGTAGCATCTGCTTGGTATTGAGAAGAAAGGACTGTAAGAAAGATCTTGTACAATAAATTCTCACAATTTGTGAAGACCATTGCCGAAACTACATCGGACTTTCATGTGTGTCAAGGAAGAGTTCAGAAATTTGCTTCCTTATGAAGTTAGAGAGGAAAATGCTAAGGCTTGCTAAAATCATCGATATGCCCATTGCACAATGAGAAACTAGATAGAGAAACTTACTATTTAACTTTCAAGAACTTATGCTTGACTAGCTGCAAAGTATAGGATTTTTTTTCGCATCACCTTGAGTACAAAGTCTCAATCAATTGGATGAAAAATCAAGTCTATCTTTCAAATGTTTGAACTAGGACTACACCACTGATATTACAACAATAAAAGAAATAATTTCACTCTATAAAAAGGTAGCAAGTAACAACATACTTGAATTTTTGGGTGCTTCAAACAATCTAGTCATGAAGATAGGATTCCAGGTTGTTTGCAGTTTTTAATGGGGAAAGTTGGCTCTAATTTTGGAACTTTGTTGGCTCTGTTGCAGGTATCATTTTGTACCAATTCCTCACCAGGAATTTTTCATATTGGAAATTTGTTGTCTCTGTTGTAGGTATCATTTTGCATGAATTCCTCACTAGGACTTTTTCATAGAATCGCTAAAATATTCTAGTTTTTTGCATCCTTATATGAGTAAACCTTCCATCCAGCACTGGTTTGCCATACAAAATTTCAAAAGAGAAAGTGGCAGTTCAAATAAGGTTACAAGGCCTCCTATAACAGACAGAGACAGAGGTGACCCCAAAATGTGGAAAAATTTCTCGACTTCAACAGGCGGTAAAGAAAATAAAGAGCTTCTGTCTGAAACCTCTAACGACGTGATTGGACAGCCTATTCTGGCTAAAACTGTGAAAATGTACCATGAGTTTTCTTGTACATTATTATGATGTTAAGGATATTATTTCCTTACATTACTGACCGTTCACCAAGCTGAAACCATGGGAACCCCCATGAGCCGAATCCATTCTAAAATTCAGATCTTTTGACAGACAAAATGTTTCTTAGTGTAGTATAGTAATATTTTTAATATTTTATATGTAACCATATAAGAATAGAGAGATATTTATGATAGAGAAATGAGTTTTAAGATGCATCAATGATTTTTCCACGAACGTATATGAAATATGTACCATCTAATACATTGTTTATGTTTCAAAATTCCATTGAAATATATATAATTTTTCTTGTATATTTATATTTCCATACACAAACTGAATGTTTATCATAATTTTAACTGTGTTTGATCGCCTCTCAATAATCATTCACAAATGTAAATCTTTGTTTAAATTGAAATAACTACGAACAAAGACTAACATCAAATCAACAATTGAGATTATAGTGTTTTATGGTTGAAATTCACAAATTCTCCTCAAAGAAAAGTTTATTATATGTAACTCTCATTTTCAATGTGTCCACAATCTTCTGCTTTCATATGAAAACTTAAGGTTTTGGTTCTTCTCACTTATGTTTTTGGTCCTCCTTGCTACTCTGCCACTTCGAGGTTTGAGGATTTTTCTACATGGAAAAACCCACAACGTCCATATTGCCACAATTTATAACTTTGTGTTGCAATGCTTAACAACAGGGTCCTAACTAGTGAGCTTCGGTGCCAAGCATGCCACCAATGGGGAGACCCAACCAATAAGGAGAATGAGGAAATGCAAACCCCACTTTGGCAGCATCTTCAATGAGTTCCTTTATAGGAAAACCGCTCTCCACCTGCATCATCATACTCGATTCATTCACCCAAATCACACGGTTTAGATACCGAGTGTTGATTATGAGACCCTAATCCCCGCCTAGGCACACCAGTTTGGGAACACTATGAGAGTATCTTGTGATGACTCTCATCTTCTGATTTTTTCTGGTGACATTGCCCACCAAAGCGACAAGACCCACTTCGATGGAAGGAAAAACAACCTCTGCAACCCGACAGATTCTTCGATCCAGAAACGCCCCATATGCGTTAGATATTGTGTAGTCAGTGGATCCATTGCCACAGATTACCATAGGACTCGGAGAACTGCAACTAACACAGATTTTGATTTCCTTAATGTAGCATAGAAGAAGAAAAATATAATAAAAAAATCCATGCCACCTCACTAGAGAATCTAGCCATGGAAAATCCATAAATCAGAGGTAAGAAAAAAAATTATGCTCTATTGGTTGGTTAGATGGGTTGAGGTCTAACACTAAATTGGCTCTATATAATTCTATGATGTGAAGAGAAATGGAGAGTGCAATGCCTTTTTAGCATATTTGGGGCCACCATCGTTCTGGGTTTTCAGTCAGTGAGGTTTCTCTAATACGAAAATTCCACTCACATTACTGACCACCGCAAAAAGTGGGCACTTTCCTCCAAGTCCAACAAGGATCCGCCGGTGTCTACAAAGAATTCCACTCGTGGAATTATGAAAACACAACTTTTATTGGAGCTCATGATCAATGGAAATGACGAAGACAAAGAAAGAGGAGTGATTTTCAAGAAATCCCCAAGAAAAAGGGAAAGCCAGAATGACTAATCTCATACCAACCATGTAATCGTGCACTATGTTGCACTCCCCAAAAAGAGAACTATTGTGAGCTCCAGTGCCAAGGATGCCACCAATGGTGAGACCCAACCAGTAGAGAAAATGAGGAAACATGAGCCCCACTTTGGCAGCGGCGTCGATGAGTTCCTTGAGAGCCAAACCATTGTCCACATGCATCCTCATGCTCGATTCATTCACCAAAATCATGTGGTGCTGATTATGATACCCACATTCCCGCCTGGGCACACTGTTTGGGAATATTGTGAGACTATTTGGTGACTACTGTCATCTTTTGATTTTTCACTATCTTAATGCAACATCAACCCCAAAAATGAAATGATTCAAATTTCATCCTAGAGCAGAGGAATGCATATATAAATAACCACTCCACATAAGCCTAGAAATTGGCACCCATGTTTTTGTAGTTTTTTCCATAGAAAAAACAGGGATTTCTATTCAAAGGTGTTTTCTTTGATGTGCGCTTCCAGGAATTGTGGGTTAAAAATATATATGCACCAAGAAATAGATTCGTAGGAATATTATATATCTCAAGACAATTTTGTGCAGGAATAAATTTAGGTACTTGTTAAATCGAATTTATTCTAAAATTTTAGACTGACTCCGAGCCTTACTTCCTGTTATATATATATAATTTGAACATACAGAAAATTTCATTGAAAAATGCATAAACATATAGATGTGACACATTAGATTTAACGTGAAGTTGGGTTACACTTTTGTGAGAATCGGGGGTTGAAATTTTTTTTCGGCAATAGTTCGGCTAAACATTTTATATAGTTCTGCTGAACTACGTAATAGTTTGGCCGAAATTGTTTTTAAAGTTCAGTCGAACTCATGATTCCGTTTAGACTGACGACTTACTGACGGCGCAGGCAAACAGAATTTTTGCCAGAGATTGGAAAACCGGAAACTAAAGTTCGGCCGAACTTATATAAAAGTTCGTCCGAACTGTTACATTTAAAATAGTTTGGCCGAACTATTTTCTATAAATAAATCGCCCCCGAAGTATTGCTTTTACCGATTTCATTGTTCCCGCGTTCTTTCTCTGTCGCTGTTGCACCTCGTCGCTGCGCTGTTGTCTCTGTCGCCGCGCTCTTCATTCCATGGGTATGTCACTATCTATTCTCTTCTGTAGGCTTTTCAATCATCATAATCAGGTAGAGCAATAGTTATACAACTGAACAATAATAGAGCCACGCAGAATGTTACATGAGATCGACTTCACTGGGTTCATGTTCAACTTAAAAAATAGAAGTACAACTAACCTATTTTCACCTAAGTAAAACCTTAGCCAGTTCAATTTGTGATGTTTAATTTACAAACGAATATTACATCATGGAATTTGTTTAATTATTGAGTTTTTACCAATTATACATTGAACAAAAGCTTGAAAAGGGTTTCTATTATGCTATCTGAGATGGATCTTATAATATCTTATAATCTGGTTATGTTTGTTGTGATGCTACATAAAATTTTTCAATAACGTTATGACTCCAAATTCAGGCTTCTGTGATCCATACTTCCAGATTTCCATTGATCCATACTTGCAAACTTCCATTGAATACTCGCAAATTTTTTTATTTTAATCAAATTAAGATACTGTTTCTTTTTTTTCTTGAAAATACAGGTATCTGTTCTCCATGTACTTATCTGACAGGGTCCAAAAATACCTTTCTGTACTCCAATGATCTTCCCACAGGTCTAACTGTAGTCGCTCAAAAATAGAAATGCCATCTATTTTTTATTACCATAAAGAGATCACAATCTATCTTCTTAAGGGTGTATGCCTACAAAGAATTTTACGACAGCATATTGCACTTCTTAATTCTTTATAAAACTAGATTTTTTTTACTCAAGATAATCTTAATTGACATAATTTTTTTTGATTTATTAAGATTTAAACCTTGAATTTTGGGTTTACTTAATACTTCAGAACACAGGGAACACCAATTAAACTACCCTTGTGAGCTTCAAAAATACCATTTTAAAAGAAATAATAAAAGATATATTTAAATCCCCTAAATATTCAATCATGGATCTTTTATGTCAAAAGAAAGATATCAAAATATGGAATGCCAGAAGTTTTATGAAGAAAATGTTTAAGAAACCAATAGAATATACTGAGTTAATGTAGGTTAGAAAGTTCACTTGCTCTGAAAGAATAGACCTCAACTTGTTTGCATGCATTGCTTTGTGCAGCTCTATGCGCTTCAGTATAACTGAGTCTTGCAGTTCTGAAATTTTTGTCCATGCACTGTAAAGCATTTTCTGTTCCAAAGATTAAAGCTCAAGCTTCACTTTTGTTCCTAAGCTTAGTTAAATTTGCAAATTCTATTAAAAATAAAAAACTAAACATTTAAGTATTTATAGAAGAATTATATACATATATTCAATGTTATAAGCATCAAAAAGTTTAAAATAATTTTTGAAAAAAACTTTACACCCCAAATCTTAAACTGTGTAAGAAAGAAACTTATAATTTCAATGTTCTTATTCAGAAATTTTCATTGAATGTTTAAAGTTCCATTTTCTTTTTCTTTCAACTATGTTGAATTTAGTTTTTAGTTATATTTTTAATGTTGGAGAAAATAACTATTTATTTCATGTGTAATTAGATTAGTGATTTCATGTGTTAGGGTTGTGGATTCAAGCATTGAAACAACACACCATGATATTTCAAATTTAAAAATGATGGTTTGAGTCCTATGTAGCTTAGAATCCTATTTGTTTTCAAAATAAGGATGCACTCCCATTTGATTCTCACGATTAGGTTGTAATCATGAGGCTCTCTCTCAAGAGTGGACCTTCCCAAAATCTTGTGACATCTTGTCACAAAAAAAACCATCAAACTGAAAACACATCATGCAAGAAACATAGCTCGCTGACATATCATTTTTCTCCTTCAAAGAAAAAAATTCACATCATGTGAATATCTCCATGTACTCTTACATATTGGTGACATACAAAACCATCAACCAAACACAAGTCGACAAAACATGCCTCTTCAAACAACTGACTCTCAAGTCAAATAATAGAGCTCATGTAAAAATTTCCATATTTGTTGCATTTAAGTGTGTCAACATAACTCTACTTTCAACATCTTGCTTCATGCAACATGCACCATACTTTCAATTTGCAAAGAAATTCATGAAACATCAAAATACATGCTAGTCCTTAATTGGATAAGAAATCTAACCATCTGTTAGCAAACCATTTCAATGGCGCTTCTTTTAGTTGTACTTCATCATGTGAATCATCTTGACCCTCATCGATTATGAAATCCTCTTTTCCATTCTTGTCATTATCTCATTCCACCTTCTTCAAATGTTGTGGATGACTTGTTGGATACAAAGTCCAACACTTGTCCAACATCTATAAACATTATGATTATTCAAACCAAAAAAGGAACATGCAAGTTCTTTTCCAAATCTTATGTGAATATTTACCATATTTATCATAATCAAAAGCAATTTGATTAGAGGCAAATTTATACCTTGAACATTCATCGTTGTCGCCTTCTTGAGGAGGTGAATTTGATGAGGTAGTGGCTCTCCTCTGAATACTAGCAATGAATTCAACGACTCTAGAGCTTTCAACATCCTCTTCTTTTACATTCTCATTAGCTGCATGATTATTAACATCTTCTTGCAAAGTGGGTGTCAAACTTTTTCATTCAACATGAATACAAACTTCACAAGCTTGATGCACCCCTTTCATGTATAAAAAGATTACCTGTGTTGGGAGTGGCCTTTTACAACTTCAGAAAGCATTTGGTTCCACATTCATTCCTCCGGCAGACGTTGTCTTGTAGATACCATACATTTGTCTAAGGTTAAAATCATACAAGAAGAGCTTCATTCTGGGCTTCACCTTTTCTACAAGCTCCTTTTTGGTTGGTGGCAACCCAAACACTTTGTATCAGAAACACTCTTGCTTTGTTTGAAAATTACACATAAAAATCAAGCCAGCAAACTTATCTTTGCCACTGCCATCTTCATTGTTTGCTTCCTTGCTGCCTTGTTTTTTCTTCTTATTTTGATCAACCTTTGACACAACAAGGTCAGATAAACCCTTGGGTTTTTTCTCTGTCTCTATTTTAACAGTCTTATCCACAACATTAACCTTTGACACAATAGGGTCAGATAAACCCTTGGGTTCGTGGTATGTCTCTATTTTAACAGTGTTATCAACAACATTAGTTGGTGCTACATCCTGCAACATATATCCACAGATTTGTTTCAGGCATTTGTAATCTTCCTTAGACTATATGCAATTTGCTTCATACTATACTATCCGCAATCTGCTTCAAAGATGACCGAACAATAGATCCACACTATTTTCAAACTCTTTAAACTTCACACTGAAAGCCCATCAACATATTCGTACTAAATCTTACAAGAATCTGTAAACTGTTTTCAGAGATTGGCGAGTTATTCCTTATTAAAAGAGCCATAGACAAGGTATATAAATATAGATAGAATTACTTCCTTTTAGGCCGACCAACACTTTGCCATGTAGGCTAATTTGTAACACATCATAATAGTTCGATTTTTCAATGTTGATGTAGAGCTGAAATAAACCATTGGTTCATGTTTTGCTTGACTAGGTCTGGGTTTCTGGCTGAATCTATATGGACATTTCTATCTAGTTAAATACCCTTCTGTTTGCAAGATTGATTTATCTTTTAAGATTTTGCATTTGTGTGTTGTATGTATCAAAGATATCTATTCCCAGTTTTTCTATGCACATCAATGCAATTGCACAAACAATTAAATCTAATTTAATATTATTGTTTGCTAGAAGCTAGTTTATGTTTTAAAAATGTTCAGTGTTGTATGTAGCAAAATATTCTACAAGGTGACCTTTCTTATGGCAATGAGTAATAAACAATTTCAACTTATTTTCAACATCATTTTTCTTGTCCAATAGGCCTTTGACTTTTTGCCTCATTTATTTAGAAAGTTTCATGTGCATGGATATCTTCTTCCAACATCTATAAACATTATGATTAAATTCAAACCACAAAAGGAACATGCAAGTTCTTTTATATATCTTATTTGAATATTTACCATGTTTATCATAATCAAAAGCAATTTGATTAGAGGCAAATTTATACCTTGAACATTCACCGTTGTCGCCTTCTTGAGGAGGTGAATTTGACATGAGGTAGTGACTCTCCTTTGAATACTAGCAATGAATTCAATGACTCTAGAGCTTTCAACATCCTCTTCTTTTACATTCTCATTAGCTGCATGATTATTAACATCTTCTTGGAAATTGGGTTCAAACTTTTCCATTCATCATGAACACAAACTTCACAAGCTTGAGGTAATTAACACGAAATAAAATTCCTTCTTGGAACAGCTTCATGTGCCTCCTTGGCTTTGGAGCACTTTCCATGTTTTCCATAACCAAGACCCAAATAATTAGGCCCTTCCTGAAGAACATTTGGCTCAACTATGCCTTGTACTCAACTATGCCTTGTACATGCTTGCCTTTAAAACCCTTTACTTTCATAGCACATTTTCATCAAAAATTTGGACCTTATTCCTCTAATGTCTCTCAAAAGCATGTACACATTCATTTTCAGAGGAAATTGAAGACAGAAACCAATAGCTAATTCTTCTAACTAACCTTGACTAAAATGAGCTAAATTGTACTTTGATACGAACTTGATTTGAATATGGACAAACTAGTTTTGTTGGGGAAGGGGTGTATGTGTCAAGCTTTAAGTGTATTTTGTGATAAATTTATGAGTTAATTATATTTTAAAAACTCATGTTTACACATTTATAAAATGCAAAATTTTTAATTCTAGGAAAATCTTTTCCCTCAATCCAAATTCTGATCATTGGACATGTAAGAGGAAGAAAGAGGGAATTCACTTTTCAAATTCTAGACCTTGTATAGACCTCCTAGTGGCCAAGTATTTAACCTAGCGTGATAGCCAACTAGGTGTAAGATTTGACTCTGTCCAAAACTTGCCCACAAGGTGACCTTTCTTATGGCAATGAGTAATAAACAATTGCATCTTATTTTCAGCATCATTTTCCTTGTCCAATGTGCCTTTGACTTTTTGCCTCATTTATTTAGAAAGTTTCAATGTGTATGGATATCTTCTTCCAACATCTATAAACATTATGATTATTCAAACCACAAAAGGAACATGTGCAAGTTCTTTTATATATCTTATGTGAATATTTACCATGTTTATCATAATCAAAAGCAATTTGATTAAACGCAAATTTATACCTTGAACATTCACTATTGCCTCCTTCTTGAGGAGGTGAATTTGATGAGGTAGTGGCTCTCCTTTGAATACTAGCAATGAATTCAATGACTAGATAGAGCTTTAAACATCCTCTTCTTTTACATTCTCATTAGCTGCATTTTTATTAACATCTTCTTGCAAAGTGGGTGTCAAACTTTTCCATTCATCATGAACACAAACTTCACAAGCTTGAGGTAATGAACACGAAATAAAATTCCTTCTTGGAACAGCTTCATGTGCCTCCTTGGCTTTTGAGCATTCTCCATGTTTTCCATAACCAAGACCCAAATAATTAGGCCCTTCTTGAAGGACATTTGGCTCAACTATTCCCTGTACATGCTTGCCTTTAAAACCCTTTACTTTCATAGCACATTTTCATCAAAAATTTGGACCTTATTCCTCTAATGTCTCTCAAAAGCACGTACGCATTCATTTTCAGAGGAAATTGAAGACAAAAACCAATAGCTAATTCTTCTAACTAACCTTGACTAAAATGAGCTAAATTGTACTTTGATACGAACTTGATTTGAATATGGACAAACTAGTTTTGTTGGGGAAGGGGTTTATGTGTCAAGCTTTAAGTGTATTTTGTGAGAAATTTATGAGTTAATTATATTTTAAAAACTCATGTTTACACATTTATAAAATGAAAAATTTTTAATTCTAGGAAAATCTTTTCCCTCAATCCAAATTCTGATCATTGGACATGTAAGAGGAAGAAAGAGGGAATTCACTTTTCAAATTCTAGACCTTGTCTAGACCTCCTAGTGGCCACGTATTTAACCTAGCGTGATAGCCAACTAGGTGTAAGATTTGACTCTGTCCAACACTTGTCCACAAGGTGACCTTTCTTATGGAAATGAGTAATAAACAATTGCATCTTATGTTCAGCATCATTTTCCTTGTCCAATGGGCCTTTGACTTTTTGCCTCATTTATTTAGAAAGTTTCAATGTGTATGGATATCTTCTTCCGACATCTATAAACATTATGATTATTCAAACCACAAAAGCAACATGTGCAAGTTCTTTTATATATATTATGTGAATATTTACCATGTTTATCATAATCAAAAGCAATTTGATTAAACGCAAATTTATACCTTGAACATTCACCATTGCCTCCTTCTTGAGGAGGTGAATTTGATGAGGTAGTGGCTCTCCTTTGAATACTAGCAATGAATTCAATGACTAGATAGAGCTTTAAACATCCTCTTCTTTTACATTCTCATTAGCTGCATGTTTATTAACATCTTCTTGCAAAGTGGGTGTCAAACTTTTCCATTCATCATGAGCACAAACTTCACAAGCTTGAGGTAATGAACACAAAATAAAATTCCTTCTTGGAACAGCTTCATGTGCCTCCTTGGCTTTTGAGCATTCTCCATGTTTTCCATAACCAAGACCCAAATAATTAGGCCCTTCCTCAACAACATTTGGCTCAACTATGCCTTGTACATGGTTGCCTTTAACCCTTTACTTTCATAGCACATTTTCATCAAAAATTTGGACCTTATTCCTCTAGTGGGAAGGGGTTTGTGTCAAGCTTTAAGAGTATTTTGTGAGAAATTTACGAGTTAATTAGCTTCTAAAAACTCTTGTACAAATAAAATGAAAAATTTTTATTTAGGAAATTTTTTTCCCTCAATCCAGATTCCGATCATTGGACATGTAAGAGGAAGAAAGAGGGAATTCACTTTTCAAATTCTAGACCTTGTTTAGACCAAAATAAACTAGAGGTTTGGTTTTCAAATACATTCACTTATTTGGAAAAGTTCTAGCTACCAAAATTCCATATGCCAATCTACCTCCCAAGAAATACATTTAGTACACCAACCTCTTCTAGTGATTCTTAAAAGGTGGATACTTAAATCCTTCCTAAAAATTTGAGCTCTAAAATGAGATTCCAAGCCTAATTTCATAAAAAGTAAGTTGGGGATGATCACATTGACTTGCTTGATGACATGTCTATGAAGATTAACTACCTTGAACTATTTTTTTGCATAGGGAAAGAGACACCTTCCTATGTCTGAGCATGAAAACGTTCTTTGATATTGTTAATGCCTCTAGTGTTTACTTCTACAAGTTCTATAGGCAGAGTCTGTAAAGGGCCAGGTAGCCTCTAGATCTCATCTTTTATGAAAGGTGACATATCTAGTAAATGCCCCTACAATCAATCTCTGGAATGGATCTAAATAGAAGTTCTTCATTTTAATATCCATAAAACACAACAACTTTAAGGTAAACTATGTACATGTGTCATTTCTTCCACAAACTAAAGTGTATAAGTAGTAAATTTTATACCAAGTGTGCTCCCACCATGTAAAGCACAATTTGGTGAACTTATCATTTTTATAATATCTTTTTCGATTAAATTTAGTTTCACACATGATCAATTATTGCTTTGAAAGTTGCGTTCTACATAATTTGTGTACACTAAATTACAAATTGATTTTTTGAAATCTATTTTGTGTAAATGTCGACCAATAGATATATATCATGGAGGATGAAAGACGAAGATCAGCCGAATCCCATATGGAGGTTTAGGGATCAGAGGATGTTCACGGTATTTAAATATAATCTTAAATCTCCATACATGTGTGTACATATGGGATTGATTTTTTTATTAACTTTGTGAGTGAAATTAGTTGTTAATAAGTTTCATATTTTAATTTTTAGGAGGCAAGAGGAGAAGGGTTTCTACTCCATCCATGGAGCGCGGCCAAGGTTCAACCGGTCGAGGTATGAGTGGTAGCAGGTTGCGGGAAGGGGGTGATATTTATTCCCCCGAAGGCCAATCAATGACTTCCGGTTCTCAACAGGGTCACTGTGGGTCTGGTTCTCAGCAGAGTCATTCTGGGGCTGGTTCTTAGCAGGGTCATGTTGGAGAAGATTTTAACCAACAACATCAAGGTTGCCATCAATTTCAATATTTTTTCATTAAATTTGTACAATTTTTTTTACACGTGTTTTTTATAATATACGAAATTTTATATATATTGATGCAGAGGCCGAAAATGTTCGAGCTAGTGGTAAAAATAGACACAGGGAAGCTCGCTACGTTCAAGAAGAAGGTTGTCAAGCCAGCACAACTTATCCGGCTGAGATTATTGATATACCATGGGAAACCAACATGGCAGAATGCACCTCACAAAGGTGTGAAAGCCATTATGCAAAATTGCAAAGAGATCTCACGGCTTTGTCTCTACCTGCTGAGAGTAGACAAAGCCTTGAAATAGTTGCACATTCACTGGGTGAAATGGTAAAAGTGTACAAAAATTTGGGGTCAACGACTGATTCGTTTGTAGAACTTATGAGATAGAGAAAAGAAACAGTGATAGGTCCCAATAAATGGCAGGACATAAAACAAAGAGTTACAAGATCGGATGCCAAGTCAATGTTTAATTATAAAGAAGGGCCAAAAATAAAAATGTTGAAGGTGCAGTATTTCAAGCACCCAGACAAAGCTAGTTATTTGTATGATCGACATCTTGCGGCCTTTGGAAGGCTTCCATGGAACGATGAGGTTCCCGTTTATTTTGCACAAATGTTTTATGCAGAATTTTTTTTGGGTATGAAACCCAACTACAATGACCTTCCTTCAGAATTTTTTGGCCCGGGGAGAGGTCGATTATATCAACGTAAGGGCGCTAAGCGAGATGTGGAGTTACCTCGCCCTACGTCGCCATTGGTGAGTCGACCATTTCGAGTCGAAACTCTGCGATCAGAGTTGGATGCGACTTCTCAAATAAGTCGAGAAGCAAGAGATGTTTTGAACGACAATGTTCAGAGCAGATTGAGTGGAGTCAGTCTTTGTTTAAATCGACAAATAGCACGTGAAAATGCACGTGCCAATTTTGTTTATCGTACAGATGAGGAGATTTACAACATGAATGTTGAAGATCTCCGAACATATGCAATAAATTGTTGCAATGGTCTGCAAGACCTAATTTTTCATGAGGAGGAGGGCACTGGAACGGTATGTGTTAGTGACCTTAGGGTTTGAAATTATTTTTACATATACATGTGTACAATTTGTAATAAATACATGTGTATGTACATGTATACATTTATTTGTATGTGTACAAATTAATCTAACAAAAATGTATGATTATATGTTAAAACACCATTTGCAGTTCTCAGGCATGATGCGTGATGAAAATGTTAATATTATGTTCGGGACCTCCGGTTCAAACGATGCAGATGGGTCTGACCATCATGATATGTTGGCACATGTATGTTAGTGTTTTTTAAGTGACTCTAAAATAAATAATTGTTGCCACACATGTATATATATATATATATATATATATATATATATATAATTTGATAAAATGTTTTAACAGGTACCGATTCCGTCTGATGTTTTTGGGATGGCGGTGCCTTCTTCTTCCTTAGGAGATATACCTTCTACTTCATTGGGAGATGAGCCACGAGTATGGACAATTTTTCACAAGTTTAAAATTTATGTTTAAAAGTTAAATATATATATATATATTCTACGTCAAAAAGTTCCATTAAAAATTGAGATATATATTTTGAGTTATTTAAAAAATTTTGAATTTAGGTTCCTATAGAAGATTTTTTTAATCCTGGGACTCTAGCGACGGAGATAGGAACATCCACAGCATTTGAACAAGTTGTCTTTAGTTCCTTTTTTTAATATTATTGAAAATAAGTTTATATATGTACACGTGCATTTTCATTTGAAAGTTTTTAATATATATATATTTATTTATTTATTTATTTATTTATTTATATTTAACTGTACATGTATATTGTACAGTTTACCACTACAGATGTTCTTATGGGAGAACCTGTTCATCAAATGGAGAGGGAACCTTACGAGGTATTGCATGATTTTTTTGTTATATTTTGTTTTTTACATGAAGTTCTAGATATATATATATTCTCATTCATTTTTAAAACTTCAAATTTTAATGTTCAAGTACATGTGCATTGTGTATGTAGGCTTCCTATTCACAGGATAGGGCGCGGACTGAGACCCTAGTAGGGAAGACGCTAGATCCTCCATTTGATGGACATGATTTACAGTAGATTTGATTTCAAAATTTAGATGGTTTTAAAATTTGTTAAACTTGATACAGTTTGATACTTGTGAGATTTACAATTTTTTGGACATATTTTATATTTCATCTGAACTACATTTTGCATGTGATATTTAATGTTAAATGTTTTTGTTGGATCTAGTTGAATTATATAATTGGCATGGCATGTGAAGTTTTTAAAACTCTTGAGTTTTGGATGGTTTCAATCTACATTTTTCATGTGATATTTAATGAACTTTAAATGTTTAATGTTTTAATGTTGCACAATATATAATCAAAAGGGTTTTAAAACTTAAAGTTTTGGATGGTTTCAATCTACAACTTAAATTTTTGGATGGTTTCAACTTACATTTGCACATGTGGTAAATTGAAATTATGTTACTTGTAACAAGACAATCCCCATTGATTTCATTGTATATGTTGATTTCTGATTTGATATAATTGCATGTATGATGGTACATTACTTGTAAAGTCATTGGATTAATAGTGTTCATTGATTTCTGTGTAAGCGCAAAAAATTATCTACAATGTAGAACGATTTTTGTGTTATAATAATTAAACCTAATAATATTGGAGAGCAAGAGAGATAAGGTATGGTGTTTACTACAAGAGTTCGAGCTAAATATTTAAATGGTTTATATGATTTATGATTTTTACTCTCTTTTTAATATAATCGATATGGAAAGATAACAAAACTAATAAGGGTGACAATAAGAATAGACTTGAAGAAAATAGTTTAAGATTGATCACAATAAATGCTATTTGTAAGTGATTACATTCTAATTATTCACATTCTGTCATTCAATATTATTACATTGTCACTTCGCATTCAAAAATTTTATTTGATCATTTTCCATTATTAAAGTTATTCTACAATATTTATCATCTCAACAAATTGAGGTAACTAAGAAAATTTAAAATTAAAATGACCTGATAAATCTCAAACATATTTAGCATATTTAAAATGGTTTATCGATAGTTTTTCCTTGGTTGCACACGACTGAAACCAACTTAGATCCATCTTAACTACGGATCTATCAAGCGCCGAGAGGGATCAAATCTCTCGAGGTGCAAACCTTTCTTCAAGTTTTGCACTCAAAAAAGAGGTTTGCACCTCTAGATATTTGATCCCTCTCGGTGCTTGATAGATCCATAGTTATGATGGATCTAGGAAAATAAATTTCTAAAAATAAGTAAGGGAAAAGCAGCATAGGGAACAATTAGGAGTAGATTTAGGGCATAGGAACAATTAGGAGTAAATTTAGGAACATGTGATAGTTGGGTGAGATAAAATCATATTTTAATAAAATAATGGGAATTTGTAGGAGAGACAAATAGTGGATATGAAATGTATTTTGGTGAATAATCAAATTTATGGAATTAAACAATTAATTATTTTTGTATGTGAAAACAAGATTCACACCTAATCCTCACCTAAAATACTAAATTAAACACATTATTATTAAGGGGATGAGGAGCTTTCTAGGTTTTGAGCTCCCCATTGTTAGATGAGTGTCATAATGGCATTCCATGTATTTTTGTGAGAACTTATGATATTGTGATATTCTAATTACGAAATAGTGATCTTGAGTACATGCTGGATAATGTAGTAGATAGGAACTTTTTGATAAGGGGAGATTAGGGATGTGACCAAATTCCTATCAGTGAAAAAAATTTCTTCACCTTCCTATAACTCCATTGTAGCTTTGGGGGCCAAAGGTAAGAAGAGTACCTTGGAATTTCTTGGGTGAAAAACCAAGTAGGTCACCAACTTTGGTCTAGTGCATTGGAATTCATTAAAGAATTGGTCATTGGAGCTGCTTCAAGCTAGGAGTGAGCATCGTCACCAACCTACATTGAATATTTTACACTCCCTAGGGTGAATGATACTTTAAATTGATTGAGAGTCTAAGACTTTCGAATTTTTCTGAATGCCAAATGATCTTACAAAGCTAGTATTTATAATATCCTAGTAGGTCATTCGGTGACAATTTTTACCGGAAACTTGAAACAAATTTGGCATGTGATATTTAATTTGTTAAATGTTTTTGTTGGATAGTTGAATTATAATTGGCATGGCATGTGAATTTTTTAAAACTCGAGTTTTGGATGGTTTCAATCTACATTTTGCATGTGATATTTAATGAACTTAAAGTTTTGGATGGTTTCAATCTGCAACTTAAAGTTTTGGATGGTTTCAACCTACATTTGCACATGTGGTAAATTGAAATTATGTTACTTGTAACAAGACAATCCCCAGTGATTTCATTGTATATGTTGATTTCTAATTTGATATAATTGCATGTATGATGGTACATTACTTGTAAAGTCATTGGATTAATAGTGTTCATTGATTTCAGTGTAAGCGCAAAAAATTATTGACAATGTAGAACAATTTTTGTGTTATAATAATTAAACCTAATAATATTGGAGAGCAAGAGAGATAAGGTATGGTGTTTACTACAAGAGTTCAAGCTAAATATTTAAATGGTTTAAATGATTTATGATTTTTACTTTCTTTTGAGATTTATCAAGTCATTTTAATTTTTAAAGTATTTCTTTTGATCTCTCCATGTAGTTTTGTTTGAATGAAAAAATTTCCAATAGGAAGAACATAGCTTTTCAATGCAACTAACCATGTATCAATTGAGCTCTAATTGAAAAAAGAGTTTTTCAATGCATCTAACCATGTATCAATTGAGCTCTAATTGAAAAAAGAGTTTTTCAATGCAACTAACCGTGATGCAAGCAGATCGAGAAACTTCTCGCAGATGCAGAGCAGGGAAACTAAACTTCAGATAGACTTTAGGACTTTCAAATTTTTCTGAATGCCAAATGATCTTACAAATCTAGTATTTATAATATCTGAGCAGGTCATTCGGTGACAACTTTTACCGGAAACTTGAAACAAAGAGAATCTATCTTTGGCTAGGACATTATGTAAGATGCTTGACATAAACAGTAAAATTGTACTTGAAAGCTGAGATTCGGGCAAGTGGGGACAACCACTTGTTATCTCGTCCCTTGGAGGCTAGGCCATATGGGGACCGAATCTGACCTTACAAAATAAAGTGAAATAATTTGTACCATACGATCGGAAAACATATACAAGAACAATTAATTTCATTCTAGAATATATATATATATATATATATATATATATATATATACATATAACATTTTTCATCAATGCACATGTATAGAAAAACTACTTTCAGTTGATACTAGAGCACGTGCTTGTACCCAAACAATTTGTAACATGTGCAAACCACAAATAACATAAGCAGCTCAATTTTTAGTTGAGTACTGGAAGTTCTAAAACATATTTAATCTAAAGATAATAAATTGTTGGACACTTCACTCAAAAAAATTCTAATGGAATTCCATCCTCAATAATCCGTTCATGATCAGATTTTGACATTTTCCATTTCTTAATTTTCGATTTTTTCTTTGATTGAACTTCTATTAACTTTATGCGTGCTGCACACACCAAGTGACTATATTGACAACTTATGGAATCAGGTTCATAGTCTTCAAAGTAAACAAAGTCTCCACTTTGATGAGTTTGTTTGAAAAAATAACCTTTCAGTATAATAGACCCTCTGTCATACTGAAATCCGTGATCATTAAAGTCTTGTAATAATTTCATTTTTCGTTCGGTGCAACGCATCAAATAATACTTCACATTTTCATCGTTGTCAATAGGTGCAATTATAGCAAAAACATCTCCTGCACAATAAAATAAATTTAACATTTAATTATGCATATTTAAATTTATTTCTAGATCTTTAAATCATTGGAAAGTAATTCAAATGTTACCTTCTCTAACAAGATCAGAAACTCGATCACCATCGGATGATATTGTAGTTTCCTCTGATTGCATTTCTTCAAACATTGCAACAAACATTTTTCCCTTTGTATTTAGCTCTGTATGTTTCCAATCGTTCACCTACATTTTGTTTTCACAAACGTCATTGGATTTTATGTTGTCTATGCAAACATCACAAAAACAAGAATATTTTCTTTTATCCAATGCAAACACATTTGTGGACGACTTTGTTTTAATTGAATGCAATTTTCGAGTCCCTTTTATTGTTTCAACGTTATTTTCAATTGATCTATCTACGTCTCCGTTTCCAATATGCCAGAAAAACCTTTATATGGAAAATTAGAAAAAGAATTTGTAAATAGGATATCAAAATACAATTAAAAATAATCATTGCATGATAAATGTACAATGTCTAAAATTAGATTTCCAATATAAATTAAATTGAATGTACCATCGCACTTCTCTTGATGGGTTAATCTCATGGCTTAGAGCAGTTTTGCACCATTGAACAACTTCTTCAGCGTTCACAAGTCGACGTGCAAAGTGGCTCATTTGATATCTTCGAAGTAGTCGTTTTATGCATGCTCCTGCACCGTCATGTTCTCCTTTTCCATGGCCAGTCTCAAAGAAATTCCAACAATGTTTAATGTAGGTTTTCTTATGAAGACAACACAACCAAAAAAATGATTGTGCAGATTTGAATTGACCTACACATCCGTCTGACCATATCCAATGTTCATTGAATGTTATTCCACGATTTTTCAATGAATCATAAATTCTTCCAAAACAATGTTGTACAAAACATGTATCATGTGTACGATCGTCACTGATATAAAAGTGATATTCTTTAATGATATGTCAATTTTCACTCATGCTTTCTATATGATCGACATTTTGTTCAGCATGTCTATATAGAATATGGACGGGCATGGAGACTTGGTCAGAGTGATAGTATTCACTCTGAATTTCTTTTTGTGGAACAAATGTGTAGTTTTCTGCAAAATCAATCACTGACAAAATGGTCCCTGGTGGAAAAACTTCACGAGATTTTTTGAATTGCAAGTCTTGCCATCAAGCTCTATGGGAATGCTTGGTGTATTTGTAAATTTCTGCCTCAAAATTTCTCAAAAATTCTATCAGAAAAATTTCGTCTTCTCGTAATTCGATTCTTTTAACACTATCTGCACCTTGAATCGATTTACCGATATATTCATATCTCTTCCATTTCACTTTCATGTTGGACAATGATTGATCATTTATATCAATACGATATTTGTTTTGAAATTTAGTCAAATTTCCACAATCATCGTATTTTTTACCACCAACACATTTCTTTTTGTAAAATAGTTCATCACTTTCTCTTTCACATAGAATTTGAGATATGAATTCACGGATAGTGGAAGGAGGAGGTGAATCCTTCCATAATGTTCTACCGAAATCAAGGAATGTGTCATAATATAATTCAAATTCCACATGATAATGGCAACAACAAGTGTCGCGTACGGTGATAGGTTTTGCATACCATGGTTTTTGTTGAACAAAAGCACTGAGTGAAACTTGAATTTGACGATTCTCTTCTTTGAACTTGCTGAATAACTCTATTTGAGTGGTTTCCAAGAGATGTTTTTCATGTTCTTCGTATTGATTTCGTGCTATTCTTCTTCGCATCACATGTCTTGCAGTTGGTGAAACACACGAATTGTTCTTCCAATATTCATATATTATTTTTTTAACATCTTCTCCAAGTCTATCTTTGTATGGTTGCCTACAAATAGCTCTCCAACAAGCGAGTTCATCATTTACATCTATTTGCAGTCAAAATTTTTGATGTTTGTGTAGAGTTTTTCGCGAGGTTCCCAGTGCTCGTGCCATAGATGTTATCAAACGATTCTCTTGAGTACTTGGTGGAACCATTGCCATCTGTATTCCTCTACGTATATTTGAAACATCTTTATCTCTAGATCTCTTAATTGAATCTATAGCACTACTCATATTTTTTATCACCTCTTCATTCATTTTTTTATCTTTGGTTGATTTTCGAATACCCAATAGTGTCGTCGCTTCTTTTAATTTCCTTGATGATAGGAGACCTTTCAACATTTGAGCTTGAACTGTCACTTGCTCATTTTTGAAATACTTTTCAAAAATTCTATCGACGCGATATCGTATAACATGGTCAGGTTTTTTATCTCCATATGTGTCAGTGTCGACATTTTCTAATGTCTCATTATCGATAGTGATTTCATCTGTACATATTCGAAAAAATAGTACATATTCAATAAATAACTAAATTAACAAATGTCAATAAATGTTAGGAAAATTTTAAATATATCAATAGATCATAATATTCACATTTACATACCCACTTCAATTTCTGCTTGAGGTTGATTTTCTTCTTCAATATTTTGAGGAGTATCTCTGTCTGTTTACATTAAACAAAATATTTTTCAAACTAGTTCATCAAATAAAAATTAAGCTTCACATTTTACATTAGGAAAATTTTAAATATATCAATAGATCATAATATTCACATTTACATACCTGTTTCAATTTCTGCTTAAGGTTGATTTTCTTCTTCAATATTTTGAGGAATGTCTGTGTCTGTTTACATTAAACAAAATATTTTTCAAACTAGTTCATCAAATAAAAATTAAGCTTCACATTTTACATTGGGAAAAATTTAAAAATATATTAATAGATCATAATATTTACATTTACATACCTACTTCAATTTCTGCTTGAGGTTGATTTTCCTCTTCAATATTTGAGAGGGCTTCTAACTTTCTTTTGCGATATTGTCTCGCCTCTTAGTTCTGATCCCTATAATGGGTGTGATCCACAGGATAATTCATTCTCATGCCATAACTTGCCTTATTTGAGACATGCCACTTCTTTTGGGCAGACAAATGGTTAGGGTATTTGAATCTAGATCGCAGGACGTTGGTTAGGGCCAGTAACGAATCGACCAAGCAAGGTGGCCCTAAAGACCATTAGGAATGCTATTAACCATACTGGAATAGTGTTATGATATCTGCTAGAAACTCCTAATCCATTCCATCTGGGGTATTTCCAGATCGAAACATCTACCGGGTTGGAGAAGTTGTTTTTCCTTCCACTAAAGAGGAGCTTGTCGATTTGGTGGGCTGAAAATTTGTTATAATTTTATCTTCCTCTCAGTATCAATTTCTGTTAACTAAATAAACAAATAAGGAATCAATTCCTTGGATATGGGGTTAGTTGAGAAAGCCAGGTTCTTCTGGTTTCACTTCTTCATCTACTGTTGAGGATGTCACTCAAGGAAATGATGCGAATGGCCCCACGAGCATTATTACAGGTTTTTCTTCTTCTCATGTCCTTTTAAAGGATACATTTTCCCAAACTATAAAATTTTTATCTTTTTTCCAATGCATTCATTCATTTAGTTTATGGGTTGCAGAAAAATAGTACATGACATATACATTCAATTTTATTAGACTCTAGGAGGGACAAGTGGAATAGGGACAGATACTGTGAGGGTGTTAGCCCTGTGAGGTGCACCAGTGATAATGCCCGTCAGAAACATGGAGAGTGGCCACATGGTGAAAGAATTCATTCTCAAAGACAATCCCAATGCCAAAGTGGATGTCATGAAGCTCAACCTCAGTTCACTCAATTCTGTGCGACGATTTTTAGCCTCCTTCAAGTCATTGGATCAGCCTTTCAATATTCTCATGTAAGAACACATCTAGCTCTCATCCAAACATGGGTGGGTGGGAATGAATATAGGCATGGAGCGAAGCATTGAAGGGCCAGGCCGAAAATAAAGAAGAAGACTAAGTCTAGAAAGAACCTCTTTCTACAAATTTAGTCTAGAAAGTCGAAATATGGCCAATTTTTCCAAACAAGAACTCAAAATAACTGCATCAGGATAAAGTGTATATGATTCATGTTGACTACAAGAAAAATAACGGCAGTTTGCAATACCCTTTTGCAGAAAAATACCTTTTGTGAACTTGTTTTTCCTACGAAGAAACATAAATGAAGTTGTAGAAAAAGATATCTGTTAGCTCGAGGATCAATTCTAGGGCATCAGATGTGGGCTCGCGAGGTACCAAGGGGTTAAGAATCTAAAGGCTGGATAGGATTTTTAGAATGGCGGCAAACTACCAAAAGGTTTCGAATCTAAAAGCGGGATAGAATGTTTACCGCCTGATTTGTATTTGATTCAAAAAGATTTTCAAAGGGATTTTCAAAGAATTTTGAATATTTTACATATTTTTATTATTTAACTTGATTAATATTTTTAGATGGAAAAATAAATAGGCATATAAAATAAGAGGCCAAAGAATTGAACCTCAGTGTGCATGGGATAATAATGGTTTACCTCAATTCTCTCATTCACTTTAAACTGATATAAATTAAGATCATACCTAAATCATTTATAAATTATATAATTATTTATTATTAAATTGAGATTTTATATTAATTAATTAATTAATTATTAATATTAATGTGAATTTATATTTTTTAATATATTTTTGTTAAAGCTAATTATTGATGTATCAATATTTTTGTTCTCTCTTTTATTGTTATGTTTTAGTATGCTTTAAACATGTTCATAAATATGTTTTCACTTTTATGTGGAGGTTATCTACTTGCATATTCAAAGAGTTTTGATATAGATTTTGCCTTTAAAAATTGACTATTGTGATTGTGATGGTGAGAAGGTACTCTATTAATATAGTTAAGGGTTATTTAGAATAAATAGGAGATTATTTCCCATTATCTAGGACTAATCTTTGAGAGAATGGATATACATTCCCTAATTATCACACAAACAAGAGTTTAATTTTTCATTTATTGCTTTATCTCCATTTGCTAAACAATGGGAATACCTTCTCCTACGTGACTTTGATTGGCTCTCACTCTTAAAGGATTTCCAAACATTAAGAATTGAATCTTCATTACTTTAAAGATGTAGTCTTATCGAATATACCAAAAACATAGTAGAATTATTTCATTATGGACAAAATCAAGTACATGTTTGAGGGAAGGTGAAATCCTCATTGCACCATTTGTGATGTTTATATCACAAATAACTCAATGTTATGGAGGATTTGGTAGAGGTTTTATAAGTGGGCCAAGGCTTCAACGACACCAAGACGATGGAAAAAAAAACCAAAGATTTGGAGTTTCCACTTCGGCACATTTGTTATGCACAAGGATGGCTTGGTGAATGGGTCCATGAAGGGTACGACATGGGAAACCATCCCAACTTTCCCAATCGAGGAAGAACCAAGGTGGGTGAGAGCACACATGAGCTTGGTGGCATGGGCACGACAAAGGTGTGGCATGACTAAGGAACAAACCCCCAACAACGAGTCTGAAAAAGTTGACCTAAGTGCCAATGGATATAATGCAAGGTGAAGTTGGTGTGGTTACACTGACAAGGGTTGAAGAACATGGAAGGTGTTGACCATTGGATTTCCCCCCAAACCAAAGTAGTGTTGTGGAAGAGGCACTCGTAGAGACAAGATGACCCAATTGAATGGAAGGTCATGAGGCATAAGCTATTAAAAGGGGTGAAGTCGCATATATATAAAGGACACACACGATGGATGAGGAGAAGAACAAGACATAAAATATACAAGTCAAGGGAAAATTGGGAAAGTTGTAGGGCAAAGAGGAGCAACCAAGCATTAAAATCACAATTAAAAATTACTAACATAATTTACTAATTCATATACTTGTTGTACTTAATATTTGGTCATATTTTTATTCTTGGACTATAGTAGTAATTTATGCTAATCATTATTAATTTTGTCACTTATTATCTAGTCATTTATTTTATTCCTAAACTAAATTGGTAGTTTAAGTTAGTCATTTTTAGTCCAGTCACTTAAAATTTCTCAAATTTAGTAGCAATTCACTTTAAATAATTGCGGTGACTGAATGTTTTAGTCACCTAGTCACTAATTTCATCATTTTCTACTAGTGACTCTTCTTGTCCTTTTTACGACGTGTCTTTCCTGTAGTTAGTAGAGTGGGGGGTGTTTGTGGATTTTTCTATCGTCCTACTAGCACACATGGAACCTATGTGTATCAATTCATCCTACAAGTGCTTCAGTTTCTACAGAGGTGAGCCCGCCCAAGTATGATAGAGCGATGTGCAGGTTTTTACCCCCCGTATTACTTCCCAACAATTGTATAGCCAAAGACACACTAAATAAAACACCCGAAAATTCACACTTCTAAGTGTCCCAAAGAGACATTAGTGAGCTCGCCCAGGTATGTTAGAGTGATGCACAGGTTTTTACCTCTCGTCTTACCGCCCGACAATTGTGTCACTGGAGACACTCTAAAAAACACACATAAATTTCACCTCTAAGTGCCCCAGTGTAGCATGGGTGAGCCCTCTCAAGTATGTTAGAGTGATGCGCAGGTTATTACCTCTTGTCATACCACCTGACAATTGCAGACTAGGTACACTCTATCATCTAACAAATAGCTCTGGTTGATTGGATCGTCACTGCCATTCCCAACAATGTTGCCAAAATGTTGGGTTGTATTAATCATGGGTAAATGACTAAAAAAATACACATAAATTATCAATCCATGGACGTCTTTTATTTCAATGACAATCACACTGTTTGTGCCGATACATCAAACCAAAAGCAAATCCAAATGAAGGAAATCATTATCGAATTAAATTATGAAAGAAATCACTCATGTAGAAATAAAATGATCTACAAGACTCTGATCACACCTCAATTAATTTTTTCTAGCGCGCCACACGACAATTACCCAACTGGTATCTCTAATCCCACATGTGTAACAAGATATAAAATATTGGAATTGAAGCAGATCTATTCACAGCTAATAACAACAGCAACAACACTTCCACTGATACATAAAGAAAAAATAAATATACATATATAGCTACCTCAACCACTGCAATACCTACTAAAGAGGAGGGCTCTTGCTCCCTAGCAGGGTGCAGGAAGAGAAATAACTTATCGGAAACTAAATCATATGATGCATGTAACCTCAACAACATGATAACTTGTATTAATGTGACCAAATTTAAAGAGCCAAAGTAATATTGTTCTCCACTAACCTTTCGACCTCAAGGGTCGAGAACTATATAGTGGTTACATCTCAAAAAAATGAGGGATGGATCAGTCATGAGAATCTTATGATTCTCATGTTTATCAAAATAGAATACATATGGTTACAACCACTTATTAATAAAAATTCTGACTGGAAAATTATAGATTACAATCAAAACCGCCTAGAGGGTGTTATCCAAAAATACAATATGTAATAACTTCTACAGCTATCGTGATAAATCACAGTTGTAGCGTAACATCTAAAAGATAGGTCAGCATCAGTGACAAGATCTAGTCAGCGGTACAGTTGTAACAACAGTTCGTCAGCGGGTCTGTAACACCATGGTGTAACAACATCGTGGTGTAACAGCACACCTTTAACTGCTCCTGTACGCCTCGTGTCCTATATATTTTGTACTACATATAACATCTGGAAAGACAACAAAATACCGTAGATATTCTCCAAACATTCATCCTCAGTTAGTCATAAAAAAGACAAGATACATCATAATAATCGATGAAATGGCAAGGTAAATGAAAATAAGGTGAAACATCACAAATTAAGATAGAAAGGTAGGAAAAAGAGGCAAAGATAGGCCCAGTGGTTGTAGTAATGACAAAACTAGCACCCAACAGATGCCACTTCTCAAATTAGTTGAGAAGTAAGGGATGCCATCATAGACAATGTTCATACTGGACTTGGTGGAATTAATATTGGTATGAATCGAAAAAGAGGACAAGATAATGCATGTGTTAATTTTGTGTATAATACAGATGATGAGATAGATAACATGAGTATTGAAGATCTTAGAACATATGCAAAGCATTGTCGCAATGGTTGGAAGGACTTAATTCTTGATGAGCAAGAGGGCGTGGGATCCGAATGTGTTAATGGTTAGGGTGGATATTTTAATGTAATTTGTAATATATATATATATATATATATATATATATATATATATATTTGTATGTATGTGTTATCATAACATGAATGCATCATATGTTCACCATTTTCAGTTTACAGGCATGTTGAATTTTGATAATATCACGGTCCAAGGTTCAGGTTCTATCAATCCAAATGCTATTTTTGGAAATGTTACTGTTTTTTAAGAGTTTATGATGTTGATGTACAATTATTATTCTATTATTAAGTCGAACTATCATGCTATTTATATTTTTAAAAGAAATAATTATGTGTACACGTATATAATTAAATGTTAATAGATTCCACTTCCATTCGATGTTTTCACAATAGAGCCACCATCTTCTTCCTTGTTAGGAGATGTGCCAAATAATCCACTGTCACAAGTATTCAACTTTTCACTTATGTTTCATGTTATAAATTGAAGTGCAAGTTTCATTAAAAAATGAGATAGATCTTGAGTTATCTTACTGTTTTAAAATTTGTGAATTTTAGGTTTGTGGAGATGATTTTTTTTCTCCAAGGACTTTAGCAATGGAGTTGATGACGGGGATAAGAACATCCAAACAATTTAAGTTGTCTAATTTTTTTTTTTAATATTATTGCATTATTTTACGCATTTTCATTTAATATATATATATACTTGTACTTGCATATTGTAAAGTTTATCTTGGAGGATGCATTGATGTAGGGCCAACACGGGACAATGGAGGGGGAACTACATAAGGTATTGCATGATTTTTTTTTTTTTCATTTTGTTTGTTTTATTGAAGTTCTACATTCTCATTCAATTTTAAAACTTTAAATTTTAATTTTAATACATACAAATATGTTTCTGATATATATATATATATATGCAATTAGGGCCAACATGGGACAATGGAGGGGGAACTACATGAGGTATTGCATAAATGTTTTTTTTCATTATGTTTTTTTATGAAGTTCTACATTCTCATTCAATTTTAAAACATTAAATTTTAATGTTAATGTACATGTACATAAATTTATTATTATTATATATATATATATATGAAATTACATGTTGTGTAGGTTCCCCATTCTTCATATGATAGCACAAGGACACTGCTAGAAAATACATTGCAACCAAATTCTCTATTTAATTGATGCACACAACATTTTATTTGATCTAGTCTTTTTATAGTACATATTATATTTACTTTTCTATATAACTTGATACTTGTAATACTTGATACATTTTTATATTTACTTTTATCGAATGATATAAATTTTGTACGCGTTTTACATTTTGGCTAGTTGAACTACATTTAATTTTATTGAATGATTTTAAATTTTGGATAGTTGTTACATTTGGCATGTGATCACATGTTGTTATAATGTTAACATAGATGATCTTAGATTATGTTTTGTTTTTAAAACTTATTGTTTTGTCACTTGTTATTTAAAATGAATCTAGATTGAAATTGCAAATTACAAAACATATGTGGTACATGTTATGCATTTCAACATGTGTGAATGTTATATAATTAGGTGTATATGTCTATTAAAGGTGATATTTAGGTACATTTTGCATGATCATGTGTCATTTAAAACAATCATATATGGTTTTACATATTTGCATTTAAAACAATCATATATGGTTTTACATATTTGCATGATTGAAGTACATTTTTATTTAGTTGTTACATTTTGCATACATGATCACATGTTGTTATAATGTTAACTTATATTCAATCTTAGATTATGTTTTTTTTTAAAGCTCAAGTTGTTTTGTCATTTGTTATTTAAAATGATTCTAGATTGAAATTGAAAATTACAAAAATATGTGGTACATGTTATGCATTTGAACATGTGTGAATGTTATATAAGTAGGATGTCTATTAAAAGTGATATTTAGGTACATTTTGCATGATCATGTGTCATTTAAAACAATCATAGATGGTTTTACATATTTAAGTTAATGAATATGTAACAATGATTGAATTACATTTGCATTTTGCATACATGATCACATGTTGTTATATAATGTTAACTTAGATGATCTTAGATTATGTTTTGTTTTTAAAACTCAAGTTGTTTTGTCACTTGTTATTTAAAATGAATCTAGATTGAAATTGAAAATTACAAAACACATGTGGTACATGTTATGAATTTGAACATGTGTGAATGTTATATAATTAGGATGTAGATATTAAAGGTGATATTTAGGTACATTTTGCATGATCATGTATTATTTAAAACAATCATAGATGGTTTCACATATTTAAGTTCATGAATATGTAACAACGATTGAAGTGCATTTGCATTTAGTTGTTACATTTTGCATGTGATCACATGTTATAATAATGTTAACTTAGATGATCTTAGATTATGTTTTGTTTTTAAAACTTGTTGTTTTGTTACTTGTTATTTAAAATGAATCTAGATGGAAATTGCAAATTACAAAATACATGTGGTGCATGTTATGCATTTGAACAATGTGTGAATTTGTTATATAATTATGTGTAGATGTCTATTAAAGGTGATAGTTAACTTTTAATATAAATTTGTAAATGAACATGTGCATAAGCATATAAGTTATAAAACACGACCCTATACAATTTGCATGGTGTGAGTGTGGTTTCATGCTTTTAAAAGTTAAATACAAATATTTAAGTTCATGAATATGTAGCAATGAAAGAAAATTTGCATTTAATTCATACATTTTTCATTTGAAATCATTCTTATAATGTTAATATACAGTACATATAGATACATCTAAAGGAAATCATAAAATTCTAAGTGTACATAGATGTGTCTAAAACAATTATAAACTTTTAGAATCGCATTAAAAAATATGGTATACAACATTTTGCATTAATGTACATAGAAAGACTACTATGGATGTCAGTTGATAGTAAACTTTTAATATAATAAAACTGGAAATTTCAAAACACAGTACACATTTTGCATTTGATTGAATATTATAATTTGCTTTAGATATATAAAACAATCATAAATTAAAATTTTCATTATATCAAATATGCTAGATACCTATATTTTGCAATAATGACATAAAATTAACTAGCTCATACCAGAGAATGTATGAAATCATTTAAGAGCAGAGAATATATGTATGTGTACATGTATAAATTACTTGTTGTGTGCATCTGCAAACACAAAATCAATATAATAAAATCCCCAATACACTTGTACATAACATACACTATACATATAACTTCAAGTATCTTAATACATTATTAAGAATGTACAACTTAATAATGCACAAAAAAAAAGGATAACAATTTGTAGTTGAGTTCTGTAAGCTCTCAAAGATGAATCAAAGGAGAATAAATTGTTGGGCAGTTCAATTAAAAAAATTCTAATGGAATGCCATCCTCAATGATCCGTTCATGGTCAGCTTTAACATTTTCCATTTCTTAACTTTTAATTTTTTCTTTGATTGAACTTCTATCAACTTTATGTGCGCTGCACACACCAAGTGACTATATTGACAACCTATGACATTAGGTTCATAGTCTTGAAAGTAAACAATATTATGACTTTGATGAGTTTGTTGGAAAAAATAAACTCATCAAAGTCAACTGATTTATATTTTGTGTGATGTCATATGTTGAACATACATTGGTTGTTCATGATTGGTTATACATGTCAAGTGGGTGCATATGGTCAATTTTGCAGTGGTTTGATTGAGGTTGTTATGCATATGGCCATACAAGGTTGTATGCTTGGCATGCAGGTATGTGATTCATGGTTGTTGTAAGCATTAGGGTTACTTATATGTTTTTCATTCCATTGTTATTTTGGTTACATGTGTGATAAATGTTATTTCATTAGCGTAGTCCTATGCATTATGGTTATGAGTATTCCTTTCATTATATTGATGTTATGGTTACATATAATATAGATGCTAGTTGATTAGTGTGGTTATAAGTACATGTGTCGGATAGTTATGAATGATAGCAACTTGTGGTGGTATGCATTTGTATTGTTGGTTTATGTTAGATAGCATATATGTTGTTGATGAGCATGTTATAAGTTAGCTTGTTGTTGTTGTTGTATGATAGTAGCTTGATGATTAGGTTACATGTTGTTCATGAGCATGATATATAACTTGTTGTTGTTACATGCTAGTGACTTGATGATTAGGGTTATTTCATTAAAATCTTGATGTTATATGTATTATGTTAATTTGGATTGGCCCATGCAGATGGTGAGGGTTATGAAATTCAAGCACGAGCTGACCTAATTATGATAGTGTGCTATATTATGTCTAGATTGACTGTGCATATGTGATCGTTATGCGCAAATGGAAATGCTTATGATTTTATGATGTGAACATGTTAGCTAGTTACGTTATGGATATCATTATATTATTTGTGTTTGAGTGATATGTTGAGAAGTTATATCGTGCTAATCTAGATTGAGTGTGCAGACAAGATAGCTATTGATCTCAGCATCGGAATAAAAAAAAATAAAACATACAGAACACACACCAGAAGCAAGCATAAAAAAACACAGATTTTAACGCAGTTCACCCAACCAATCTGGGCTACGTCCACCTAACAGGGCATTGGCAATCTCATTCATCAACTGGAGAAAAATACAATTGCAGAGTTTCTCATCTGCTCAGCTCTTCCTCACTACACATTCCTTATCATGCTCACTTGCCTCTACGGGCTTACATTTTATAGCTATGAATTAAAACAAACTCATAAATTATCTCACAACAAATATAGGATGCATTAACTCCTCATCAGAAATAGATGGAGTCAATTCAGCAACAAATCCTATTGTTGTCACCTACATGAGATTTTCTCCAAAAATAATTAAAAGAAATCTCAACAATCTCCACCTTGACAACAATTAGCCTGATACCATGTTCCATTATTATTTTTATCTTTTCTGTAAGCCAAGAGAAGCCAGAAACCATCGTAGCTTCTCTAACAAAACTGGTTTCGTGAACATGTCTGCACAGTTTTCCTTTGTATGCACCTTTTCAAGAGAGACTCCCCTTTCAGTGATAACCTGTATTACAAAATGGTACTTGATAGGTATATGCTTTGATTTACTATGATAGGCGGGATTTTTAGCCAAATGAATTGCACTTTGACTATCACAAAAATAACTTGATGTTTTCCTGCAACTACCAAACTCACCAAACAAACCTTTCAACCAAACTGCTTCTTTGCAAGCATGTGAAGCAGCTATGTATTCTGCTTCTGTAGTGGATAAAGCAACAATGTTCTATAGCTTTGACATCCAGCTAATAGCTCCACCTGCAAGAGTAAAGACATACCCTGAAGTTGACCTTCTCTTATCCAAATCACCTGCAAAATCGGAATCAACATATCCACAAACATATTCACTGCTCTTATTGTAAGTGATACAATAACTACTTGTGCCTCTCAAGTACCGAAGCACCCATTTCACTGCTGACCAGTGTTCTTTACCCGGATTTTCCATGTACCTGCTGACAACCCCAACTGCATGTGAAATATCTGGTCGAGTACAAACCATCGCATACATCAAACAACCTACTACATTGGCATATGGAATTCGAGACATATATTCCTTTTCTTCATTAGTGTTAGGACATAAAATTGAAGAAAGCTTAAAATGGGAAGCAAAAGGGACTGAAACAGGCTTCACATTGTTCATACCAAACCTCAAGAGTATCTTCTCAACATACTTCTGTTGTGATAGCCACAGCTTACCATTGCTCCTGTCTCTGAAAATCTCCATGCCCAAAATCAGTCTTGTTGTTCCTAGATCTTTCATATCAAACGTCCTAGCCATCTAAGCCTTTAACCTGTTGATCTCTGTTATGATTTTGCTTGCTAAAAGCATATCGTCAACATACAACACTAAGATAATGAACATGCCATTACTTAATTTCTTAAAGTAAACACAATGATCATATTCACTTCTTATATAATTTTGACTCATCATGAAAGAATCAAATTTCTTGTACCATTGTCGAGGCAACTGCTTCAGACCATACAATGATTTCTTGAGCCTGCAGACAAATTTCCTGTTGCGATTTTGAACAAACCCTTCCGGTTGTTCCATGTAAATCTCCTCATCTAAATCTCCATGTAGAAATGCAGTTTTAATATCTAGTTGCTGTAATTCTAAATCCAGTAAAGCAACTAATGCTAACACAATCCGAATTGAAACAATTTTTACAACTGGTGAAAATATCTCATGAAAGTCAATGCCGTCTTTCTGAGAAAAACCTTTCATGACCAGCCTCGCTTTGTACCTGTCTTCTGTATCATCAACACCCTTCTTCAATTTGTAAACCCACTTACATCCCACAGTTTTCCTGTCTTTAGGAAGTTCAACCAGATCCCATGTGGCATTCTTGGCTAATGCCTTCATCTCGTCCTTCATAGCCTCTTTCCACTTACCACTGTTAGAACCTTCTACAGCTTCCTAGTAGCACAAAGGTTCATCATTGTTAGCAGTTAAAGCAACTGAAGTAACATAATCATCATACCTTTTAGGAAGTCGTCTAATTCTTGTAGACCTCCTTAAAGATGTTTCTGGTACTTCCACAATTTGTTGATTATTATCTGTAGGAAATTCTTCATGATCAGCATCTGGAACACGTTCATGATCTGCATCTGAAACTTGTTCACGATCTGAACTATCATCATTATTTGAATTGGTTTCAAACTGAACGTGTTGAAGCTTAGGTTCATTATCCTGTTTCAATTCATCATCTACATCTGGATTTTCAAGTGAAGATTCATTAAATTTAACATCTCTGTTAATGACGATCTTGTGAGTAGTAGGATCCCACAACCTGTATCCCTTAGTCCCATCACCATATCTAACAAAGATATATCTTTTTGATTTAGGATCTAATTTATATTGTTGATGTTTCGGAACTAGAGCATATGCATCACAACCAAAAACTTTCAGTTTAGAATAATCACATGGATAACCTTTCCATACCTCTTGAGGAATTTTACATCCTATCACAGTTGATGGTGATCGATTTACCAAGTAACAAGCTGTAGAAACTGCTTCTGTCCACAATTCCTTCTGCAAATTGGCATTACTAAGCATACTTCTTGCTCTCTCTAGGAGAGTCATGTTCATGCGTTCAGCAACTCCATTTTGCTGAGGAGTATATACAGTGGTTTTATGTCTTTCGATCCCAGCATCCTTGCAATAATTATCAAATTCTTTTGAAGTAAACTCACCACCATTGTCAGTTCTTAAACATTTAATGGTTCTTCCAGTGATGTTTTCAACTAATGCTCTAAACTGTTTGAAAACTGTGAATACATCAGACTTCTTCTTTAACATGTAGACCCACACTTTTCTAGAGAAATCATCAATAAAAGATATAAAATATGACGATCCTCCATATGAGGTTGTAGGAGATGGACCCCAAACATCAGAATGGATATAATCAAGGATTCCCTTACTAGTATGTTTTCCAATTTTAAACTTCTGCTTGCTTTGTTTCCCAAATAGACAATGTTTGCATAAATCTAACTTAGAAGATTTTAAACTAGGAAGTAACTTACGATCAGATAAAAATTTTAATCCTCTTTCGCTCATATGGCCCAACCTTTGATGCCATAAACGAATAGAATTACTGTCATTTTCAGATACTGTAGAAGCATGATCTGACTCTGTTCTTCCTTCTAACTAATAAATATTTCCAACCTTCTTTGCTTTCATTACTAGTAAAATTCCTTTATAAACTTTCATTACTCCACCTTGAATAAAGTTTTTATATCCATTAGTGTCTAGTACTCCTAGTGAAATGAGGTTTTTTCTTAGTTCAGGTACGTGTCTTACATCAGTTAGAATTTTATTTGTCCCATCAAACATTTTAATCTGGATGCTTCCAATTCCAACAATATTACACGAGACATCATTTCCCATGTAAACAACTCCATCATTGATTGATTTATAAGTTTTAAACCACTCTCTATGAATGCACATGTGATTTGACGCACTAGAATCTAACAACCAATGTTGATCATGATTAGACAAACGAACTGATAACACTTCATCACTCATACCTGAAATGGATGTCGAACTTGTATCTGTCGTGTTTGCTTCTTTCTTTTCTGTCGAAGAGTCTCCTTTCTTCTCTATTTGTTGTCTCTTCCAACAGTCCTTCTTCAAATGTCCCGATTTGCCACAAAACCAACACTTTACCTTACTCTTCTTCCCTTTCGATTTTGAATGTGAGTTGTTGTGCTTACTGAAGCATCTTTCTTTAGAACGACCTCTAACCATCATTGCTTCTGATGTAGAGGTTTCTGAATTTGACCTCTTCCTTGTTTCTTCGGACAACAAAGCTCCAACAACATCATCAAATTCAAGGGTTTCTGATGAGCTAAGACTTATAGAAGTAACAAAATGATCCCATGACTCGGGCAACAAGCATAATAAAGTTACAGCTTTATCTTCTGATTCAAATTTTACTTCTATACGTTCTAATTGCACCAGGAGAGTATTAAAGGTATTTAGATGATCAGTTATCGTCGTACCTTCCTTCATTCACAAGCTATACAACTGTCGCTTCAGAAGAATCCTATTGGTTAAGGATTTTTTCATGTGCATCTTTTCAAGCTTTGTCCACAAACCAACAACAGTTTTCTCTGACACGATGTTAAACAAAACATCATCCGCCAAACACAGTCGAATGCCGCTCAGTGCTCTTTCATCCAAATCACTCCATTCATTATCTGTCATGGTGTAAGGCTGTTTGGATTTTCCCAACAACACCTTCGCCACGCCTTGTTGCACAAGTAGATCATACATCTTCACTTTCCAGATCTCGAAGTTGTTTTTTCCATTGAACTTCTCAATCTCAAACCGAGCACTTTGTGTTTTTTCCATGTTTAGTAGCTCGTGTCACAAAATCTCCAATTGCAACTTTTAATAAATGAGGTTTAAAAAAAAAAAATGCCCTTTCACCTTATAACATGCCTTTCCCTTAATACCATATGCAAATGGCATTTAATATACAAATTGATTTAAAAAATTGTACACCATGAAGTTCCAACTTATGACTTCATTATAATCATTTTTTAATGGGCCACTTCCTCTCAAATTAATATAGTGCCATCTTTTTTTTTTTAATATTGCATATCGATTTCTTTTTTTGTTTTGTTTAAAAAACCATTGCATATTTCAATACATATCGATTTACAATATGCATGTCATATAACATTTCAATAAAATCGATTTAGAAAAAAGCCACCTTTCAACAAACTACCACTTGTGGAAGTTAAAGTTAATGCAGCGTTTCAATGAACCAATTTGTACAACCTCAAATCCAAATGCAAAACAGCGTTTCAATAAATTGATTGAATAACTTACGGCATTTGAATAAACCTAAAATCCAAATCATTCAACGCTCTGGCTTCAACTCCTGTTCAACACAGCCAGTTCACCATTCCAAGCTGCCACCGCCGGCGTATATTCCGTGTTTGATTAAGTAGAGGAGAACTTGTGTATGGCAACAGAATTATGAAACAACGGGTAACAGAGCAGCATGATGTTCGAGAGAAACTGCGAGTTCTATGTGGCTTTGCTATGATAAATGTTCTGACATTTAAATTTAACAGTCCACGGCTCCTCCACTCTTATGCTCTGCACAGCAGCAGGATCAAAACGCAGACTCCTCCACTGTTCAACGCAGCTTGACACAGCGTTCACAGCTGACAGCTCTGCAAAACAAATGAAGCACAGAACCAGACCCATGGCTCCTCCAGCGTTCTTACGCTCACTACCAGCAACGTCGCTCTGTCTCCAACTTCAAGCTCCGATACCAATTGTTGAGCTCAGCAGCGGAATAACAAAAAATAAAACATACAGAACACACACCAGAAGAAAGCATAAAAAAACATAGATTTTAACGTGGTTCACCCAACCAATCTGGGCTACGTCCACCTAACAGGGCATCGGCAATCTCATTCATCAACTAGAGAAAAATACAATTGCAGAGTTTCTCATCTTCTCAGCTCTTCCTCACTACACATTCCTCATCATGCTCACTTTCCTCTACGGGCTTACATTTTATAGCTGTGAATGAAAACAAACTCATAAATTCTCTCACAACAAATATAGGATGCATTAACTTCTCATCAGAAATAGATGGAGTCAATTCAGCAACAAATCCTATTGTTGTCACCTACATGAGATTTTCTCCAAAAATAATTAAAAGAAATCTCAACAATAGCCTCCCCTGAGATACATTAAGGTATGAACTTGCTTATGTCATCTACTTGGTGCTTGAATGTTTGATTATGTCGTATATTTGGTGTTTGAGTGTTGGTGTCTATTACATCATCTAATTATTGTTGAATGTTTGATTAATCACATGATATGAGTATGTGTCTATAATATTTCATGAAGAAATGATTTGGTATTAAAATGGTTGTACTAACACATTATGTGTTGATGCAATTGATATGTACTTGAATGTAAGAAGGTAATAGTTGTAGAAATACGTTTTATGACTGATGAATGTGATTTGATTGTGGATTATGACATGGTTTTAGCCTTGGTAAATGTTGATTTTGAATTGATAGATATGTTGTCTTGACGTTGATAGATATGGCTGACATATGTGTGTTTAGTTACAAAGAATCATGATTGGAACAACAAGGTAAGGTAAATAGCTTGTTGTTATGTTTATTTATGCACTGACAGTTATGTGATTGTTGCAGTATGATGCAGGGATTGCATGGAAAAGGAGGCTACCATGAAATCTTGAAGAACGATTGAGTTGGTCTTTCCTTTGGAAGTATTGGGAACCATGGGGTATTGAGCCATGGTGTTTATTTCTAGTATTGTGCTTTCAGTATTTTATGATTTTTTTATGCTTGATTTGAAGTTTTAGTTATGTCCAGTGAAAGGCCTTGCCACTTTGTTCTGGTGTCATATTGCTTCTGGTTTTTCATGGTTTTCTTCTTGTTGGTTTCTTGTTCTTGCCTTTTGTTTGAGATTCCTAGGAATTGGTTGGGAAAGAGAAAAGTAATGGAGCTCAGGAGAGTTGTGCAGTACCCAAAAGGTAATTTAAGACACGAGCAAAGCTCGGTGCATGAGTAAGCGCAACAGAAGGTAAGAATATGAGAGTCGGTTGGACTAGTTGGGTTCATTGTGGTAGATGGACATTGGCAGTACAAACTTGAAAAAGGAAACAAAAAGGGTAAAGTGAATAGATCATGATTTTTTAATGCTAATATTTATATGTATATACGTGTGTAGGTATGTCATTTTCTGGCAGGATGAAGATTGTTTTATGTTAATGATTATATATGTATGCATGTATGTATCTATGTCACTACCTGACAGGGTTATCAAGGAAAATTCTTGTGGAGGAATGATTTCTTATGCAGGTGAATGACATGAAGAGGTTATTGGTCTTATGAGGAATCAAGTGGGAAGAGTATTCCTAATATATCTATGAGGTTAGTATCATGTGGATATGAATTGATATTATATGCTTGTACTATTCCTAGGTTTATATTATGGACAAGTAATGCTTTGGGGTACATCTGTGAGGTGAATGTAGTGTGATCTGCGACATGCTAGGATCAACATCGATAGTGGAAGATACTAGAGGCAAGGTTGGTTTTGTGGTTAGTCTGTGATCTATGGATGTACAATTCTATTGTTGTGTATATGTTGTGTGTGTTGTATATTCAATGATTGTACCTATGGTGATGTGTAATGTTGCATATGTAGTATTGTGTACATATGATGTGTATTCCTGTTGTATATATGATGTTGAGTGTATATTTCATATGCAGTTCTAGGTATAGATGGTGTTATGCGCATGTTGCATATGTGGTGTTGTGTACTTATCGTACTATGCACATGTTGGATATGCAGTGTTGTGTACTTATCGTATTGTGCACATGTTGGATATGAGGTGTTGTGTACATATGGTGATATATGCATGTTGTATATGTACTGGTATGCACATATGGTGTTGTTTACATGTTGTACATATGGTGCTATGACATGTGATTTTGTGTACATGTTGTACATGTTGTGTTGTGTGCAGGTAGTGCCATGTATATGTAACGCATCTAGCCCTATGTACATATGGTGTTGTGTACATGTCATGCATGTGGTGTTGTTTACATGTGGTATTGTGTTCACATTATACATGTGGTTTAGTGTACATCTGGCGTTGTGTACACGTTGTGCAGGTGGTGCTGTGTACATGTGATGGTGTGCACACATTGTGAAGGTAGTGTTGTGTACATGTCGTATTGTGTACATTTTGTGCATATGGTACTAGTATACATGTGGTATTGTGTGCATGTCGTACATGCAGTGTTTCAAGAATGCAGAACTATGTATGTGCCTGGTGTAGTCATGGTATCGTGACATGTATATTCTTTGTGTTCTACTTTGTAAGGTATATGTGTTGTGTTGTGTGCTACACCATATGTAGGTGTATAGATTGTGTTGTATCATACACCAGGTGTAGGTGTATGCATTGAGTTGTACACTGGATTTAGGTGTATGTATTGTGTTATGTTGTACATCGAGCGTGGGTGTATGTATTGCATGATGTTGTATGATGTGTGTGGGTGTATGTATTTTATGATGTCGTACGCTGTGTGTGGGTGTATGTATTGTATGATGTTGTATATTGTGTGTAGGTGTGTGTTTCACATGCCAATGTGAGTGTGTGTACATGTTGCGATGTACACTCTGTGTATGTGGACGTGGTTGAAGGGAAGAAAAGACACTGGGTGTTTTTTGGGTGTGGCAACTCATTCAGTGTGCATACAAAAAGGGCCAGTTAAATGATAAGTATTAGTATTTGATTTCAATTTTATTATGCATGAAATCTATGATTCTAGTTTATGATGATTACATGTGATTTATGATTATGGTTTATGATGATTGCATGTGATTTATGATTATGGTTTATGATGATTGCATGTGATTCATGATTTTAATTTATGATGGTTGTGACTTGAGCTAACTGGATGTGATATGTTTATACATGATGATTTGATCAAACAACTAGTTTGACTTGTTATGACAGGAAGTGAACATAATTGCAAGTGTACCTTATTGACGAGCTACCAATGAGGTATGATGTGAATTTATTTCAAAGTGTTTTGAATCTAATGGAATTTATGTGCTTATTAAATGAAGCACAAAGTGTCTGGTTGGGTGGTTGAAACCGACTCCAAGAATTAGAAACAACAACAAAAGGAATTGAAACAAGTAGCAGTATGTTGGTAAAGCATTTCAGGAGCAGGGCCATTGTGGGACACTGGTACCCAATAATGTCCATTGATTTCCATGAGCATGCTATGAACCATATGATGGTGTTGAGGTAGGTGTATGACTTGGTTGTTTGACCTTTCGATGCGAGGAAGCCTTGTTCCCGAGATGGGGGTGCCAATGGAACTTGGAAGTGTAGAAATTTGAATAATAGATGAGTTATTCACCGAGATTATCCTGATTACACACTATTTGAGCTTCATGCATAATACATAACCTCTTCTACCATTGATCATCAATTTGCGGAATTAAAACAATTGCATGCAGTCAGTAAACATTAATCAATCACACATATCAACACAGTATGTAATGGGGAAAGCTTATGTCTGAAAACCCCCAACTATCTGTATATTATAATGATAGAGAACATGTAACAATCATAGTAAAAACTCCTCACAAGATCTCAACACTATCTCCAATTGTTACACACAAACTAGCTCAGATCTGAACAAGTCACAAATTCAAATCTCCTCCACCTGTTTGCCTGCCTCTACTGCGCAATCCAAGATGGTTAATTGTGAGATCCAAGTTCGAATCTCCTTGGCTTGTACTCCAAAATACTCATTGGCAATCTCAATCAATGTGTGTGCAAATCTCATGCACAGCTATAGTCACAACTGATAGTAGACTCACCCTTTCACCCACCTCTAACATTGGTCTCCACTGAACTGTCCATGCATTGCAGTTAACTGATGTATTCTTTAGTTGATTTATGAGTTAATAATTAGTGAATTAATTAATAATTAATTCACATCACTCATCACTAGTGTATTTATCAGTTAGACTAAATACAACTAGTTCAACTAAGTTAAACTGAACACAACTCCATCAACTATCTCATCAACTCCACCAAACTCTGCCACATGAGTTCTAACTAAATTCAACCATGCAATAGCTCAACTAACCCCTAGGAATAGTGTAATTCCTTCTGTCAGCTACATGTGCCACATCCGTAGCTCGAACTGAAGTGCTCCAAGAGGATAAGATAATGTTTATAGTCCAAATATTATTAAGAGCTAATAATATTCGATTGATCTATTTTTAGACTGGCAGTCTAAAAATAGACTCCGCCCAGTATGTCTAAAAATAGAGGTCCATCTATTTTTACCAACTTGACCAACCATCCACAAATAGCATCCTGCAACTCATAGACCATGATCCATATGTCTAAAAATAGACATAGTATAAAAATAGACTTTGCGCCAAAAATAGCCTGCGGGCCCACTTAGTGAAGGCGACTTCTTTTCACTAAGCTCCATCATCTTTTTGCATTCTCAACACTCCCTCTCAACAAGATATGGATTATCTGCAACCCCTATCCTGCCTCTGTGGTATTCAAATTTGCTCCTGGTGAGTGCCTTCATCAATATATCAGCATCCTGATCCTCTGTGGGAATGTATGAAAGTAACATGATTCTCCGCTGCACACAATCTCTGATATGATGGTACTTGATGTCGATGTGTTTGGATCTATCATGAAATACTAGATTAGTCGAGAGTTTAATGCAACTCTGGTTATCACAATAAATCACAGTAGGCTCCAAGTGTGACCTGAACAACCTGACCAGGATCTTCCTCATCCATATAGCCTCGCATGCAGCCAAGATTGCTGCCATATACTCAGCCTCTGCTGAACTGAGTGCCATGGATATCTGCTTCCTGCTGTACCAAGAAACTGTTGTCGACCCGATACTGAAAATCCCTCCAAATGTGCTCTTTCTGTCCATTGGGCTCCCTGCCCAATCTGCATCCGTGAAGCCACATAACTTCACCTCATCCTCCTATCTGTACCACAAGCCATATCACGATGTGCCTCTAAGATAATGCAATACATGCTTGCCTGCCTTCCAGAAGAGCTTGGTAGGCTTAACCATAGCTTGCGAACGCTGGTTAACAACATAGCATATATCGGGTCGTGTATTGACCAGATACATAAGCGACCCCACCAACTGTCGATAAACAGTGGCATCCACTACCTCCGCCGAAGTAGCATCCTCCTTCCTCCAACCTCCAGGAAGAGGAGTATCAACAAGCTTGCAGCCATGCATGTTGAACTTCTCCAGTATCTCCCAGGCATACTTACCCTGAGAAACAAACAGTCCATCACTGCACTGCCAAATTTCCAATCCCAGGAAATAATGAAGGAGGCCCAAGTCCTTCATCTCAAACTCTTTTGCAAGATCCTCCTTGCATGAGAGTATCAATAGCTCATCACCTGTCAAAATCAAATCATCTACATAAAGTACAATGATTAGCAACTTACCCTCCACCAAAATCTGGTATAGGTTCGGATCCACCTCACTCTTGGAGAATCCAAGTCCGGTGAAATAACTGTCTATCCATGTGTACCAAGCACGAGGTGCTTGTTTCAACCCATACAGTGCTCTCTTGAGCCTGCACACATGCGACTCGCTGCTGAAGATCTCGAAACCTTCGAGCTGCTCTATGTACACCTCCTCCTCAATGACTCTGTTGAGGAACACAGTCTTCACATCCATCTGATGAATGTGCCACCCCATCTGCGCTGAGAGAGCAAGAATCGTCCGTATGGAAGAATACCTTGCGACAGGTGCAAAGGTCTCCTCATAATCGATCCCCTCTATCTGTGAAAAGCCTCGGGCAACAAATATTGCCTTGTACTTCTCCACACTCCCGTCAGCTGCCTGCTTCACTTTGTAGATCCATCTCGAACCCACCACTGATTTCCCCTCCAGTCTCGGGACAATCTCCCATGCACTGTTTCTAACAATCGAATCATACTCTTCCACCATGGCATCTACCCATGCGGGGTCCTCCACAGCTTCCTCGAAAGAGGATGGCTCTGTCACGATACACTTGCTCATAAGAGCCATGTATCTAGTATACCGGTCCGGTGACTGTCTTTGTCTGCGCTGTGATGTAGGTGCTCCTACAACCTTCTCTGCATCTTGAGCCTGTCGCTCAGGTTCTGTAGTGCGCTTCCGCGCTCTGATGGTTGGTGCTGCATGAGTGGTCTCTTCCACTCCATGAACCTCCTCTTGTGGCTGATCCACATCCTGAGGCTCATCCTTAGGAACTAATGGCTCCTCCTCTGCATGCAAGTGTGGCTCCTTCTCAAGCGAACACTTCGTGGCTTTCTCCTCCTGAAATTTGATATCCCATCGCACAACAGTCTTGCGACTGTCTGGAAAATACACACGATAGTTTTGGGGCGTATCAGTGTACCCCACAAATATCCCAACCTCTGCGGTCGGCTCCAGCTTCTTCCTGGCATCCTTCATCACATGAATGTAAACAGGTGAACCAAAAATCCTCAAATGGGAAATATCGGGCCTCTTACCAGAAAACGCCTCCTCGGGTGTACTCATGCCAAGTATCCTGTGAGGACAACGGTTCTGCACATATACTGCAGTATTGCATGCCTCAGCCCACAAGTGAATGGGTAGGCCCTGATCATGCAACATCGCCCGTGCAGCACCCACGATCGTTCTGTTCTTCCGCTCAGCAACCTCGTTCTGCTGTGGGTTATGAGGTCTTATGAAACTCTCTACGAATTCCTGCAACGTGCAAAAGTCCTTGAATTCCACGAGAGATGAATTCACCACCATTGTCGCTCCTAAGAGCCTTCACCTGCTTCCCCGATTCTTTCTCAACCAGTGCCTTGAACTCATAGAACTTTGAGTATGTCTTGCTCTTCTTCTGCATGAAGAAGATCCAACACTTTCGAGAATAATCATCAACGAAGATCACATAGTACCTGTGCTTTGCTATCGAAGCTACTGAGAAAGGTCCCCACACGTCTGTGTGAATTCTCTCAAGGATTGTCGTGGCGCGACTATCCTTCTCGTGAAAGGTGGCTTTCGCAAATTTTCCTAAGGTACATCCCTTGCACTGATCTGACTGCGCAAGAGTACCCTTAGGAAGCCCAGTAGAAATACATTTGTTGTATCTTAGCTCCATAGTGAGTGGCCAATCTCACGATTGCCACGGCTACCGCCATCATCAAAACTCACCACTCCTTGCCTTGCATCTCGTTCTTTGTAATTCATCTACCTGCAATTGATAAAGGTTCTTGACTCGAACCCCTATCTTACAGGTTTCTCTAGTTGTCTTACTACACAGGAAAGCCTTTCCCTTACTGAAGACAACATCATATCCCTTGTCTTCTAACATCGCCACAGAGATAAGATTCTTCTTCGATCCTAGAACATGCATCACATCCTTCAATACGAAGGGTTTACCAAACTCCCTCTGAAAGGATATGGTACCGATACCAGTCGCACTGTATCTACCATCATCGCCCATCTCGATGTGCACGCCCAGATCTTTGTCCTCCAGATCTGAAAACAAATCTCGATCTCCCGTCATGTGGAATGACGCACCACTGTCCAAGAAACCACACTGATCCCGTCATACTTGAGACCAAGCATGCGATCAGTGAAAAATCCAGCTCAAACTGTGAGGCTAAGGCCTCTCCAGCTGCAGTCCCAGTAGCCTGCTTATTTTTCTTCTTCTGTGGACAATTAGTGGCGTAATGTCTGTGTTGGTGACAGTGAAAGCACTTCACCTTGGACATGTCCTGCTTCTTGCCTTTCGCACCGGATTGAGAAGAATTATTCTTGCTCTTCCCCTTCCTTGATTTGGTAGCCAAAGCACAATTTTATTCATCTGAGTTCTTTGATGAAGATCCTTCCCTGGTACTTCGCCTTATCTCCTCTTGCACAAGATCCGACCAAAGTCGCTCCCATCCTGGCAATTTCTCCCGACCATTGACAGAGTTCTGATAGGAATGCCAACTCTTTGGAAGCCCAAGGAGAGCCAAGCTCACCAAGTCCTCATCATCTACAGTCACCCCCACACTTCCCAGCTCATCCGTGCATTGGGTGAACTTCGTGAGGTACTTGGGCATACTGTCTCCTTTCTCCATCTTAATGTTCCTGAGTTTATCCTTGAGCGCCAAATTCCTCTGGTCTCTCTTGCTGGAATAAATTTGTCAAGGCTTTCCACATCAAAAATGGAGAAGCCTTACCATGTAGGCTGGACACTATGTGATCCTTCACGCCTTCCGACAGAATCCTTCTACATTTTGCTGTTTTCTTTTGCCATCCGTCTAGTGTGGCAGCATCGCTAGAAGTAGGCTTTTGGACTTCAGAATCTATGAAATCCTTTAGCCCGTTTTCATCTAACACCGCCTCCATCCTATCTCTCCATGCAATATAATTCGAGCTGCCTTCAAGAGCATACTCCAACCGCAATCCTTGATAAGACATTTTGACTTCGACACCAAGAAAACACTGTTGCAAATTCGAATTCCACCAGCTCAAAACTCAAACGCTTCTGATCTGAAATTGTGAGAACAAAGTATTTCTAGTACAAAGATAGACTATAGGGGAATTTACTGGACATTTCACCTTTCAAAGAAAGGATGGATCTAGAGGCTACCTGGCCCTCTTACAGACTCTGCCTAAAGAAATAAAATGTAATCACTGTAATAGATCCGATGACCAACCAAGCTCCGATACCATGTAGAAATTTGAATAATAGATGAGTTATTCACCGAGATTATCTTGATCACACACTATTTGAGCTTCATGCATAATACATAACCTCTTCTACCATTGATCATCAATTTGCGGAATTAAAAACAATCGCATGCGCGCATTGAAACATTAATCAATCACATATATCAACACAATATGTAATGGGGAAAGATTACAGCTGAAAACTCCCAACTATCTGTATATTCTAATGATAGAGAACATGTAACAATCATAGTACAAACTCCTCACAAGCTCTCAACACTATCTCCAATTTATATACACACAAACTAGCTCAAAATCTGAACAAGTCAAAAGTTCAAATCTCCTCCGCTGTTTGCTTGCCTCTATTGTACCTTTAGGTATGGTTGATTGTGAAGTCCAAGTCCGCTCCTTGGCTTTTACTGCCCTATCCTCATTGGCTTCTCAATCAATGTGTGTGCAAATCTCATGCACCAGTATAGTCACAACTGATAGTCGACCTGCTCTTTCACCTACCTCCATCACTGATCTCCACTGAAACTGTCCATGCACTTGAGTTAACTGATGTGTTCATTAGTTGATTTATGAGTTAATAATTAGTGAATTAATTCACACCACTCATCACTAGTGTATTAATCAGTTAGACTAAATACAACTAGTTCATTAAGTTAGAAGCCGAACACAACTCCATCAACTATCTCATCAACTCCACCAAACTCTGCCACATGAGTTCTAACTGAAGTCAACCATGCAATAGCTCAACTAACCCCTAGGAATAGCGTAATTCCTTCTGTCAGCTGCATGTGCCACATTCGTAGCTCGAACTGAAGTGCTCCAAGAGGATAAGATAATGTTTATAGTCCAAATATTATTAAGAGCTAATAATATTCGACTGATCTATTTTTAGACTGGCAGTCTAAAAATAGACTCCGCCCAGTATGTCTAAAAATAGAGGTCCATCTATTTTTACCAACTTGACCAACCATCCACAAATAGCATCATGTAACTCATAGACCATGATCCATATGTCTAAAAATAGACATAGTCTAAAAATAGACTTTGCCCCAAAAATAGCCTGCGGGCCCACTTAGTGAAGGCGACTTCTTTTCATTAAGCTCCATCATCTTGTTGCATTCTCAACAGGAAGGTGAGTGACTGCACGGAAGAGAGTGATTAAATTTATTAAGGGACTGTTTAGCAGAGAAGGGAAGGTCAGGGATGAATTTTTTTTGGTCATTAGCATTTCCAAATTGAATCAGATGCACATTGGGAGTGTGCCCTGGAACAATGAGTCGGTAATTGCTCATTCAGAGAACAAGTGGCGCAAGATTGTAGCGTTGGATATTGGATGCAAATTTGACTTTTACAGTGGATTTTGGACTTCCTGAGAAGGAGGTGAATCTTGGTACTACTTTTGAGGGTGGAGGTGTGAGCCTCTGGATTCCCTTGTTGCTAATATGGGCATTGTATCCTTCTATTTGTTGGTTTCGAAAATGTGTATACGTGTATATGTGTGTATTATTGTAAATAATGTACTGAGCTGGTTTATAAAGCTCCACACACAATATGGTTATTTGTTGGATGAAGCAAATGTGCATGAGTATATATGTGGTTGTTATTGTAAATATCGTAATCTCTAGTAAATGATATGTTTGTCATGTTTCAACAATGGTCATTGTAAATACTGCAATGAGCTGTGTTATAAAGCTCCATAAGAAGTATGTTTTGTTTTTCTGGTTATAGCTGTCATTGAACACCGAGGACGGTGTTCCCCCAAGGTGAAGTATTATGTAACATCCATGGTAAAAATCCATGTAAAAAAAATATAAGATCACAGTTGATGGGACTCATACTCCAAGTTGAATGTTGGGCAAACTATCCTAGTGGGTGTTCATTTCGGTTAATATGGGAAAGAAAATTGGCAAAGGAAAAGATAAAGGCATTTAGAAAGGAAAATGGCATATTTGGCACATTTATTTATGAAAATAATGGAAATTAGGAGAAAAGGAAGGTGAAAGGTCATTGGTTGCATGTGAGGAGAAAATTGAAGGAAAATAATGGAAAATGAAGAAAATAGATTCCTTTCCTATAAAAAGGTTTCTGAGGATCAGTTGGAAATATTTTGCTACCTTTTATCAGTTCAAGTTTTGGAGCTCTCTCATTATTCTCTCGCTCTCTCTCTCAGACACACACACTCTTGGACACGTAGATTTTTTGCAGCACTTTGGCATTTTGAGCAAGAAAGACAAGAAAGTAGGAAGAATGATAAAACAAGCAAGGAGGAGCAGTAATCAAGCAAATACAACAATATTCTTGGTAGCTATTGATTTTCATGTGTATTTTCCTTCCTATATTTGGCATGAATGGTATTGAATATGGTTCTTTTTTGTCTTGGAATGGGTTTTGCAAGGTGCAACAATGTATTTAGCCTAGCATTTCCATTTCTGGATAGCCCTAATGAGATGGGTTCTCATACTTCGGTTGAGCTTGACTACCAGATTGGATTCGAAGCTGAGTGAGGTGGATCTCCGAATTGATATAACACATGGTCTAGTAACCCCTGAACCAGACTGTGGTCTGCGATAAAGACATATAGTGTGTTTTCTAGATGGGCCTAGGAATCCATGCATGTGAATGACAGGATATACAATAAATAATAGAGGTGGTTTGCCTCGGTTAAGCGCCTAATGATCCGGGATGGATTGTGGTAAAGCATGAGAGGTGGATACTCTTTGTTTGGCCTAGTAGTCACATGATGGGATGTATGATAAAGCCTTAAGAGTATGTCTCCATTTAGGGCCTAGTGATCCTTGATTCAAACTGTGGATTATGGTAAAGCCTGGGAGGCTAGGAGACAGGAAAATTCCTCACGGTGTAGGCGAAGAACACCTATAGCATTCATGCTTGTTTAGTTATTTTTGAGTGGTTTTGAGTCCCACATTCATGCTTGGAATATGGCATAGAGATGATTGGCTAAAGTAATATTTGGCTCAGCCAATCTATGGTCGAGTGGAACATGGAAGTCCACCTCTGGTTGTTTTTTACATTCAGTAATGAAGATCTAATTCCTTTGGTATTTGGTATACAAATGCACTAGTTATTATGTGGATTTCATTGATGTTATATCCATGGTATTTCTATTGTTATTATGCTAGTTATAAGCATGTATTTTATGAGTGATGATGCGTGGCTCTATTTTCTTTTTACTTGTAAATGAATGCACAATGTATCTATGGTTAAATAGATTTTATTGAAGCTTATGATGTAAGGGAGAAATGCTTCTTAATGATTATCTGATAAGTATGATACCCATATGTTTAAATATGTTGTTTATACCTGTAGATGCAATGCTTGTGACATGTTTGAAAAAATTCCTGTCATGGATGGGAGGGGTCCAGACGAGTTCTTGATGATGTGATTTCTTCCATACCTTTTTTTTAATGTTATTTATCCTCTCGTAAAGTTTCAGGAAGTTTTTGGGAGTGACTTGGGCTCTGAGGCTAAAAAGGTGGCTTAAATCCTAGAGTTGCATGCACAAAACTGACTTTTTGGGGCCCTGACCACTGCCTTTCCTTGGCATGCTTGCGGATATAGGTTTCTAGCCACTCCCTTTCCCTTACATGCCCGCAGCTAAGGGTTAAAAGGGTCAAAATTCAGTCCCCTTTCATGGTTCAGGGGTCTAGGAGGTTGGGTTACCTCCGGGAGGACTTTTTGATACAGTGTAAGGTTTGTTTGTTAGGTTTCTATCAGTTCCACTTCCTTAAGATTATCTAGAAGGTTTAATATCATATTAGTAGCCTCTTGTCACATTTTTACGCCAATTTTTCGGTTACTTGGGTAGATGTGGGAAGAGGTTGTTATACGCATGAAACACTCGCAAGGTAGTCTTCTTGAGCTCATTGTTGTCTGACACATATATCCTGTCCCTAAATCTAATAAAAAATTCTATTGTAAGATGATAGTACACATCCTAACCACTTGTACCCTGTTGTAACTTGTGCCTAAGATCCATGTACTTGATCTCAAAGTCAAACTCACTAATCGTGGCCAACCATCTAACTTGCCTAGCATTCAGATTCGGTTGGTAAAATAAGTATCTCAACCCACTGTAATCACTCATCAATACAAATCCTCTGGTAAGAAGATAATGTCTCCACATCTTCAATTCATGGATGCTCGCTGCCAACTGAAGTTCACGTGTCAGATAATTATGCTCGTGTTCATTCAATTTCCTTCATTCATAGCATACCACTAGTCCTTCCTGCATAAGGACTCCACCAAGCCCTCTCTTGCAAGCATTTGTACATACCACAAACTCTTTTTTTGGATCTGTGATCTTTAAAACTGGAGAATTTGTCAACAACTGCTCAAAATTGGATGCACATTCCTCTATCCATTCAAATTTCTTACCGTTCCTTTGCAACGACATAATAGGATAATCAATATATGAGAATTTATTGATGAACCTCTTGTAATAAATTACTAACCCCATGAGTGATATTACCTCATCCACATTTCTAGTAGTTTCCCACTCCATGATAGCCCTTATCTTTTTTGGAGCCAGTATTATTTCTTCCTTGGAAATAACATGCCCCAAGTAATGTACCTATATCTGAAATAAACTAAATTTACTGAGCTTAGCATGAAACTAATGCTATCTCAGTAATTTTAATATTACTGTTATGTATTCGGAATGCTCTTCCTCTTTCTTAGAATATATAAATATGTCATCAATGAATACAATAACAAAATTGTCTAGATAAGGAAACAACACACTATTAACCAAGCACATAAAGGTAGCTGGAGCATCAGTCAAACCAAATGGAACTACAACAAACTCCTAATGCCCATACGTGGTCCAGAAAGTTGTCTTGCAAATGTCCTCTTCCTTGGTGTGTACCTGGTGGTATCTTGATCTCAAGTCAATATTTGAGAACAATGTTTTTCCTTTCAACTGATCAAACAAGTCATCAATCCTCGGAAATAGATACTTGTTCTTGATAGTTATCTTATTCAACTTTCTGTAATCAATACATAACCTGAGAGTACCATCCTTATTCTTCACAAACAACACTGGTGTGCCCCAAGCCAACACACTTGACCTGATGTATCCCTTTTCAAGTATTTCCTTCAACTAGAGCTGTAATTGCACCAACTTCGATGTGCTCATCCTACATGGTTCCTTCGATGCTGGTGTTTCCCCTATTACCAATTGAATAGAAAATGCCACTTTATTGTGAGGCAACAACTTTGAAATATCTATGGGAAATACATCCGAAAACTGTTGCAAGATCGGGTACCTACTTAATACCTTCACATCCTCATCCTCCTTACCTTTATCACTAGAAATATGCACTGCAAATAACACACACTCTTTTCCACGACTATGTTTTTCTTGCATAGTTGTTGCCATCCTAACTGCTTTTTCCTTCTTCTAATCAATTTTAGTCCCCAGTTTCCAAATTTTCCTGGACCACCAACTTTGGCATTGGTCCAAATTTATCTGGCGCCCTGCTAAATCTATCATTTTTTCCAAGTTAAACCAAAACTTTGGCTGAGCATAACTCCCACATATGAACTTGGATTGAGGCATCATTTGTACCATTGGATTCCTTATGATGAACTCTTTGATATGGTCTTGGTTTTGCTGCAATCTATGGACTTGTACTTTTGGGCCATTAGGGATCCACTTGGATCAGTTAGACTATAGGAGAATCGAGCACACTAATAGTAGGAAGGCATGTCCTAATGATATTTTAGAAAGTGTTTGATGTCGGTAGGTCTTGATAGCAATGGTAAAGAGTTTGTAGCTAGGTGGATAATGTTCACCCAAACATCTTCTAGTTGTTCAACATGAATGAACCTTGACATACCAACCAAGGTTCAAAATTGAAGTCAGCATTGCCCTTCAAGAGCTCTACAGGCTGTCATAGAAGGGCATACAATTATTTCTCAATGAAAATTAAAATAAAAAATTATTTTTCAAATTTGAAATAAAAGTTATTTTAGATATTTTCAATTGAAGGGTAAATAAACTTTTCATGATATGTAATACTGATCATTACTTTTATAGTTTTTCCTTTTTTTTGCTATGTATCATGACAATTAAAAAAAGAATGTTGATCATTTTTTGATAGTTCAAAAAAATTAATGTTATTATTTTTATAAAATAGAATTTTATTGTCAATGAGTCTATGCGCCCTTGTATCACCTATTTACTAAGATTACATCTTACTAGTGGGCATTCAATATAAAAAGCTTTGGTTATGATGAATCCTCTTACTCTCACATAAAGAAGAAACAATTGCAATTAGAATTAGCTCCCCATCCTCTTGCTATTTGGGTTTACAAATGGTATCTACCATCTTCCATGGCTACACCTACATATTTTCTTTATGCCTACTTTTCTTGCTTGTATTTATTGTTTGCTTTGTTTGTTTGTAGTTATTATCTACTCTTCTTCCTTGGATATATATGAATAATACATGCATGTATTCTTCATGCCTACTCAATATGAAGACACAGAAAATGGATCAAAATTGATTAAATGCAAGTTTGATTTCTTTATATCCTCATAAATCCAATGCAGAATAATTAATATTCAATTTAAATATTTGTTTGTGTGGACAAAAAATAATGTTATTTTGTGTCCTCTTGCAGAGTGTGTTTTGAATAATGATGCACATGTGTGGCAATCATTAGGGCTATAATTTTTTTAGAAAAATATTCTAGTAAGTTATATTCCTTTTAGGAGATGTTGTATTGTTGGAGGTTTTAAATAGATGTTTTTTATTGGACATTGCAATGATATGTTTAAAATAAGACTTCTTTTATTGGATACTGCAATGATATGTTTAAAATAAGACTATGTTTTGATTTTCGTAAAAAAATCATTGTAATTGTTTGAATGATTTGACCAATTAACCAAAAACAATTTCATTGTATTTGAGGAATCACATCTAGGGGATTAAAGAATAGATGGTCCTATTGAATTCCCCCCTATAATTACTATTGTATCTAAGGAATTACATCAAAGAATAGATGGTCCTATTGAATTTCCCCCTATAATTATTATATAAATTATATTACTGGTGAACCAATGTTGCATATGTGTGTTCTTTCAGGTATATCTAAAGTTTTGAGAAGAAAATAAGATTCTATGTTTGAGGTCTGAACAACTTAATATAAAAAGGTGTGGTGTGTGAAATATTTATCAAAAATTAAATTGTTTTCCCATGGCGTCATCATAGGTGCTTGATAGAGGAGGGCATGATCAACGAGCGCATAAAACAGAGGTTGCATCTAATTTAATTGCAATAAGACATTCTATGACCCATTGCTCATAAAATAATAAAAGTTTACTTACATTAACAAATTAACATTTAGTAATAACAAAAAAAACTTTCAATGTGGAGCACTAAAATATACTGTAATTTTCACGTTAATTTTATATCAATGTTATGTAGAGAGATAAAGTATGAATGTAAAAGAAATTAATTTATAATTATATTTTATATTTTAGATATTCAGGGTTAACACATTGCATTTTAAAATAATATTGATATTACAATTCAAAATGGAGGAGATGTGTAATTCATCATATGTTCAATTAACATATGGTATTTCAAATTAGATATTTCACTTTCAATTGCTTTACTTCTCAAGTTGATACAAAATTAAGGTGGAAGTTGAAGCATTTTATTCGTGATTAACAGTGATTTTTTTTTAATTGCTATTTTTGTAGACCCAAAGACACTTTCCAACCTAGTATGGTAGAGATGTTGTAATGTAATAATCCTAAAAATAAAAAATAATTCTACATAAAAACATTTTTACTCTATCAAAATAAAGTAAAAATAATAAATTAAAGGTTAAAATAAAAATAACTTCATAGTACTCACCTATAGTATGAAAATTTAAATACCCAAAATATTGACTCATGGTATTAATGTGGAATATAATTTATTTAAAGAGTGAAATTAAACCAGCCTAACTACTTTAAAATGTTCATGTAAATTGTTAAACAAAATAATAAACATACAAACTAACACAATTTACTTATAATATCTAAAATAACATTCTTAATATATATCCAAATTAAAAAAAAATATGCAATTCATTTAGTGTTCATCTTAATTAAAAAATATTAACATATGATTTTTAATTTTATATGTATATATATATAAATTTATTTCAAAATCCTTTATAAAAATATATGTAAAATTTCTTTAACTATTTATTAATATAAATTCATTTTAACTCAGACCAAAAAAAAATCAAATCACTTCGTATACAAATGTTTCCTCAATTTTTACAGAACTTTCGTGAGACGGTCCAACTAAACAACGCGTAGCATCGGTCGCAGGCTTTGATGGCAATATTCATTGACCGGCATCAGTACGGCGATGGAAAAAATGGGGGGGGGCACGTGGATGAAATGCCCATTGACAATAGAGAAGACAGTGAATTACACGCAGCTTTACCCCCGAAAATATGGCACAGGAAAGCGTGTTGACTCTAACTTGTGGATAATGCGATCAGTGATCAAATTTGAAGGACTAGGCTTAATTTCAATTGGAAGGGCATATATTCATCTAACCCTTCTACAATGAAAAGTTCAAAAAAAAAAAATATTATTCAATTGACAACAATATATTATCTCTACATTTCATTTTGAATTAAATTTATTCCAACAATTATTCTTAAATTATTTATCATGAATCTATATTATGTAATAGATATGTCTCAAAAACTTAAATGACCACTTAACCAATAACCAACTTCTGTAATAATCTACTCTATCAAGGTAAGTACTTTTGATTTCTACCTTTTGTTTTTACTACCATTTCTAGACCTACTTAGTTTAGATATTTGGTTGAGCACATTAACTTTTATTTTCAAAGATGTGGATTTTGTATTTAAATGGCTTGCTTATGAAACCTTTTGGCTTCATTTTAATTTAATGGCAAATAACATATCCTAAAAGAACTATAGTGTTTTTACTTTTAATGGGTTATAGCCTAGAGAGTCTAGGAGGAAGTGTTTTTTGTCTTTTATAGTTTACAGTGCATGTACCCAGCTTATGGTATCCATTGAATCCTTGCCTGCCCCATGTGCTTGGTACTTCTAAAATCAATTCTCTGTGATTTTAATGGATTCTTAGTATCAAGATTGGACTTGATTCTTAATATTTATTACCTCTTCTATATAATTCAAATATGAAAGATAGATTTTCTTTATAACAACCAGATATTGAGCATGAATATTAATATCTTGAAATTGATGACAGATATTGGGCACTGCTATTTTGAAATTGATGCCTTTTCATTTGAACTAGTATTATCTTGGAGCTAAATCCTCAAGGGATATGCCACATTATTTTCAATAAGTTTGCAAATTAGGAGGTATAGCATAGATGATATTCAAAAGAAAGATTACCTATAAATCAAACATGCATCCAACTAATGCTAGTGCATAATGAGGGAAAAGGCTATCACATCCACCTGGTAATTGTGTCATCATGTTAGTATGTCCTCAAGGATGTAACTCCTTTCCAAACCATGCAGGTCAGAGTATATTTTGGCTATGATAACAGGCCAACTGTGGCCAATTTAAAAGTATCCCAGAGGTACAATGTGGATATTTTGATATAACAACCATTATTTGAAAAGATAATAAACTTATTACCTTCATCAATGTATCAACCCAAAACATCTTAGGGGATGACAATCATGTTACACAGATTTCACAGCTAATAATAAACCTCTTAGCTTCTTCATTTTATCAACCCTAAACAGCTTAGGGGATCACAATAGTGTTATAAAAATTTCACAAGTCTCTCTGCCTCAAATCTCACTCAAACATTTTTGGTAATAGTGAAATCATTATTTTTTCTAATCAAAGTACTCTTAGAGAGACCCTCAATCAATGAGAAAGATAACATGGTTCATTATTTTTAATCACAATAACTTATATTTTGGTTTTACATATAGCTTTCTAGAGATTCTACCTTTTGGACTTGGCTAGATATAAGCATGAGATCATTGTGTGACTCAAATGGTTGTTTAATTCCTTGTAAGTTAACTAAGCTTCTTTGTTCTTATATTTTTGCCATCTTGTAAATTCAAAATGAAAATAAATGGTTTCTCCTCAAAGTTTCCTAAGAATATTTGTTTGGAACTTCATCTACAGATACTGAGAAGAGCAATGTGCCTTTGGATGTGGCATCATTGTTGGGGAACTTAGTGTGCAATGAATCCCAAAAATATGGAGATTTTGAGGAAGGAAAACTCACTCGGAGAATGCTAGATATTCTTAGCAAGTCAAGGGAGGTGAGAGATTAATATGACAATGATACCATTGTTCATGATATTTACTATGCACAACTGTTTTCAAACCTAGATAATGGTGCCCATAAAATGAGCAATAGAAGCTGATATTAGCAAGTTCAGTACCCAAATTAGTGATGTTGAGCTTCAACTTTAGTCAAAACATGTTTAACAAATAACAAATATATTTCTTTTCAAAGCAACATCAAAACAATTTAATATAAATTTTCTACTTAAATGTTTCACCATTTCGGAAATACATTGTATAAAGAGTTCTCTTTGTTCACTTCTATGCCAAATAACCAAAAGCAAAAGCACAATCAAGAGTTCAAAAAGTGTATAGTTCAAAGAGTGTATAATATAGTCTCTACTATGTTCAAAATCATAAATTTACACAATTGGATTCCTTTTAAACAATTGAATAGTTATATTAAAGGTTGAAATTGACACAATAATAGCTCACTAGTGATAACTTCACACAATTGGCTTCATAAATAAATATGCTAAACAAAAATTAAAGCAATCTCCTCCCTTCAAACAACAAAAAAAACAATTATTTTTAAAGAAGAAAAAAACCTTCATATATTAATGATTTTTATATTTCAAACAATAATCACTTACTAATGATAACTTTACACAATTGGCTTCCTAAATAGATATACTAAACATAGAAATTGACACAATCTCCTCTCTTCCAACCACCAAAGCTAACCTCCGACCAAAAAGCAATTATTTCTAGACTAGGTTATTTCTTTAAGTTATATACCCTATCGTTTTCTTGCGATAACTTTCTTTTCACCGGGATTTACTTACTCTTGACTTAATTCACGCAGGGTTTTCAATAGCAGCCTGCTGGGTGATTTCAAGCAAGGTAAATCAGTCTTTTAATCTGCTTTTCTTAGTTTCTTCCGTTCATTCAACAATTAGTAAGGGATGTCTTCTGATGTTTAACGTTTCGGGGCTTTGAAGGAGGTATTTGCTTCACCGTTCAACTGGCTAGGTTTTATGAAATGCATTTGTCGACTATGTTTTACTGCTACAATTTCATAACCTCTCTGTCGTTTTTGTCATATGTACCTTGTTCCACCGTAGAGGTTTTTAGGTTTTGGAGAAGAGTCCTCCAGCTTTAGTTCTTTGGATATTGCGACAATATAAGTTCTGTATTATTTATTATGGCATCATTTTCGTTTACCTTAGCTTTCTTTGTTTTGAGGGCTTTGCCCTGTTGAACAATTTTACATGCAATTAAAGAGTCCGCGATATATTTTATTACTCTTGGTTGCCGATCGAATTCTCGGTCCAACCTGAGAGGAAAATTCCTGAGTGCGACAGGGTTTAATGTTATCTAAATTTTGCAAATGGATTGCTAATGGACTCTTGTATCTTCAAATAGTTATATCATTCGGTCCTCTTTTTAAGTACAACTTTACTTCTATGATTATAAATTACAAACTCAATGTTTTCTAATATTATACAACAGTGTCATTTTGGATTTCTTTACTTGATAATTCGCGTTAGGCTTAACTATTTTCGAAGAGGCTCATTTTTCTTCTGACCTATAACTGAGTTTATTTTCTGCAATTTTTACAATAAATGATTCAATGTTTACAATGGCAGATGTTTTATGGGTTTTCACTACGTAAGCTTTCTCTATAATTTTTATATGTGTCCAGTCTTTTCAAGACAGAGGTTTTATCCCTATTATTCCTTTTGTCATTTTATCTGCTTAGTTCTAGTTTAATAGGGATGTCTAAACCATCCGAATGTTAAGTTGTTTCTCTGCAACTCATTTTGTCCTAGTATATCATATTTTAAACAGATTAACAACCAGTTTTGGGTCCAAGGTTTCAAATATGGACCTAGAACTAACAGTTTTTCTGATATTTACGTCGTGTAGATATTTTCTGTTTTGCTCTTCCTGATTACACTATTCTTTCTTGGACCAAAGCAATAAATTTAATAAATGTATTTTTACACAATCAACATAATATTAATTGTTCTGCTATAATTTATTAGATACTTTAAGAAAAATACAGATAAATATAACTACAACAATCTCTGTGTAAAAATCATCATTTTCTTATTTAAAGAACATTTTCCATATTAAATAGAATATTGTCTAAACAATGTTTCTAGTTCTTAATTTTTCTCCAGTCTGTTTACTTATCTCGCTTCGAAGCGTGCTGATGATGTCCTCCCTATCATGAGAGAGGCGATTACGTCCTCATCTCCCCCCGTGCTCCACACCTGAGATGAGTAGGTTGATAGAAAATTCCAGAAGAGGCCTCAAGACCCCTAGTCTAGTACTCTTCTTTTTCAGGATTCAGGAACACTGAGTGTTTTCCACTGGCCACCACCAGCTCAGGAATTGGCACTCTCTTCCTTCCTCTCCTTTCTATGTTTAGTCACAGAACCCCTTTTCCTCACTAGGATGCACTTTTTATCCCCAAAGGAATGGTAACTGTTTTTAACAGTTTATGTTCAACCACCCTTAGTTCTTGGAATACATTTATCATGAGTCTTCTTTTAATTTTATGGAACCACAATCCATAATTAAATTTTATTTCCAAAACAGAATTAATTTATGTTCATCTTTCGTAATCCTTTTCTCAAAAAATAAATAACATAACAATTTAGTTTGCACTTAAACCAGCTGTCACATTTTTCCACCATTTTAATTTTTTTATTTAGTGAGTTATAATATTTGAAAGTTTTTTATGCAGTAAAAGTGGATGAATAGATTTTTTTTATTTATTTAGTAGTTTATATTGTTTAAATTTTTTCTATTCTCTCATGAATAAAGCTGTTGTTGATGAATTTCAAACATTTAATTAGTGGTGTCTGTAATAGCTACTTTGTGTCTTTTCTTCTTAAAGGTGTGTTTCAAATATTATTGAGAAAGATTTTCCGGTATTTACATTTTTTTATCCAATGGGTTATAATGTTTATTTTCCATTTAGTGGGTTATAGCGTTTAGAGTTAGGTATTTTGTACAGTAAAAGTGGATGAATAGATATCTTTTTATTTAGTAAGTTATGATGTTTAAAGTTTTTACATTATTTAAAATATTTTATTTGATAGGTTATAAGCTTTAAAATTAAGCATCTTGTACACTAAAAATGGATGAATAGTGTTTTATATCAGCATTAAAAGTAAATGATTAATAATGTTTTACATCAGCATCAAAAGTAAATTTTAGTCTAAAGGAAATATACCAGAGTTTTGTAGAGTGCTTTCATACCATTTTTGGTTCTATAAAAGTGTTGAATTCAGTGTAAGGCATGGATTTGAGTTTTCAATGAGCGAGCATTCATACCATTTTGAGTTTTCAATGAGCCGGCGTTCATACCCTTTTTGGTCCTATAAAAGTGTTGAATTTGCATATGGGAAAAGTGAGTTGTGGAAAAAAAGGGTTGAAATCTTGAATCTTCTATTTATTTTGTAAATGTTTTTGTTCAATAATATAAGTATTAAGCTTTTGTGTTCACAGTAATTTTTTAAGTGTATCTTTTCATTTGGGAAAAGCGAGTTGTGGAAAATAAGGGTTGAAATAATGAATCTTGGATTCATTTTGTAAATGTTTTTGTTCAATAATATAAGTATTAAGCTTTTACGTTCACATTTATATTATGATTATTTTTTTATATAGTGTTATGTTATTAATATGTCAATTATGTTTATATTATGATAATTTTTTTATACAGTGTTATGTTATTATTCTCTCAATTATTATAGTTTGTAATATTGTATTTTTACATATAGATAAATTAGTGCATGATTGGTTACCTCTCAAATTGGCATCAAACTCATAGTTCTTCATATTTCCCCCAGTTGCCTATTGGCTTTTAGAGATTTGTATGACTTCATATATTCTCTAATTTTCTCACCTTAGAGTTTTGTATGGCATCATGTATTCTCTAATTTGTTCAGCTTGTGCCTCCCAAATTGGTATTAGAGCAAGATGTTGTAATTTTCCCGGTATGCTCTTAGTCTTGTAGTTTATATTAAATGCATGCATGTGAATCATAAGCAATATGAATTTTTTATTTCTTTTTAAACAATGTCAAAATTTGAGCTTCACCATATAATTTGAAACTACAAATAATTGAACATTTGAACTCATGACCATATCGTAGTTTGTAATATTTTTTCTTAACAATAATATGGTGGAGTGGTGGTGGCTCTACCTTAGTGGTAGGGCACCCCACCACCTTACTTCCTTTGATATTAGTGGTGGTTAAAAGTGGAAACACTACACTTTTGGGGGCACATTGATTAAAGAGAAGGGATTTTCCACCCATGAAGTAATGCAATAGTGACCAAGGAGTAGCCCAAAATTGACCATAGTTTAAGGTGAAGGGGGATCTATTGCTTTCGGAAAAGCATGAGTTAAGGTGTGAGTGAAAGGGCTAGGGGAGGTTACATTTTGTGTAGTGGGTGGTGTGATGGATGGGTGATGGTTTATGGAGGATCACACATAGGTTGGAGGTGAGAGCCCTGATGGAAAGAAGGCTCAACAGTGGTGGCATTAGAGTTTTTTACCATCACAGTGGAAAGGAGGAGCCTAATAGCTTTAGGGAGGCTGGGGAGTTTAGGGTTGAGCAATAATAGGGCTTGGAGTTGGAGGAGGGAAGGTCGTGCCATGGCGGGGATGGGATATTGCCATGAATATGGAGAATGGAGAGGGGCCTCAACCTTTAGCTTGGACCTAGAGCACATTAATGGAAATCTCTTAGCAATACCTTTTCAATTGCACCAGCAAATTGATCCATGTTGATTAGGCTTTTAACATTATCCAGGAATATCTTATGTTAAATGTTGATTTGTGTATCATGGGTCTCACAAGAGATTATCTATATAAAGCTTGCCACTTAGTGATACAATGTTTGATCAAGGGAAATTAAGCACCACCACAAAGTATCAACGAGTAATTTTGTAATTTCAACTCACATATATAATTTGAGGCTACTAACTAGTGATTCACCTACCCTAAAACCTTGGCATGCAAGATGCCTAAACTACACCCTCAAAACCAATTTAAATACTTGTGATAGCCTTGAGTGGGCCATTAAATGTTGGAATGGCATAAATGAGGTTTCTTTGTAATGATATTGAGGTAAGATACGCATCTTGGAAACTTTAATTGGTTATTGTGATGCCCATTAACACCACTTTTTAAACTATAAACCTCTACCACCAAACTATTGCCCTAAAAAAAGTCCAAAACCTTCAAAATTCCATCTCAATAATTAGGGGTTGAAACCAAGCATGTGATATACTGTTGGAAATATCTCAAAATAACCATACATTATAATGAAGCCTAATTTTCTCTCTAGGTTGGATTTAGAATAAAATCCTATCATAAAGATATAAATATGGAATTTGGTCACTTAATAGATGGACAACTTGTGCCCTTTGTAGACTAGGCATACAAATCAGAATTAGGAAACTTATGGCTCATTGGTCCAACTCATTTCAATAACAATAGGTTACAACCACTAAATGTTCTAAAAAGTGAATATATTTTATTTTATATTCTATGAACCCCCAACTCACATGAAATCCACCTAATGAATAGTGAAAGGGGTTAACATTGAAATTTGAACTGATCAACATTGACATGTACTTTGTTAATATGTGTGGGTTTCGGGACTTAAAATACGCCATATATTACATCCCAAAATACCAAAATATTGTGAGCCAAAAACAAGCCAAACAAGGCAAGAGTGAATACAATTGTATGTTGACAAGATGTTATTAGTCATTCTGGAATTAATGACTACCATGGACATATCTTTAGGGTGATAATAAGCTAGGGAATACTATCAATTTGAAAGTAAATCCCCTACTAACCCACACTAATTGATGAAGGCCTTTCTAATCTAAAACCAAAACACTAAAATCGCCTTTAACTAAGACCTAGTGAATTAGTAGAGTCTATTGCTACTATTTAATGCATGATAAGCCACTATGAATGTGAAATAACTAATTGATTTAGCTATCTAATACTATTTAATGGGTCAAGAGCCATAATGATGATGATATTTAGCACCTCCTTTGTTTTGAACCAAAGTTTGAAAGACTACTTGAAGCAACACTCCTACTATATAGGGAAGACATACTATGTGAAGCATCATGTTTAGACCAAAACATATTTTTGGGATAAACGTTGGATTCTCATCTAGACTTCAAGCAACCATGAAAATCTGTTGCCTCAAAAATACATATCATAGCTTATAAATTTCCCTTCATCAATCCTTAGGAAATCAACAACCACTTGTGCTCCAATGCAGATTGGAAGAGTCAAAAGGCCTATTTTCCTCTATGGGAAGCTTAGTGGGAAATTCTCTGGCTCAAAAGGAGTCAATAAGAATCCCCCTATCTCCAACATTCAATTTTTATCAGCTATCCTTTCAAAATATTTTAAGCATTATACTTACTTTCAAGAAAACACTTTCTTGCACATGCATAAGTCATATTCATGACAAATATTTTTCATTAACATGCATAACCATAACTATTTACACTTACAATATTTTAACTATTATATGCAATACCATACTTTTAATGCATTTAATCCAAATGAAAAATTACAGAAATATGGAATGTCCCTCATGAATAAATATTATAAAAGCATGCATATTCATCCTCAATCTCACATGCAATAAATATATGCTTAAGGATTATAAACACATGCCTTTTCATGCATAAATAACATGTGAGCATACAATTACAAAGCATGTCTTCCAATCCATATTTCAAATGCAATACATATATTAAATGGTGAATGCATTTTTAGGGGTCAACTTTATTTATGAATGCAAAAATGATCGCCATCATCACTATTGTATTGTCTTAATGCAATGTATTACCATATCCAACTCAAATTTATGTTATCAACCTCCAATCCAAAGCATGCATACTATGTCATAATTCTCCATGCCAAGGTTTTCAATGAACATTCCAAAACATTCCAAGAGGAATTAATGCATACAATAAATTTCAAAGACAACTTTACATCCATGATAATCCTCAATGTATTTCAACTCAATACATTACTTAATGTTTTTTTTTTGGTAATTATATTATGATGAAATTAAATAGTTATTGTGCTAATTACCCAACTCTTAAGCATGCACAAGAGTTGGAAATTCTATGAACAAATATAGAAATGGTCTTGTTAACCTTTAATAGAATAAAATGGAAAATAAATGCCTCTTCTTGTCTCTTCTTGTGGTGTTGGTAATTGTAATCTACATGTAGCCACATCTATTTGTTCTTCAAGGTAATAAATGGACCAAAATACCTTAGAGAGAATTTACAATATTTAACTATTAATGAATAATTTATTTTAAACAAAATTAACCATGTAGTATTTTCAAAGAATTTAACATAGTTAAATAATTTTACGCAAAAGAATCATAAAAAAATATATCCAAGAAAATAATATGGTTATATTATCAAAAAACAATCATATAAAAATATTTTCAAGAAAATAACATGGTTAACTTTTATCCTAGTCTCTACTTACAAGAATTCATGAAATATTTTCAAAAAAGTAAACATAGTTTACCTATGTCTTTGTGCACAATATTTCATGAAATACTTTTCCAAAAAATTAATATAATTAATATATCCCTCAAAAAGTATGGTCGACTAACTTCTTCACAGCTATTCACAATATTGTCCTTGGAAGTTCCTCATGGTAGCATGCAGAAGAGACTGGAATATTTCCTCAACCTCATCAACTAGCCTCGGATATGTTAAATACCAAATATTATGGCATCCAAAATTTGCAAAGATGGATTTATTCTCACCTGATGACAAATCCATTACTTTTAAAGCTACCCACATGCCTGCTCTATTCATCAACATCACATTCATCTTTGTACACAAAAATTTTTCTCTATATAAATCTTGCAAATTGAGTACCCATCTGCCAATGTAACATAGGAAAACGTGGAAGATAAATTGAGTTATAAAAGAAGTGGCTATGGAATAATCACTGAAACCTTAGAAACCCTAACATAATCAAAATACCTCAAACAAATTCAAATCTCAACTGATAATGAATGCACTTTCACCACTGCATGAATACTTATCATGGCTCGAAGTTACTATGCAACCATTATAACCAACGAGCCCATCCAAAATTGATTCTAATGTCAAGAAACATTATATGTTCAAGGGAAATGTACCTATCATGGTAGTTGTAAGCCACTAAGAACCCTAACACATTGTAGCATGTTAAGGGAATGATCACATGTCAAACATACTAAAAATATAATGTTTTCATATTATATAAATGTTAAACATTAATACGCAATTCTATGGATATTACAATTAGTCCCTTAAAAACTTTATCTAATTTCATGTTGGAGTGAATAGGCAAATCAATGAAGGCCCAACAATTTGTTTGAAATTGGTTTTCAATCCTTTCTCTTTAATTATAATACTTTTTTTAGGGTTTTGACATTTAAAAAAAACTTATATGTGTGCGTTAATAATTGATTCTGAAAACACATGATGGCCTAAATTATAGTATTCTGAATGAGTATTACTTCCAATTGTACTGAAATCGGCCTAAAACCTCCTAAAAAAATTGAATACTAGTCTTTGAACTTTTAAACATTATTATGCCTAAAATTTCCTAACAATAGCTAAAGTGCATAGATTAACTAAGCCAATAATAATAACTTACATCGACATACATCAATTTTTTATTCAAAATACTCTTTAATATTTTTCACACATTTCCAATCAATATTTCATTTAGGAAACCTAACTTTAAGGATTACTAGGGAAATTTCATTTACATGAGACATCTAGGAGTTCTTAGTCATGCACTAGATATATGAAGCAATGAATTTGGACCCTAATTCTGAACCCATCACCATGACAATGTAGAAGTTCACTAGGAGATCATAACACTTCATTTGGTTAATATTGGGAGTGCAATATAAATGCTAGTGGTTGGTATGATGAAAACCTAATTATTCATAGAGCAATCTCACCACATGAACTAATTCATAGTAAGGTTGTACAAAATATTGGTTAACTGTTTAGTGCCTGGAGCTAAAGAGCTATGAAAACACACATCCAAGTATCTAAACATTTGGTTATACAGAAGTTGGCCCTCTTCAGGGATCCAAAATATGGATCTATCAGAGCTAATAATTTAATATGTGGTTATGAATCAAGGTCATGATGGCTTGACGGCTTAGCCTTGGAGTTGATCATCAATTGAGTATGTAGGAATTTAGGTATTATCAAGAGTGTCACCCTCTCTATACTCATTGTCTACCAAAATTTATGTATTTTTTTAAAATTAATTATTCTTTGTTGATGGAACATTGGCTAAAGATTGACTTGATGTTCAAATTAGAATTTCTTCCACTGGATCCATGTACTTAACCTATGGTGATGAAGTAGATATCATCACAACATTCATCATGTAAGGAATTAATGTGGCGACTATTGATGTCTATGTTTTTCCATACCCATCTTTGTCTTTTCTCTTAGCCCATTGAATTTTTTCAAGGGGCTAATCCATTGTATCAAACTTTATTTGAGGGTTGCATATGTTTTCTATCTTCAAAAGTTTTAATGACAATAAGAATTTGACAATCCTAATCACACTATACAACAAAAAATATTGAAATAACAATCTTTTCTAGTTAATGACACTACTTGGGTACAATGAACCTTATTTTTAAGAGGCAATGTGGTTATACTTTGTTCCCTTTGATTTTATTCCAACGAAATCACACATGTATTATTAACATTTGCATGCTTTTAACATGCAAATATTGTTTTTATAACATATAAATTGGTCTGAAAAACATTAGAAGGAACTTTGTACAAAATATGTGGTCCAAGAATGGGATATGAGATTTATTAAAAGGCTTGGCACACCAATATTGAGTCTCTTTGTCTAATTCATGCTTTGGTTTCAAAATTAGTGGCTTATAAGACACTCTAGATTTCTTCTTAGGCACAAAGGAGGAATTATTGAGGCCATGGTTAGAATTCTTTAGCATTTGGGTGGGATGCCATGGGAAGTATGACATAAACAGTAACCTTAGGTCCTAAACATATATTCTCATGCTTAATCACCATGAATGTGTCCTCATACCACCACATGGGACATGTATGGGTTGCAAGTCCTTGAACCTCATCAAATAATGAAAAAAACTACCTTAGCATCTCATTAAATCTTCTCATGCTCAAGATCCATGAAAATTTCCTTGAACCAACACATAGTCCAACATTATAGGGGTTCTTTATCCTTTAAGTTACATGCACCATTGATTTTTGTACACTAGAAATAGATGTCAAGGAATAAACATGGTTAGGTGGAATTTGAGTTGAATATGAGTACCTTTATAAGGTTTTTTTCATCATGGATTGCTCTCATGTCCCTAACCATTGTCAAGGGAGAGAAACAAGATCATTTTGGTGTGCATGTGCTATATTTTTTTGCATGAGTATCTCGAAGGAAAAAAAAGGAGTTTTTTTGCATTCACTTTTGGTTATTTTAAGCACAAAGTTTTCACTTTTAGTAGTTATGTGTTACATGGAGGTTCAATGCATGATTTTGTAATTATAGTTAAGGAACTACAATTGTATTAAAATCCAAGGATAATGGACTGTGGGTCTATGAATGTTGTAGGATATGCATATTGTATTGTAGCATTCTAAAATAGAATATACTAAAAAATATTCCTGGTTTTCCCATTTTAGTTTTATAGGGTAAAATATCTATGTTAAATGTGTGTGTGTGCATGCACACCAATGCATCTTTTCTATTTTTAACAAAATTTTTCTTGCATCAATTAATTGTACAGGGCTAAAACCAAAAAATGGTATTAGAGAGGTTTGGCTTCAAGGGGACACCTTTATGGCCAAGTGTTTTGGCTCGTGTTTGTGGAAAACCTTGTTAAAGTGGAAAATCTACAATATCAATTATTGTGGTGAAAGGAAATGGTGATCAATTCAAAGATAAATACTGTTAAATTAAATGGCCAATTTTTTGAGTTGTGGAAGCTCAAAATGGAATATCTTTTGGTGGACAAAGATCAATGGATCACTATGGATCCACCTACCATATCATCAGGGATGTTGATAGAATACTGGACCAAGTTGGATGAAAAGGAAGAGAACACAATACAATTATGTCCCTCAAATTTGGTATTATGAATTTTTTTAAGAGATTGTTCAATTAAGAGATTGCAGAACAAGTTAGGGGATTTGCAATAGTTTAAGTCCCTAATGAACAAATTGTTCTTTTGGAAGAAGTTGTATAACTTGAGGATGAAGGATTGAGAATAGATCATATGAATGCCTTCAATACTATGGTAATTCAACTATTATTTGTTGATATTAATATTTATGTTGCATATGTGTATGAGTTTTTTGTGTTCTTTATTAGAATCATGGGATAGTCTAGTTGTTGCCATAGGTAGTAATGCAACTACTTTAAGTTTTGATGAAATAATCTCATCCTTGTTATTGAAAGAGATGAAATGAAAAAATATCGAAAGTTAGAATGCAAATGCCTTATATGTAAGAAGACACTCCTAGGATAGAAATAAAAATATGTCCTTAAGAGGGAGATCTAAATCTCTAGGAAAGCTAGTAAATATATACTAGAGATGTGGAAAAGAAGAGAATTATAAGAAACATTGTAGATCTAAAAGTGTTGCAAAAGGGAAGGGATCCATTCATGCTCCATCGAAAAAATTAAAAACCTCCTTAGATGAAGGAGGGGATGTGTTATTGGCTTGTTCAAGAACACATACATATCATGAGGTGTGATTGGATGAATTATTTGCATTTTTTCATATAAACCCTCATAGGAAGTGGTTTTGTGAATAGGAAATGTATGATGGTGGTGATGTTTCCTAGGATATGAATAAAAAAATAGAATCATAAGACAAGGAAAAGTAAAGTTGGAGCTCATGGATGAAAGGATTAAAACACTCCTTAGTGTTTTGCACATCCCACGATTGTCGCGCACACACACACACACACACAAACACATATATATAAGCAAGATGAGTGATGCATGTGTAAAAATAGTGTTCGAAATGGAAACTTGTAGGATGATTCAAGTAGCAATAATATTACGATTGTAAGGTATCTCCTACCTACTATAGTGGATTCCATGGTTAAACCACAACATAGGGCCTACATAGGAATGTTTCTTAGGCCCACACTAGAAATCATTCTCAGGTCCATCGTTGAGGTTATTTAGCATCTGAGTGGGAATATTCATGTTAAGGTTGACTACTAGATGCATAGTTTAGGGAAATATATAACAAAAGTATTAGACCAATATCAGGCACGAAATCCCCATGAAAAATAACTTTAATCTCTTCCAATTGATACAATAGTTTGGGCATGGAAGGAAAAAGAAAGAAGATTGCAAAAGGATCAAGAAAAAATAAATGTGGCATAGATGTTGTAATTTGTCCACTTGAGGATATCATGAGATTAGACAGAAAAAAAATCACAAATGAAAATTTGTCCTTCGAAAAATCAGTTAATATATTATGAAGAAACAATTTCCATGTTTATTTTTTATAATATATTCTCTCTATAGGGATAAAAATCTGTAGGGAAGAGGAATATGTTGAAGAATTTCTCATACATTGGTGGAAAATTTAGAGCAAAGTGTTGAAATCCCTACCTTCAATAACTTCATGGGGCATTTGGTTAGCTAGAAATGGAGGGATATTTGAGAACATGGATATCCTTCCTACCCAATGTGCCTCCCAGGTTAAATCCATTTTTGCATATTTGAAATCCGATATGCAAACCCTTGTAATGAGACACTTATCACGGGTTAAAATTAACAAAATATGAGCTTGTGGGTACTTGGACAGTGGAAGTCAAGGTAATCTCCCCAAAAGGAGGAGTTGGTGGTACTATTTTCCTTAATGGTACACATAAAATCCAATTTAAGGTACAAACAATATTATAGAATTACTTATTTTGAAAATCCTCTCAAAATTGGTTGCTCAACTAGGAGTATAGAAATTATAGATAATATAAATGTTTATTGACTCAATCAAAGTAATCAATTAAATGAATGGCTAGCATAGAATGACAAATATGATTTTAAGCCTTATACTTAATGTAGTAAAAGCTTTATTATATATATATTCCTAACACTATCTAATTTGGACATATTGCAATGATTTTAATTAAAAAAATATCATTTGTCTTAAAAAAATATTACATTAATATAATAACTTAATTAAAAAAATAGCATTTCTCTAAAGTATTATTATGTTATTAATATAGTAATTTGCTATAATAATATTTTTTTTTCAATGTCAATTTGAGAACCTGTGAGACAACAAGGTTTGTAATAAAACTGCATGTGTATCCTTAGGAAACTTAAACTTCTAGAGCTATACATAATTTTATCACTCTTTTTATAGAACAAAATGTGTGATAGAAAAACACTCATATTTGATACTTTTATCACTCTTTTTATCTTATAAGATGTGCAGCTTGGTGATGAAATATCTTTAAAAAATTTTGGAGAAGGATGAGCAAAAGAAAAATACTTTTATAATTTATAATATTAGTATTCAAAGCAATGCACCCTATTTTCTTCTCCTCATAAAAGCTACCCTCTCCCTAGTGAGTGAAAAGCCATGGTTAGGTCTTAAATGTACAAGAAAAAAATAAACAACATGAATGACAAGAGGTTCCCCAAAATTGCTTCCGAGTCTATGGATTATCACTAACGGCTCATCCTAGGATGACATAAGAGGCTAGGTCTTCGCTAAAAATATCACTACATTTGAATTAAAACACCTATCCTAAACCAAAATTTAAATTCAATTTAAAAATATTTGTTACAATATTGATGTTCTCCTTTGTCATCAATATATTACATTAATTAATTAAAAGGGCAACTATATGAATTAGAACACTAGTAAACTTCCATCCACATCAATCATTAAAGGAAACCCTTGGCAAGGGTTTTTATGGAGGTGAGTTGCATTTGAACAACTGGGTAAAATCAAAGAATTTACCTTTAAAATTTTTAGACATTCCTAATGATGAATGTTTTTTTGCATCAAACATAAGAAAATTTATCTTAAACATTAAACAAGACTATGTATTAAGGGAATTTCCCTTTTCTTTATCCATGAAAAAGTTATGAATATACCCAATTGATGATGATGATGGTGGTGGTGGTTACCGTCCGTTAAGACTAATGCGTGTCTATCGGACCTTAAGAGTGGAGAAAGAATCTAAGTTTAATTCTTCAAAATCTTGTTTCTATGGTCAAAGAGAAGGAAAATAAGTGCCCCAAAATCAATATAGGTGGGTTGACTCATATTACATCCATATAAATATTTTCATTTGTTAGGAAATATATTTAATCATATCCATAGAAATATTTTCAAATTTATCATATTCACTTAAGTAAATAAGATTTCTTATCAATATTTACTTAACCTTAAAATTTATGTAAAAATTGTTTAACATAAATATAAATTTAAATAGTTGAAGTTTCAAGTTTAATTTCAAAAAAAACTTTGCACATTCTCTATATTCAATTAAATAAACATATTTAATGAAATTGATTCTTCTACAAAGTTTAGATAGGCCTATTATTGAGGTGGTTAATTTTCCTATAAATTTAAAATTAAACAAATAAAATTAAAAGTAAAGACAACGATGGATTAAATGCCTCTCTACCCATTCAATCTCCCTTCGAATTATTTAGAAATATACTGGTTCTATCAAATCTATATGAAAGTACAACGTCACTCAAAATAAAGGAAATTAAAATATTTACAGATGATTATGATGGGTTTTCCATTGTAAAAAAATTGTGGACGGTGTTAGTTCTTTTTTATTTCTGGTCATTTAATATTAAATTACATCGGCCCTCTTATTACCAAAAATTCAAACTCTGAAGATTACCTGTCAAGCATTCTCTCTAGCTATGTGAAGATTTAGGGTATGCAACGCGTAATTGTACAGCTGGTAAATTGTTTGACTAAATGAAAAAAAACTTTTGAAAAAATATTTTGCAGTTGGTAAATTGTTTGACTAAATGAAAAAAATCTTTTGCGGTATCCAACTACACTGAATCATTACATGGGACATTCCAAAACCCTAGCACGGTCATTAGTTCTTTAAACTCTAGGGTATGCAACGCGTAATTGTACAGTTGGTAAATTGTTTGACTAAATGAAAAAAACTTTTGAAAAAATATTTTGCAGTTGGTAAATTGTTTGACTAAATGAAAAAAATCTTTTGCGGTATCCAACCACACTGAATCATTACATGGGACATTCCAAAACCCTAGTACGGTCATTAGTTCTTTAAACTCTAGCACTCGAGTTTTGTATAGCCCCCCTGCTTTGGATTAGGATTCCATCAGAAATACACTGGTAATGGGACCAAGATTTCGTAAACAGTTAATTAGATATTAATGTGGATTGAAAGGCCACAATTGAAAAGCAACTGAGCCCTTTGGGAAAACAACATGGGACCCTTTGGGAGAACAAAGGCGTTGTGTTCCCTCAAGTCAAGTCGACGTTCTGTCAAGTCGCTTCCCAGCGGCGTTGTACAGAGGTTTTACCTAGTCCCTTTGATGTTTCAAAAATTTTATTTAACAATTAAAAAAAATTACTTTCTACACAATGTCAAATTGCAGAGTCGAATATTACAAATATTACTTAATTTATTTGCTGTACCAAAAAACCGCGTAGATATGTCATTCCAACGTCAAGTCCATGGTGATTCTCCAAGATTAGGTGGAAAGTTTAAATTTTTTGTTTTTTCGGTGGTTCATATTGCATAAAGTCAAGCATCTTGTATAGTCAAAGTGGATGAATAAGATTTATTATTATTATTATCTATTTTTTTTTTCTTTAGGTGAGTTATTATGTGGAAAGTTATCATCTTGGACAAGGTAAGTTGATGAATATGATTTTCCATTATCAATAGTATTTTGTATTTCTTTAATGGGTCATTATGTTGAATGTTAGGGATTTTGTACAACAAAAATGAATGAATAAGATTCTCTACTATCTAAAGTTTTTTGTTTGTTTTTGGTGGGTTATAATGCATAAAATTAGGCATCTTCCATTGTAAAAGTGAGTAAATAAACTTTTTCACTATATCAAGTTTTTTGGTTTTTTCCATTGGTAGGTTATAATGCATAAAGTTATGCATCTTGTGCACTGAAAGCTAATGAATAGTGAAAGTATGTGAATGAAGTCTTCACAAGGAGTCTAAAAATGTAAATGTTGAATTCATTATGGGGATCTCGAATTTGACTATAAGTGTATCTTTGAATATTCAAAGAATGAGTTATGGAGACAAATTCTTGAAGTTTGAGTCTTGGCATCATTTTGATGATATTATATTTCATAATAAAAGTATTAAGTATTTGTGTTCATATTTATGTTATGTTAACATTTTTATATGACGTTATGATAACATAATATTTTATATATTCTTATGTTATTATTTTCTCAATTATATTATGTGACATAATTTTGTTTTATTATAATTTTGCATATATAGTTTTACTATACAAATAATTTAGTATGTTAAGTTTTATTTTTGGATTCAAGTTATCTTCTTAAATTGATATCAAAGTAAAATGTTGTAATTTTCCTACTTGGTTGTTGCCTTGGGAGTGGAATCAAAACTATATGTTTTAATCAGACCTATGTGTTTTAATGTTTCCCCATTCTAATCTATCAAACTGATACTTTTTCTCTTTTCCCTAATTCTTGTTTGGTTTTTAAAGTAGTTTTGTATTGTTTCATATATATTACCTAATCCATTCGCTTCATGTTTCGTAGGTTGGTATTAAAGCTAAATGTTGTAACTTTCACGGTCTACTATATATATATATATATATATATGCGCAAAATGAAATTTGAAGTTTTTATTACTTTTAAACAATATCAAATTTCAGTTTTACTATATAATTCAAATTTATAAATAATTGAACCTTCAAACTCATGACCACATCATAGTTAGTCATAATTTTCCCTTGCAATAATTTAGTGCAATGGTGATAGCTACACCTTAGTGGTTAAACACCCCACCACCCTACTTCCTTTGATATTGGTGGTGGTCGAAAGTTGAAACAATACACTTGGGGGTATATTTGTATGGAACCACGAACTTACATCGAACCACCTACTTAATAGTAAAAAGGGTTGACATTAAAATATGAATTGGTCAACATTAACATATATATTGTTGATATGGGAGGGTTTTAAAATTCAAAAATAAGTCAAGTATTTTCTCACCAAATGCCAAAAAATTGTGAGCCAAAAATAAGCCAACCAAGGAAAGATTGAATTCAATTGCATGTCAACAATATACTATTAGGAATTGTGACATCAATGACTACCATGAACATTTTTTTAGGGTGATAATAAGTAGTGGAACAATATAAATCTTAAATCATTTACCCCTAATAACTGATTTTCAGTGAGAAAGGCTTGAAGAGTCTAAAATTAAACATTGAAATCATCTTTAACTAATACCAAGTGAAACTTGTTAGCACTCCGCCATATTCCTAAGGCTGAAGAAGGAATCACAACAGAGGTAACCACAGACCAAGCTTTTGATTTGATAGCTAGCCCTACCAAATCGGAGAGGGCTCTCTCCAAAAGGGTCACAGCCAGGAGGGCTGGAGAAATTAGGGTTTTTAGGCTAGATATAGAGTGCAAGGGGTTGCTTTGAATTGATTTTGGTTGGGGAATCATTAGATGAAGGAATTAGGTCAAGGAAAGCTAGGCCAGGGAAAATGAGTTAGGGTTGCAGAGATCAATGGGGCAAGGTAGGTACAATTCTTATCACTTGAAGAGAGTTGTGATGGAATGGTGTTGAAGCTGAAAGAAATCTAGGAAGAGCATAGGAGATGTATTCTTCTTAGACAGATGAAAATGGAAAAACTATGATCAATTACCCAAAATAGAGCATGCACAAACATGTATTCTGATTATCTAACTTGTAAGAGATCATAACATAGAAATTAAATGAACATGAATACAATAAATTCTAACATATGATACTGAAGAAAAGACAATGATAGACATAAATACCACAAGTATCCTATAAAATAGCTGCAACTCCTCTTTATTATATGGCCAAACTGAATACAAAAGTTTCCTTAATCAACTAGCAAACATACACACTGATTCCAACCCTTCACTAGTTAGAAGAAAGGGGCTAAATAGACATCAAAACAAGCTTCACTCATCCTCAGGGGTCGAATCCATGAGGTGAGAAAGAGATCCACTATTTTTTGAACTGAAAACTGAAGTATAGGGTGGTCCAAGTGACTCACTCCTCTTTACATTGAACTGATTCATCATGACTCATTAATGACTTTAACCCGATGAATCTACCCTAGGTAAGTGATATTAGACATAATTACATTTTACCATCATTAATTACATGATTAGAAACATAACTTCTTGAGGCAAAGTGAAAATTACAGAGAAAATGTGAAAAAATCAGCAAATTTGACATTTGCGGCCTCCACTGTGCATTTGCGCCATCCTAGTGTCATTTGCACCCTCTGTCTTGCAGGCCAGTTTTGGAGGCCTTCCCGGTGTCCAAATTGGGCCCACGATAGCTCGTTGGAAAGTCCTTCAAGTCTAGTTTCCAAATCTTCCTTGAGATTTCAAAATTATGGTCATTCCCCCCCTAAAAAATGCAGCCTCCCAAGACTGGTATTTATGCAGTGCCAAGGTGAAAAAAGGGGCAAAAAGATCATTGTTAGTTGGTTTTTTGGCCTTTTCATCCATAAAAAATGCAAACCAAGGCTGGAAACATGGTTTTATGAAATGTATGAGTCATTAGGAATCCAATGGTGCCTTCCTTCTCCTAAAATTTTTTTCCAATTATTTGTGTAGCACCAAGGGCGTTGCACAAATGCCCAATTTTCTACTAATTTAAATGCCTCAAAAACACAGGCTTTTCCAGAATTTGAAAAAAAGTTACAACATGTCTCAAAACTGTTGGAATGGCTGAGGTAGGTGTGTCTAATATTATAGGGAAGCCTCAACAAGGATGTCCAACTTTTTCTCCTCCTCCTTGGTCAATTATTCAATTTTGGCATTGGCTCTTTTGAGCTTGGCCAATGCAATTTTCTCTTTCCGGGCATGAAGTTTGGCATTCTTCCTCAACAAGTCATTATCCTTGTTGGCCTTCTCTAGCATATTCTCCAAATGTTGGTTGGCTCTATTAAGCCGTGGTTACATGTTCTCATTTATTTGTATGGAAAGCTTCTCATTTAGGGTTAGATGGTCAACTAGCTCAGCTTCCCTTTGTCTCTCTAGGGCTAGAACTCTTTTCATCCCTCTAATCCTAGGTCTCTGCCTTGGTACCTTTTCTTCTTCCTCATCCTGCAAACCATACTTCTCCATTGCTTCATCTAGCATTGCCTTGGCCTTATGAGCCTCTCTTTGAGCACTAAAGTACTTTACCTCATCAATGACCTGATTGGTCTTCAACTACTCATTTTCTTGCTCAAGAAAGTGAATCACATATCTAGCCATATCAAGATCAATCTCAAGCTCACTAATCTTGGCCTCTTTACCTTTGATTGTTGCATTTGTGATTTTGTCTTCATCCTTCTCATCTAGTTCAACCAACTTAAATTCATGCTCTGTTTCATGATTTTCCTCCTCCTCATGAATGGTTGGCTCTATCACCTTTTCTTTACCTTTATCCACCTGCTGTGTTGATGAAGAAGGCATCGCTCCTTTCACTCCAAGTGAAGAAAACACATGCATATAGCCTCTCTGGTAGGTTTTTGGCAGTGGCCAACCTCAGCCATACTAGCCCAATTTAGCTCAATGTCCTCACTCCTGCTAGGTGACCCAAAATCATGATCAGATGGAGATGAAAAATAATGATGAGATGGGGATGAAGGATCATGTTGAGATGGAGATGAAGGGGGTGAAGGGGATTTATCTAATGATGATGAGTGAATAATAAGCTGAGATGATGAAGGGACATGTTGTGCATGTTGAATGGATGGCTCAATGAAGATATCATTAGCTATGAAGGTGATCCAAGCAATGTTCAGTTGATCAAGATGGTGAAGGACTATGATTTTTATGAGGGAATGATGGAATAGGCTTTTCATTTTCTATTCATAATTCTTCTTCTAATAAATATAGGCCATCTTCTCTATACTTCGGAAAAGAAGTCATAATCTTGTTTCTTCAATCTTCCTTTCTTGAACCATTTATCCCCAACATTAGGGATCCATGTAGCATCTGAAATGACATTAGTGGATAAGGTGAAAGTAACCCCAGCTAATCTCACTTGATTCTCATGGAGTCCTGATATGAACATTCTAGTCAGCATGGGGGTGTGTTTAACCTTCTTAACTTTCTCACAAAAATCATAGCAGCCAACATGTTTAAAGCATGTGACAATCAATGGGGAGGCTAGAAGTTCTTTAGTGTTAGCAGGCTCAAGTATGAGAAATATTCCTCCTTTATGTGACCTCCTTCTCTATGTTTCCTCTATTTTAGTGACTGTTGTGTTTTCCTCTTTTGTTGCCATGGTATTTTTGTTTAAAACCCTAGGGATTAGGGAAGGAAAATGGGATAGGGAGATGGGAAAAGAAAACTAATGAAGATATATGATTAGGGATATGTGATATGGGGAGGGGATAGGGAGTAATGTTTAGGGATATGAGGAATAGGGAAGGGAATAGGAGAAAGAGTGATGGGAACTGGGATTTAGGAGCCTAGGTCTAGAATAGCACCTAGGGCTTAGGGTTTTAGGAATTAGTAACTTAGGGATGGGATTTATGATAACTGGGTTTAGGGAATTGGTTTTTAATATTATAAGGATGGTATGGAGTGTAAGAGAAGTGGATTTTTGGGAATTATGGGTGCAAGGGAGAAAAAATAGGGTTTTACCTCTAGAAAAACACCAAATTATAACTTCAATTGTAACTTAAACATATATGGATTTGAAGAAGGCGATTTTGATGGAAAATGCCTCTTACTAGATTTCTAGAAGTGAATGACTGAGTGGAGAAGCCTTGGAAGACAAATTCTAATCAGCTGGATGGTTTGGTAAGCTTGTTGGTCATTTGCGCCATAAAAAACACATTTTCACCCTCTTCCAAGATATTTGCGCCATGTTAAACTAATTTTTGCCCTCAACTACTGATTTGCACCATTTATGGACATTTGCGCCCTCCAAAACGTATTTGTGCCCTCCTTTCAAGATATTTGTGCCCTCACTTTTTCTCCTTTGGCCAATTGTGCTCAAAATTTCAATTTTTTTGGCTGTTGGAGTGCTAGCTCGATCTTTATAAGAGGAAAATAATTTTTCTTTGATGTCTTTAGTCATTAATAGAAAAATGGTTTTGAATTTAGATTTAAAAAGCCCACTTTTCTAATGTCTCTTTTCAATTTTCTGAACCATTTGTTGATTACCCTTTTCATCTAAATTTTCTCTCTCTTATAGGATGATGTTGCCGGAGTTTTGTCACTTTTCTCTTTTAGTTGGCATGTGTGTTTTTTAGTTAGTAGCTAGGGATTGAAAATATTACATATAGAAAACATAAAATTACATAGGAAATTGAAAACAAATTACATCTTTGTTTTCATATCAAAATGATGAAAATCATAAAAAATAAAAATTACAAACTTAAAAATATCATATTTACATGCTGATGATCTTCTGCAGGTGAAAATAAAATGTTTATTGAGTCACTCTCACACATTTTGCTGACTTTATTGGGATGAAATGGTGCATTTTTGGACCTTGAAAAACAAAACCTAATGACCTAATGGGACCTTGAATGACTTGACTTTCCATGATTGACTTTGAATGAGATAAGACATGGTGAAATGATCTCTTCAAGAGTGCTATTATGCTCAGTAAGACATGAAGATAAGCCAAAAAATGTGAGTTTCTAAGGGAGAGTGAGGTTTTATTAAACAAGACTACCATCAGTGAAATTATTTTTCGCATGACCTAGTGGAATTATATAAAAATTTCAGAATGGGACACCTAAAATGAGAATGAAAAGAGTGATTTTGATCACTGATGGAAGAATGCATATTCTAACACTAACATTGGCCTTATTGGGGATGGAAGCTCTGAAAGAGGTTTCAAGAACCATAGATCTCTGAATTTTTTAGATCAATGTCTCTTCCATTGGGCCAATACGGTAACAAAAAATAACTCAAACTGAAATGTAGGACTAACTACTGACAACTCAATGACATAATCTGACTGAAATTTGATTATACTTGACTGAAACAATGACTCAAAATTGAACTTACTCTTTGTGCAAACTTAACTTGAAATAGTAGAAACTCAATGATGCTCCATGGCCTTCACTTCGAGCTCCGAACTCCAATGATTTTCCACTTCGCACTTGCAGGAATATCAAACTGATATATATAATGAGGATGATTTTTTTTCATAATTTTCAGATCAAAATAGATAGTGCTTCAAAATCATACCATTAGCTGGCCCTCCTAAGCAACTTTTCCCATTCATTTCTTCCAAAAGATATGCATTTTGTCCACGAGAAGCTGCAACCTTAAAAGGAGCTTTCCATAAATGATCAAACTTCCCGTGCTTACCTTTTTCTTCATTCCTGGCATCCCAATGGAATACCACATCATCAATTTTGAAATCACCTTGCTTGGTTATTCTGTCACAGATTTTCCTGATCTTATCATGGAGCTTGGAAGTGTTGTGAAACACATCTTCTCTTGTGTGCTGCAAGTGAATCATTCGGCTTATTCTGCGTTGCACGTCATTTTCTTCACTTTCGGCTTCTTGTAGAAGCTTCATGATTGGGACAACCAATGAAGTAGGGAAAATTGTATCCACACCGTAAACTACTTGAAATGGAGACATGCCAATGGATCTCTTGTTGCTTACTCGATTTTCCCATAGTCAATTAATTAGCTTCTTGTGCCAATTATTTTTGTTCTCCCCCGACATCTTTTTTATTATGTTGATCAAAGACTTGTTGGAGGACTCCACCAATCCATTTCCTTGTGGATAATATGTTGTAGAATGACCCAATTTAATGTTATACTTATCACAGAATTCTGTCATCTTTTTTTATTTAAAGGCTGCAGCATTATCTGTGATGATATTTCTAGGACAACCAAACTGAGACAAAATGCTGGATTCTAGAAACTGAATTATAACTGAGTTTGTAGCTTTCCTAGTTGGGATCGCTTCGATCCACTTCATGAAATAGTTTATGGCGATAAGTATCCATATATGTTGAGTAGATGAGGGTGGATGTATCTCACTGATAAAACCTAATCCCCACTGCTGGAAGGGAGCTTCAACTGAAATGGGTTGTAATGGTAAAGGAATAAGCTTACATTTACCTTGGAAAAATTGGCATTCATGGCAGCTCATGACTGTCTTGTACAAATCTGCAAACAATGTAGGCCAATAATAATCCGCTCTTGGTACTTTGTTGGCCGTGGTATTCAAGTAAAAATGACCTCTACAATCTCCCTTGTGGAAATCCTTCATCACTTCTTTAGACTCATCTTCTACTAGGCGATTGAGTAACACTCCTCAAGGATCCTTCCAGTAGAGTGCACTATCTAGTATGAAATATTTTTAAGCCTTACGCTTCAAGGATCTGCCCTTACTCTTTGACATGCTCGAAGGAGGGTTCAAATATTGTAAAACATAAATGATATCATCATACCATGGAGATGATGAAAAGAGATCTAATACCTGAACAAGACTTACACCTTCTTTGTCATCGGAGAGTGCTAATATAAGATTGATGTCGAGTGCATGTAGATTAGACTTAGTCATGAGCTTGTCTAAGCCTTGTGCTTTGATCATCTTAGTTGGCTTGATCTCAAGGTCATACGCTAAGAGTGATGCTATCCACCTACCTCTTCTTCCGTCTAGATATGTTTGCATGAGTACTTCTTTAACCCCTGCATTTGGAACATATTCCAAAATATGTGAGTGTAGAATATAAACACGAAAGTCTTTGAGTGCTTTGACCAAGGCCAAGGCCTGTTTCTCGATTATGTTATATCGGAGGACTACATCCCTTATTGTGCGACTGAAGAACTCTATTGGTAGCTCTTTCCCATATTTTTTCTGCATAAGCACCGTTTCCAAAGTATGCTTAGAAGCAAAATAAAATATAATGAAATCTAGTGAATAATTAAGAATTGTCAAAACTGGATCTCTAGTCAAAGAAAATTTCACTGAGATGAATGACTTACGAAAATTTTTAGACCATCTTACATCATTCTCCTTCTTTAGCATGTTAGTTAACTCTCTAAGATGTTCCGCTAATTTGGGAATTGACCTACGTAGGAAATTGATGCAGGAGCATCGGAGCACCTTAATTAAAATTAAAATTCAATGTTGTGAAAGAAAAGACATGGAAAATTGTTTGTAAACAAGGGAAAATTCCATTAAATAGAGATGAAATGATGGAACCAATAATTATCTAGAAGAATTGATTTATTGTAATTATCTACCATGTAATCAAACATATATATTTAGGGGTTTAGTTGAGCGATTGTGGGAGAAGAACTCGTGGATATTAGATGATCCACTCGCTTGTAATTTCCTTATAAATGTGAGTATTTATGTCTAGTGAAGGGGGGCAGGAGAGCACAATGTAGCCGCATGGAAAATATGTGATTCAGGCCAGAGTGGCATTAGCCTATATTCAAGCTCGAACAATAATGAAATTTGTGTGTTCTTTCTATTAATTAGTAGACTGTGTGAGTGTGAGCGAGAGGACGAAGTTCCTATGAACTTCGCGTAGAATAAAGCTATGGTAGAGATAGGAAGATGAAGATACAAAGAAAAGTCGAGTGAAGGCTGAGCAGACAGTAATGATAAAATCACAGATGCGAAGGTGAGAGATAAACAAATGAGATCACATCGCAAGAGCTCAAGAGAGATCAGCTCATATTTATCATGTTGTTTGGGGCCTAATATTCTTTCTTTTAATGATTGCAGATTTTAGAGGCTACCATTAAGAGTTCACACAGTATGTTATTTGGATTGCGATGCGATGAGGACAAGGGCCATGTGTCGTCATTGTGAATTAGCACACATCGCATGGTTTATGGTTTAATCATTACCGGTATAGAGTTAAACTTGCGAGCAAGCGATTTTCGATAAGACAAGGAAGATTGCGAGTTGTTTAAAAACTGCGGAACCTGGGATAAAGTAATTACATTTATGTATAAACTATACCACTTTAGTTTCGTTGCTGCATCATGAGGTATTCCATTTTTTGGATTTCATTCCAGTATAGTTTCTGCGTATGTAGGTATGTTAACGGATTTTTCCCCTGTTTAAAAATGATTGTCCACGTCTCGTCTTTCACAACATTGAATTTGAATTTTAATTAAGGTGCTCCAATGCTCCTGCATTAGACTCAAGTCAACCAAGGTATGTTACCCTTAGTGCATATATGGTTTAACCATTATCGATATAGAGTTAAACTTGCGAGCAAGCGATTTGCGATAAGATGGGGAAGATTGCCAATTGTTTAAAAAATACGGAACCTGGGATAAAGTAATTATGTTTATGTATAAACTATACCACTTTAGTTTTGTTGCTGCATCATGAGGTATTCCATTTTTTGGATTTCATTCCGGTATAGTTTTTGCATATGTAGATATGTTAACGGAATTTTTCCCTGTTTACAAACGGTTGTCCACGTCTTGTCTTTCACAACATTGAATTTTAATTTTAATTAAGGTGCTCTAATGCTCCTGCATCAGACTCCAGTTAACCGAGGTATGTTACCCCTAGTGCAAATATGGTTTAACCATTATCGGTATAGAGTTAAACTTGCGAGCAAGTGATTTGTGATAAGACGGGGAAGATTGTGAGTTGTTTAAAAACTGCGGAACCTGTGATAAAGTAATCGTTGTTTGATTGCTTCTGTATGTATGTTATAAAACTATGATATTATAATCCACTACGAGTAAAGGGAGTTTATGTGGGCCATAACCCACAGGTCGGTGGTATTGTTTAAAATGCAGTTTCATGCTGCATCAAGTGGTATCAAAGTTACATCGCAATACCACTCATGGATAAACTGGTATCATTTTTGGTATCAAGTGGTTTCTCTTGCTCGGATCTTTGCAATTTAATCCTCGCTGTCTATTTCCCTTCCTTTGGAAATCTTATAAAGGCTTTTGTTGCCTTAGTATTTTCTTCAATTTCTTCTACTTCTCCACTCGCTACTCCTCATGAGCTTTAACTTCTATTCATTCCCTTAGATCCTTAGTTTTCACGCTCGTTGCATACTTTAGCATGCTTATTTAAGCCCAAATATAGAACACCCTCTATATTTTCTTCTCCAAATATCAATTTGGATTTCTTCTCATTCTCGGCCTGCACACAATTATTATCTGCACTTGTTTGTTTTCACACAACATCAACAAATTAACTCTTAGACTGGAATCATACACATTCTACCTAGCCACTAATTCTTATTCACTCAAAAGACTTATTCATTCATTGAGCATTCATACAATAGTGGCTTATCCATAGAAACCAAATTTGCAATCTGTGAGTTATAAGATTGCATGGATTTCCTGTGAATATTGTTTCAGACAGAGATACAAAGATTGTAGGACATTTCTGGAGGACTCTATGGAAGAAGCTAGGTACAAACCTCAGTTTCAGTTCAACCTATCATCCTCAGATGGATGGAAAAATTGTAGTGAATAGGAGCTTGGGAAACATATTAAGGATTTTGGTTTACAAAAATCCAAAGCAATGGGATTTAGCATTTGCTCAAGCTGAATTTGTGTATAATGATACTCCTAACTGGAGTACTGGGATGAGTCTGTTTCAGATTGTTTTTGGAATGCATCCAAGAGGTGTGTATGAACTTAGATATTTGAGTAAAAAAGAGACAAGGAGTGAAAAAGATGAAGAATTTGCATAATAGATGCAGAATTTGCAGGAAGATGTCAAGCAGAGCTTACAAAAAAACACTCAAACGTATAAAAAAGGAGTTGATATGAAGAGGACTGAAAGAGAATTTCAAGAAGATTATTTAGTCATGGTTTATCTAAGGAAGGAAAGGTGTCTAGTAGGGACCTATAACAAGCTGAAAATGAAAAATATAGGGCCATGTAGAATTTTGAGGAAGTTCTCCTCAAATGCATATGAGATTGAGTTTCTAGAGGGAATTGGGATATCACCCATCTTTAATGTTGCAGATTTATACCTATACAAAGGAATAGAGGAAGAACTATAAGAAGAATATATAGAAGAGGAGGATTAGACTTTGAATTGGAAGGAACATATGCCAAAGACAACAAAGAAAGAAGTGGAAGCCATTCTTGAGAAAATAGCAACAAATAAGACTAGGGACCAGACCTATTATTAGTATCTAGTCAAATGGAAAGGAAAACCACTGGAAGATGCTAGTTGGAAGACAACAACAGAGTTACATAAGTTTAATGCAGATCCTCAAACATTGATGGATCAATCTTTTCTTCTCAGGGAGTCTGATGCAGGAGCATCTGGACAATTGTCAGCAATGTGATTATGTGTTCACATGTTGCGGCCAAACAAGAAGTGGGAAAATTTGATCATTAATAGTTTAGTTAGATTTAAATGTGTGAATTTATTTGGTTTAATGTTCTAGATTAAATAGGAATAAAAGTAGCATTTGGTTCTCCCTTCGAGGAGATTTAGAAAACAGATTAGGATTGAGTGGATAAGATAGAGTTGGTTTAAAAGCTAATAAATGAAAAACTTCTTTCAGTTAGGTGGAAGCATAGATAAGTGTGCGATTTGTGTGATAGAGGAGTGATAGAGAGGAGAATTCATGAATGTAAAATCTAGCCATTGAAGGGCTCAACTCTGTGTAATTACCTTTCTGATAATTTCAAGTATTGTGTGTTTAAATTCTCCTGTCTGTGTTAAATTTCACTCTTTAATTCACTGTTGAGTCGAATTTTGTGTTATCGCACAAGTGTATTCAAAGAACTCGATTTGCGAGGTGAATAAGTAAAGACATGGTGGAGCTCTATGAGAAAATAATTATACGAAGTAGGCCAGTGAATGTGTAGTAGAGACTGTTAGATCTGACAGAAGACCAACGGTGGAGATTAAATCGCTTCGGAAGTGATTTCGCACGTCGTAGAATCTAGTGTTTTGCACTAAGGCCTTAACTCATAGGTTAAGTGAAGTGCAATTCGAAGCGGAGGAGTAAAGGAGAGTGATGATCGTTAGATTGGGCGTAGATCAACGGTGGACAGAAAATCACAAATTCACACATCGCAAATTTTAGCGGGTATCATTAATAATTCACAAGTTAAGTTGTTTTATTTGTGATGCGGTGAAGGGGAGGTAAGTTGTAAAGGTTGTGGAGTGAAAAGTTATAAGAATTTCAAAGTTGCGCTTGGCATTGATTGGTCCATTCTATGTGGGCCATAAAAGTACAAGTTCTGTGCACGAATACTATGTTTAATGCGTATTTACTTTGGAAAGGCAGAATTAATAAAGTTTCTACGTATTGTGGGTAATTGCAGCCTTTTGGCTGCATCATTTGGTATTAGAGTAGGTAAATATTTCCCACGAGAAAGAGTTTGCGTGCGAAGGAAGAAAGAGTTACAGTTATGTTGAAGATTGGTAAGTTTGTGGTGTTTATATTTTTTGCAGGTAGTAGAGGAAGGTGAGAAGATTGCAGCAGCCTAGAGCCAAGAGTGCTCAAATGGTTCCAGAGAAGAAAGAACCAGAGAGATGTCGAAATACTGAGCTGAGAGGAGAGAATCTTAGTGAGGTATCGTGTAGCAGGGAGGACTTGCTATTGCACAGGTTTTGTTCTAGCTCACAAAAATATCACAAAAGCAATTCCACAGAGGATGTGGGTAGAATTTCTAAGAGATGAAGAAGGCATATGACCAGGAGGTCATAAGAATTTTTGTACCTTGGGAGTCTGATGCAAGAGCATCAGAGCACCTTAATTAAACTTAAAATTCAATGTTCTGAAAGACGAGACGTGGACAACCATTTGTAAATGGGGGCAAGAGAGCACAATGTAGCCGCAGGGCAAATATGTGATTCAGGCCAGAGTGGCCTTAGCCTGTATTTGAGCTCGAACAATATTGAAATTTGTGTGTTTTTTAAGTATCCAGGATAATCTGGAACTTATAGTATCTGTGTGTTATTTATTTGGAATTCTCAATATATTTTTGTGTTCTTTCTGTGAGTATTAAGATTGCATGGATTTAATTCCGGTATAGTTTAAAAAACTATGGAACCTATGATAAAGTAATTCTGTTTGCCTTCGTCTTAGATAATCCACTCGCTTGTAATTTCTTTATAAATGTGAGTCTATATGTCCAATGAAGGGGGGAAGGAGAGCACAATGTAGCCACAAGGAAAATATGTGATTCAGGCCAGAGTGGCCTTAGTCTGTATTTGAGCTCGAACAATAATGAAATTTGTGTGTTTTTAAGTATCCAGGATCATCTGGAACTTATAGTATCTGTGTGTTATTTATTTTTAATTCTCAATATATTTGTTTGTTCTTTATGTTAATTAGTAGACTGTGTGAGTGTGAGCGAGAGGACGAAGTTCCTATAAACTACACCTAGGAAGAGATCAAGCTCAGAGAGGAAGCTTGATAGGGTATTGAGTAGCAAGAAGAGATTTAGAAAATAGATTAGGATTGAGTGGATAAGATAGAGTTGGTTTAAGAGCTAATAAATGGCAAACCGCCTTTAGTTAGGTGGAAGCATAGATAAGTGTGTGAAGTTTGATAGGATAAGTAGACAGAGAGTGAAGTATGAGAAGTGTGCGAGTTGTTTAAAAACTCTGAAACCTGTGATAAAGTAACCGCTATTTGATTTCTTCTGTATGTATGTTATAAAACTCCAATATTATAATCCACATTGATTAAAGTGAGTTTATGTGGGCCATAACCCACAGGTCCACGTTATTGTTTAAAATGCAGTTTTATACTGCATCAAGTGGTATCAGAGCAGGGAAAGATTTCCTGCGAGAAAGAGTTTGCGTGCGAAGGAAGAAGGAGGTAAAATTATGTTGAAGATTGGTAATTTTGTGGTATTTATATTTTGTGTAGGTAGTAGAGGAAGGTGAGAAGATTGCAGCAGCCTAGAGCCAAGAGTGCTCAAATGGTTCAAGAGAAGAAATAACCAGAGGGATGCCAAAGGACTGAGCTTAGAGGAGAGAAGCTTAGTGAGGTATCGTGTAGCAGGGAGGACTTGCTATTGTATAGGTTTTGTTGCAGTTCATGGAAATTTCACAAAAGCAATTCCATAGAGGATGTGGGTAGAATTGTTAAGAGATGAGGAAGGCATATGACCAGGAGGTCATAAGAATTTTTGTACCTTTGGAGTTTGATGCAGGAGCATCAGAGCACCTTAATTAAAATTAAAATTCAATGCTATGAAAGACGAGATGTGGACAACCGTTTGTAAATGGGGGAAAATTCCATGAAACATAGCTGAAATGATGGAAGCGATGTCTCCAGAAGACTTGATTAATTGTAATTATCTGTCATGTAATCAAATAGAGAGATTTAGGGGTTTAGTTGAGCAATTGTGGGAGAAGAACTCATGGATCTTAGATGATCCACTCACTTGTAATTTATTTATAAATTTGAGTCTGTATTGTATAGGAAGTGAGAGCACAATGTAGCCACAGGGAAAATATGTGATTCAGGCCAAAGAGGCCTTAGCCTGTATTTGACCTAAAACAATAGTGAATTTGTGTATTTTTAAGGGAGCTCTTCAAATGCTATGTAAATATTAGTTAAATGATGTAGCCAAAAGGCCTCTTTTACCACATATGCAGAAACGTTTAATAAGTATGCCCGTTCCCAAGATTCAATACTCGTAAAATAGTATTCACTTCAAATTACTTTAATCTATGCATGGAAATAAAATTTATCTTTATATCGTGGCTGACTCTTTACATTACCCGTGGCATCGAATATGGTATTACCAATCATATCTCATTTCTAATTTAAACCGTATCACATACACGACATCACGTTCATAATACAACCCTGTGGGTTATGGCCCACACAAACGGTGACCAATCATGCTAAATCGTGCCTTTTTTAACTTATTGCAAATCGCAGAACTTAATGTTTAACATTAAACGTAACCCTTATTATGTGCAATATGCAATCACATCACATCACACCAAAAATAACTTACGGTGCGAACTCTTAACAATAACCACATAAATCTACGATGTGCGATATGCGCTGGAGCGTTATGCCAACACGTGGATCCCCTTCACGACATCACAAACAAATTAACTTATCACGCGATGCCTTAGCACTAAACACTAAAATCTCTAATTTGTAAAATCGCTCTAATACGATTTAATCTCCACCGTTGATCTGCACCTAGATCTAACAGTTCTACCTTGTCCTTGCTGATCTGCTTCGCATCGCAACACAAATAGCTTTCCTGGAAAGTCTTAACACTAAACCTTAAAATATCTGATTTGCGATGTGCACTTGGATGCTTCGCCCAACACATGTCCACTTCGCACTTTCACAAATTTAACTTTGCAATGTAATCTAGACCGTCGATCTTTCTCGGATCTTTGTGATTTAATCCTCACCGTTTGTTTCCCTTCCTTTGGAAATATTCTAAAGGCTTTTTTTCCTTAGTCTTTTCTCTGTTTTCTTCGACCACCACTACTCTGCATCTCCGCTATCCTTCATGAGCTTTATTTAGTATTTAAAAGCGTTGATCTCTCCTGAGCTTGTTCTTTTGGTTATTCATATAACCATTACAATGTCTCGAGCCTGAATACAGAACACCCTATGTATTTTTTTCTCCAAATCTTGAATTTAGATTTCTTTTCGTTCTCAGCCAGCACATAATTATTATCTACACTTCATTTTTTCTCACACATCATCAACAAATTACCTCCTGGACTGGAATCATACAGATTCTACCCAGCCACTAAGTCTTATTCAATCAGAAGACTTAGTCATTCATTTAAGAATTTATCAAAATTCATACAACAATGGTTTATTACACAAAAACCAGTTTAGCTCGTTACGGATCACTCAGCTCGTAAACAAGACACAACACAATCATATGGATTCAATTTTCTCATTAATTAAAAAATGTACAGATACATTAAAACTGCTTACAATCAAACTTTGGCTAATGCTCTCTTTGCATGGCCTTCTCTTCCTACAGAACCCTCTATGCTCTCGGGCTCTCTCTCTCTCTCTACATGCTTACCTCCACCCAATGAAATTCTATCCTTTAAATATTTATCAACAGATGCCTAAATTTTAGCAACTAACTCCTATAATTAGGAACCCATACTTGAATCTATTTATGACTGATTCACTAACTCCTCGAGTCATCCCTCCATCTCAGGGATTTGTTACATAGTTCATTATGAATAAGCTCTTTGACTGTTGAGAGGACACCTATCTAGAACCTTCTAGACTAATACTTGTGAACTATGAAGTGTTTAGAATACTTTACAATGATTATACACATAAAATGTCCCCCTTGGACCAATGTCAATACCTTAGCCTTGAATTACATTACAAATTTAACTTGAGGCCAAATGCTCCTGCATCATACTCCCAAAGTAGAAAGAAGACATGATCACCTGATCATGTACCTTTTGTCCTGATTTCTCCTAGATCCCAAACTCTGTTTTCCTGTTGTCCATAAGCTACATTGTCTTCATCATTCTTCAGCTACAATCTTCCAGGCTTCCATGCTTTGTACTGTAGTGCTCCACTGTCTCTACCTTCATTGTTCTTCACTTTCCAAACAATTCCACAGTGGACTGCTTTCTTCATTCTGCTACAACTCATCTTATGTATCTGCATTAGGTTCCATACTTCATCTATGGCTTCTTGTAATTCAATCTCTGTTGCAACCTAATTTTTTTTTCCTTACTTTGCCTTTGCACTTTGATACACTTTATCCATTCATCACTAAACTGCTGATTTATTTCTTTAGCTCCTCTTGCTTCAATTTCTGCTTTCTCACTTGGAATTACTCCATTTAATGTTGCAAATATTACTCCTGACATTGATGTCTCCCATACTGCCTGAATATATCTTAAGATATCTCCATCTGCAACATCCCTTTTCTGCTCACTACCTGCAAATTTACTTTCAAAAAATAAATTATCTTTTGATTCTTTATCTGTAGTAATATGCTCATTCACTCTTCTTTGTATAGTAGAAAACATAATCAAGTTTGGAAAACTAGTATCTGCTCTTGGCTCTTTCACAACTTGAGACATTTCCACATCATTGTCTGCAATTCCTTTCTCATACTCAGATTCTTCTAGTAACTCACTTTCTACTTGATTCCTCTCAAATACATCACTATGTTCTTCATCAATTCCAGTATATTTTCCTTTCTCTTTCTTGACAGCCTTCAGTGATTGTCCTTCACCTCCTTGACTAATTCTGACAATTAATTCAACTTCTTCATACACAACATCTTCATGCTTTACATCTTTCTCACCGTTATGCCTTACCTGGCAACTTCCAGTCTTCTGCAGTTCTAAAACTGACTCTCCTTCAACTTGTGACAGATCTGTCTCATATTCATCAAAACCTGTAATCATAAACCAATTATCAGGAAAAATATAAGGCCTTATTTCATTTTCCTTCTCTAGCAACATCTCAGTATGCTTCTCTGATTTTTCTTCTAACTCCTTTGTCATCACATCAGTATGCTGATTTAAATTCTCTAAAGAACTCACGAGACTGCCAGCTAGTCTTTTCTCCATATATTCTGTTTCAAGGATGTCTCCCTACTCTGGTTCACAATAATGAACTCCTTCCTCTGTAATTTCAATTTGTTAAACTCTTATTACCATTATTGCATCCTCATCTTCTTCTTCATGATTGTCATTCATGACAAATTTTTTGTCTTCCTTCTTCAGTGACTTATCCTGATTATATATCCTTTTCTTTTCCAACTCTCTTCTTTGAAGGTCTAACTTTCTATCTAACTCAACAATTTTAGTTGGAGTATAATTTGGAAACTTTACACAGTTTTCAATACCTTCACTTGTTGTTGACCAATCATAAGATGGCCCTTCTCCCTCTGCTAAATCTACACACATGTATAAATCACCATGCTTAAAAATTACAATATCATTAGGCACAGTAAATACCCTTTCTTCATCTTCAGGTCTTAACTCATATCTTCTATTCCAATCTTCATTGTTACCAACTCCAATATTCTGCTACACATTTCCATGGGACCTCTCTGTCTCCTTTTGTTTATGAGATCTTGCTATCTCATTATTAATCTGAATATATTTCAGACTCTACTCCTTCTTCTTAAAAGGCTAAAGTTTGTTCATCATACTATGATGTACCTGCAAACATACACAAAATATTAGTTTTTAAATATTGAGACCTCTTGGCCTCACTTGAAGTTTCGGTCTTCAAGTCTTCTCCTAGATACACACTTATTCTAAGTATTTCTTCCTTCAGTCGAGCATTTATCATTTTCTCTTTCCCCTTCTGTAGCTTATGCCACATCATCTTTCTTCTCATAAGAAAACCACACCTATGGTCTTCCTTATTCTTCCGTAACATCTCCATCATGACTCCCATATGGACTCTATCTCAACTTTCTTTCTCTCATATTCTTCATCACTCATCTGTCTCCATATGCCATTTGCTTTGGAATCTTCTTTCTTCACTTTGTGGCTGCTTCTTGAAGCTATGCTATGACTATCAATATCATATTCTTCTTCATCTTCATGAGCTCCTTACTCATTATGAGATGTACTTAAGCCTCTGCAATAGCAAGTCCTCCCTGCTGCATTTACCTCACCAAGCTTTCCTTTGTACTTGGCCACTTGTCCCTTCTCTGGAACTTTCTTTTTTGGAACCATTTGAGCACTCTTGGCACTAGGCACTCTTGGCTCTAGGCTACTGCGATCTTCTCACCTTCCTCTACTACCTGCACAAAATATAAAGACCACAAACATACCAATCTTCAACATAACTGTACCTCCTCTTCCTTTGCACACAAACTCTTTCTCGTAGGAAATATTTCCCTGCTTTGATACCAAAATGATGCAGCTAAAAGGCTGCTTTTACCACATAAGCAGAAAATTTTAATAATTCTGCCCGTTACCAAGATTCAATACTCGTAAAAGAGTATTCACTTCAAATTACTTTAATCTATGCTCGGAAATAAACTTTATCTTTATATTGTGGCTGACTCTTTACATTACATGTGGCATTGAATATGGTATTACCAACCATATCTCATTTCTAATTGAAACCATATCACATACATGACATCACGTTCACAATACAACCCTTTGGGTTATGGTCCACCCAAACCGTGACCAATCACATTGAATTGCACCTTTTCTAACGTATCTCAAATCACAGAACTTAACATTTAACATTAAACATAACCCTTATTCTGTGCAATATGAGATCACATCACATTGCACCAAAAATAACTTACCGTGCGAACTCTTAATAATAACCATAGAAATATGTGATGTGTGATATGCGCTGGAGCGCTATGCAAACATGTGGCTCCCCTTCACCGCATCACAAACAAATTAACTTATCGCGTGATGACTTAGCGCTAAACACTAAAATCTCCGATTTGCGAAATTTCTCTAATGTAATTTAATCTCCACCATTGATATGTGCTAGATCTAACGGTCTTCACTGCTCGCCCTTCATTGCATTGCAAATTTCCCAAATTATCTTGCGATGTGATCTCATCCATTCATCTCTCGCCTTCACATCTGCGTTTGATCATGACTGTCCACTCATCTGATGTAGGAGCATCTAGACTCAAGTTAAATTTGTAATGTAATTCAAGGCTAAGGTATTGACATTGGTCCAAGAGGGACATTTTGTTTGTATAATCATTGTAAAGTCTTCTAAAAACTTCATAGTTCACAAGTATTGGTCTAGAAGGTTCTAGATAGGTGTTGACTCATTAGTGAAAGAGCTTAGTCATAATGAACTATGTAACAAATCCCTGAGATGGAGGGATGACTCGAGGAGTTAGTGAATTAGTCATAGATAGAGTTAAGTATGGGTTCCTAATTATAGGAGTTAGTTGCTAAAATTTAGGAACCTGTTGATAAAGATTTAAAGGATAGAATTTCATTGGGTGGAGGTAAGCCTGTAGAGAGATAGAGAGAGCCTGAGAGCAGAAAGGGTTTTGTAGGAAGAGAAGGCCATGCAAAGAGAGAATTAGCCAAAGTTTGATTGTAAGAAGTTTTAATGTATCTGTACATTTGTTAATTAATGAGAAAATTGAATTCATATGATTGTTTTGTGTCTTGTTTACAAGCCAAGTGATCTGCAATGAGCTAAACTAGTTTCTGTGTAATAAACCACTGTGGTATGAATTCTAATAAATGCTTAAATGAATGAATAAGTATTCTAAGTGAATAAAAATTATTGGCTAGGTAGAATCTGTATGATTCCAGTCCGGGAGGTAATTTGTTGATGTTGTGTGAGAAAAAATGAAGTGAAGATAATAATAGTGTGCAGGCCGAGAACGAGAAGAAATCTGAATTCTAGATTTGGAGAAGAGAATACAGAGGGTGTTTTGTATTCAGGCTTGAGACAGTGTAATGGTTATATGAATAACCAGAAGAAAAATCTCAGGAGAGATCAATGCTCTTAAAGACTGAATAAATCTCAGGAAGGATATCAGAGATCTATAGTAGCGGTGGTTGAAGAAAACAGAGAAAAGACTAAGGCAGAAAATCCTTTATAAGATTTCCAAAGGAAGGGAAATAAATGGTGAGCATTAAATCGAAAATATACGAGCAATATCGATGGTCCAGATTACATCGCAAAGTTAAATTTGTGAAAGTGCTAAGTGGACATGTGTTGGGCAGAGCAACCAAGCACACATCGTAAATCATAGATTTTAAGGATGGGTGTTAAGACTTGGTAGGAAATCTATTTGTGTTGCGATGCAAAGCATATCAATAAGGAAAAGGTAGAACTGTTAGATCTGGCAGACCAATCAGTACCAAGCGCAACTTCGCAATTCTTATAACTTTTCACTTTGTAACCTTTACAACTTACCTCCCCTTCACTGCATCACAAATAAAACAACTTAACTTGTGAAGCCTTAACGATACCCGCTAAAATTTGCAATGTGTGAATTTTCGATTTTTTGTCTACCGTTGATCTATGCCCAATCTAGCGGTCCTCACTCTCGTTTACTCCTCTGCTTCACATCGCACTTCACTTAACTTATGAGTTAAGGCCTTAGTGCAAAAAACTAAATTCTGCGACTTGCGAAATCGCTTTCAAATCGATTTAATCTCCACTATTGGTCTTCTGTCAGATCTAACGGTCTCTACTGCACTTTCACTGGCCTACTTTGTAGATGTATTTTCACATAGAAATCCACCGTGTCTTTACATGTTCGCCTTGCAAATCGAATTCTTTGCATACACTTGTTCAATAACACGAAATTCGACTCAACAACTAATTATAGAGTGAAATTTAACAAAAATGGGAGAATTTAAACACACAATACTTGGAATTATCAGAAAGGTAATTCCACAGAGCCGAGCCCTTCAATGAATGGATTTTACATTCATGACTTCTCCTCTCTGTCACTCCAAATGATGCAGCCAAAATTCTGCTTTTACCCACATGCGCAGAAATTTTAATAAGTCTGCCCGTTCCCAAGATCCAATAATAATAAAAGAGTATTTAGTTCAATTTATGCGTGGAAATAAACTTTACCTTTATATCAAGACTGACTCTTTACATTACCCATGGCATCGAATATGGTATTACCAACCATATCTCATTTCTAATCTAAATTGTATCACATACACCGCATCACGTTCACAATACAACCCTGTGGGTTATGGCCCACCCAAATGGTGACCAATCACGATGAATCACACATTTTTTAACTCCCCCAGTTAACCTTTATACCATATCACATGTGATATGTGATATTCGCATGGACCCCGCCGACACGTGGCTCCTCTTCACCACATCGCAACTTAAGTCATTTACCTTGCGATGTCCATAACAATAAACACTAAAACCGCCAATGTGCAATATGCGCTTGAGCGCTGGGCCGACACGTGGCTCTTCCCTTTTTCACATCGAAAGTTATTTTGTTTAACTTGCAAAGTCCTTAGCACATAAACTTAATAATCGTCAATGTGCAAAACTTCTCTGTTTGTGATTTAACCTCCATCGTTGATCTGCACCCATATCTAATGGTTCTCACTGCTTGTCCTTCGTCGCATCGCAAGTTATATCATTTACCTTGTGATGAATTAAACTTAAATGTTAAAATCATCAATTTGAAATGTGCACTTGGCTGCTCCGCTCGACACATGTCCACTTCACACATTCCCCAATTTAACTTGTGAACTCAATCTGGACCATTGTTCTTTCTCGGATCTTTGCGATTTAATCCTTGCCGTTCGTTCCCCTTCCTTTGGAGATCTTCTAAAGGATTTTCTGACTTAGTCTTTTCTACGTTTTCCTCGACCACCGCTACTCTGCATCTTCGCTATCCTTCCTGAGCTTTTTAGTCTTTAAAAGCACTCATCTCTCCTGAGCTTGTTCTTCACTTTCCAAAAAATTCCATAGTGGACCGCTTTCTTCATTCTACTACAACTCATCTTATGTATACACATTAGGTTCCATAGTTCATCTATGGCTTCTTGTAATTCAGTCTGCTGCTGCAACCTAATTTTGTTTTTTAAGTGGAGAAGTCGAAAAAACTGAATAAAAGACTAAGATAGCAAAAGCCTTTAGAAGATTTCCAAAGGAAGGGAATGAATGGCTAAGATTGAATTCGCAAGATAAGTTGGGAAAGTTGCGATGCAATGAAGGGCGAGCAGTGAATACCGTTAGATCTGGCACAGATCAACGTTGGAGGTTAAATCACAAATAGAGCGATTTCGCAAATCGCAGATTTTAGAGGTTATCGTTAAGAGTTCGCACTGTATGTTATTTGTATAGTGATGCGATGAGGAGAAGGGTCACGTGTCAGCATTGCGCACTAGTGCACATTGCATGGTTTATGGTTTAACAGTTATCGGTATTGAGTTAAACTTGTGAGCAAACAATTTCTGATAATACAGGGAAGATTATGAGTTGTTTAAAAACTGTGAAACCTGTGATAAAGTAGCCGTTGTTTGATTGCTTCCATATGTTTGTTATAAAACTCCAATATTATCATCTGGTGGGAGTAAAAGGAGTTTATGTGTGCCATAACCCACAGATCCATGGTATTGTTTAAAATGCAATTTCGTGCTGCATAAAGTGGTATCAGAGCAGGGAAAGATTTCCTACGAGAAAGAGTTTGCGTGCGAAGGAAGAAGGAGGTACAGTTATGTTGAATATTGGTAAGTTTGTGGTCTTTTTATTTTGTGCAGGTAGAAGAGGAAGGTGAGAAGATTGCAGCAGCCTATAGCCAAGAGTACTCAAATGGTTCCAGAGAAGAAATAACCAGAGGGATGCAAAAAGACTAAGCTCAAAGGAGAGAAGCTTAGTGAGGTATCGTGTAGCAGGGAGGACTTTCTATTATAGAGGTTTTGTTTCAGCTCACAAAAATATCACAAAAGAAATTCCACAAAGGATGTGGGTAGAATTGTTAAGAGACGAAGAAGGCATATGACCATGAGGTCATAAGAATTTTTTTACCTTGGGAGTTTGATGCAGGAACATCGAAGCACCTTAATTAAAATTCAAATTCAATGCTCTGAAATACGAGACATGGACAACCATTTGTAAACAGGGGAAAATTTCGTTAAATAGAGCTGAAACGATGGAAGTGGCTTGATTTGTTGTAATTATCCACCATGTAATCGAACAAAGAGATTTAGGAGTTTAGTTGAGCGATTGTGGGAGAAGAACTCATGGATCTTATATGAGCCACTTGCTTGTAATTTATTTATAAATGTGAGTCTGTATGTCTAGTGAAGGGGGGAAGGAGAGCATAATGTAGCCGCAGGGAAAATATGTGATTCAAGCCAGAGTGGCCTTAGCCTGTATTTGATCTCAAACAATAATGAAATTTGTGTGTTCTTTCTGCTAATTAGTAGACTATGTGAGTGTGAGCGAGAAGACGAATTTCCTATGAACTTCGCATAGAATAAAGCTATGGTAGAGACAAATGGATGAAGAGATGAAGAAGAGCTGAGTGAAGGATGAGCGGACAGTCATGACCAAATCGCAGATGTGAAGGCGATAGATGAACGGATTATATAAAATCGTAATATAAGTTGGGAAAGTTGCGATGCGATGAAGGGCGAGTAGTGAAGACCATTAGATCTAGCGCAGATCAATGGTGGAGGTTAAATTGCAAATAGAGCGATTTCACAAATCGCAGATTTTAGAGGTTACCATTAAGAGTTCGCACGGTATTTTATTTGGATTACGATGCGATGAGGAGAAGGGCCACATGTCGGAATTGTGCATTAGCGCACATCGCATGGTTTATGGTTTAACCATTATCGATATTAAGTTAAACTTGCGAGCAAGCGATTTACGATAAGACGGGGAACATTGCGAGTTGTTTAAAAATTACGAAACCTGTGATAAAGTAACCGCTGTTTGATTGCTTCCGTATGTATGCTATAAAAATCTGATATTATAATCCGCTGCGAGTAAAGGGAGTTTATGTGGGCCATAACCCACAGGTCCATGATATTGTTTAAAATGCAGTTTCATGCTGCATCAGAAATTCATCCTACCATTGAACGCTTGAATTTCCTTCTTGTTTCTAGGGAAATATATTTTCTGTATTTCTTTTGTTGGGTGTGGAGCCTGATTATCTTGTTTACTTTGTATCACAGCATTGGACCCCTATACCTTAAAAGGGGTGGCAACGCCGCCCGTAATTAATCGCTGCCATGGAGGGTCCAGGGGGGGGGGCAGCGCTTTTAGGAGACCCCCCCTTGGCAGGGGCTTTCGGGGGCAGCGCCCCCGAAGCTAAAAACAGATGTAAAATTGCCTTGTAAAAGTATAGTAATTTCTAGTCAATCTGGGCCATTCATAGGCGAATGATCTGATGGTAGAAGTTATGTTTAGTTTAGGGTTTTTTTTCCCTAGAAGGCAACCCCCTTGTATATATGAGGGTATTGTATTGCGGCTGTGTATCATGTGTGTATTCTCAAAGCGAGAAATAGATAGGGAGACTGTGAGAGAGAACAGAGGATATTACAGCGGAATTGCTATAGGTTTTGTCTCTTCATTTTTTGCTGGATAATAGAAGGAAGGGCAGGCTGTTCGGGGTGGACGTAGCCCAAACTGGGTGAACCATGTATATCTGTGTCTCTCTGGTTTTATGTGTTTTGTGTGCTTATATTTTCTGCATATTTTATGTGTTTCATTGCTCCATAATATATAATTTTCTAACAACTGTTATTAGAGCCGAAGGTATATTTTGCCGATAAACTCGCAGGAAAGAAGGGTTCCTGGTTCGAGTGGGAGTAATGGCAGAAGATGCTAAGTTTAGGGTCGATAAATTTAACGGCCAAAACTTCCTGCTGTGGAAGATGCAAATGGAAGATTATTTGTATCAGAAAGATCTGTACCTACCATTGAGAGAAAAAGCAAAGAATCCGGCAACCATGACAGACGCGGAATGGAACATTCTCGATATAAAGCCACTCAGAATAGTACGGTTGTGCCTTGCGGCATCAGTTGCCTTCAATATTTCGAAGGAAACAACAACAGAGGGTTTGATGCAGACGTTGGCGAAACTATATGAAAAACCCTCGGCCTCAAACAAGGTAATTCTTATGAAACGACTATTTAATATGAAGATGTCGGAAGGTGGATCTGTTGCAGACCATTTAAATGATTTTAATACAGTTACCAGTCAGTTAAGTTCTGTAGGGGTAAACTTTGATGATGAAGTTAGAGCTCTTTTATCTCTGTGCTCATTACCAGAAAGCTGGAATGGTTTAGTTATGGCCATTAGTAACTCTGTCTCTGGATCTAGTACTTTAAAGTTTGATGATGTTGTCGGTGCTATCCTTAGTGAGGAAATGTGACGGAAAAGCTCTGGTGAGACATCGGGTAATGCTTTGAGTGCAGAGTCTAGGGGAAGAAGAATGGAAAGAGGAAAGAGCTTGGGTTATCGCAGTAAATCAAGGAAAGGCAGATCCAAGTCCAGATCGGGGATAGTGTGCTGGAAATGTGGAAAGAAAGGACACCTAAAGAAAGACTGTAGATCTCGGAAGGGAAAAGAAGGAGACACACAACAAGAAAAAAATCATGAAGCAAATGTGACAAGTGATGTGTTACAAGATGCTTTGATTCTTTCTTTCGAAAATGTTACTGATTCTTGGGTTGTAGATTCAGGGGCTTCATTCCATGCCACACCTGATAAGAAATATTTTCATGACTATGTTCAAGGAGATTTTGGACAAGTTAGTTTGGGTGATGATAAACCCTGTAAAATTGTTGGAATGGGTAAAGTTCTTGTAAAACAACGGAATGGAAACCAATGGCTACTAAAGGAGGTAAGGCATGTTCCAGATCTGAAGAAAAATCTGATTTCAACAGGGCAGTTAGGCGATGAAGGTTGTGTGACAACTTTCACGGATAAAACTTGGAAGGTCACCAAAGGAGCCCTGGTAATAGCAAAAGGTGAAAAGGTTGGTACATTGTATTTATGCAATGGTATTTCTAACTCTGTTAATGCTTTAACTTCCAAAGGAGCAGATGCAGCATTATGGCATCATAGGCTCAGACACATGAGTGAGAAGGGAATGAAGATTCTTCACTCAATAAATTTGTTGCCAGGTTTGAAGAATGTTGATTTGGATTTCTGTGAGAATTGCATTTATGGAAAACAAAAGAGAGTCAGATTTCTCAGAGTTGGGAAAGAAAAGAAGAGCGAAAAATTGGAGCTTGTGCATACGGATGTATGGGGACCTGCTCAGGTATCATCTCTCGGTGGCTCTCGTTATTATGTTACTTTTATTGATGATGCAACTAGAAAAACATGGATTTATTGTATTCAGAATAAATCTGATGTATTTGATACTTTCAAGAAATGGAAAGCTTTGGTTGAGATTGAGACAGGAAAGAAGTTGAAGTGTCTCGGATCAGACAATGGAGGTGAGTATTGCAGCAAAGAGTTTGATAGGTATTGTTCAGAGCATGGAATTCGTAGAGAGAAGACAGTTCCAAGAACACCACAAAAAAATGGTGTGTCAGAAAGGATGAACAGAACAATCATGGAGCGTGCAAGGTGCATGAGATTGCATGCGGGATTGCCTTTACAATTTTGGGCAGATGCTGTAGATACTGTTGTTTATCTAATAAACAGAGGGCCTTCAAGTTCCTTGGATGGTGGTATTCCAGAGGAAGCATGGACAGGTAAAAAGGTAAACTACTCTTTTTTAAAGCCATTTGGTTGTGAGGCCTTTTTCCATATTAATAAAGAAAATAGAACAAAGCTTGAGGCAAAATCAAAGAAATGTACCTTTATTGGATATGGTGCTAATGATTTTGGTTATCGCTTATATGATTATGAACATCACAAAATCATTAGAAGCAGAGATGTAATATTCAATGAAAAGGTCATGTACAAGAATCAGTTGCAGGAAAAGAAACAGGAAAAAGAAAGCAAGGAATACGCAGTTCTTGATGAGATAATTGAAAAAGTAAAGGTGCCTGAAAATGATAATAATTAACAACCATAGCAGCAGCAACCACCACAACAGTAACAGGCACCTCAAACACCTAAAAGTGGTGTTAGAAGATCTACCAGGATAAGTAGACCCCCTGAACGATACTCTCCTTCATTATATTATTTATTGCTGACTGATTCTGGTGAACCTGAATGTTATGAAGAAGCAATGCAGGTTGAAAGCGGGAAGAAGTGGGAGCTAGCCATGGAAGAAGAGATGGACTCCTTAATGCATAACCAAACTTGGGACTTAGTCAGGTTGCCTGCAGGTAAAACTACATTGCAGAATAAATGGGTTTACAGGCTAAAGGAAGAAGATGGAGGAAAACAGAGGTACAAAGCTAGACTTGTGGTGAAGGGTTTTGCACAAAAGAAAGGTATTGATTTTGATGAAATATTTTCTCCTGTTGTTAAGATGAATTCAATCAGAACTATCTAAAGTCTTGTAGCAGCGGAAGATTTACATCTTGAACAGTTAGATGTAAAGACAACATTTCTCCATGGAGATTTGGAGGAAGAGATATACATGCAGCAACCAGAAGGATATGAGGTAAAAGGGAAAGAAAAATTGGTGTGGAGGTTAAAGAAGAGCTTGTATGGCTTAAAACAGGCTCCAAGGTAGTGGTATCTAAAATTTGACAAGTTTATGTCTGAACAAGGTTATACTAGATGTCACTCTGATCATTGTGTTTATCTAAAAAGGAAAAATGATGGCAGCTATATTATATTGTTATTGTATGTAGATGACATGCTTGTTGCAGGGTCTAACATGCAGGAAATAAATGTGCTCAAACAAAAATTGGCAAATTCATTTGCAATGAAGGATTTGGGAGCTGCAAAACAAATCCTTGGTATGAGAATAACTAGAGACAGGAAAAATCAAAAATTAATAATGTCTCAGAATGAGTACATAGAAAAGGTGTTGAAAAGATTTAATATGCAGAATGCAAAACCAGTTAGTACACCTTTTGCTAGCCATTTCAAACTTAGTAAGGAGATGTGCCCAAAGACCCAAGAAGACATGGATTATATGTCTAAAGTTCCATATGCATCAGCGGTTGGAAGCTTAATGTATGCAATGGTCTGCACAAGGCCTGATATTGCACATGCAGTGGGAGTTGTAAGCAGGTACATGAATAATCCAGGAAAAGAACATTGGATGGCAGTAAAATGGATTCTCGGATATTTGAGAGGTACCACAAATCAAGCATTATGCTTTGGTGGTTCAAACATTGCTCTACAGGGATATGTTGATGCAGATATGGCAGGTGACAGAGATAACAGGAGGAGCACTATAGGATATGTATTTATTGTAGGTGGAACAACTGTCAGTTGGGTTTCAAAAATCCAAAGTGTTGTTGCACTTTCAACAACAGAAGCAGAGTATGTTGCTGCTACAGAGGCTAGTAAAGAAATGATTTGGTTACAAAGGTTTATGAATGAATTGGGTAAGAAGCATGATATGGGCACGCTATACAGTGATAGCCAAAGTGCCATTCATCTTGCAAAGAACTCAACATTTCATTCCAGGACTAAACACATACATCTCAAGTACCATTTCATATGGTTAGTATTGGAAGATGGAGAGTTGAAGCTGGAAAAGATACACACTAGCCAGAATCCGGTAGATATGCTAACAAAAGTTGTAACCAGGGAGAAACTGAGAATGTGCTCAGTTTCAATTCGTCTTCAAGGATGACGATGAAGATGAGGAATAGCCAGGTCCAAAGAGGAGTCATTGTCTAGCAAATGAAGCAGCGGTGGAGTTGCTACAATCAGTCTCCAAGTGGGAGATTGTTGGGTGTGGAGCCTGATTATCTTGTTTACTTTGTATCACAGCATTGCACCCTGGCCCTGCCAAAGGCCGCCGACGCCGCCCGTAATTAATCGGCGTGGGGGTCGGGGGGCGGCGGTGCTGGAGCCCCCTAAGCGGGGGCTTTGGAAGGCGAGCGCCCCTACAAACTAAAGGATGTAAAATTTCCTTGTAAAAGTATAGTAATTTCTAGTCAATCTGGGCCATTCATAGGCGAATGATCTGACGGTAGAAGTTATGTTTAGTTTAGGGTTTTTTTTCCCTAGAAGGCAACCCCCTTGTATATATGAGGGTATTGTATTGCAGCTGTGTATCAGGTGTGTATTCTCAGAGCGAGAAATAGATAAGGAGACTGTGAGAGAGAACAGAGGACATTACAGCGGATTTGTTGTAGGTTTTGTCTCTTCATTTTTTGCTGGATAATAGAAGGAAGGAATGGCTGTTCGGGGTGGACGTAGCCCAAACTGGGTGAACCACGTATATCTGTGTCTCTCTGGTTTTATGTGTTTTGTGTGCTTATATTTTCTGCATATTTTATGTGTTTCATTGCTCCATAATATATAATTTTCTAACATCTTCAACTCTAGTAGGGTCTATCCAGATCCCATCTTTTGAGATGATGTGACCCAACAAATTACCTTCTTCCATAGAAAATAGGCACTTTTTGGGATTTAGAGAAATCCAAAACTTTCTACATTGCTGGAACACAACTCTCTAATGGTGTAAATGCTCATCGTCTGAATTTGAATAAGAAGTCAGATCATCTAAATAAACACCAAGGAAGAACTATTTTTCATCACCAAAATCTATTTCCATGGCACGTTGGAAAGTGGCCCTGGCATTCTTCAAACTGAAAGGCATCTTGGCATATTTAAAGGTACCCCATGGTGTAGTGAATGTTGTCTTATCTTGATCATATTCATGCATAAGGATCTGATTGTAGCCTGAGTATCCATCCAACAATGACATCCTGCTGGCTCCTACAACTCACTAAAGAATTTGGTCCATCTTGGGCAGCGGGTAATTTTCTTTCAACGACACTATTTAGATTTCTAAAATCTATACATAGTCAAATTTCACTGGTCTTTTTCCGCACTGGAACCAAATTGGAGATCCAATCTGAAAATCTGACTGGAACAATGATGCCTACCTTATAGAGCTTGTTTACCTCCTTCTCAATGGAAGACAACAACTTTGGGTTTATTCTCCTCAGCTTCTGTCTAAAAGGCTTTTGATTTAGCTTGATCAGAATTGTGTGTTGAATGATATCTTTATTGTACAATTTCAGATCTGAGTAATCCCAAGAAAACATGTCAGAAAAATCAGTAAAAAAATCAAAATATTTAGACTTTCCCTTTAGTTGAAAAGACTTTGAATGCTTGAACTTTGGCTTCTTCGTTGTTCTAATATTAACATCTTCTACTCCTTTTTCTGTGGGGACCAAATTAGGTTTTTTTTGCCACGTCATCTTGATCAAATAACTCTTCCAAGGTATGAGACCTTTTGGAATGTTATTTTCCTTGAGCTAAAGTATGTCAATCTTATCTGTCTCAATAACTTGGTCATCATTGTCATACACTTCATCCATAGAAGAGTTCTCAAACTCACCTTCACTTTGAAGGAAATTGTTCACTTGGTTATCGTACCAGAAAACTTGCCAAAATTTCAAGTTATCCAAAATGGCGGGCCTATGATTTATATTAATCTCAAAATTTTTATTTGAAAACATTGTAGATCTGAAATTACTCACAGTAGTGGCTAGTGAATCATCCATCAAGTTTTGCAATCTCGACACTACCTTGAGTGTATATTCTGAAAACATTCTTAAAATGTCAAGTGTTGCATTCCTATACTGTCTCATCCTTGGGTGATTAGCTTGATACTCACCTTTTATTTGTTTAATAACCAACTTTGAATCTCTGTAGACTGCAATTCTACTAGCTCCCAATTTTTTCATAATTTTTAAACCGGTAATGAGCGCTTCATATTCAACCTTATTATTCATACAATCAAATGCTAATTTTTAGGAACACAACCTTACATTATTTGGGACCTTATTTTTCTGTTGAAATGGGATGTAGATACATAAACCAATGCCAGCCCCGTATTTGCCAACGGAACCATCAAAGTCCATGCTCCAAAGACCATCTTCTTCTTCAAGGTGTTGAAACTCTTGATTTTGATTTGACACAATTTTTTGATCTGATTCTTTATGCTCCTCTAAACTTTCATCTGCCTTCTCTGATGGTTTTTTGGATATAGTAGGAAGATTCTCTTTCTCTTTTTCTAACACCGTTCTAATGCAATCTAAAACTTCAGGAACATCCTCTATTTCTAATAATTGACAATCTACATCATTTAATCCGGAATCATTGTACAATATAAAGGAATCTAAGTCTATATGTACAATGTTGATAAGATGATTATTAGGCCTTTCATTTTTTGTGATCATGTACTTAATTTTAGTCTCAGGGTATAGTTTTCTCATTTGACCAAAGATAGGAATGGTAGCATAGGAAAGATCCAACTACATTGTACCTCTCAATTTGCCCCCCTAGGATCTTGACAACAACGTACCGAAACATGGTGGAATATCAGCAACTACTATGTCCATAAGAACATTTTTGGTTGGGATCTTCTTTAGGGATACAACTAGATCTTTGATTAGACCCAAACAATGGCCATGAGCAGAATCAAAAGAATATAGACCATGATATGGGTGGGTTATGTCAAGGCCAAGCTTCTCCATGATAGCTTTGGGCATGAGTTTTTGGGAGGCCCCGGAGTCTAACATAGTGTTATGAAGGATGAATTGATGAGCTTTAAGACTCAAGTAAAATGGTGTGACCTCAATATCTTCAGATTGACCATCAATGGCGGGACCAAATATCAACTCGAGCTGATCATCCTCTATGTTAACCATGTTGGATAAAGGGTAAAGTTTCAAAGTTTTAACTACATGGGATTTGTATTTATCAACTTTGACCAATTCAGTAAGTGGAATAGACACCTTTAACTTAGAAATTTATGACTCTAAATTAAAAGGTATATTTATTTCTACCTCTTTTATGGTGATATCCCTTTTCTCAACATGATCTCTCGGTGCAGCTTCTTTTCTCTAAATATCTCTCTCTTTGACAGGTATACTTGTAGAAGTTTGATTGCTTCTATTATGATTCAGAGCTACAATCTCTTTACCCTTATTTTGAACTTGTTTCGGTGGTGCTTCTTTCTATTGAACTATATTTTTTGGAGGTGGAGTTATTTGAACATCACGGGTCCTCAAAGAGTAATGCCTTTGTTGGGAACTCAATGCATTCAGGTATCCTCTCTGATAGTCATCAGATTCTAATTATAACTCATGATCGTTCACCATTATTAAATTTTTGTCATTAGGTGAACTTGTCTTTTCCACATATTCTCCATCCTCAATTAGAAAGATGGGTTGATCATCTACTGTGAAAAGAAGGTTCTCCTCTACTGTGGGTTCTTCCTCTTCATCACTCTGAGCATAGTTTTGTTGAAGTGGTGTTCCGATTTGTTGTTGTGTTTTAGGAGCTCTATGCTCCCTCTGCTTTATCTGAAATGGAGGTTGCTGATGTTGGCCTTGAAAGTTCAGGTTTCTGATTTGTGGCTCCACCTGTCTATCTTAAATAGACATCTTATTGACCATTCTCTCCATGATTTCGAGAAAAGCATCAAATTTAGTATCTGATGAAGTGGAAGGTTCCTCTTTGATAGTCACTTTGCGTTCATTTTTAAGTTTATAATTTTTAATCAAAAGATTGGCTTCAACACTCACTGAATTTTTTATCATCTCTTCAAGGATATTGGGATTACTTTCTCTCAATGAATAGGCCATATCTAGGTCAAAATCACTGGGATAATGTAGAAGGGCTAAACGAGGAGGTGGTTTCATTTCATTTGGGATGGAACTATAGATTCTGAGGTATCGAGAATTGTAATCAGGCATTGATTCATTGGGATTGTGCTTCAAGGAATCGTACTCAACAAGGATTTGTAAAGGGTTTTTCTTCTCATCCCACTTAGCTAAGAAAGCATCAGTCAGCTTAGTAGGAATCCTAATAGAATTGGCTGCTAAGGCACAGAACCAAACTTTGACTTCACCTGAAAAAATTTGTGTGATGATTTGCATCTTGGCATCATCTACATGTAACTCCTCCAGATCTATAAAGGTTGTGATTTTGGCCATGTGCTGAAGGGCAGTGATTTGAGAATTTTCATCGAAAAGGGGAAGCCTTTGACCATATCCTCGAGGTAAATTAGCAAGGTTACCAAGTTGAACTAAAGGTCCAAAAAGAGCCATAATTCCTGCTGAATGTGGTGGAGGGGGAGGAACAAGGGATGGATTGGTCTGAGGAGATCCTTAAGGGGGAAGTTGAGATGATGATGGGATAGATGATGAAACAGTAATTGTTTGAAAAACTTTGAGGATATGAAGGGTTTCTTGCTGGTATTGAATGAAAGCCTTTTCAGCAGTATAACTTATGGTATTAGCCAAAATTTCTAATTTGTAATATTGTTTCCAGATTTTAACATCAGTCTCATTTTCAGCTTCAACTAATGATGGATTCAACTCAAATCTCTAGGGTTCAAGAACTACTATATTCAAATCAGTCTTTGATTTGGTTCTAAACAATGATGACTCAAATTTAATATCAAATGCTAAATTTTGTATGGCTACCAAATCAGAAGGTAATGAGAAAGATCTTACCAAATTTTGAGGAGGATATTCTGAAGAACTTGAAGCTAGCTGAGATCTTTGCCTCAGGATTCTTTTAGGATCTTCGACGGGAGAAAATGGACCTGGATTAGGATTAGACATGGTATGCCTTCTTCGAGAAGCCAAATTTTCTTTTAAGGAACTGTAATTATGAAATAAGCCTTATGAAACTCAATCCCATCATCCTAGGGATCAGTTTCCAATGGATATTTGTCGTACACCCAGGGAAAAGTTTGCCTCTTCATTCCCCGGAAATGGCGCTAGAATTTTAGCACCCCACCAGATTCCTAAGGCTAAAGAAGGAATCCCAATGGAGGTAACCACATACTACTTTTGATTTGATAGCTAGCCCTATCAAATCGAAGAGGGTTCTCTCCAAAAGGGTCACAGCCAGGAAGGCTAGAGAAATTAGGGTTTTTAGGCTAGATATAGAGTGGAGAGGGTTGTTTTGAATTGATTTTGGTTGGGGAATCACTGGATGAAGGAATTAGGTCAAGGAAATCTTGGCCAGGAAAAATGAGTTAGGTTTGCAGGGATCAATGGGGCAAGTTAGGTACAATGCTTATCACTTGAAGAGAATTGTGATGGGATGTTGTTGAAGCTGAAAGAAAGCTAGGAAGAGCATAGGATATGTATTCTTCTTAGATAGATGAAAATGGACAAACTATGATCAACTACCCAAAACAGAGCATGTACAAACATGTATTATGATTATCTAACTTGTAAGAGATCATAACATAGAAATAAAGTGAACATGAATACAATACATTATAAAATATGATACTAAAATAGTCATAACTCCTCTTTATTAGCTAGCCAAACTTAATACAAAAGTTTCCTTGATCAACTAGAAAACATACAAAATGATTCCAACCCTTCACTAGTGTGAAGAAAGGGGCTAAATAGACATCAAAACAAGCTTCACTCATCCTCAGGGGTCAAATCCATGAGGTGAGGAAGAGATCCACTAATTGCTGAACTGAAAACTGAAGTGTAGGGTGGTCCAAGTGACTCACTCCTCATTACATTGAATTGATTCATCATGACTCATTAATGACTTTAACCTGATGAATCTACCCTAGGTAAGTAATCTTAGACATAATTACATTTTACCATCATTAATTACATGAGTAGAAACATAAATTCTTGAGGCAAAGTGAAAATTATAGAGAAAATGTGAAAAAATCAGCAAATTTGACATTTGCGCCCTCCACTGTGCATTTGCACCATCCTAGTGTCATTTGTGCCCTCTGTCTTGCAGGCCACATTTGGAGGCCTTCCCAGTGTCCAAATTGGGCCCAATATAGCTCGTTGGAAAGCCCTTCTAGTCTAGTTTCTAGATTTTCAAAATGAAGGTCATTTTCCCCTTAAAAAATGCAGCCTCCCAAGACTGGTATTTGCACAACGCCAAGGTGAAAAAAAGGGCATAAAGGTCATTTTTAGGTGGCTTTTTGGACTTTTCATCCATCAAAAATGCAAACCAAGGCTGGAAACATGGTTTTCTAAGATTTATGAGTCATTAGGAATCCAATGGTGCCTTCCTTCTCCTAAAAAAGTGTGCCAATTATTTGCATAGCGCCAAGGGCGATGCGCAAATGCCCAATTTTCTCCTAATTTAAATGCCTCAAAAACATAGAATTTTCCAGAATTTTTCAAAAAGTTGTAAAATGTCTTAAAACTGTTGGAATGGATGAGGTAGGTGTGTTTAATCTTGTAGGGAAGCCTCAACAAGTATGTCCAACTTTTTCTCCTCCTCCTTTGTCAATTCTTCAATTTTGGCATTGGCTCTATTGAGCTTGTCCAATGCAATTTTCTCTTTCCGGGCATGAAGTTTCACCTTCTTCCTCAACAAGTCATTATCCTTGTTGGCCTTCTCTAGCAGCTTCTCCAAATTTTGGTTGGCTCTATCAAGCCATGGTTCCCTGTTCTCATTGATCTGTATGGCAAGATGCTCATTTAGGGTTAGATGGTCAACTAGCTCAACTTCCCTTTGTCTCTCTAGGGATAGAGCTCTTTTCATCCCTCTAGTCCTAGGTCTCTTCCTCGGTACATGTTCTTCTTCCTCATCCTGCAAACCATACTTCTCCACCGCTTCATCTAGCATTGCCTTGGCCTTATGAGCCTCTCTTTGAGAAATGAATTACTTTACCTCATCAATGACCTATTTGGTCTTCAACTGCTCATTTTCTTGTTCAAGAAAGTGAATCACATATCTAGCCCTGTCAAGATCAGTCTCAAGCTAACTAATCTTGGATTCCTTACTTTTGATTGCTGCATTTGTGATTTTGTCTTCATCCTCCTCATCTAGGTCAACCAACTGAAATTCATGCTCTGTTTCATGATTGTCCTCCTCCTCATGAATGGTTGACTCTATCACATATTCTATACCTTTATCCACTCGTTGTGTTGATGAAGAAGGCATGGCCCCTTTCACTCCAAGTGAAGCAAACACATGCTTATATCCTCTCTGGTAGGTTTTTGGCAATGGCTGAACCTCAAACATACTAGCCCAATTTGGCTCAATGTCCTCACTCCTGCTAGGTGACCCAAAATCATGATAGGATGGAGATGAAGAATCATGATGAGATGGAGATGAAGGATCATGATGAGATGGAGATGAAGGGGGTGAATGGGACTGATCTAATGATGATGAGTGAATAATAGGCTGAGATGATGAAGGGACGTGTTGTGCATGATGAATGGATGGCTCAATGAAGATATCATTAGCTATGAAGGTGCTCTAATGTCTCTTTTCACTTTTCCAAACCATTTGCTAATCATTACCCTTTTCATCTGAATTTTCTCTCTCTTGCAGGATGATGTTGCTGGAGTTTTATCACTTTTCTCTTTTAGTTGGCATGTGTGTTTTTGAGCTAGCAGCTAGGGATTGAAAATATTACATATAGAAAACATGAAATTAAATAGGAAATTGAAAATAAATGACATCTCTATTTCATATCAAAATGACATTTTGGTATGAAAATAAATAAAAAATCAAAATTACTAACTTAAAAATATCATATTTACATTTTGATGATCTTCTGCAGGTGAAAATAAAATTTTTATTGAGTCACTCACACATTTTTCTTACTTTATTGGGATGAAATGGTGCATTTTTGGACCTTGAAAATCAAAACCTAATGACCTAATGGGACCTTGAATGACCCGACTTTCCATGATTGACTTTGACTGAGATAAGACATGGTGAAATGAGCTCTTCAATAGTGTTATTACGCTCAGCAAGACATGAAGATAAGCCAACAAATGTGAGTTTCTAAGGGAGAGTGAGGTTTTATTGAATAGGACTATCATCAGTGAAACAATTTTTAGCATGACCTAGTGGAATGATATAAAAATTTCAGAATGGGACACGTAAAATGAAAATGAAATGAGTGATTTTGATCACTGATGGTAGAATGCATATTTTGACACTAAAACAACTAATAGCGTTGAATGGTACCCTTATAATGATTTATAAGTCACTAAGAATGTAAAATAACTAGTTTATTTAACCCTTCAATACTCTTTAATAATAAAAAAACCATAATGACAATGGTCTTACCACTTCCTTTCACTCGAAACAAAATTTGAAAGGTTACATGAAGAAACCCTCCTAGTCTCTAAGGAACATATATTGTGAGAAGCATCTTGTTTAGCCCAATGCATATTTTTGGGTCAACACTAGGCATCTCATCTATCCTTCAGTCAATCATCAAACTCTCTTCTCTCAACCATACACAACATATCTTAGAAATTTCCTTCTTTGATCATGTTGTGGTAAAATCACAACCCCCCATTGTCAACTTATTATCTTTATAATATAATGGTGACCCTCTACAGGAATTCTGGTCATATTGCCCTTTATTTATTTTTATTTGGTTTATTATGCAACAAGTTTGTGAGATTTTTGTTTGCTTCATATTCTCATTATGATTACATCATTGTGTTCAGTTTTTCACTAGCTTTCCATCAGTTCTCGTTTCATCTCATTTCGACTCATAGTTTACAAATGGTGCTACTCCAAAATTCGATGATTTTCACCGCATCCGCTAAAAATGTACAAAATTTATATTATTTTAATTTTTGTAAATTAATTAGTTTTAATTTAATTGTAAATATTATTTTTTATTATTTTTTAATTATTTTTTTAACCATTCTACAGAACCACCATAGCTGAAAACTGATCTCTATATATAAATATATACTAGCATTTGCCCCTAAGGGTTCAAAGGTACACAGAAGGAGCGGATTTTGTGTTAACTCCTGTGCAGATCAAAGGGCGCAGTCTCCATTGATCTCATCAAAGGTGACCCGCAGGCACAAACAAGCCCGTTGTACAACGGACATGTTTGACAGCTTCCGTGAAGTAGTAGTACTGGAGACCTTGTGGAGAAATCCCTTCCCCTTCTGCAATCTTCCCTGTGAAAGAGGACTTGCTAAAATAACCAAAGCCTTGGAAGCGCGCTTGGGATTTTGAAGTCCTCGATGTTCTGAAATGGTAGTAGTGGTTAAAGGGACGAGGGATTTTATTTCAGGGACTCTTCATGAACCGTAATGAGAAACGTGTCAACTAGTTAACATCAGCGAGAAATCTATGAAAGCGCTTCCAAGGTCCCGGAAGGTGAACGGAAACAACAAAACAATTTCTTTTGGATACTTTCGGTTTTGCGGAAATAGGTGTAGCGTCCAATTTCCACGAAGAATAGAAATCAGGGTTCCACTGCCCCTTACTCATGTAGTTGATCATGTGATCAATGCACAGAAAATTGTCCGAATAGAAAAGGGATTTTTGTCTTGTTATACTTGCGTGGATGAAGGTTCTAAAAAAATGTAGCAGAAGCGCCAGGGATATTGTTGTGGGTGATTTCACACAGCTGCTGCAACAATACAAGGAGGAGAGGGTGAGCATAACACGACGAACAGTAAGGACAGGAGATTAAAGTGAAGAAAATGAGGTGGGACGAACACGGTGGTGGTTCCATTAAGACTTGTTCCTAGGACGTGCTGTTCGAGGTGTTGAAGCATTTGGATTCCAAGTCTCTGGCGATTGCCGCCTGTGTGAGCCGCCGCTGGAAGCGCGCGGCCGAAGAGGAGGTGCTGTGGGAAAGCATTTGTGCCTAGCATTGGCCTGAAGAAGTTCTGTATGCTTCCTAGTCGGGGCAGCTGAGGAGCCCACGAGAGGTTTGCGTTGGTATTGCTCTACCGGAATAGGGCAGAGATCGTAATCTTCAATGATATTGAAACACGTGTTTTAGAGTTATGTTTTTGCATTCAAAGAAAACATTGTTTATATACTATTAATAATTATATTTAAACATAATCCTGACTTTAATGAACATTGTATCATGGTAAAAAGACTAGCCATTCCCCATCCAGTGATGAATTTAGACGGTAAATTGTCTAACGAGTAAATTTGATGAGTAAATTCTGTTGTGGGTGATTTTAAAAATATTTTTTAACTAAAATTAAAAATACTTTTTAAAACTGTCATGATCTTTTCTTGAAACTGTGAAGTTATTAAAAAGCCTTTTACAATTGTAAAATATATATAGAAAAATTATAGTCTTTAATTAATATATATATATATATTATTTAAAATAAATATATAATTATAAATATTTAAAATAAATAAATAACATTATGTTGTATATAATAATTATTATTCTATAAAATAAATAAATATAATTGATGATTTATAATAACCTTTATACCCGTAATTTCTCTTAAGTATGTACATTGATATAGATGTTAAGGTTATCGCTTTGGTCATTGTTGTAGGGTTTTTAAACCGGTGACAGGTAGGAGTTTTTGGAGTTCTGCTGGAATTTGATTTGGAGTTTGAATAAGTTCAATGAGCCGGCTCTGAATGGAAAAGTCACCAGAAATTAATTGCTTGTTGCCGCAAGCACTTATCAGGTCATTAATGGCGGCACACATTTCATCTACATTCAACCGATTAAACGAAACTTAGGGTTAATAAAAAAACATATAGAAAAAACTCTTCCAACGGACAGGTTAAAAAGGTCATATCTTCTCAAACAACCATTACGTGAAAGACATGAATTCTAGAGTGTTGGCAATTGGTTTTTATTTGGCCTGCAATTAATAATCAACGCAGATGTTAATAAATTGATACTGAGAAAATACGGAATGATACGCAGGTCTACTTAACCCGGTAAGGTATACTGAGAAAGACGGAATGATACACAGGTCTACTTAACCCGGTAAGGTATACTGATAGTTTGAAAAGCATGGAGTTAAAGCTTACGGAATCGTAATTTTACAGGAGAATGGCACTGCTAAATGGATAGTTGGCGCTAGCATGAAAAAATACTGCACATATAGAGCAAACGCATATGTCCGCAGGCAAAATTATACATGGTTATAAAATTAATTGTTTTTGAGATGGTATAATGGTTGCAGGTCACAGACATATTTACATAGGCCTATTAAAAGTACATGTAGGATTTTTTCAGAATCGACTCTGCTAGTGTTAATTCTAGACTAAGAATTGTTCCTGAGCGTGGAGTGCAGCACTCTGTTGAGAGGGACTACACAATATGTATTGATAAGCTTTTGTTACGGATTCTTCGGCTTTGATCGCCATATTTCCTGGGAATCGAATCTGCACTTGGGGCGCATTATTGATGTGAACCACGCGTGCAGAGGACGAGTGGTCAATGCGCACAAACTGTGAATCATCGACTCCTCCGACACACTCTTGCTGAGGTAGCAGCGGCCACGGCTTCATCAGCTGGATTTGAGTCGCAGAGTGTAGTATCGTATACCTGACAAGGCTGCACTCCATGCTCAGGATTTCAACCCATGTTGGCCCTTATCCCTTTAATACGTGAGATTCCTTATATCTCCCTCTTCCCTTATTTCCTCTTATGTATTTTGGAACCCCTCATAAATCCTCCTTATGTCTCCCACTTCAATTTTTACCATGGCTCATATCATGAGCCGAAAAAGCCACTGTGATATAATTTTAATATCATATTTTTTTAATAATGTTTCTAAATAATATTTTATCTAATTAATTTAAAGTTTTTAAGTGTATTTTAATTAAATTAAATTGTAATTTAAATTGATTTAATTTTATTAACTTAAGTTTTATATAATGAATTAATTTATTAATTTTAATTAATTGATTTTAATTATATAGTTAATTAAGATTATTAATTTAGTTTATATTAGAATTTTTAATTAAAAATGTTTAATTTTGGCTTAGGCATGCATTTTTTCAGAATCTTTGTAGTTTTTAACACTTCAATTTTGGAAAGGCATATCTCAATATTTACTTGGTCAAATGAAGCTCACATTAGCTCATTGGAAATCTAAGATTAAGGAGAATAATATGGGAATGATAAGTTTAGCATATTTAATCATTTAATGACCCAAAAATTTAGCAGAAGACAGTGATGAATTTGCAACGACATTTAGTTTTTCTTAAATTGGGGACAATTTCATTGGCTTAGGAAAACTGCTATCACTGATTCATTCCCCAAAAATACTAAGGCTAATCAGACCCATTTGAAGCAATCATAACATAGAAATTTCTTTGGATTTCATTTATTTTAATTTAGCAATTTCATGAGAGTTTAATTTTCTGATTTCTATTATGCAATCTATTTTTTATTTGGTTTTGATTGGTTTGTAACATGAGATATGTTGGAGAAGTTTAGATCTGAGGAATTCTGGAGCAATGGAAAGAGGCCAAAAAAGAGAAAAATAGGGAATTTATAGCTCTAATTCCTAGAGCAAGAGAGCATTGTGGATCAACAAAATACTTTCCATCAGCACTATTCAGAGAATCAGAATTTGAATTTTTTACAGTTTCTATTACATTTAATACATGCATAGTAAAAAATTTAAATTTTACTGTGCATTTTACTAATAAAATGATTTACAATCTCTATTCTTATTTACATTTAATTAAAATTCAGAAGACAAAAAAAAAAAAAAAAAAAAAAAAAAAAAACAAACAAACAAACAAAACGAAAAAACAAAAAAAATCCATTCTTACGTTAAAATCTTGCTTCTTCTTGTTTATGTGACATCACAATTATGGCTTTTCATTTTATATTTATAGGGTTTGTATTAATATATATAGGCATATGACATCTAACCCACGGACCACTTGCAGAGTCAGATCTCAACCCATGTTGGCCCTTGCACGATTTTTTTTTAAAACAATTTTTTTAATCGGTGTGCACTATTTAAAATAGCGCACTAGTGCGTGATTTTAGTATAGCGCATCGGGCGCGTGCTGAAAAAAAATATTGTTTGATAAAAATAGTTTTTTATCAAGTTATGTTTGTGTTAATCTATGCTCCGGTATTAATATAACACATTGGGTCTCCTTGTTTACAAAGAGCACCATACAATGTTTGTACTGTATTGACGGTGAGTTTATAAGAACCTATTGCACCGCGTTTGGTGCGTACTTTGCGAAAGGCGCACTGTTTTCTTGATTTTTTTTATTGTTTTTACCTTAAAAGTATGTGATTTATTTATAAAATATATTAATGAATGATATAGGTTTCATATTGATAAAGAAATGGATGACTAGAGTTCAAGTAACAAAAATACTTATAGCACATCCAGAAAAGCAAAAAAAACAAGTTCATTGTAAATTCTTTACAAATATTATTATTTTTGAACTATATGTATTGTTTAGTGTGTATCATCCAGAGCCACAAAATGACGAAGCTCGATAAGATTATTTCTAATCTAAGACCACAAGAGTGTAAAAGATTGATGGAAAAATTGCAGAAGGATAAATCAGGTGAATGAAAAAAATACTATCGATCCAATATGAGTTTCTTTTTTGAATTTTCATTAATAATATACTTAAAAATATTAGATACATATTTCAAACAATCTATTAATTCAGATATGTTTAATGTTCTACAGGGACCAACAATGAAGAAAATGAATGTTGTTCTAAGAAAAGGAAAAAAATAAAACATGTAAATGAAAATGAATTTCTCCTTAGCTCATCTGGAGTGGTGTTGGAGGTTAACGAAAAGGGAAAAAAATGTTACAAAACTTTGAGTGATCTAGTGGAACAAATGTATAGACGTTCTTTCCACTTACAATAAAAAAATCAATCCAGTGATTCCAAGAACCAAATTTTATTTAAACTACAGGATGAGTTTCCAGAGAATTGATCAATGAGACATGTCAGAATTTTAATAGCAAAAACATACAACAACAAAAAAATAACAATTGAAAAAGTAATATTCTTTTAAATTTTTTTTTCTAGAATTATATGTATATATTACTGCAAAGCAATCATTTATAAATATCACTTTTGTTATATTTACTTTTCATATATCAATATAAAAATTAAATAGTTTATTGTCATGTTACATTTTCAGGAAGATTATGAAAATCTTGAAGGATGAACGAGTAGATATCAGAAATATGTCAGTAGGAATATCCAAAAATGGGTACAAGGAGATGGTCAAAGAAATGGACATAATTGCATTGCACAAGGAGCCATCTCAACAACAACGTGCTTCAAATGTAATATGTAGTCATTGAATTTTTTGATTAGGTACAATAAATAAACAATTTAGCATTAAATATTAATTTTCAAGTATTTTCTTGCAGAAAAGAAAATAAAATGGAACCCATTCAGCACATAAAAGAAGACGACAAGGAAGAAAAGGGTTGATATCTATGTTTGTGAGTAATTTTTACTTCCTTATAACAACTTAACTAGATTTTTTTTTGTATATTTTAAGTTGTTTTACAAGAATCATCATTGAATGTCTTCAAACAGGTGCTAACATACAAAGAAGAACCACCAGAAGAATTGATTGACATTGGGTTAAATATGGGTTGTCAGTATATGTTGGCATATCAGAAACTAATTGTGTAATTTGTAAGAATCTATCTTGTTTTACTTAGCTCTGTCTATAATTAATAGAACAAAAAATTCTTTTATATTAAATCTATGATTTGTTATGGGGTATAAAACTTGCAGGAAACAAAGTATGGAACTGCACCAAAAAATGAATTGTTGAAAGATGGCATGAAATTTGGTTTTGAAAGAATGTGTATAGTTCACGAGTCAATTCTTGCTATGGTACATTTCTTTTCGATTTAAATTGATGTATATTATTTAATATTGCAATTTCCATTATTCTCACCAATGTATATACACTCATTACACTTTATTTTTATGTTTGTAGATGAAACTTAAAGAAGAAGAAAACAATCAACAATATGAACAAAACATTCGTCCAAATAACCCAAGTCATTGAAGTAGCTCGAGCAGTCACCACATTTCCAGTGAAGAATGATGATCAATATGTTTGGATATCAAAGCAATGCATTGTATTTTTGAAATATATGTCTATGAAATCAAATATTTTGTTTAATGTAATGGACATAGTGTCCTAATTGAAAGACAAAGGGATACCAATAAATGTCCGATTTTGTATGACAAGAGTGTCTATATATATATATATATATATATATATATATATATATATATATATATATATATATATAAAATATATTTTAATTTATTATAATTTGTTCTCCATTGTCGTGAAATGTTACACCACTAATTAAATATATGGATGATTAAATATTTTTGAGAGAGATGATTTCTGCTTCAAGTCCTTCACTGCGATTGGTTACTTTATCCTGCAGTTTTTGATACATTTCTATCTTTCCATTCATTCTAGAGATCATATCTTTGTAGATAGATTCCTTCTTTTTAAATAAAATATGTTGATCTTCAATATTAATCTTGAGATTTGCTTCTAGACCCATACTGTTACTTTCACTTTCTTTTCACTATCTTCACCATTGCATGCACAAGGAAGTGAATTACAAGAATGACAATCAGTACCTGATTCATCATCTTCATTTTTTGCTGTACACTTCTTTCTTTGAGTAGCCCTCTTCTTTTGCTTCCTTCCCATTGTGATGGATCTCCTTCAAGCGATCAAGCTTCTGTAGAAGGAACTACTTCGATTCCAAGTATTATGGTGTTTGAATAATGGTTATAATAAATGTATCTATCTGTTGCGGTGATCAAACACCATCATGGTTGCCATCAAGTCCAAAAGGGGAGATTGTTGGCAATATGATGCAATGTGTTGTCCTTGATGGCAACTTACTTGATGAAGTTGTCCTTGATGGAAACCTAATTGATGAGTTGCCTTTTGAGAGCAACCTATTTGTTAAAGATGTAACAATGATGTATCTACAGATCAGTTCAGAAGTGACAGTGAAAGGAATTCTAGTAAGTGCTAGAGAAATGATGAATATGATATGTCACAAAGCATATGCGTGTTTGTAAAGGCATAGTAGCGTATGCACACAGAAAAGTACATCCCAAGTAGCATATGCCTATTTGCGCTTTAAATTTATAAAACCAGGGGAATTTACCATGGTATTGGCCCACAGTATTGAGCACTGGATTATCTGTTTGATCCCATCCAGGAATACCATCAGCGGTTGAGTGGTTTTGACTCATGGTATTGATAAAGGCTAAATCTATATAAGGAGAAGAAGATCATAGTGCAAGGGTGTGCATATGTCTGGGTTTTAATGAATACTTCACTCTAAAGTATATCTGCATGGAATGGGTAACAATTTGTTAATAGATCTGAATTAATAATGCACCTATGAAGAAAATGATGAAGAGGGATCTCTAGATCTGAAATAACTATGTATTTTCTAGATCTTCTTGTGGAATGTTTAGAACTGTGATCTGGTGAATCTTTGCTGAAGTAAAGGGTGAGATCTGAGTTTTTTGTCTATTCTGAAGAGTTGCACAGTTCTGAAAAGTTACATATCTATAAGCATGTTCATCTCAGTGAAAGCACGTATATAAGCAGGTTTGTCTCAGCAAAAGAGCGTATGAAATCTGAGATCAGTTCTAAAATAGTTGCAGATATATATGCACGTATGTCTCTGCAAAGGCATGTATATACACGGGTTTAGTGAAGAAAAAGCGCGTATGGAATCTAAGGTAATGCTGAAGCATGCAGCAATAAATGTATGATCTATTTTGCTATTTTACTGCTATCTGTCAATGATGTCTTCATACAGATCTGGGTTGTTTGAATGTTGATTATGCTGCTGATTTATGTTGATTAAAGATCAAGTTGTTGGTTGATTAGTTGATGATTCAATGAATGAAATGATGGGGTTATAAGTTTAAGCTTGATGTATGTTGAGCTTAAATGTGTGGAGTGGGTCTAGTCTGAAAATCTGATGAAAAGAGGCCTACAAGGTGTGTTGTGTGGAAGCTGTTGGATCCAATATGAAAATTGATGAAACGTGGTCCATGGTGGTGCTGAGGGTCGAAGCCTTCAGTGAGGGGGTTGTAGCTCCCTTCCAGTGGTAGCTGGTAAACAAGATCAGGGGGTAGTAACTCCCTTCCAGGAGGGGTTGGTAGACAAGAGCAGGGAGTAGTAGCTCCCTTCCAGGAGAGGATGGTAAACGAGATCAGGGGGTTGGAGCTCCCTTCCAGTAGTAGCTGGAAAATGAGAGAAGGTTGCAGCCTTCTGCAGGTGGGTGCCTGCGTGCTGGTATGAGTCCGCGCCAGTACAAGATTGTAAGTAGTTTTCTTTATAATAAATATTGAAGATAGAGACGACAGCAGCAGTGGTTTTCTCCCGAATTGGGTTTTCACCTTAAATACTGGTGTTCATGTGTGTTGCTTATGTGTGATGGTTTATTCTGTTATTACTGCACATGCTTACTGCTTACTAAACATCTGATGAATGAATGATGCAATGATCTAAGTAAAGAATTAAATGCATAATAAGATCTCTGGACATACGAAAGTTTTCTTAAGGATTTCCATGTGTATAAACGAGTTGGGTTTAGTAAAGTAGCGTATGGTTTTATAGAAAGAAAGAAGTAAAAAGTTTTCAGAAAGCTCTAAATACTGATTCACACCCCCCCCCCTCTCAGTATTTTTCCCAACAATTGGTATCGGAGCAGGTCCTTCTGCAGAAGCTTGATCGCTTGAAGGAGATCCGTCATAATGGGAAGGAAGCAAAAGAAGAGGCCTACTAAAAGAAAGAAGTGTACAACAGAAAATGAAGATGATGAATCAAGTACTGATTTTCGTTCTTGTAATTCACTTCCTTGTGCATGCAATGGTGAAGATAGTGAAAAATAAAGTGAAAGTAACAGTATGGATCTAGAAGCAAATCTCAAGATTAATGTTGAAGATCAACATATTTTATTTAAAAAGAAGGAATCTATCTACAAAGATATGATATCTAGAATGAATGGACAGATATAAATGTATCAAAAAATGCAGGATAAAGTAACCAATCGCAGTGAAGGACTTGAAGCAGAAATCATCTCTCTCAAAATGGATCTAGAAAAATCAAATAAGAAGAATGAAGAACTTTTACAAACTTTTGAAGAACAAGAAAATGGGTTGAAAGAAGAGATTTCAAAATTGAATGATCAAGTAGAAGAAGGAAGAAGGGTCGAAGAAAGTATGAAGAAGCAATGCCAAAGATTGGAGGTTGAGGTAAACATTTTAAAAGGTAAATTAGAAGAAAAAGATAAACTCTTAAGGTTTCAAGATAGTACTAAGATTCTGGATAATATTCTTAGTAGTCAAAGGTCTCCTTCTGTTAAATTTGGTCTTGGTTTTCATGAAACTGTTAAAGGAGAATCTAGTTCACAAGAAAATGATAAAGATTCAAAGGATATCGATGCAAAACTTGAAGTGTTGAAAGAGACAAAAGGTCATCCGACAATCATGAACTCTCAAAGGAAATCATTCGCTCCTAACTATAGAAGCATTAATCGATTCTCTCCTTTGATCAATAATGTTGAATGCTTTGTATGTCATAATTATGGAAATATTGCAGCCAAATGCATAAGTATAATCTTTCTGTCTCAATCAAAAAGATCTTCGGCTCCCAGGTACTCAGTTTTCTTTCAGGGATATTTTTTTTCATGCAGCAATTTTGGTCATAAAGCAGCTGATTGCAATAGAAGAAAGAATAGAAAAACACATTATGATCCCTATGCTTACTTTTTTGGTCACAGAAGATGTTATGCTTGTAACAAGTATGGACATGTAGAAAAAGAATGCAGGATAAGTATGATGAACAAATCTGAAAAATTGGAGAATTTCCAGCACACAGTAAGAAATTTCAAGCAAAGCTGGAAAAAGAAGGAGTACCGGTCAAAAACGTAGGGAATTTGACCCTAATGCAGTTATCCGCTTCTAAAGTGTACTTCTCATAATGAATGCAGGAGTGATGTGAGATACATTATAGGAATCAGTAATGTATCATCACAGGGGGAGCAATATGTGGTGATTCCCATGGTTGGCTTGGTAATTCTAGTTGTGTTTATTTCTAACAGTGCATCTAATGTGACAACAGAAGATAGGTACAAAATGTATAAATCCAGGAGAAAATGAAGCTGTGAAATTTTCAGTATTTCACTTTCCATACGCGGGTTTCGTGAACCAAAGCCGCGTATACACGCAAGTTCCGTTGGAGACAAAAGCGTATGTTTTTCTGATAAGAAAAATAGTGAGACAGCTCAAGGACAGGAGCATAGTTTCAGAGGGAGCATTAGCCTTGCTGAGAGTAATGCATTGTTGGAATTATGATGATTCTGAAATATGATCTCTCTCTTGAGATCTTTTTGGTCTTGGTTAGAAAAGTCATATTTGTAATTTGATGAAAAGGTTATGTTGAAGACCTATGATGTAAATTGTTATATTCAGTCATGTAAGGACTTGAGTCACATATGTAAATCCACTTGGTCGGATAATTGATGTAATTATGATTCCTTGGTGATAGGAAAGGTCATAGAGTCATGTACTTCATTGAAAAATATGTTTGAATATTCAGCGTGAACTCAGGGGGAGCATGGTAACTTCAGTGCACATCAGATCTGCAGAGCTCATCCTTATACAAGGGAAGAAAAACCTTGTGTTGGTTTTGATCCGCCCGTTGCCCTTGATGTCAAAGGGGAGAGTATTATGGTGTTTGAATAATCGTTATAATCAATGTATCTATTTATTGTGTTGATCAAACACCATCATGGTTGCCATCAAGTCCAAAGGGGGAGATTGTTGGCAATATGATGCAATGTGTTGTCCTTGATGGCAACCTACTTGATGGAGTTGTCCTTGATGGAAACCTACTTGATGAGTTACCTTTTGAGAGCAACCTATTTGTTAAAGATGTAACAATGATGTATTTACAGATTAGTTCAGAAGTGACAGTGAAAGGAATTCCAGTAAGTGCTAGAGAAATGATGAATACGATATGTCACAAAGCATACGCGTGTTTGTAAAGGCATAGTAGCATATTGTTAGGTCCCTATATTACTAGTATAGTCCCTTATTGTTGTCAGTGTAACCCCCTTATTATTATTGTTGTACCCCTGTAACCCCCATATTGTTATTATTGTGCCCTTACATTATTATTGTTAGGTCGGCTAGGATTACATTGTGGCCCCACTAGGATTATATTGTGGCCCCATGGACTCCTGTATATAGAAGGAGGTTTTGTTCATTTGTATCATCCAAGAATTGTTCATTTATGTAATGTATTGGAGGTTTCCCCCTTTAAGTGGCTTATTTCTAAGGCGTTGATATCTCTTTTCTTCTATTTTTGGAGCTGGTTACACAACATTTGGTATCAGAGCTTTGAGATTCTAGGGTTTCGCTGCTCCAAACAGGTCATCATGGAATTTTAGTTATAAATTTTTTTCTACGAGGCTTCAGAAGCTGAAATTTCTAGGGTGCGAAGCTGAAATCCTGAGGAAGATTTTCTAAAAATTTCAGATCTTGGTTCGCAATATTTTCGGAGATATGCTCTGTGGAAGTTAGGTCTTTTTTCAGGCTCCTAAACAGGTCATCGTGGAATTTGCGCTATAATTTCTTTTCTACGAAGGTTCAGAATATGAAATTCATATGGTGTGAAGCTGAAATCGTGAGGAATTTTGTCAAAAAATTTCGAAGCTTGGTTCACAATATTGTTGGAGATATGATCTGTGGAAGGTAGTGCTTTTTCAGGCGACTGAATTTCATCTCAAAAAGGTGATCATGGGAAAAGTTCAATAACTCTCTCTCTGGGCATCGGATTGGAGTGAAGTAAAAAATGGTTGCAAGTAAATGGACTTTAGTTTCTTGCCTATCAAGTTCAGAGACAAAGGATGAAACAGTGACACGTGGCAAGTCGTACAAGTTCGCTCTACTGAACCAGTCCATAATTAGGTCATTGTGGGAGATTGGACACAACTTTGTCTTGGAGAATCCAAATTAGGTCAGACCTATGGCATTCGAAAGATAATTTAGAGGGATACATTGATACTGAAATTTAGATATTTAAGTGCTACAATCATGGAGATAATTGAATTTCAATATCGAGCTCCTCAAAAGCAAGAAAAAGGTGTGTATTTTTTTTTCCGAATTGCATAAGTCTTGTTTGAAGAATCAATTTTAATTGATTCCAAGGGCATATTGTAGAATAGATATCAGTATTGGGTTCTAAAATATGCCTCGTAAAAATAATTCAACACCCATTAAGCCTTCAGAAGGTTCTACCATGACTCATGAAGATGAAGAATTGCAACATGATCTATCAAAATTACAAGAGCAAGTGCAACAAATTTCACTCTCGCAAAGGGCAACAAAAAATGAGACGGAAGTTTTGAAGAAAGGCGTGGAAGCTAAGATGGATGGCATGGAAGCTAAGATGGATGATCTAAAATCAAACATCGAAGGTTTGACAAAGTTGATACAAGAAAGTTTTCCTAATGGTGAAAAGATAGAAGAAGAAACTCATGATGAGAACAAAATAAATGTTAATCATGATTTCATCAACTCTAATGTTGGCAGGAAGAACCACCATATTCCAAAAATGGATATGAGGAAGTTTGATGGAAAGGATATTGTAACATGGATACTACAAATGGATCAATATTTTGATCTCCATAACGTGCAAAACACACAAAAGGTACGCATTGCAACTTTACATTTAGAAAAAAATACATTTGTATGGTATCGATGGCTTTGCTCCCGTAAAAAATTTTTCACTTGGTCAATGTTTACGGAGGAAATGATAGCACATTATGAGGATACAAAGAGCAACACCTTCTTTAGCTAATTGATAAATCTCAAACAAAAGGGTTTAGTGGGGCAACACATTGAGGACTTCCAAAAATTGAATATAAGGGTAACTGATATTCCAGAGGAACAAAGGATTGATCTCTTCATAGGTACTTTAAAGGATAACATCCAACATGAAGTTCGCATTTTGGAACCTGATTCATTGGAGAAGGCATTCAGGTTGGCAAGAAAAATTGAATGTAAAATTATGGCGACAAGGAAGCCTACCACTCACTTCTATAAAGAAGGAAGTGTTGTTATGCCTAGATTTCCACAACCTACAAGGTTGACACCACAACAATTGGAAGAAAAAAGAGAAAAAGGGCTTTGCTACAGTTGTGATAGAAAATACACTAAAGGTCATAAGTGTGCTGAGAAGAAATTATTTTACATAGATTATGAAGAGGAAGAAGAAAATGAACAAGAAGAGGATATACACCAGGAACCAGCCCCAGAAGAGGAAGAAATGAATCCAACCATATCGTGTAATGCACTGGCAGGAAGTACCACTCCTCAAACTCTCAAGATAAAAGGACAAATCAAGAAGAGAAAGGTAATAGTGTTGATTGATTCAGGTAGCACCCATAATTTTATTCATTGTAAGGTAGCTAAGGAATTAAATTGTTTCCTATACCCAGCACCAGAATGTCAAGTGATTGTTGCAAATGGAGGAACTATAAATTGCTCTGGAAAATGCCACAACATCAAGCTAACCATGGGTCCAATGCTTTCCATTCCTATAGGAGGTGCTGATGTTGTACTAGGAGTACAATGGTTACAATCTTTGGGGACGGTAGCTTTTAATTTTCAAGAACTTTTCTTGAAATTTTTTTCAGAAGGAAAGGAAGTCGAATTACGGGGTATTGAAGGGAAGCCGGGAAGGATAATAAGCTCTAATGTCATGACAAAGCTTCTAAAGAAAGAAAAATGAGGTGTAATTGCACAATTATGCTCACTAGAAGTTCCGACATCAAAATCATCTATTTCTGCAGATCTCCAACAAGTCTTGGACAATCATTCCAAGGTGTTTGAAACTCCCAAAGCACTCCCACCTATTCGTGATCATGATCATGCTATTCATTTGATTCCAGGAAGTGTTCCTCCAAACATCAGGCTTTTAGATATCCTTACTTCCAAAAGAGCGAAATTGAACGTATGATTGCAGAAATGTTAGAGGCGGGTATAATTCAACCTAGTCAAAGTTCTTTCTCTACTCTTGTAGTATTGGTATTCAAGAAGGATGGATCATGGCGAATGTGTTTGGATTGTAGGGAGCTCAATAAGCTCACTATTAAAGACAAATTTCCCATTCCTGTGATTGATGAATTATTGGATGAATTACATGGAGCATTTTATTTTACCAAGTTGGATCTTCGTTCAGGATATCATCAAATTAGAATGAAGACTGAAGATATTCCCAAAACAACATTTCGAACTCATGAGGATCATTATGAATTTTTGGTCATGCCTTTTGCCCTTACCAATGCACCTTCTACATTTCAAGGGTTGATGAATTCCATTTTCAAACCCTTCCTTAGAAAATTTGTGCTAGTATTTTTTGATGATATACTAATCTACAGCAGGTCTTGGAAGGATCATGTTGAAGATGTTGACAGGGTGCTCAAACTATTGCAGGAAAAACAATTATATGAAAAAAAATCCAAATTTTTCTTTGGAGTACAAGAGGTGGAGTATCTGGGTCATATTGTATCTCACGAGGGTGTTAAAGTAGACCCTAACAAAATTAAAGCCATTAAGGAATGGAAAGTCCCCACAAACATAAAGAAGTTGCGAGGATTTCTCGGGTTAACAGGGTATTATCGCAAGTTTGTGAAGAATTATGGGAGAATGGCAGCACCTCTAACAACATTATTGAAGAAAGATGCATTTTCATGGACTCCTAAAGCAACCAAGGCCTTTGAACGTCTTAAAGAGGCAATGTGATTAGCACCGGTCTTAGCTACGCCAGACTTCACAAAAACCTTTATTGTGGAATGTGATGCCTCAGGAAATGGAATTGGTGCGGTTTTAATGTAGGAAGGAAGACCCATTGCTTTTGAAAGTCGTCCAATCAAAGGAAAGTATTTACAGAAACCTATTTATGAGAAGGAAATGTTAGCAATACTGCATGCACTAAAGAAATGGAGAACTTACCTAATGGGAAGACACTTCAAGGTAAAAACTAGTCATGATAGTCTTAAACACTTTTTGGAACAAAGACTATCTTCAGAAGAGCAGCAAAAATGGGTCACAAAGATGTTGGGTTATGACTTTGAAATAATGTACAAAAAAGGAAAGCTTAATGTTGTTGCAGATGCACTCTCAAGAAAGAATGAAGAGGTGGAAGCATTGCTTTATGCCATTTCTATTATCCAACTAGATTGGATAACCGAAGCAAGAGATGAATGGAAGAAGGACAAAGATATATGGACACTCATTCAAAAGTTGCAGCAAGATCCTAGTGCATCTGATACATTTAGTTGGAAAAATGATTCCTTATGGTACAAAGATCGCTTATATCTTTGTAAGAATTCCCAACTAAAACAAAAGATTCTTCTGGAATTGCACACTTCTCCTTTAGGAGGACACTCAGGATTTTTAAAAACTTACGACAGGGTGAAGAAAGAATTTTTTTGGGATGGCCTTAAATCTGATATTCAAAAGTTTGTGGCGGAATGTTTGGTTTGCCAGCAGAATAAAGTGGAAACAATTAAGACCCCTGGACTTCTACAACCTTTATCCATTCCAAGTCAACGTTGGGAGGAGATTTCAATGGATTTTATCACAGGTTTACCTAAGTCCGAAGGAAAGAGTGTCATCATGGTGGTAGTTGATAGACTTACCAAGTGTGCACACTTTTGTGCATTATCTCATCCATTTAAAGCAAGTATAGTTGCTACTACATTTATGGACACAATTCAAAAGCTACATGGGAACCCAAGGGTTATTGTGAGCGACAAAGATCCCATTTTTACTGGAAATTTTTGGACGGAGTTATTTTCTTGTTTGGGTACTCAATTAGCTCATAGCTCATCTTATCATCCTCGATTTGATGGTCAAACTGAGATAGTAAATAAATGTTTGGAAGGATATCTTTGTTGTTTTGTATCTGATAAACAAACACAATGGGTCAAGTGGTTACCTCTCGTTGAATGGTGGTATAACGCTTCCTTCCATACTGCAGCAAAAATGACCCCATTTATGGCACTTTATGGATATCATCCACCATCCATCACATCATCTTTAAGGGAAAATTCGAAGGTTCAAGCAGTGGAAGATCACATCGAGCATCAGCAAGAAGTTCTCTAACTCTTAAAGGATAACCTAAATTTGGCACAAAATCGAATGAAACAACAGGCAGATCAACATCGCAGCGAGAGAAGTTTTGATGTAGGAGATTGGGTATTTTTACGGCTACAACCATACAAACAAATGTTCCTCAAGCAAGCTAAGAAGGATAATAAATTATCGCCAAAGTACTATGGTCCTTACAAGGTGTTGCAAAAGATTGGTACTATGGCATACAAATTGGAGCTTCCTGCTTCTTCGCGAGTACATCAAGTTTTCCATGTTTCATGCTTAAAGAAGGTTATAGGTGAAAATATTCCAGTTCAAACAATATTGCCAGAACTTGATGAGGAAGGAAAAATCATATTGGAACCTGAAGCGGTCACGGAAACAAGAACTCGACAACTACGAAATCGATCAATTTCGGAGTATCTCATCAAGTGGAAGAACTTACCCATTGAAGATTCTACATGGGAGGATGAGAATTTTATACAGAAGCACCCAGAGCTACTCAAGCGTTGAGGACAACACTTTTTGAAGGAGAGGGGCATGTTAGGTCCCTATATTACTAGTATAGTCCCTTATTGTTATTAGTGTAACCCCCTTATTGTTATTATTGTACCCTTGTAACCCCCATTTTGTTATTATTGTGCCCTTAAATCATTATTGTTAGGTCGGCTAGGATTACATTGTGGCCCACTAGGATTACATTATGGCCCCATGGACTCCTATATATAGAAAGGAGGTTTTGTAAATTGTATCATCCAAGAATTATTCATTTATGTAATGTGTTGGAGGTTTCCCCCTCGAAGTGGCTTATTTCTAAGGCGTTGATATCTCTTTTCTTCTATTTTTGGAGCTGGTTACACAACATTTGGTATCAGAGCTTTGGATTCTAGGGTTTCGCTGCTCCAAATAGGTCATCGTGGAATTTTCGCTATAAATTTTTTTCTACGAAGTCTCGAAAGCTGAAATTCTTAGGGTGTGAAGCCAAAATTTTGAGGAAGATTTTCTAAAAATTTCAGAGCTTGGTTCGCAATATTTTCGGATATATCATCTGGGGAAGTTAGGTCTTGTTTCAAGCTCCTAAACAAGTCATCGTGGAATTTCCGCTATAACTTTGTTTCTACGAAGGTTACAAATCTCAAATTCATATGGTGTGAAGCTGAAATCTTGAGGAAATTCGTCAAAAAATTTCAGAGCTTGGTTCGCAATATTTTGGAGATATGATCTGTGGAAGGTAGTGCTTTTTCAGGCTCCTGAATTTCATCTCAAAAAGGTGATCGTGGGAAAATTTCAATAACTCTCTCTCTGGGCATCGGATTGGAGTACCGTAAAAAGTGGTCACAATCACATGGACTGTAGTTTCTTTGCTATCAATTTCAGAGACGAAGGATGAAACAGTGACACGTAGCAAGTCGTACAAGTTCACTCTATTGAACCAGTCCATAATTAGGTCATTATGGGAGATTGGACACAACTTTGTCTTGGAGAATCCAAATCAGGTCAGACCTATGGAATTATAAAGATAATTCAGAGGGCTACGTTGGTACTGAAAATAAAATATTGAAGTGCTGCAATCACAAAGATAATCCAATTTCAATATTGAGCTCCTCAAAAGCAAGAAAAAGGTGTGTATTTTTTTCCGAATTGCATAAGTCTTGTTTAAAGAATCAATTTGAATTGATTCCAAGGGCATATTGTAGAATAGATATCAGTATTGGGTTCTAAAATATGCCTCATAAAAATAATTCAACACCCATTAAGCCTTCAGAAGGCTCTACTATGACTCATGAAGATGAAGAATTGCAACATGATCTATCAAAATTACAAGAGCAAGTACACCAAATTTCGCTCTCGCAAAGAGCAACAAAAAATGAAGTGGAAGTTTTGAAGAAAGGTGTGGAAGCTAAGATGTATGGCATGGAAGATGGCATGGAAGCTAAGATGGATGACATGAAAGACAACATGGAAAACATGAAGAATGATCTAAAAGCAAACATAGAAGGTTTGACAAAGTTGATACAAGAAATGTTTCCTAATGGTGAAAAGATAGTAGAAGAACCTCATGATGAGAACAAAATAAATGTTAATCGTGATTTCATAGACTCTAATGTTGGCGGGAAGAACCACCATATTCCAAAAATGGATGAGGAAGTTTGATGGAAAGGATCCTGTAACATGGATACTACAGATGGAGCAATATTTTGATCTCCATAACGTGCAAAACACACAAAAGGTACGCATTGCAACTTTACATTTAGAACAAAATACATTTGTATGGTATCGATGGCTTTGCTCCCGTAAAAAAAATTGTCACTTGGTCAATTTTTACGGAGGAAATGATAACACATTATGAGGATACAAAGAGCAACACCTTCTTTAGCCAATTGATAAATCTTAAACAAAAGGGTTTAGTGGGGCAGCACATTGAGGACTTCCAAAAATTGAATATAAGGGTAACTGATATTCCAGAGGAACACAGGATTGATCTCTTCATAGGCATTTTAAAGGATAACATCCAACATGAAGTTCGCGTTTTGGAACCTGATTCATTGGAGAAGGCATTCAGGTTGGCAAGAAAAGTTGAATGTAAAATTATGGCGACAAGGAAGCCTACCACTCAATTCTATAAAGAAGGAAGTGTTGCTACGCCTAGATTTCCACAACCTAGAAGGTTGACACCACAACAATTGGAAGAAAAAAGAGCAAAAGGGCTTTGCTACAGTTGTGATAGCAAATACACTAAAGGTCATAAGTGTGCTGAGAAGAAATTATTTTACATAGATTGTGAAGAAGAAGAAGAAAATGAACAAGAAGACGATATACACCAGGAACCACCCCTAGAAGATGAAGAAATGAATCCGACCATATCGTGTAATGCACTGGCAGGAATTACCACTCCTCAAACTCTCGAGATAGAAGGACATATAAAGAAGAAAAGGGTAATAGTGTTGATTGATTCAGGTAGCACCCATAATTTTATTCATTATAAGGTAGCCAAGGAATTAAATCGTTTCCTATACCCAGCACCAGAATGTCAAGTGATGGTTGCAAATGGAGGAACTATAAATTGCTCTGGAAAATGCCATAATATCAAGCTAACCATGGGGGAATATGTATTGACTAGTCCAATTATTTCCATTCCTATGGGAGGTGCTGATGTTGTACTAGGAGTACAATGGTTACAATCTTTGGGGACGGTAGCTTTTAATTTTCAAGAACTTTTCTTGAAATGTTTTTTAGAAGGAAAGGAAGTCGAATTACGGGGTATTGCAGGGAAGATGGGAAAGATAATAAGCTCTAATGTCATGAAAAATCTTCTAAAGAAAGAAAAATGAGGTGTAATTGCACAATTATGCTCACTAGAAGTTCCAACATCAAAATCATCTATTTCTGCAGATCTCCAACAAGTCTTGGACAATCATTCCAAGGTGTTTGAAACTCCCAAAGGACTCCCACCTATTCGTGATCATGATCATGCTATTGATTTGATTCCAGGAAGTGTTCCTCCAAACATCAGGCCTTATAGATATCCTTACTTCCAAAAGAGCGAAATTGAACGTATGATTGCAGAAATGTTAGAGGCGGTATAATTCAACCTAGTCAAAGTTCTTTCTCTACTCCTGTAGTATTGGTACACAAGAAGGATGGATCATGGCGAATGTGTCCGGATTATAGGGAGCTCAATAAGCTCACTATTAAAGACAAATTTCCCATTCCTGTGATTGATGAATTATTGGATGAATTACATGGAGCAATTTATTTTACCAAGTTGGATCTTTGTTCAGGATATCATCAAATTAGAATGAAGACTAAAGATATTCCAAAAATAGCATTTTGAACTCATGAGGGTCATTATGAATTTTTGGTCATGCCTTTTGGCCTTACCAATGCACCTTCTACATTTCAAGGGTTGATGAATTCCATTTTCAAGCCCTTCCTTAGAAAATTTGTGCTAGTATTTTTTGATGATATACTAATCTACAACAGGTCTTGGAAGGATCATGTTGAACATGTTGATAGGGTGCTCAAACTATTGCAGGAGAAACAATTATATGCAAAAAAATCCAAATGTCTCTTTGGAGTACAAGAGGTGGAATATCTGGGTCATATTGTATCTCACGAGGGTGTTAAAGTAGACCCTAACAAAATTAAAGCCATTAAGGAATGGAAAGTCCCCACAACCATAAAGCAGTTGCGAGGATTTCTCAGGTTAACATGGTATTATCGCAAGTTTGTTAAGAATTATGGGAGAATAGCAGCACCTCTAACAACATTATTGAAGAAAGATGCATTTTCATGGACTCCTAAAGCAACCAAGGCCTTTGAACATCTTAAAGAGGCAATGTGCCTAGCACCGGTCTTAGCTACGCCAGACTTCACAAAAACCTTTATTGTGGAATGTGATGCCTCAGGAAATGGAATTGGTGCAGTTTTAATGCAGGAAGGAAGACCCATTGCTTTTGAAAGTCGTCCAATCAAAGGAAAGTATTTACAAAAATCTATTTATGAGAAGGAAATGTTAGCAATACTGCATGCACTAAAGAAATGGCGAACTTACCTAATGGGAAGACACTTCAAGGTAAAAACTGATCATGATAGTCTTAAACACTTTTGGAACAAAGACTATCTTCAGAAGAGAAGAAAAAATGGGTCACAAATATGTTGGGTTATGACTTTGAAATAATCTACAAAAAAGGAAAGCTTAATGTTGTTGCAGATGCACTCTCAAGAAAGAATGAAGAGGTGGAAGCATTGCTTTGTACCATTTCTATTATCCAACCAGATTGGATAACCGAAGCAAGAGATGAATGGAAGAAGGACAAAGATGTATGGATACTCATTCAAAAGTTGCAGCAAGATCCTAGTACATCTGATACATTTAGTTGGAAAAAATGATTCCTTATGGTACAAAGATCGCTTATATCTTTGTAAGAATTCCCAACTTAAACAAAAGATTCTTCTGGAATTGCACACTTCTCCTTTAGGAGGACACTCGGGATTTTTAAAAACTTACCACAGGGTGAAGAAAGAATTTTTTTAGGATGGCCTTAAATCTGATATTCGAAAGTTTGTGGCGGAATGTTTGGTTTGCCAGCAGAATAAAGTGGAAACAATTAAGACCCCAGGACTTCTACAACCTTTATCCATTCCAAGTCAACGTTGGGAGGAGATTTCAATGGATTTTATCACAGGTTTGCCTAAGTCCGAAGGAAAGAGTGTCATCATGGTGGTAGTTGATAGACTTACCAAGTATGCACACTTTTGTGCATTATCTCATCCATTTAAATCAATTACAGTTGCTACTACATTTATGGATAGAATTCAAAATCTACATGGAAGCCCAAGGGTTATTGTGAGCGACAGAGATTCCATTTTTACTGGAAATTTTTGGAAGGAGTTATTTTCTTGTTTGGGTACTCAATTAGCTCATAGCTCATATTATCATCCTCAATATGATGGTCAAACTGAGATAGTAAATAAATGTTTGGAAGGATATCTTTGTTGTTTTGTATCTGATAAACAAACACAATGGGTCAAATGGTTACCTCTTGCTGAATGGTGGTATAACACTTCCTTCCATACTGCAGCAAAAATGACCCCATTTATGCCACTTTATGGATATCATCCACCATCCATCACATCATATTTAAGAGAAAATTCGAAGGTTCAAGCAGTGGAAGATCACATCGAGCATCAGCAAGAAGTTTTCCAACTCTTAAAGGATAACCTGAATTTGGCACAAAATCGAATGAAACAACAGGCAGATCAACATCGCAGCGAGAGAAGTTTTGATGTAGGAGATTGGGTATTTTTACGGCTACAACCATACAAACAAATGTCCCTCAAGTAAGCAAAGAAGGGTAATAAATTATCGCCAAAGTACTATGGTCCTTACAAGGTGTTGCAAAATATTGATACTATGGCATACAAATTGGAGCTTCCTGCTTCTTCGCGAGTACATCCAATTTTCCATGTTTCATGCTTAAAGAAGGTTATCGGTGAAAATCTTCCAGTTCAAACAATATTACCAAAACTTGATGAGGAAGGAAAAATCATATTGGAACCTAAAACAGTCACGGAAACAAGAACTCGACAACTACGGAATCGACCAATTTCAGAGTATCTCATCAAGTGGAAGAACTTAACCACTGAAGATTCTACATGGGAGGATGAGAATTTTATACAGAAGCACCCAGAGCTACTCAAGTGTTGAAGACAACACTTTTTTGAATGGGAGGGGCATGTTAGGTCCCTATATTGCTAGTATAGTCCCTTATTTTTGTTAGTGTAACCCCCTTATTATTATTGTTGTACCCCTGTAACCCCCATATTGTTATTATTGTGCCCTTACATTATTATTGTTAGGTCGGCTAGGATTACATTGTGGCCCCACTAGGATTATATTGTGGCCCCATGGAATCCTATATATAGAAGGAGGTTTTGTTCATTTGTATCATCCAAGAATTGTTCATTTATGTAATGTATTGGAGGTTGCCCCCTCGAAGTGGCTTATTTCTAAGGCGTTGATATCTCTTTTCTTCTATTTTTGGAGCTGGTTACACAACACGTATGCACGTGGAAAAGTATGTCTCAAGTAGCATATGCCTATTTGCGCTCTAAATTTATAAAACCAGGGGACTTTACCATGTTATTGGCCCACAGTATTGATCGCTGGATTATCTATTTGATCCCATCCAGGAATACCATCAGCGGTTGAGTGGTTTTGACTCATGGTATTGATAATGGGTAAATCTATATAAGGAGAAGAAGATCATAGTGCAAGGGTGTGCATATGTCGAGGTTTTAATGAATACTTCAATCTGAAGTATATCTGCATGGAATGGGTAACAATTTGTTGATAGATCTGAATTAATAATGTACCTATGAAGAAAATGATGAAGAGGGATCTCTAGATCTGAAATAACTATGTATTTTTTAGATCTTCTTGTGGAATGTTTATATCTATGATCTGGAAAATATTTGCTGAAGTAAAGGGTGAGATCTGAGTTTTTTATCTGTTCTGAAGAGCTGCACAGTCCTGAAAAGTTACAGATCTATACGCATGTTCATCTCATCGAAAATGCGTATATACGCAAGTTCGTCTCAGCAAAAGAGCGTATGAAATTTGAGATCAGTTCTAAAATACTTGTAGATATATATGCAAGTATGTCTCTGTGAAAGTGTGTATATACGTGGGTTCAGTGAAGAAAAAGCGCATATGGAATCTAGGGTAATGCTGAAGCATGCAGCAAGAAATGTCCGATCTATTTTGTTGTTTTACGACTATCTGTCAATGATGTCTTCATACAGATCTGGGTTGTCTGAATGTTGATTATGCTGCTGATTTATGTTGATTTTTTTTTTCTCGTTTAGACTAATCCTAATTTTTTCCATTTTTTCTCCTCCCATGCCACCCACGGGTTTCGAATCGGTGACCTTACAGAACGGAGTGCCTTAACAGTGCACCCCATCATCGACTGTTCTACACCACGTGGGCGCTGATTTATGTTGATTAAAGATCAAGTTGTTGGTTGATTGGTTGATGATTCAATGAATGAATTGATGGGTTATAAGTTTCAGTTTGATATATGTTGAGCTTAAATGTGTGGAGTGGGTCGAGTCTAAAAATCTAATGAAAATAGGTCTACAAGGTGTGTTATATGGAAGCTATTGGATCCAGTATGAAAATTGATGAAACGTGGTCCATGGTGGTGCTGAGGGTCGAAGCCTTCAGTGAGGGGGTTGTAGCTCCCTTCCAGTGGTAGCTGGTAAATGAGATCAGGGGGTAGTAGCTCCCTTCCAGGAGGGGTTGGTAAACGAGAGCAGGGGGTAGTAGCTCCCTTCCAAGAGAGGCTAGTAAACGAGATCAAGGGGTAGGAGCTCCCTTCTAGGAGAGGCTGGTAAATGAGAGAAGGTTGCAGCCTTCTGCAGGTGGGTGCCTATGTGCTAGTATGAGTTTGCTCCAGTACAATATTGTAAGCAGTTTTCTTTATAATAAATATTGAAGACAGAGATGACAGTAGCGGTGGTTTTCTCCCGAATTGGGTTTCCACCTTAAATACTAGTGTTCATGTGTGTTGCTTATGTATGATGGTTTATTCTGTTATTATTGCACATGCTTACTTCTTACTAAACATCTGATGAATGAATGATGCAATGATCTAAGTAAAGAATTAAATGCATAATAAGATATCTGGACATACGCAAGTTTTCTTAAGGATTTCCGCGTGTATACGCGAGTTGGGTTCAGTAAAGTAGCGTATGGTTTTATAGAAAGAAAAAGTAAAAATTTTTCAGATAGCTCTAAATACTGATTCACCCCCCCTCTCAGTATTTTTCCCAAAAATAATGAAGAGATGCGAAATTTGATAATATGATATAACAAATTCATCCAAACATCACATTCAAATGCACTAATAAAAATTTAATTGATATGAATATCATTATAAGATATGTGTCGACTTCTAATGAATAATGAATTTTTAAAAATCACAATAATTGCACTATCACAGGTCAATGTTTCTAAAAAATAGAAAATGAACACCGGTGTGTGTTAGTTACTGTGCACTGGTTCGTTTCTACAACCTATGGGCATCGCACCAAATACCATACCAATTAGGACGCTCGGTGTGCTTTATCCACAACTACCACCTGGATGGGTGGATAGGCATTGCATGCACCAGTATGGTTTGCCTTTAATGCGCTGGTGTGTTTTTATAACTTAACGGCCCGGTGTGTTTTAACACCTAAACAGCCCAGTGCGTTTTTACACCTTAACGACGTTGGTGCATGCACCTTTTATCAGCCTGGTGCGTATTTGTGGGTGACACACATCAGGACGTTGCTAAATGCCCCGGGGCTTCCGAAATGTGTTTTCCATCCTTGTGCTTGGTATATTTATAGTACCAGTGCATACAGGGTAAAATGCACTGGTGCATTCACACATGATGTGCGCATCGATGAGAAAAACATCTGTAAAAACCTCTAGCTACCCAGGTTTTTTTACTTGTGTTGAAGTTCCCTTAAAAGCTGTGTCAAAACCTCTGTTACCAAAGATGGATGTTGTAGCAAAGGCTTTTTTGATAATTTTGGCCAATTTTATAACACTAAAAACCTCCTTTATAACCTCCGCTAGAGGGTCTTTTCCTTGTAGTGATAAATCTTGACTAGTTCATATGTCACAGTGAGTGTAAGTTCAATACATAATCTTAGAAGGAAATTTGGATTTCATTCTACCACAAAAAAAACTCGGATAAATCTTAGAAAAACTAGTATCACAAATATAAGCTCGATCACTTCACAGTCTCAGCCATAACTTCAGATTTCAAAAGAAGGATTCTCAGTGATATGTTTATAGTTGAAGCACTAAGTGTTAAAGAAATGATAAGATCAAAGCCATTATTGTAGAAATTATATAACATATGAATTATATATCTAGATTCTCCTGATCTCGCAATATTTAACTTCTTGCAAAATACAAAATCATTCCACTATTAATCATTTGCGGAATTCAAATCAATTGCACACACATGAAGCAATAAAAACAATCACACATAACACAGTTGTTTAACAGGAAAGCCTGAAGCTAAAAACCCCAAATATCTGTGTATTATGTATCATAGAGATCATGTAACAATCCTCATACAAAGCTTAGTACATCAAGATCTCAATACAATACAATCGCTACACACTATCATGAAGAAATATGCAAATCTATGCACCAATTTCTTGCCTCCTGATAGCCTGCCTCTACTGTGCAATCCCGGCTGAAGAAGACCCCTAAATGAACTTGAATCCACCTTGCCTTGATTGCGCAATCCTCATTGGCAACTCCAATGTGTGTGTGATGCATTAGATGCATCACTATAGTCACAAATGATAGTCTATCTTGCCCTTTCACCTACCTCTCCACTGAGTCTCCACTGGAACTGCCATGCAATGTAGTTAATTGTTGTATCTGTTCAGTTGATTAATGGGTTATTATTTATGAATTAATTAAATAATTAATTCACTTCACTCTCACTAGCGTATCATTCAGTTAGACTAGATACAACTAGCTCAACTGAGTTTAACTGAGTTAAATTGAATACAACTCCATGAACTACTTCTCCAACTCCATCATAACTTTCCACTTCAGTTTTGACTTGAGTCCTCCATGCATGAACACCAAAAAACCCTAGGAATTGTGTAATTCCTTTAGCCAACTGATTTGCCAAATCTGTATACTGAAATTAAGTGCTCCAAGAGAATAAATTGTTATTTAATGTCTGATTATTATTAAGAACTAATAATAATTGACACATCTATTTTTAGATTGACGATCTATAAATAGACTTCGCCCAATATGTGATCTATCCACAAATAGCATTCTGCAACTTCTGAAATATGATCACCATGTCTAAAAATAGACTTGCACCAAAAATAGCCTGCGGGCCCACTTAGTGAAGGTGACTCTTTTCCCTAAGCTCATCATCTTGTTGAATCTTAACACTCCCTCTCAATAAGATAGGGATTATATTTCACCATGATCCTGTCCCTATGGTATTCGAATTTTCTCCTGGTGAGCACCTTCGTCAGAATATCTGCATCTTGATCTTCCGTAGGAATGTACTGAGCAACATGATCTTCCGCTGCACATAATCTCTTATATGATGATACCAGATATCAATATGTTTAGATCTATCATGAAACACCAGATTAATCAAGAGTTTAATGTAACTCTGATTATCACAATGCATCACTGTAGGATCTAAATGACAACTGAACAAACCTACCAGGATCTTCCTCATCCAAATAGCCTCACATGCAGCTTGACTTGCTGCCATGTATTATGCTTCCGCTGAAATAAGTGCCATAGATATTTGTTTCCTGTTGTACCAAGAAACGTTCGTAGATCCAATACTGAAAATCCCTCCTGATGTGCTCTTTCTGTCTGTTGGGCTTCTTGCCCAATCTGCATCAGTGAAGCCATGCAACTTCACCTCTGTCCAAACAAATAGTGGCATCCACTACCTCCATTAGGTCCCTATATTACTAGTATAGTCCCTTATTGTTGTTAGTGTAACCCCCTTATTGTTATTATTGTACCCTTGTAACCCCCATTTTATTATTATTGTGCCCTTAAATTATTATTGTTAGGTCGGCTAGGATTACATTGTGGCCCACTAGGATTACATTGTGGCCCCATGGACTCCTATATATAGAAAGGAGGTTTTGTAAATTGGATCATCCAAGAATTGTTCATTAATGTAATGTATTGGAGGTTTCCCCCTCGAAGTGGCTTATTTCTAAGGCGTTGATATCTCTTTTCTTCTATTTTTGGAGCTGGTTACACAACATTTGGTATCAGAGCTTTGGATTCTAGGGTTTCGCTGCTCCAAACAGGTCATCGTGGAATTTTCGCTATAAATTTTTTTCTACGAAGTTTCAGAAGTTGAAATTTTTAGGGTGCAAAGCTAAAATCTTGAGGAAGATTTTCTAAAAATTTCAGAGCTTGGTTCGCAATATTTTTGGAGATGTGATTTGTGGAAGTTAGGTATTTTTTCAGGCTCCTAAACAAGTCATCGTGGCATTTGCGCTATAAAAAATTTTCTACGAAGGTTCAGAATCGGAAATTCATATGGTGTGAAGCTGAAATCCTGAGGAATTTTTTCAAAAAATTTCAGAGCTTGGTTCACAATATTTTTGGAGATATGATCTGTGGCATGTAGTGTTTTTTCAGGCTCCTAAATTTCATCTCAAAAAGGTGATCGTGGGAAAAGTTCAATAACTCTCTCTTTGGGCATCGGATTGGAGTACCATAAAAATTGGTCGCAAGTACATGGAATGTAGTTTCTTGGCTATAAATTTTAGATAAAAAGGAGAAACAGTGAAACGTGGCAAGTTGTACAAATTCGCTCTACTGAACCAGTCCATAATTAGGTCATTGTGGGAGATTGGACACAACTTTGTCTTGGAGAATCCAAATCAGGTCAGACTTGTGGCATTCGAAAAATAATTTAGAGGGCTAAGTTGGTACTGAAATTCAGATATTGAAGTGTTGCAATCACAAAGATAATCTAATTTCAATATCGAGCTCCTCAAAAGTAAGAAAAAGGTGTGTATTTTTTTTCCCGAATGGCATAAGTCTTGTTTGAAGAATCAATTTGAATTGATTCCAAGGGCATATTGTAGAATAGATATCGGTATTGGGTTCTAAAATATGCCCCGTAAAAATAATTCAACGCCCATTAAGCCTTCAGAAGGGTCTACTATGACTCATGAAGATGAAGAATTGCAACATGATCTATCAAAATTACAAAAGCAAGTGCAACAAATTTCACTCTCACAAAGAGTAACAAAAAATGAAATGGAAGTTTTGAAGAAAGGCGTGGAAGCTAAGATGGATGGCATGGAAGCTGGCATGGAAGCTAAGATGGATGAAATGAAATAAAACATGGAAAACAACATGAAAAACATGAAGAATGATCTAAAAGCAGACATCGAAGGTTTGACCAAGTTGATACAAGAAATGTTTCCTAATGGTGAAAAGATAGTAGAAGAACCTCATGATGAGAAAAAAATAAATGTTAATCCCAATTTCATAAACTCTAATGTTGGGGAGAAGAACCACCATATTCCAAAAATGGATATGAGGAATTTTTATGGGAAGGATCCTGTAACATGGATACTATAGATGGAGCAATATTGTGATCTCCATAATGTGCAAAACACACAAAAGGTACACATTGCAACTTTACATTTAGAAAAAAATACATTTGTATGGTATCGATGGCTTTGATCCCTAAAAAAATTGTCACTTGGTCAATTTTTACGGACGAAATGATAGCACATTATGAGGATACAAAGAGCAACACCTTCTTTAGCCAATTGATAAATCTCAAACAAAAGGGTTTAGTGGGGCAGCACATTGAGGGCTTCCAAAAATTGAATATAAGGGTAACTAATATTCCAGAGGAACACAAGATTGATATCTTCATAGGCACTTTAAAGGATAACATCCAACATGAAGTTCGCGTTTTGGAACCTGATTCATTGGAGAAGGCATTTAGGTTGGCAAGAAAAGTTGAATGTAAAATTATGGCGACAAGGAAGCCTACCACTCAATTCTATAAAGAAGGAAGTGTTGCTACGTCTAGATTCCACAACCTACAAGGTTGACACCACAAAAATTGGAAGAAAAAAGAGCAAAAGGTCTTTGCTACAGTTGTGATAGAAAATACACTAAAGGTCATAAGTGTGCTGAGAAGAAATTATTTTACATAGATTGTGAAGAGGAAGAAGAAAATGAACAAGAAGAGGATATACACCAGGAACCAGCCCTAGAAGAGGAAGAAATGAATGCGACCATATCGTGTAATGCACTGGCAGGAATTACCACTCCTCAAACTCTCAAGATAAAAGGACAAATCAAGAAGAAAAAGGTAATAGTGTTGATTGATTCAGGTAGCACCCATAATTTTATTCATTGTAAGGTAACCAAGGAATTAAATTGTTTCCTATACCCAGCACCAGAATGTCAAGTGATGGTTGCAAATGGAGGAACTATAAATTTCTCTGGAAAATGCCATAATATCAAGCTAACCATGGGGGAATATGTATTGACTATTCCAATGCTTTCCATTCCTATGGGAAGTGCTGACGTTGTACTAGGAGTACAATGGTTACAATCTTTGGGGACGGTAGCTTTTAATTTTCAAGAAATTTTCTTGAAATTTTTTTCAGAAGGAAAGGAAGTCAAATTACGAGGTATTGAAGGGAAGCTGGGAAAGATAATAAGCTCTAATTTCATGGCAAACCTTCTAAAGACATAACAACGAGGCATAATTGCAAAATTATGCTCACTAGAAGTTCTGACATCAAAATAATCTATTTCTGCAGATCTCCAACAAGTCTTGGACAATCATTCCAAGGTGTTTGAAACTCCCAAAGGACTCCCACCTATTCGCGATCATGATCATGCTATTCATTTGATTCCAGGAAGTGTTCCTCCAAACATCAGGCCTTATAGATATCCTTATGTCCAAAAGAGCGAAATTGAACGTATGATTGCAGAAATGTTAGAGGCGGGTATAATTCAACCTAGTCAAAGTTCTTTCTCTGCTCCTGTAGTATTGGTAGACAAGAAGGATGGATCATGGCACATGTGTCCGGATTATAGGGAGCTCAATAAGCTCACCATTAAAGATAAATTTCCCATTCCTGTGATTGATGAATTATTGGATGAATTACATGGAGCAATTTATTTTACCAAGTTGGATCTTCGTTCGGGATATCATCAAATTAGAATGAAGACTGAAGATATTCCAAAAACAGCATTTCGAACTCATGAGGGTCATTATGAATTTTTGGTCATGCCTTTTGGCCTTACCAATGCACCTTCTAAATTTCAAGGGTTGATGAATTCCATTTTCAAACCCTTCCTTAAAAAATTTGTGCTAGTATTTTTTGATGATATACTAATCTACAGCAGGTCTTGGAAGGATCATGTTGAACATGTTGACAGGGTGCTCAAACTATTGCAGGAGAAACAATTATATTCAAAAAAATCCAAATGTTTCTTTGGAGTACAAGAGGTGGAATATCTGGGTCATATTGTATCTCACGAGGGTGTTAAAGTATACCTTAACAAAATTAAAGCCATTAAGGAATGGAAAGTCCCCATAACCATAAGGCAGTTGCGAGGATTTCTCGAGTTAACAGGGTATTATCGCAAGTTTGTTAAGAATTATGGGAGAATAGCAACACCTCTAACAACATTATTGAAGAAAGATGCATTTTCATGGACTCCTGAAGCAACTAAGGCCTTTTTATGTCTTAAAGAGGCAATGTGCCTAGCACCGGTCTTAGCTACGCCAGACTTCACAAAAACCTTTATTGTGGAATGTGATGCCTCAGGAAATGGAATTGGTGTAGTTTTAATGTAGGAAGGAAGACCCATTTCTTTTGAAAGTCGTCCAATCAAAGGAAAGTATTTACAAAAACCTATTTATGAGAAGGAAATGTTAGCAATACTGCATGCACTAAAGAAATGGTGAACTTACCCAATGGGAAGACACTTCAAGGTAAAAACTGATCATGATAGTCTTAAACACTTTTTGGAACAAAGACTATCTTTAGAAGAGCAGCAAAAATGGGTCACAAAGATGTTGGGTTATGACTTTGAAATAATCTACAAAAAGGAAAGCTTAATGTTGTTGCAGATGCACTCTCAAGAAAGAATGAAGAGGTGGAAGCATTGCTTTGTGCCATTTCTATTATCCAACCAGATTGGAAAACTGAAGCAAGAGATTAATGGAAGAAGGACAAAGATGTATGAACACTCATTCAAAAGTTGCAGCAAGATCCTAGTACATCTGATACATTTAGTTGGAAAAATGATTCCTTATGGTACAAAGATCGCTTATATCTTTATAAGAATTCCCAACTAAAACAAAAGATTCTTTTGGAATTGCACACTTCTCCATTAGGAGGACACTCAAGATTTTTAAAAACTTACCACAGGGTGAAGAAAGAATTTTTTTGGGATGGCTTTAAATCTGATATTCAAAAGTTTGTGGCGGAATTTTTGTTTTTCCAGCAGAATAAAGTGGAAACAATTAAGACCCTAAGACTTCTACAACCTTTATCCATTCCAGGTCAACGTTGGGAGGAGATTTCAATGGATTTAATCACAGGTTTACCTAAGTCCAAAGGAAAGAGTGTCATCATGGTGGTAGTTGATAGGTTTACCAAGTATGCACACTTTTGTGCATTATCCCATCTATTTAAAGCAAGTATAGTTGCTACTACATTTATGGACAGAATTCAAAAGCTACATGGAAGCCCAAGGGTTATTGTGAGCGGCAGAGATGGCATTTTTACTGGAAATTTTTGGACGGAGTTCTTTTCTTGTTTGGGTACTCAATTAGCTCATAGCTCATCTTATCATCCTCAATCTGATGGTCAAACTGAGATAGTAAATAAATGTTTGGAAGGATATCTTCGTTGTTTTGTATCTGATAAACAAATAAAATGGGTCAAGTGGTTACCTCTCGCTGAATGGTGGTATAACACTTCCTTCCATACTGCAGCAAAAATGACCCCATTTATGGCACTTTATGGATATCATCCACCATACATCACATCATCTTTAAGGGAAAATTCGAAGGTTCAAGCAGTGGAAGATCACATCGAGCATCAGCAAGAAGTTCTCCAACTCTTAAAGGATAACCTGAATTTGGCACAAAATCGAATGAAACAACAGGCAGATCAACATCGTAGCGAGAGAAGTTTTGATGTCGGAGATTGGGTATTTTTACGGCTACAACCATACAAACAAATGTCCCTCAAGCAAGCAAAGAAGGATAATAAATTATCGCCAAAGTACTATGGTCCTTACGAGGTGTTGCAAAAGATTGGTACTATGGCATACAAATTGGAGCTTCCTGCTTCTTCGCGAGTACATCCAGTTTTCCATGTTTCATGCTTAAAGAAGGTTATAGGAGAAAATCTTCCAGTTCAAACAATATTGCCAGAACTTGATGAGGAAGGAAAAATCATATTGGAACCAGAAGCGGTCATGGAAAAAAGAACTCGACAACTACGGAATCGATCAATTTCAGAGTATCTCATCAAGTGGAAGAACTTACCCACTGAAGATTCTACATGGGAGGATGAGAATTTTATACGGAAGCACCCAGAGCTACTCAAGTGTTGAGGACAACACTTTTTTGAAGGAGAGGGGCATGTTAGGTCCCTATATTACTAGTATAGTCCCTTATTGTTGTTAGTGTAACCCCCTTATTGTTATTATTGTACCCTTGTAACCCCATTTTATTATTATTGTGCCCTTAAATTATTATTGTTAGGTCGGCTAGGATTACATTGTGGCCCACTAGGATTACATTATGGCCCCATGGACTCCTATATATAGAAAGGAGGTTTTGTAAATTGGATCATTCAAGAATTGTTCATTTATGTAATGTATTGGAGGTTTCCCCCTAGAAGTGGCTTATTTCTAAGGCATTGATATCTCTTTTCTTCTATTTTTGGAGCTGGTTACACAACATCTGCCGATGTAGCATCCTCTTTCCTCCAACTACAGGGAAGAGGAGTGTCGATAGGCTAGCAACCTTGCATGTGAAACTTCTCCAGTATCTCTCGGGCATACTTGCTTTGAGACACAAACAATTCACCTTCTCGCTGCCAAATTTCCAATCCTAGGAAATAATGAAGGAGTCCCAAGTCCTTCATCTCGAACTCCTTTGCAAGATCTGCCTTGCATGAGTGTATTAACTTCTCATCACCCGTTAGTATCAAATCATCAACATAAAGCACAATGATTAAAAGCTTACCCTCGACCACAATTTGGTATAGGTTTACATCCTCCTCACTCTTGGTGAAACCAAGTCCGGTGAAATAGCTGTCGATCTGAGTGTACCAAGCACGAGGTGCTTGTTTCAGCCCATACAACACTCTTTTGAGCCTGCACACATGCGACTCACTGCTAAAGATTTCAAATCCTTCAAGCTGCTCAATGTACACTTATTCCTCAATGATCCCATTAAGGAACGCAGTCGTCACATCCATCTGATGAATGTGCCAACCCATCTGCGCTGGGAGAGAATGTATGGTCCGTATGGAAGAATACCTTGCGACAGGTGCAAAGGTTTCTTCATAGTCAATCCCCTCGATCTATGCGAAGCCTCAGGAAAAAAATCTTGCCTTATAATTGTCAATGCTCCCATCAGCAGCTTGCTTTACCTTATAGATCCATCTTGAGCCTACCACTGATTTACCCACCAACCTTGGAACAATCTCCCAAGCACTGTTTCTCACAATGGAGTCATACTCCTCCACCATGGCATCTACCCATGTGGGCTCCTGCACTTCTTCTTCGAAAGAAGATGGCTCTGTCACGATACACTTGCTCATGAGAGCCATGTATCCAGTAAATCGGTCAGGTGACTGTCTCTGTCTGCGCTGTGACATAGGGACTCCTACATTATGTGCCGCATAAAGCTTTAGTCTCTCAGCGTTTGTGGTATGCTTCTGCCCAGTTTTGATGTTTGGTTCTTAATGAGTGGACTCTTCCACTCCATGAATCTCCTCTTGTGGTTGATCCACATCCAGAGTCTCATCTTTTGGAATAAGTAGTTCCTCCTCTGCATGCAAGTGTAGCTCCCTCTCAAGCGACAACTTCATGGCTTTCCCCTCATTGAATTTTATATCCCGTCGCACCAGAGTCAATTTACTGTCTGGAAAATACACACGATAATTGTGGGGTGTTTTTGTGTACCCCACAATATCCCAACTTTTGCAGTCGGCTCCAGAGTCTTCCTGGCATCCTTCGTCAAATGAATCTAAACAGATGAGCCAAAAATCTTCAAATGAGAAACATCAGGCTTCTTACTAGAAAATGCCTCTTTAGGTGTACTCATGCCAAGTACTCTATGAGGACAATGGTTTTGCACATAAATCGTAGTGTTTCATGCTTCAGCCCACAAGTGCATTGGTAGGCCCTGATCATGCAGCATCATCTGTGTAGCACCCAAAATCATTCTATCCTTCCTCTCAGTGACCCCATTTTGTTGTGGGTTATGAGGCACTATGAGTTATATTCAAATTCCTTCTTTGCTATAGAAGTCCTTGAATTCACCCGAGATGTATTTACCACCATTATTGCTCCGTAGAGCCTTCACTTGCTTCCCTGACTCTTTCTCCACCAATGCTTTGAACTCACAGAACTTGGAGTATGTCTCGCTCTTCTTCTGCATGAAGAAGATCCAGCATTTATGATAAAAGTCATCAAAAAAATAACATAATACCTATGTTTTGCTGTTGAAGCAACTGAGAAAGGTCCACACACATCTGTGTGAATTCTCTCAAGGATCGTCAAAGCACAACTATCCTTATCATGAAAGGTGGTCTTCAAAAACTTACCCAAAGTACACCCCTTGCACTAATATGACTGCGCAAGTGTACCTTTGGGAAGTCTAGTATAAATCTGCTGCAAAATCTTCAAAGCGCCATGGTGAAGATGGCCCAATCTCCGGTGCCATAATTTTCCCTCATCACGGCTCACCACTTCTTCTGCTTTGCCCACCATTGCAGCGTAGCTATCTACCTCCTTCTTGTAGAGATTATTAACTCGAATCCCTATCCTCTTTGTTTGACCCGTTGTTTTATGCCACAGGAAATCTTCTCCATCGCTAAAAACAACTTCATAACCTTTGTCTTCCAGCATTGCTACAGAGACCAAGTTCTTCTTCAGACCTGGAACATGCATAACATATTTTAAGAGAAAGGGTTTACCTAACTCCCTCTCAAAGGAAATGGTCCCGATACCAGTCGCACTATATCTACCATCATCGCCCATCTCTATATGCATTTGGAGATCCTTCTCCTCCAGATCACTAAACAACTCTTTGTCTCCCGTCATATGGAAAGACGCACCACTATCAAGATACCACATCGATCCCATTACGCTTGAAACCAAGCATGCGATCAAGGAGAAATCAAGTTCAAATTGTGAGGCTAAGGCTTCTCTCGCTGCAGCTCTAGTAGCGTTCTTGTTCTTCTTCTTCTGTGGGCAGTTAGTGGCGAAATGCCCATGCTGGTGATAATAAAAACACTTCACCTTGGACAAATCCTACTTCTTGCCTTTAGCTTTGGATTTGGATTGGAATTTATTTCCTTTTCCTTTCCTTACTTTGGCATCCAAAGCGCAATTTTCTTCATCTTCATTCTTCGATGAAGAACCATCCCTGGTCGTCCGCCTTATCTCCTCCTGCACAAGATCCGACCAAAGTCGCTCCCAATCAGGCAGTTTCTCCCTACCATTGACAGAGTCCTGATAACTATGCCAACTCTTTGGTAATCCAAGGAGAGCCAAGCTCACCAAGTCATCATCCGCAACTGTAATCCCCAAAATTCCCAGCTCATCACTGCATTAGACAAACTTCGTGAGGTACTTGGGAATATTGTCACCCTTCTCCATTTTTATTTTTCTGAGCTTATCCTTCAGTGCCAACTTCCTATGGTCGCTGCTGCTTTGGAACAAATCTGTCAAATCCTTCCACACTGAAAATGGAGTGGCTTTCCCGTGAAGGCTAGACACAATATGGTCCTTCACACCTTCCAACAAAATTCTTTGAGTCTTTTCTGCCTTCTTTTGCCATGCGTCAAGTAATGCAACATCTCTAGAAGTAGGCTTCGGAATGTCAGCATCTATGAACTCCTTCAACCCATTATCTTCAAGCACCGCCTCCATCCTGTCCTTCTAGGCTATGTAATTTTAGCTACCCTCAAGGGCATACTCCAATTGCAATCCATTGAATGACATTTCAATGTATACTCAACTGTAGCACCAAGAAAACACTGCAACAAATTCGAATTTCCACCAGCACAAAACTCAACCCGCTTCAATAATTTGCAATCTCCAATGATCAACATAGCTCTGATACCATGTAGAAATTATATAACATATGCATTATATATCTAGATTCTCTTGATCTCAAAATATTTAACTTCTTGCAAAATACAGAATCATTCCACTGTTAATCATTTGTGGAATTCAAATCAATTTCACACACATGAAGCAATAAAAACAATCACACATAACACAGTTGTTTAACGGGAAAGCCTAAAGTTGAAAACCACGACTATATGTATATTATGTATCATAGATATCACGTAACAATCCTCATACAAAACTTATTACATCAAGCTCTCAGTACAATACAATCGCTACACACTATCATGAAGAAATATGCAAATCTATGCACCGATTTCTTGCCTCCTGATAGCCTGCCTTTATTGCGCAATCCCTACTAAATAAGACCCCTGAATGACTCGAATCTGCCTTGCCTTGATTGCGTAATCGTCATTGGCAACTCCAATGTGTGTGTAATGCATTGGATGCATCACTATAGTCACAACTGATAATCTATCTTGCCCTTTCACCTACCTCTCCACTGAGTCTCCACTGGAACTGCCATCCACTGTAGTTAACTATTGTATCTATTCCGTTGATTAATGAGTTATTATTTATGAATTAATTAACTAATTAATTCACTTCACTCTCACTAGTGTATCATTCAGTTAGACTAGATACAACTAGCTCAACTGAGTTCAACTGAGTTAAACTGAATACAACTCCATGAACTACTTCTCCAACTCAATCATAACTTGCCACTTTAGTTTTGACTTGAGTCCTCCATGCATGAACACTAGTTAAACCCTAGGAATTGCGTAATTCCTTCAACCAACTAATTTTCTAAATCTGTATACTGAAATTAAGTGCTCCAAGAGAATAAGTTGTTATTTAATGTCTAATTATTATTAAGAGCTAATAATAATCGACACATCTATTTTTAGATCGACGATTTATAAATAGACTTCGCCCAATATGTCTAAAAATAGAATTTCATCTATTTTTCCAACTTGACCAACCATCCACAAATAGCATCCTGCAACTTCTAAAATATGATCACCATGTCTAAAAATAGACATAGTCTAAAAATATACTTGTGCCAAAAATAGCTTGCGGGCCCACTTAGTGAAGGCGACTCTTTTCACTAAGCTCATCATCTTGTTGAATCTCAACAGTGATATGAATATACAATGGAGTAATACATCTGTTGAGAAAAAGGATTTCGAAATAGTTTCCTATGTAAATCTACCAAAGATCTTAGGTATCTACAACTGCTAAAAGTATTCAGTTTGGAAGGAACTTGAAGTTTGTCTTATGGAGAAATAAACTCAAGCCTTGAATAACTGAATTAATAGTCCAAATACAAGGTACCAACTCAAGGAAAATCAAGTAAGTATTTCACATAATATGCTTTCAAATCAAAGGTATGTAAATTCAAGGTACGCAGAGTCATAAATTTATTTTCAATGTATCTAATGGTTCATATAATCCTTATTTATAGCTATTCTAGTATAAAATTGTGATGCTTAGATAAAAACCATATTAGAAATTTAATCCTTGTCCTCTAGGTTTTACAAGCAATCTAGGATGTCATGTAAATATCTTGTCAGCAATTAACAACTTGATCTTCAATATCATAGGATTCCATCCTCCAGGATTATATAGGAGATTAGCCTTAAGAGATTAAATTGTGTTCATAGTATCATGTTTTTTGCATGAAATTATGTATTACAGGTATAGAATACCATGGAATACACTCCAAGGAATTCCTACAAAGTTTATTAAGAAACATCCAGGTATGTCTTAGACCATACAACTTATAAAATTCTCTTTATTTTATTTTGAAATTTGTGTTACTAACATCGTTATGTCTAGCTCTCATGAATCATAATGATTCTTGTTTTGGGTGATTCATCATCGGATAAATCTACCCTATTTACATTCTTAATTTTTCTTATAGAACCCTAAAAAGGTTCTCTAAAAAACCCTAACCTAAGGGTATGTTATTAATATGTGAAACCCTAAACCTACTTAGGGCTATTGTTGAAGAAATTGTTATTATGCTGATAATGTCATGTTTGTGGTTTTGGTATGATCATGGAAACTCTAACTTGTTAGGGATGAAATGATGTCTAAAATCTTGAACCTTTGAAATTTTGGTATAATAAGGTTTGCTTTGTTATGAACAGAAACCCTAGGTATGTGCTCAATTGGTCGAAACCCTAAATTAGTCTAGGTTGATATATGTCTAATGTATTAATAATTTCTCACATATGATATGCTTATGCATGATGGTAATCTCCTAGATATGTGTGTTGACCAAATTTCTAACGGTCATAATTCATAGGGTTTGGAAACAAGCCCTAGTCAAAGTTTGAAGTTCTAGGATGATGATTGGAAAATATAGGGTTTACATCAAACCCTAGTAGAAGTTATTCTTGTTGATCACGATATGATTGTTTTGTTAAATCTAGGGTTCACATGAGACCTTAGTGGAAAGCCTATCATATGACTTCCAAAATTTTTTAGATATCTTTATTTTCTTTTGACTTATTTTCTTATGACTTATTTTCTAGGGATTGCCATATGATAGAACTTATCTTTTGTCATCTTTGATTAAGTTGTTGATGTGATTTAGGGTGTGTAACAAACCTAGGCTAGAAGTTGAAGTATTGAAGTATAGTATCATGATGATTATGTTTGATGCTTCTGCTATTATAAGATTTCTTTGTTACTAACTTCATGCTTCTATAGATATGGTTGTACTTGTTGTCTAAGCTATGCAAGTACATCATATTCAAGTTGGTAAAGACGTATGTAAGAGAAGACGATATGTTAAGCATGATGATCAGGATGGAAGCCAAGATAGATACTCCAACACTGAAGGAAGAAGTTGATCTCCCTAGATTAAGAGGGAGCCTGGATAAAAGAAGAAGTGATGGTTATGGTTTTCCACTTCATGTGTCATGCACTAGACCAAGACTAATAGTCGTAAGTCTTAGTGAAGGCTATTAGTAAGAATCATAGTCATGATTGGAGAATGCTTTGTTGAGGTTTTGTTGTAAGAAGGAAAGAAAGCTCTGATTAAAGAATATGTTTCTACATGTAAAGTAGGAAAGCAAAGTGTATAATTGAGGAATCTTCTGTCAAAGATTCGGTAAATAGTCCTATTTTTTTGAGATGCAACATCAATTTTCTTGAAAGACCCCGAAGGTTTGTGTTTTTTTATGAACATGAAAAAGCATATTATTGATTTGGGTTGTGTTTGTATAGGAAAATCTCTCAAAGGTTTTTGATAGCATGTTGGTTACTAATCAATTTGATCATGAGAGATTTGTGGTCTTGATCTGCTGGACCAAGGGGTGTTGAGGCTTTGTGAGTGAAGCATTTCCTGGGAGGACATTTGGTTGGCACTTTGTGTTGAAGTCTAGGTACTGAAGTTGGAAAGGTGGCATTGTTCATTGAGCTCTGACACACACCTAGATCCTTAGGTTGATGGTTAGCAAGTAAGCCTGATGGTACCTAAAGCGGCTGAAAGACTGATTCCATCTTAGTCCCACCTGGATAGATTGCCCTGGTTAGAATTCTAGTCCATGGCATTGTGGTGCCTAAATTTATTCATAGATTAAGTAATATCTTCTATGTACCTCTTTGATTATATGTAAATATGAATACATCCCTTGTTGATAGGGAGTGTTGAAGAATGTAACTAATTTTGATCTTCATTAATGTACTTGAGTCATTATGTAATAAAAGAATGAATAAAAGAATTTTATTATTAATGAATTGACTTATTAAAGATTATATATATATATTTAACACAATCGGTTGTTATTTTGTATTCCAAAAAGAAAGAGGAGCTCAAGCTCCATGATTACATGCTAAATTGCATGTGGAGCAGTGAAGGAAATGACTGCAGCTAAAAATTACATTTCCTTTTGTTATCACCCTATTTTTTTTTCTAAACTTTGGAAAGTTTGCCTTGTTTCTAGTTATGGTCTTATAAATAAGTTTTGAGTCATCTCATGCTTAAAGGGTTAGGTCATAGGGTTAGAAGTCTTTAAGGTCATATTTCATTTCCAAACAAATTTTATGAACCTTATTTCATGTCTTAGAAGTCCCATCATCCATTTAGAAGTCATTTCATTAGGTTTATGGTAAAATTTTTACAATCATACAGGAATCCACGTTTTCATAGTGCAGCTAGCTCAAAAAAGGTGATTTGTGCTACGCGCTACAAAATGGCTAAAGCAACCTTTTTAAACAAAAAAACCTATTTTTTTGCTTTTAGTGGTCAACTTCCAGAGGGGTTCCTAAGCAACTGAAAACTCATTTTTGAACAATGAAAGAGGTTTTTCTTCCTAACATACTAAAATACAAAAACCTCTTTCAGTTTATTCAAATTAATTATTAGGTGGGAGAAATTGATGTCTCAACTTGCACTACGAAATGGTTGAAAGTCATTGAAAGACAAATTATGTTTTCTGGTTTTATCACTCAACTTCAAGATCAGTTTCTGGCAAGTAGAGATGGTGTTTTTGAATTTAGAAGGAGGTTTCTCTTTATAAAATCTCGAGCTACAATAACCTATCTCAACGTTTTCATTAGTGTTACCAGTTGGGAGATACAAGGATTTCTTTGAAGCCATATTTTCAGACATCAGAATTTTCCAGTTTTACACATGTTGTTCAAAGATAGTTTCTGGGCAGTAGGAGAAGTATTGAAAAAAAAAAGAGAGGTTTTTGTTCAAGACATCATGGTTTCCAAAAGCCTCCTTTAGTTTCTCAAAATAATTTTTTAATAAGGAGATAACAGCTCTGTCTCAATGCCTATTTTTCAAGTAAAAACAGTGAGGTAAATAGACCAATTCATAAATGGAAAATGAGGATTAAATTTTGTGAAGGTTATGATTTTGGTTCATTTATCAAAGAGGATGAATAGATAATGGTATAAATTTCTCTTTTTGTGTGGAGTTGGGATTGAAACACATGGCACAGGTGCTATCCCTCATGCCAAAGAAAAATCTCCACCAGAAACTAGTGACCCTGCAGAAACAAGATCAAGGAGGTTTGTCAAGCTTAAGCCCAGAAAAAAAGTAAAGGAGCCAATGATAAAAACATCAATAATCATCCAAAATACTCCTCATCCTGCATAGAAGAAAATAACTTATGTTAAAGAAACATTACAGGAACAATCAACTAGTAAAACAACCCAGAAAAAGTTGACTAGAAGCCAAAAATCAAACGAGAAAGGTAAGGCAGTGGTCACAGATGAAGGTTTGGGATTAAAAGGAAATATGAATGATATCCTATTGGAAATATGATGCAGAGTGTTGTCCTTGATGGCGACCCACTTGATAGAGTTGAATGGAAACCCACTTGATGAAGATGATGGCAACCTACTTGATGAAGTTATGCTTGATAGAATTTGTCTTGATAAAACTTGTTAAATGATGTAAATCTGATGTATCTACACAGAGAACAGAAGGTAATGAAGAAAGGAATTCAATATGTGCTAGATCTATGATGAAAAGAGTATGTTTCAAGGCATACGCGGATTTTTCTAGTAGAAGTCGCGTATGCACGTGGTAAAGTACGTGCCAAGTAGCGTATCGGAAAAAAGCGCTCAAAAAGTACAAAACTAGGGGTAACCACCATGGTATTGACCCATTGTATTGAGTAATGATTCGTCTATGTGACCCCATCCAGGAATACCATCGGAAGTAATGTGGTTTTGGCTCTTGGTATTGAAAAAGGGTAAACCTATATAAGGAGAAGAAATTCATTGTGCAAATGAGGAGTGTGGTGCAAGATGTCTGAGCTTGAGTGAATACTTCTCTTTGAAGTATATCTGAATGGAAAGGGTTACAATTGAATGATAGATCTGAATGCATGAAGCACCAAAGAAGAAAATGATGAAGAAGGGGATCTAGATCTGAAATGAATTTGTATTTGCTAGATCTGTTTATGGAATGATTAGATCTGAGATGAGGCGAACATCTGTCTGAAGTAAAGGGTAAAAACTGTGTGATGTATCTGTTCTGAATAATTGAAATGACCTAAATGTCTGAAGAACCATACGCTAGTTTTCCACAGAAGAAGCGAGTATATACACGGCTTCGCTGAAGAGAAAGCGCGTATGTGCAGTGAAATTAGCTCTGCAATATGTACTAAAGTATACGCGGGTTTGTATGGTAGAAGGCGCCTATATACGTGGTATCAGTGAAAGGAAAGCGCGTATGCAAACTAGGGTTTACTGAAGCATGGGGTATGAAATGTTTGATCTGTTCTGTTGTGTTACTGCTATTTGTATTCTACAGTTCTGAGTTGTCTGCATCTGTTTGGTTGTATGATTGAGCTTAAATGTGTGGAGTGGGTCCAGTCTGAAAATATGATGAAACGAGGCCTGCAAGTTGTGCTCTATTGAAGTTGGTTTGATCTAGTGTGAAAATTGATGAAACGTGGTCCATGGTGGTGCTGAGGATTGTAGCCTTCTGTCAGGGGGTTGTAGCTCCCTTCCAGGAGAGGCTGGTAAACAAGATCAGGGGGTCGTAGCTCCCTTCCAGGAGAGGCTGGTAAACGAGTCAGGGGGTTGGAGCTCCCTTACAGGAGAGGCTGGTAAACGAGTGCAGGTGGGTGCCTGTGTGCTGGTAGGAGTCTGCACCAGCACATATGTTGTAAGATGTTTTCTCTATAATAAAATATTGAAGGCTAAGAAACTGCAGCGGTGGTTTTCTCCCGACTTGGGTTTCCACCTAAAAATCCTGGTGTTCATGTGTGATGATTTGTGTGATGGTTTATTCTGTTGTTACTACACATGTTTCTTTGTTTACGAACATCTAATGAATGAATGATGGAATGATATAAGTGAAGAATTAATGGCATAATTAGATCTCTGTGTATACGCGAGTTTTATTAAGAATATCCGCGTGTATACGCTAGTTGGCTTCAGAAAAGTAGCGTATGGGTTTTAGAAGCAAGAAAAAGTAAAAGTTTTGAATATGCAGTAAATACTGATTCACCCCCCCCTCTCAGTATTTTTCCCAACATATCCTACAGGCCATTAACATTGAAGAGTCTCCTCTGTTTGAGGCAGAATTCATCCAATTGGACACAAAAAAATCAAAGAGAATGAAGACTTCCAAAAAGTTATATTTTGAGCATGAAATTTCAAAGTTTGTTTTTAAGCCTAGAAAGCCCTTGACTAGACAATCTAAAAGGTTTTAGCAGCCAGAGATAGAGGTAGATAAAATAGGAGAGGTCTCAATTTTTTTTTAAGAACCTATAGATATATCATCTCCAATGCTTGAAGAAGATAGAAACATAGTTTTTAACACTCAGAGAGAAAAGAGAAGCTATGAAGAAGTTAAAAACAAACTCAGAATTTCTAATCTTGAAATTGATAAACTCAAGAAAAAAGTAAGAAGACATGCTGTTGAGAGGTCAACCATTGAAAGTGTTGTAACTCCTAGAGACAGCCTAGAGTTGCTATAGACCAGTGCCTAGGACATCTTAGCATAGCATAGAGAACATAATATAACTTGGGTTGTCAATCCAACAGCTCTCTTGCTATCTCTTGTGAAACAGGGAAAATGATTTTGAATGGGACCAAACTCTCTTAGAAGCTGTTACAGGGATAAGAATAATGTAGGAACAACATGCAAAACTCCAATATTAAAGCATCAGACAGCTAAGAGACAATTTACTGCAAAGAGGGCCGATTCAAGTAATATGCCACAGAAATCAGATATCAGAATGTTTATGCAGAGAAGAAAATATCAGAAAGATATTAGTTAACATGAGGTTGATACCCAGATACACAACAAAACCACATATGGGCTTATCAATCTAAGAATCCATACATGACAATAACGTTTTAAAAGCACCCTCCTCAAGCAACTAATATAGAAGAAAATATGAAAGACAAGAGCATGGAACAGTATATCATGCCTGAGCCTATTTAAAGTGCTTGACTAATACAAGTATGGGCATCAACTAGGATGAATCCTTACTTGAAATCAGTGAGCCACTCGCATTCCAGTAACATGATACAGGAAGATAAATGAAATGAAATGAGATTTTATATTAACACATAAGAGAAAATTACATACTGTGGGATACCAAAGACCAGAATCCTCATTACAGATATAACTCCTCCTCACTGAGACCCTACGGGCTCTGAGCTCTCATACGGGAATTTTACAAGATGTATACAATAACTTCTCATTGCATAGTTTTCTGATTGAAATCCAGAACCTCTACAATGTATTTTTTCTGGGTTTTTATAGAAGAGACAGAATACTCTAGAGAATGAGGTAGGTGAAAGCAATTTATTGTTTCATTAAAGAAAAATGGCGGAAACATTTCGCGCCCATGTTGTTTGACGACCATAAAATATTATATGTACTCTTCGGTTAGCTCCATGAAATAAATGCACTGGTAGAAGATCTCTTTAGAGGTAAGGTGTGAAGAATAAAATATATAACCCTCTGTACTTTCCTGAGAGAAAAATCTATCAAAGTAAGACCTGGAGGATAATATTTTTATGTACTTGTACTTTCTGTCTTTTGAAAGCCGAATTGAAATTTAAATTCTTCAACACCAGACACTGTATTCCTGAGGTCTTTCATTGATATTGTCTGCCACGACAATTAATATCTCCATCTGTAAAATCTGCATTCTAAAGCTCTCTGGAGGTTTCGACAGATTTTAACCCCAGCTTCATTTAATGTTGGTCATATCATAGTGGCTTCCGGATCTTTCTTCACAAATTTTTCATTTGAAAACCAGCTTCCTGACACGTACATGGCTTCTAAGAATCTAGGTCATGAATCATGACAGTCCTCCATCGTTATAAAATTGCAAAACCCATAGATACATTAGAGAAAAAAAAGACATAGGAGTAAGGGGCGTGGAGGTGGAAACGATGGTGGCGTCGAGGACATGGCCACATGGCTAGAACATGTAGGGTGGCGGAGAAATTATAGTGGAGGTATGGCAGATAGGCTGACCAAAGAGAAACATTAACATATAATGTATGAATGAAATATATATGAATAGCGGAGGGTGAGATGGTGAACATGTGGAGCGATGACGTGGTGGTAGAATTGGTCAGCGGGTGGTCAGGTGGATGATCTGGACCACACGATTAGTAAACGAGATCGACAGTTAAAATGATCCGGAGAGCAGTCGAAGGTGGGGCCAGGGACAAGATGGACATAGGTTAAAACTTGTGCAGCTTCGAAGGATAATCGTCGTTGGATGGAGGACGCAGGATCAGACAGCTGCAAAGTGTTCTGCTGCACGTCTTTGATCTGACTTTTAACGCGCGAAATGGAGTGGTTTTAGAACAATACATGGGGACATGTGTCGCGCAGCGTGTGGAATCGCTGCGATTTGCGGAATACCGCCTACCCAGTGGAGGTGGTGAGGAATGAAACAGTCGGTCTTCATACTGAATGTGAGCGCGGGGACCACCACCGTAAGTGAGACTCCGCTCCATCGATTGATTTTTGATCGGACGGTTCCAGACCCGCCCGAAATTTTGAACGTTTAGCTCTTTCCCGCCTGGCGTTTGGTCTAACGCCCGAGTCACATGGAGGATGAAACAAAGGGGGCTAAGGATGAAGGGGCTAGGCCCGATAATATTTCCGAATATGGATTTTAGCCTTTATGTAATGTATTTTGTGGGCAGAAAAGGGGGGACAATGTGTAGGATATGGGGGTTTTTGGCCGCAATAGCTAATTTGGAGGGTTTATGAAGAGCGGAGAGCCTGAAATTTAAATGGGGAGGGTGACATAGATAACATCGGCTCCAGCTGGGGACGACACGTCCATCCCTGGGCATGTTGAGAACCTGCAGACCACTGATCACTTCTGTACATACTCTGCTCCTTGGCCCTTCTGCATTTTTCTTCACGGTTGATCAGTACGCTCACAAACCAAAATTGGAACAAAATTTATATACATATGGTGCAACAGGCAGTCTCTGCCTGAATCAAAATTGAAAACATGGCTTGAGAAATTGACCATTTACAGTGGAACCCAGCAGATCACCCTGCAAATTTTCTAAAATGAATGTATTGTTTCTCCCCTGTTCGACAATTCTGAAAGGACCAAACCAGAGGGGATCAAATCTCCCATGCTTTCCTTTTTCAGCCCTCCAGACATCCCACCTGAGCACTAGATCTCCAATCTGAAATTTTCTGTCTTTTTCATGCTGATCAAAGATATTTTTCATTTTCTCCTGATATTCAGCTAGCCTCTGATTCACCTGATCTCGTGTTTCTTCTAATTCTACTAATTGATTAATTCTCCTGACCATATCATCAGGATCTTCTTGATTTTCTTGCATAAAACGTGCCACTGTCAAGGCCAACTGCACTGGAAACACAACTGCTCGTCCATATACCAGCTCATATGGATATTTTCCAGTTGCTCTCTTACTGGTTATTCTATTAGCCCATAAAGCAAACTTCAATTGAGAATCCCAATTCTTTTGATTTTCATTGATTGTTTTCTTCAAAGCCCTCACCAGAGTTTTGTTGGAGGATTCTGCCAAACCATTTCCCTGTGGATAGTAAGCTGTGGAATGATTTAGTGCAATATTATATTGCTGGCAGAAATTTACAAACTTAGAAGATTTGAATGCTTGTGCATTATCAGTCACAATCCTAGCTGGACAGCCAAACCTGGATACAATGTTTTCCTCCATGAATTTAATTATTACAGTATCTGTAGCATTCCTTGCTGGTATGGCTTCCACCCACTTTGTAAAATAATCTGTGGCTATCAATATCCACTTATGTTGGCCACTTGATGGGGGATGTATCTCACCTATAAAATCTAATCCCCATTGCTGGAATGGTTCATTTACATGGACTGGGATCAGGGGTAGAGCTGCTAACTTCTGTCTTTCTGCAAACCTTTGGCATTTATCACATGCTCTAACCTAGGCAAAAACATTTCCAAATAATTTTGGCCAATAAAAGCCAGCTCTCAGTATTTTGTGAGCTGTGGCTCTCCAACTATAATGACTCCACAAATCCCTTCATGGAATTTTGTCATTATATTTTCCACTTCATTTTCTGTGAGGCACAATAGCAATATACCTAAAGGATCTCTCCAATATAATTGACCATTGGCAACTATATACTTCAGTGATTTTAGCCTCAATGTTCTGTATTTTTCCTTATCACAACTTGGAGGACAACTGAGTGTCAAAAGATATTCTACTATTTCTTTATACCAAGGACTAGTAATATACTTCACATGTATCTTCTGAGTGGCCATCTCTACCCCTTGCAACTCTTTCTCCTTTTCAGATTCTTCATTTGCTACCATAGAAAAATTTATGCCTAAAGCCTGGTAATTTGATTTGGAAAGAATTTTAGCTAGTCCCTTCCCTTTAATTAGTTTGGTAGGCCTTACGTCCAAATCATATTCCTGTATCTTTGTAATCCATCTTCCTCTTTTTCCTTCACTATCTCCCTGAATAAGAATGTCTTTGACAGCTGATGTGGGGACATATGCAGTGATGTGTGACTGCAAAACATACATTCTAAAGGCCTTGAGGGACTTTGACCAGGGCATGAGCCTGCTTTTCTAATATATTATATTTCAGTTTAGCATCACGCATCACTTGGCTAAAAAAGGTGATAGGCTATTCATGTCATTCTTCATTCTTCTGTAACAACACTCCAGCTACTGTATGATGTGAAGAAAATGAAAATATCATAAATGGCTTGTTATAATCTGGTCCAGCTAGCACAGGAGCTTCAGAAAATGTAGCTTTGATTCTAGCGAAGGCCTCCCATGACTCTGGTGACCATTTCACCTCATTATCCTTCTTTAGCATATCTGTTATGTGCCTAACTATTTCAGCATAGTTAGGAATGAATCTTCTTAGAAAATTTATTCGACCCAGAAATATCTGTACTTCTTTTTTATTCCTGGGAAGAGGAATACTATTTATGACTTCAACTCTTTTAGGGTCTATCTTCACACCATCTTTAGTTACAATGTGTCCTAAAAGCTTTCCCTCTTCTAATGCAAATAGAGACTTTTGAGGATTGAGGGAAAGACCATACCTTCTGCATTTTTCAAAGGTTCTCTGCAAGTGCTGAATGTGTTCTGTATCATCCTTTGAAAACACTGTGATATCATCAAGGTATACCACCAGAAATTTATCCTGCTCCCCAACAAAGGCTATGTCCATGGCCCTCTGAAAGGTGGCTCCTGCGTTAATCAGCCCAAAAGGCATCTTGGCATACATAAAAGTACCCCATGGTGTGGTAAATGCAGTTTTCTTCTGATCTTCCGGGAGCACAGCCACCTGATTGTAGCCAGAAAATCCATCCATCATTGACATTCTAGAGGCTCCAACTACTTTCTGCAGCATGTAGTCCATCTTGGGCAGTGGATAGTTGTCTTTCAAAGATGCTCTGTTTAAATTTCTGAAATCTACACATAGCCTTATTTCTCCATTCTTTCTCTGAACAGGGACTAGATTTGCTACCCATTCTGATTATCTCAGTGGTACAATTATCTTGGCCTTCAGCAGCTTCTTGATTTCTTTTTCAATAGAGGGAAGCAGCAGAGGATTGACCTACCTAAGCTTCTGCTTATAAGGCTTTGCATCTTCCCTCAAAGGAATTTTGTGCTGCATTATATTGACATCAAAAGTTTTTAGGTCCTGATAGGACCATGCAAATACATCTTTATATGACTGAAATAACTTCAGATATCTCTCCTTATATTCTTTTGGGACCCTCTTAGATAGTTTTACAATTTTGGGCTCAACATCAGTACCCGGATTCATATCTTCTACCTGATCTTCTTCTAACACTTTATTATGCTGCAGTGAAACATCATTTTTGTCAAACAATCTCTCTAGAGGCACCAACCCTCTAGGTATGATATTTCCTTTCAGCTGCAATACTTTATTTCCTGCTATTTTTTCTTCCCATTTGTTTTCTGCAACATTTTCAGCTTCATCTTCTTCACAATCATCAATTTCCATATTTGAAAATTCTCCCACTGTCTCCAGGAATCTCTTCATTTGTTCATCATCTTCAAAAACTTGCCAGTGTTTAATATTATCTGGGATTGATGGCCTATAACGTACCTCAATTTCATACTTCAAGAGAGGATTTTGAGGAGGACGAAATGTACTTGCAGCCACAGCAAGAGAATCTGCCATCCTATTTTTCTCCCGGGGCATGAACTGTATGTCAAATGCTGAGAAGAAATTCTCCACCATGTCCCAAACTTCATTTCTGTATGCTCTCAGCCGAGGATGCTTAGTTTGGCATTGATTTTTTATTTGTCTGACCACCAGCTCAGAGTCTCCTAGAACTTTTAAACTTTTTATATTCATATTCTTGGTTGCTTGCAATCCTAACAACAATGCTTCATATTCAACTACATTACTAGTAGCTTCATATTCCAATTTAAAAGAAAGAGGAATCCATTTTCCTGCAGGAGAAATTAATAATACTCCGGCTCCATTACCTTCCCTTGAATTTGCTCCATCAAAATGCAATGTCCAGACTCCTGCCTCATGCTTCTCAGAAGGCTGCTCAGTATTGTTCTGGCAGAAAGAAGGCTCATGAGCATAATCTCTATCCTCTTCTAGCATCAAACATGAAAAATCTCCCTCTTTACTATAGACTGGAAAATTTTCAAAGCTATCAGCCTTTGTAACCATCTTAACAAATCTGGTTTCTCTATATAATCTCCTCTCCTAACCACCAAAGACTGGGATGGTAGAATATGTTAAATCCATTTTGAGTGACCCACCAATTTTTGTACCCCAGGACCTTGATAGCAGCATGCCAAAGCGAGCTAGGATATCAGCCACCATGATGTCCATTACCACACTTTTTGCTGGAATTTGGGCCAAATTAACCACTAAATCTTTAATCATCCCTAGACATTTAACTCTTTTGGAATCAAATGAGTAGAGGTCTTTATATGGACGTGTGATCTGTAATCCTAGTTGTTCCATGACTGACAGAGGCATGAGATTGTGTGAAGCTCCGGAATCTAGCATACAATTGTGTAACAACAAGTCATGGATAACTAAAGACACGTAAAAAGGAGGAGTAGAAGGGTCTATCTCCTCGACATGTGGGCCAAAAACTACCATGGGTCTTTCTTCTTAAAGTTTTAGACTATCTGGAATAATTGGTGCTTCAGGAGGAAACATAAAAGAAGTAACTTGAGATTGGTATGCTAGTTGCTTCAAAAGCTCAGTCAAGGGGACTGGGATCTTAACTTTCTCAAGTTCTTTTTGCAAACTAAAAGCAGGAGGGAACTTTTCTATTACAACTTCTTTTGATTCTTTATTTTTAGCTAGGGTCTTTGATTCTTTTGACACAGACTGGACATTAGGAGGATTTATTGTTTTGGAAGAAGAGGGAACTTGATTATTGGACTGCAGAGGTTCATTAAGAGGACTCTTACCTTTTTCTGTGTTTTTCTTCATTGCTGACTCCTTCTGGACAGATACTTCCTTCTAAGGAAACTCCTCTTCTTGATCTTGAGTTCGGGTCCTCTTCCTGGAAGACCTGAGATCGTATTTTCTATTAAAGTGTGCTTGCATGAAATCAGCAAATTGTTTACAATAATGATCAATTTCTATTTCTTATTCCTCTTGCAATGGGCATTCCATTTCATCCTCATTATTTGAGAAGGCAAGATCTGAGTCTTCTAGTCCATAAGTAGCATCTCCAGTGAAGTCATCTGCTGAGCTTTCCAGGTACAAGGGGTGTGGTACCTGATCTTGTTGTTCTTTTGCTTCCCTTGGCAATATTTGCAGAGGTGGTCTATTGTACTGGGGATTATAACCTCTATTTTGATCATTATAAAAATTCTTGGAAGCTGAATTCTTGGTCTCCAGCTCAAGCTTTCCTAACTTATTAGAAATATTTTTGATCATTTTACTCATTTCCTCAAATATGTCAGCTTCCTTATCCTGATTAGAGGTAGAAACCTCTTCTTTGCCTCTCCTCTTAGTATCCTGTTCAATTTTTCCTTTAAATTTTCCAGTGGAGGCAAAATTTGCTTCTAATTCGAGAGCATCTGACTGAGCATCATCTAAAGTGGTGGGTTTTCTTTCCCTCAGGGAGAAACCAAAATCTGAATCAAAGGCGGCTATGAAAACCACTTTAGCAGCAGTTTGGTGAGGCTTCATCTCAGGAGGCAGGCTCAGATATAACTTATTAAATCTCTTGATGAACTCTGCCACCCCCTCATTATGTTTCTTCTTCAGGGTATTAAATTCAGTAAGAAACTGACTGTGATCTTTCTTTTCCCTCCATTTTCTTAGAAAAAGCTCTTCCATTCTATCCCAGGTATTGACTGAGTGGTCTGCTAATGTCTTGAACCATTTTCTAGCTTCACCTTCAAGAGATTGAACAAACAATCTTAAGGCCACGTCCAAATGTTCGACATTTAAGTTCTCTGCAAAGGTGCAGAAGACCTCAAGATGTTTCTGAGCATCAATTTAATTTTCACCATTGAATCTAGGTAGAATCTTCAAATAATCCCGTGGCATATCATTTAGTACTTGAGGCAAGGCCAGAGGAGCATATTTATTCAATAAGAAAGCAGGGACATTAGCCATTGGAGGAGGTGGGGATTGTACAACAGTTTGATTCACAAATGGAGGAAGAGGAGGAGGTGGAAGTGGAGTATGTAAAACAATGGGAATGTATTGTACAGCAGGCTGAGGTGTAGCTGGAAATAATTCACGGCTAACAGGGGCTACCTCAGTAACTTCTTTAACTTCTTCAACCTCAGGAGTGGGGCAAAGGCCTTCTTTGATCCTAGCACTTCCCCTAGGTGGGCTGTCTGAGTAATATTCAAGATTTTCCTCAGTGAAGTGAGGATTTCCTACTTGAATTTCTTTAAAAGAAGAGGATGGGTAATCTTCTGTGGAAACCTCAGGAATTACAGCACGAATTGATTGTCTTTCTTTCCAACCTCTTCTGTGTATAATCTTCTCTCAGTCAGATGCAGAGGATGCTTTCAACTTAGACGTATCCGACCTCAAACGTGGCTTTCTAGGAGCTAGGACTTCCAATAAATTTATCAAATAAACAACAGTGGAGTCGCCAAGGTGAGAGATATGCAACTCTTCAACTCTCTGTGCTCACCTGATTAGAGAGTGGAACAATTTTTCGAGGCCCAGGGAAAGTGATTTTCTTAAATTTGCTCCCCGGCAACGGTGCCATAAAGATGTTGTAACTCCTAGAGATAGCCTAGAGTTACTATTGACCAGTGCCTAGGACATCTTAGCATAGCATAGAGAACATAATATAACTTGGGTTGTCAATCCAACAGCTCTCTTGCTATCTCTTGTGAAACAAGGAAAATGATTTTGAATGGGACCAAACTCTCTCAGAAGCTGATACAGGGATAAGAATAATGTAGGAACAACATACAAAACTCCAATATTAAAGCATCAGACAGCTAAGAGACAATTTACTGTAAAGAGGGCCGATTCAAGTAATATGCCACAAAAATCAGATATCAGAATGTTTATGCAGAGAAGAAAATATCAGAAAGATATTAGTTAACATGAGGTTGATACCCAGATACACAACAGAACCACATATGGGCTTATCAATCTAAGAATCCATACATGACAATGGCGTTTTAAAAGCACCCTCCTCAAGCAACTAATATAGCGGAAAATATGAAAGACAAGAGCATGGAACAGTATATCATGCCTGAGCCTATTTACATACTGTGGGATACCAAAGGCCAGAATCCTCATTACAGATATAACTCCTCCTCACTGAGACCCTACGGGCTCTGAGCTCTCATACAGGAATTTTACAAGATGTATACAATAACTTCTCACTGCATAGTTTTCTGATTGAAGTCCGGAACCTCTACAATGTCTTTTTTCTGGGTTTTTATAGAAGAGACAGAAAACTATAGAGAATGAGGTAGGTGAAAGCAATTTATTGTTTCATTAAAGCAAAATGGCGGAAACATTTCGCGCCCATGCTGTTTGACGGCCATAAAATATTATATGTACTCTGCGGTCAGCTCCATGAAATAAATGCACTAGTAGAAGATCTCTTTAGAGGTAAGGTGTGAAGAATAAAATATATAACCCTCTGTACTTTCCTGAGAGAAAAATCTATCAAAGTAAGACCTGGAGGATAAGATTTTTATGTACTTGTACTTTCTGTCTTTTGAAAGCCCAATTGAAATTTAAATTCTTCAACACTAGACACTGTATTCCTGAGGTATTCCATTAATATTGTCTTCCGCGACAATTAATATCTCCATCTGTAAAATCTGCATTCTAAAGCTCTCTGGAGGTTTCGAAAGATTTTAACCCCAGCTTCATTTAATGTTGGTCATATCATAGTGGCTTCCGGATCTTTCTTCACAAATTTTGCATTTGAAAACCAGCTTCCTGACACGTACATGGCTTCTACGAATCTAGGTCATGAATCATGACAGTCCTCCATCGTTATAAACCTGAAAAACCCACAGATACATTAGAGAAAAAACAGACACAGGAGTAAGGGGCGTGGAGGTGGAAATGATGGTGGCGTCGAGGACATGGCCACATGGCTAGAACATGCAGGGTGGCAGAGAAATTACAGTGGAGGTATGGCGGATAGGCTGACCAGAGAGAAACATTAACATATAACGTATGAATGAAATATATATGAATAGCGGAGGGTGAGATGGTGAACATGTGGAGCGATGATGTGGTGGGAGACTTGGTCAGCGGGTGGTCAGGCGGATGATCTAGACCACACGATCAGTAAACGAGATCGACGGTTAAAACGAGCCAGAGGGCAGTCAAAGGTGGGGCCAGGGACGCGATGGACATAGGTTAAAACTTGTGCAGCTTCGGAGGATAGTCGCCGTTGGATGGAGGACGCAGGATTGGATGGCTACAAAGTGTTCCACTGCACGTCTTTGATCTGACTTTTAACACTCGAAATGGAGTGGTTTTAGAACAGTACATGGGAACATGCATCGCGCAGTGTGTGGAATCGCTGCGATTCACGGAATACCGCCTACCCAGTGGAGGTGGTGCAGAATGAAACATCTGGTCTTCATACTGAATGTGAGTGCGGGGACCACCACGGTAAGTAAGACTCCGCTCCATCGATTGATTTTTTATTGGACGGTTCCAGACCCACCTGAAATTTTGAACGTTTAGCTCTTTCCCACCTGGTGTTTGGTCTAACGCCCAAGTCACATGGAGGATGAAACAAAGGGGGCTAAGGCTGAAGGGGCTAGGCCCAATAATATTTCCGAATATGGATTTTAGCCTTTATGTAATGTATTTTGCGGGCAGAAAAGGGGGGACGATGTGTAGGATATGGGGGTTTTTGGCCGCAATAGCTGATTTGGAGGGTTTATGAAGAGCGAAGAGCCCGAAATTTAAATGGGGAGGGTGACATAGATAACAGAAAGGATGAAAGGTCTTTGGGAACTGGAAAAAGTTTCAAACCCTGAGACAATTAACAGCGAGGCTCAATTCTATATCTGGATTGTCCCTCCCATCAAGGAAGCAAGATTCATAAGAATGATTAATACTAAGCTAAGGGCTACTAATAGGAGGTTAAAAGGGAAAATTGAAGATCTCAAAATCCAACTGGCAAGTTCTGAAGGTCAACCACATCAAAAATGAATCAAAACAGTAAGTTTCTTAATATATTTTGTTGTGGAGAAGGATTTCATTTTTTAAATTACTTCAAAGATGGTTTATGTTGATTATCAAAACTGTTAGATAGAAGGGAAAGATTGCAGAAGTTTTGAAACTTAAATTTTTTGGAAAAAAGCTGTGTAAAAGACACACACAGCAGTTTCGTAGCACGCTACGAAACTGCTATAGATGCAGTTTTGACATTTTGCGAAGTTTTCAAGAGGTGAAGACTATTGGTTTTTGAATGTTAATGCTATTGGAGGTTGTAAAAGGTTCACAAATGAAGATTCAAAGGTTGAAGCTGAAGGAACTAAGGGTTTAAGTACATGTTTACAATGATAAAATTCTGTGCTACGAAAACAACAGACAGTTTCGTAGTGCAGCCAGATCAACATTCTTATTACTCCTTCAAGAGCTTGATTTTCATACAGGTGGAAGAGAAAAGTTATATGGAAGTGATAACACATGTCACTTGTCTCAAAAAATCGAAATTGCCAGAAAAAGAGTTTGAAGATCATCAATGAAGGTAAAGGCATAAAAACAGGGAAACACGTTCCCTAATTTCTAGGGTAGTTTTATCATCAGCAGTAGGGTGACTTTAAGTGAATGGAGGCATCATCAAATTTGAATTCATGGGCTAGCAGGTGGAAAAGGAAGTATTTAAGTCTTAATATAAGGTTGTTGAAACATGTTTTAGGAGTTTTTGTCCTACTTGATTTAGGACTCTTTAAAGATAGTCAAGCTATCATTTTGTAATTAATAAGCCTGTTTTATGGTTAGAATAGGTGTCAAGGATAGGAATTCAAATTCCTCTGATGGTGGATCATAGAATCCAAGGTTGTAAAGCTATATAGGAAGCAAGAGGTCAAATTAACAAGGGGTTGAAGAATTTTTTGGAAAAAATGCTGCTTTATGCTGTGAAGGAACTGTGATATATACAGAAGCAATTTAACTTTTCTGAAGCTGAGATTCTTAGTGTACTTCAGTGAGCTTTATCTGCTATCATGTGTTTTACTTCCATAGTTTTGATGCTTATTACTCAAAATTCATGGGAACACGCTCTGACTTCCTTTAAGTGTTAATTTATGGTGAATTGAGTTCTTAGGTCCTATCTGTGGATGGTTTATTCAATGTTTGATACTTATTACTCAGAATTCATGGTCATTCATGCTCTGAATTCCTTTAAGTGCTAATCTTAGGTAAATCTCTATTAAATACTTTCCTTTCACTATCTTAAGGTATCATTACTCAAAATTCATGCACTCATGCTCTGACTTCCTTTGAACCTTAAGATATTGAGACTTTCCTGAATGTGTCACCCTTTCATTAAAGTATATACAAGCCTCAGTTTTATAAGAAGAGTTATTTTGTTATCTTATTCCTATCACTGACTCCATAGCCCAATGGTAGCTTGTCTTCATCTTTCAACTTGCAAACATACAAAACCACAAACCATAGAGTTAGCCATCTATCTTTATACAAAATCATTAACCCTTGAGAGAGCCCTCTCAGGCTGAGGAGGCTAAGCCTCAGCTAAAATATTGGTTTGAAATAGTTACACTGAAGTAGTCTTATCAGCAGCCTATTAGGGTCCTATTTTGGTGCGTCTGTCGGGACTCTGAAGATATACATCTCCCGAAAAATCATGAAGTTGAACTCTTGAAGGTAGCAGGAGCTCAGAAATCTATTCGAGGCTGCAAAACTACCTTGGAAATTCCACACATCAAATAAAAAATTGGAAGATGACTCCACTGCTAGAATATCAGTTGCTAGATGAAGATTCAAGATGAGTTCCATTGCAAGAAAAAATGCCAGGTATGCTCCTATGAATTGGTCTCATATCCCTGGTTTTCCAAATCCTATGCCAAAGGTTGATTGGTTAGATGATCTTCCAATATTCAAAGATGAAAAGAAAGACAATGTTAATCTTCATTTGGTTAGGTTTCATCTACATGTACATAGTCTTAAGGTTCAATTCCTAAAGACTGTCTTATGAAGATGTTTATGACTACTCAAGAAGGAAAAGCATGGTCTTGGTATAAAGGTTTAGCAGATGGTTTATTGTATTCTCTTACTATTTTTCATGATGAATTCTATGAGATGTATAAAGAATGTCATCCATCCTTATTGTTGGTCAAATATTGTTGTAAAAATTCTGTGAGTCTTATTTAGTATTTGGAGGATTGTTATGATGATGATGAATTTATGGATGAAGAAATTTTAGAGGCTCTTCATAACAATACATTTCAACACCTAGAAGAAAGGATAACATCCCATGACATGCAACATGGAAACTAGCAAGAGTATACCTATGAAAACCATGTTACATCCTCTGAGATTGATGTAAAAATGTAGCAAACTTGTCAGTCTTTGGATCATAATGAAGATGAAAATAATTGCAAATACCAAGAAGAAATACTGGAAGACAACTTTTATAACCCTCAGGAAGAGGAAAAGGTTTATTTTTTAAGTTATTCCTTACAGCAGATTACATCTAAAAATGATCATAATAGTGAGGAAAATTACATTGTCTTTGGGAATCATTCAGAAAGACAGTTGGATAAATTATCAAATAAATGTTGTGTGGTTAAAGATCAGTTGTTACAAGTCACAAGATTTTATGAGGATCATCAAGCTGATCATGTTTTTTGGGATCCTATAGCTAAATACATGGAAGAGTTTTACTCTCCAGTGTTTTAGTTTATTTTTACCATAAAGATCAGAGGCAATTTCAGTGGCAGTGGTCATCACAATTTCATAGTTTCTTTGAAGTCTGATGCAATAAAAAAACTCAAATATTAGATAAAACAGATGATTGGCTACATTGGAAACTTCACATTGATTGAGTTGAAAAACGTTTGCAGTTGATAGGGTAGGTAGGTAGGAATATGCAAATAAGCTCAAGGTTGATTGAGCATTTCTAAGTAAGAACAGTTTGAAGCAGATTGGGAAGAATTTCAGAGTTTTATTTTAAAGGAATGGATTGCAGCACTAGAGCTACTAGTTCTTAGTGTACCACAGGGGCACACTATCCCAAGTGGAGCCACTGTTATCATAGAATCCAAGGTTGTAAAGCTATATAGGAAGAAAGAGGTCGAATTAACCAGGGGTTGAAGACTTTTTTGGCAAAACTGCTGCTTTATGCTATGAAGGAACTGTGATATATACAGAAGCAATTTAACTTTTCTGAAGCTAAGATTCTTAGTGTACTTCGGTGAGCTTTATCTTCTATCATGTGTTTTACTTCCATAGTTTTGATGCTTATTACTCAGAATTCATGGGAACATGCTTTGACTTGCTTTAAGTGTTAATTTATGGTGAATTGAGTTCTTAGGTCCTATCTGTGGATGGTTTATTCAATGTTTGATACTTATTACTTAGAATTCATGGTCATTCATGCTCTGACTTCCTTTAAGTGCTAAGATTGGGTAAATATCTGTTAAATACTTTCCTTTCACTATCTTAAGGTATCATTACTCAGAATTCATGCACTCATGCTCTAACTTCCTTTGAACCTTAAGATATTGAGACTTTCCTGAATGTGTCACCCTTTCATTAAAGTATATAAAAGCCTCAGTTTTATAAGAAGAGTTATTTTGTTATCTTATTCCTATCACTAACTCCATAGCCCAATGGTAGCTTGTATTCATCTTTCAACCTGCAAACATACAAAACCACAAACCATAGAGTTAGCCATCTATCTTTATACAAAATCATTAACCCTTGAGAGAGTCCTCTCAGGCTAAGGAGGCTAAGCCTCAGCTAAAATATTGGTTTGAAATAGTTACACTGAAGTAGTCTTATCAGCAGCCTATCAGGGTCCTATTTTGGTGATAACAACTTTGTTTCTAGTATTCAAATAGAACTGAAATACTGAAAGTGCATATATACGGACAAACTGAAAAAGAAGCATAACATATTTGAAGGACATGCTAAACAGGGGAGTAGGTTAGTCGATATTGATGTGGCTGATGTGGCACGCAGTAGAATCCTCAAGATTTTTATTATTTCCTACATTCCTTAAGTTGTTGGAGCTGGAGCTAGGAGCTAAGAGCTTCTCTATCATGAATTTCAGAATTTGCACTGATTCTTCAGCGTGTGAGCATCGGTTTGAGAGATTGTCGAACTGAGATTGAAGAGAGGAGATCCTTGCAAGAAAAACCTTTACATTTGCTTCATGCTTGTCATCCAAGATTTTTACCTCATTTTTAGCTTTGTATCGAGGATCTTTTGATGAGCTCTGATTTCCTCAAGCTCCTACTGAAGATCCACACAGTGGAGACAGTCTTCACTCTGAGACATGGTATTGATGAACGCAAAGTTTCTGCAATAAAGCCAAGAACCTACACCGAGTTGCATGAAGAGGCTGAAGAAAATTCCACCTAAATTTTTGAGGAGGACTGGGGATGCAGAGCCGTGCAAAGAAAGCGCCTATGCTTTAACAAAGGATGATGAATGGGAGAAGCAACAAGGAGAGGGTCAACGGAAAAAGGAACCAAAGGCACTGAGCTCTGTAGAGGATTTATGAAAGCATAACTAGGGGAGAAGAGCGGGGGATGAACCAAAGAAGACAGAACAGAGGAATAAATATATGAACGTAGAGAGCGAAGAGCAACACAGGGGTATAACTAAGGAGGTGGGGTCATGGGCGAGGAGGGAATAAAGGTACCAAGGATGCACATGAATTCTGAGAGACAAGAGGGGAGGATCAAATAAAATTTGAGGGAAACCAGAGTCATAATTATGGCAGAGGGATAAGATCTAAGGCATCATTGCACAACAGTTGTCCTGGGATATGAGCGCAGGCTTTGTTAGCAAAAAGATATGCTTCCTTATTGTGTTTTTGGAGGACGTGGAAGAAGGATACGTCTTTCATATCTTGCAAAAGATTACGACATATTCTGATGATTTGTTCAAGATCTATGTTAGCAATAGGACGATCGTGAACCATTAGATTAATAATGATTGTTGAGTCTCCAAAAACCATGACATTATTGATTTTGAGCTTTTTCAGTTGATGTAAACCTTGGAGAAGGGCTAAAGCCTCTGCTCTATTATTTGATAGGGTGCCAAGTCCCCATTCAAATGTGGTAAGAGTACTTCCATTTTCACTTCTTATGATGCCACCCACTCCTACTACACCCAGATAAGATTTTGAAGCCCCGTCAAAGAAAAGAGAGGGTCTGAAATTTGTCTTTATGCAATCTGCAAATTCATTCTCTTTAAATCGAATTTTCCAGCTTGCTTCAAATCTGTAGAGCTATTTTGTAGAGTGATTAATATTATTGTTTCTGTCCAGTAGATCTCCAAGGAACATATTTTCCTCCACACAACGTTCATTGAGATCAATCTTGTAGTTGCCTTTGGCAAAGATTGCTTCAAGGGTGAGGCTCCAAGACTTTCTGCACACTTTCCTAAAGGATGGCTCTTTGTCTCTGAAGATTTTATTATTCCTGGATAGCCAAATATTCCACAACACTACATAAGGAAGGGTATCCCATACCCACTTCGAGATTTTATTCTTCTTTCTCCCCCATGGAAAGTTGTTTTTCCAAGATCTTAGAACCTCAACAACCGAGCGATATTGCATCCAGTAGGGTTGAAAAAAGGAGGTGATTTCAGCCTGGAAATGAGAAGCAAAGGAGCACTAGATGAAGAGATGAGGGATCATCTCTTCTTCATTTGACAGTTTTGGCATATAGACAGTCCTATAACACCTCTTTTTTTGAGATTCTCTGAGGTTAAAATCTTTTTTTTTAGGAGAAGCCATATAAAGAACTTGATCTTTCGAATTGCCTCTGACTTCCAAAAAATCTTCCATAATGGCCAGATTGGCATTGGATAGTGATCTCTACAGAGATGCTGGTAGGCTGATTTGATGTTAAAGGCAGTGCCAGAGGGGTCCCAACAGAAAGCATCAATGCTATCTTTTTTTATAGGTGCTATGCCATGAAAGTAGAATTAGAAAATTTTGAGGTCATCTTCAAGGTGAGAAGGGACTTTAGGGAAGTTCCATCTGGTCCATATTTGGGTTTGAGTATCCCATTTGGAAAAATGGCTCAGGAGGTTAAGGCCCATGTTGCTAAAGAAGAGGAGAATGCGCTGCGCTCCAGGCCTATCTATAATGGGCATTTGTCCCATAATCCGGTCAGTTCCTACGTTGATGGTGTTACCTCCCATGGGAACTTTGGAGAGATTTTGAGCAAGGAAGGGGATGGCTTTTTTGCATAAGGACCAGATTTTTTAGCAAGGCCTATTAGGAATATCATGATAAAGGAGCTGTTGCCCAGTGGAGTTTAGATAGTTAACTTCTAGGACTTTTTTCCACCAAACCTAGCCCCCATTGATAAGACGCCAAACAATATTCCCTCCAAAGGTTATATTCAGGAGTTTGGGTGAGCGAACACCAATACCTCCATGCTCCTGATCTTGAATTACTTGCCTCCAATTGAGGAGGTTGTATTTTCTTTTGTCAGTATTTCCTCCTTGCCATAAGAAATGCCTGATGATAGCTTCTATTTTGATATGAATGCTGGCTGGAGCTTGAAGGAGGGTAAAGTGATAAAGAGGAAGGGAGGAGAGCTCAGATTTGAGAAGGATGAGATGAATTGTGGGGTTGAGCCATGATGAGCCCCATTGATTAACTTTCATCTTCATTTTATCAATAGTTACATTCCAGACTTCTTCCTTCAAAGAGCTGATACTTATAGGCATGCCTAAATAAGTGAAATGATCCCAGTTTAATTTGCAAGGAACACCAAGGATATTGGAAATACTGTGCAAGGTTTGATTGGATGCATTCCAGCCATAGACACAGCTTTTATGATTGTTGATCAGACTGCCAGAGTAGAGCATGAATTTGTCCAAGATATTTTTCAATCGCTGAGCGATAATGTTGGATGCTCCTCCCATTAGTAGAGTATCATCTGCAAATTGGGAATGATTCATATTTTTAACTCCATTGCCATATATGATGCCAGTGATGAGAACCACCCGTCTCATATGATCCAAAGCTCTGTTGAAGGATTCTGCCATAAGAATGAAGAGGTAGGGGGAGAGGGGTCACCCCTACCATAATCCTCTAGTGGATTGAAATGAAGGAGATGGTCTGCCATTGATAAGAGGAGATATCCAGGGTCCAAAGATGCAAGATTTGATTAAGGCAAAGAAACTTTGATCAAAACCCATTTTTTGAAGCACAACAAAGGGAAAAGAGTGCCTGACCCTATCAAATGCATTAGCAAGATCAAGTTAAGAATAAAACATTTTTCTTTGCGCGATATGCTGGAATGGATGGCTTCTTGTACAAGGAGGATAGAATCAGTGATTTGTCTTTGGGATATAAATCCTCCTTGATTTTCTGAGATGAGGTTGTGAAGATGGGGCTTAAGACAAGTGGCCAATATTTTTGTGAGGAGCTTGTAGGATGAGTTAAAAAGGGAGATGGGCCTAAATCTAGAAAAGGAGGAAGGGCGATTTTCTTTTGGGATGAGGAAAAGAAAAGTAGTGTTAGTATACCATCCAATTTTTTTTTCTGATGGGTCCACTGAATCATTTTCACAAGATCTTTTTTATAAGATCCCAGTAGGTTCTATAGAAGGAAATCGAAAAACCATCTAGTCCCAGCACTTTATCCGGATGCTGAGTCCAGATAGCGTTTTTGACCTCTTCTTCTCCAATTTCTTTGTTGAGAGATTGATTTATCTCTTCGGTGATCAATGATGGGAGGTGTTGTAGCAAGTCCAAGTAATCTTCTGGCAGTCTATTCTCAGTGAGGAGCTCTTGAAAATGCGTTGTAGCAACACTTTTAATTGCCTCTTGGTCTGTTTGAATATGTCCAGCTTCATCAATGATGGATGCGATGTTTTTTTTAGCTTTGCAGACTGTGGTTTGCTTATGAAAAAAAGTTGTGTTCTTGTCGCCAGCTTGGAACCATAAATTCCTTGATTTAATACGCCATTTCTCTTCCTCTTTTCTGTTGGCACGATAGAGTTGGAAATAGAGATCCTTTTCTTGGTTGAGGCCTTGAGTTTCAATATTGTCATGAACTTTATCCAGTTTGGTTTTAATTTCGTTTTTGACCTTATTAGGTTCTTTATAATGAGTTTTAGCCCATTCCTTTAAAGCTAGTTTTGTTTTTTACAGTTTGGTCTCCCATATATAGATTGGTGAGCCCTCAACATGTTGCATCCACACACCCCACACCAATTGATTTGCATTCAACATGTTGTTTCAGAGAGGGCTGTATTTAAAGGGAATGGCCCTAAGAGAGCGATGGTCGTAAAAAGTAAGAGTAATGGGATAATGATACGAGGCAGGAGAGGTGAGAACACTAGCAGCAGTTGTAGAATAGTGAGAAAGGAGCGTGACTGCAATCAATATTCTATCGAGCCTTTCCATAATATTGTCTCTGCCTATTCTTCTATTGATCCAAGTGTACCTATGGTTCTTTGGTGTTATGTCCACCAACTCATGGTCCTGCATAATGTCTTCAAGTTGATTTCGAAAAGGGTCATGACTGAAGCAACCTCCTCTTTTCTCGTTTGCATGGAGGATAAGATTGAAATCTCCTCCCATTACAATGTTGTTGTTTTCCTCATTGTTCATGTCTTCCTTTATGGAGCTCCAGCATAACTCTTTGTCTCTATAATGGTTTGGACTATATACATTATATACAATGATATTTTTTTGATCTCTGCTATTTTCTATGATAACTTTGAGCTAGTTTGAATTTACTGTGATGCCTTTTTGTTTCCATATGTTCTGGTCCCAAAGGGTAGATAATCCACCAGAAGCTCTCGTTGACTCAGTCAGCATGCCATCATAATGATTTTCTTTGCTTATTATTGTCTTCATTTCTAAGTTCCCCTGTTTTGTTTCCTGCAGTAGAACAATTTTAGGTTTCTCTTGATTTATAAGATCTCTTAGGGCTGCTATTTTGGAGGGGTGCCCTAATCCCCTACTATTCCATGAGAGAACTTTCATCATTTCATAAAGGTTGTTTGGAGAGTTGATTTCCCTCCCTTCTCCTTTTTCCCTGTGTCTTTAATTTTCTATCCCAATATGTAATTTTCAATGGGGTTCTGAGTTCCCAGTGCTATGTCTTTTTGTGCATTTTCGTCACATTGTTGCTTTTTTGTTTTTCTTCCAAGTCCCTGCTTTTTTTGAGATTCAATATTTTCTCCATGTTCCTTAGATGAGTTTCTGGTGATTCTAATAGAGGCAGGTTCTTGGGAAGAAGTTGAAAGGTCGGGGATGGAAGGAGAGATTTGGGGGGAGTCCTGATGGAAGATAACAGGTGGAAGAGGGGTCTCATCATTAGGTGGGGAGATGGTTGTGAAAGGATTGGAAAGGTTCAGCGAATTGGTGGGGGGAGAGGAGGAAGCAGAGGGCAGATTTCTTCGATCCGGAATCTTGGGGGAAGAGGACTGCAAGGGGTTGGGCTTAGGTGAGGGGACAACTTGAGAATATTTCTTGGGGTTTGGGTTAGTTTTCTTTTTCTTAACTGTTTCCCATTGCTGGTCAATTTTCGGAATTTCAACATCAATAATTTTTGAACAGCGATTAGCAAAGTGACCATATTCATGACATAGCTTACATTTGAATAGGATCTGTTCATAGTCAATCTGCTGAATGTGTGTCCATTCGTCGACTTTTAATTTGATGGCTTTGAGGAGACATTTGCCCAAATCCACTTCAACACAGATCCTGGTGCAGGCTTGCATGTTATCCTTTGGTTCACTTTGGTCAATGAATTTCCCAATCACATTTCCAATGGCTCTAACAGAATCGTCCCCCCAACAATGCAGAGGGAGATGTGGGAGGTGAACCCAAACAGGAACAACATTCGGCACATCAAGTTCGAGGTCAAAATCTAGCGTCCATTTATTGAGGTACATGCCCCTAGTATCCATGAAATATGGTTCGTTTCTGAAGATCAAGTCTTTGTCTTCTTTTGTTTCAAAGTGGAAGGTGAAATATCCCCTTCCGCAGAATTTGATGGAGATTTTGCCATTGATCTTGTCTGCCCAATTTTGTTCAATCCATCTCTGAACCATCTTAGAGGAGGGCTAGAGCCTGATAAACTGACCTATTAAACCCTTCTCTTCCAAGGAAATAACAGCCATACGAGGGAGAGAGGGAGGTAGAACAACTTCCTGTAAGCCTTCTAGCTTTTTTACAAATTTTGAGATTGCCGGTCTAGGTCTTAGAGGGGCCAAAGAGCTAATGAGATCAGAAAAAGCATGGGACTAGATCAGGGAGGTGGCCATCTCCGGGGAGGACTCTAGAATGGCCATGAAGAATGAAGCAAGGTGACCAACAGGGGCTGGAGAGCCCAAGGGCCAAGGCCGAAGGGGGTGCAGCGACGCAGTCAAGGGCATAGGGGCGCCGACTCAGAGTAGTAAATGGAGATTTATTAAAGAATTTTTATTATTATTGAATTGAAAAGAATGGGTTTCATGTGTGGGTAAAATTTATAGGTCAGGCCTCCATTTAGGCTTTAGGTTATTGTCAAAGTAACTTTTATTTACTCCATCCATCAAAGTCTCCCTGTTGTTGAAGGAATCATCATCATGTCGGCTTCCACAATATAAACTCATGTCAACCTAAAAACAATGACACACCTCTTCATATGTTCATGTTCACTAATTTCAATATGAAAACAACTATATATAGGAGTAAGGCCTCAACTCAAATCATGAAACAGAACTCAACAATTTCAGAGAGCTTGGATTACTTGCAGATTCATAAATCACAGTATGTTTTGGTGCTATCACAACAGATAAGTCTTGATGCTATGATAGTGGAGAATCTTTGGTGCTACTACAACAAGGAGGTTCAAACCTAAACCCAGAGAAGAATAATCGAATTACAGTCTTGGTGAAATCACAGAAATGTGGATTATAGTGAAGAATATTAATGTGGATTACATTGAAGGTATATGGATTACATTAATGCAGATTATAGTAATGTGGATCACAGTGATTGTATACGGATTTTGGCATACCTTTCTTAGATACAAATGTGGATTACAGTGAAGGGAATGATTTCAGTGCTAATGCAAACATAGTGATGAAGTCTCGGTGCAAACACTATAATAAGGATTGGGTGCAAGCACAGTGATGAGGTTGACTTGATGGATGGAGGTAGTCTTGAGTCTAAGTTGTAAGGGTCTTAGTCGTCTCATATTGAATCTATTGAAGAAAGACTTTTGACTGGGTTTTCCCCAAAGAGTGGGGTTTTTCCCTTGCATAGTGCCTACATCTTGTATCCTCTTATTTTTTTGCTTGGAATTAGCCTTGATGATAAGAAAAGTAAATTGAAAGAACACCTAATAATAACGAAAATATCACAAGATAATGTCATAATAAGAGAAATCGTTTAACTACCAACTGTTGAAAAGTGTAACTAGGTTTGGTCTTCATAATGATTAGTAATTATGAATGTATGTAATGAAGAACACAAAGATAATAAAATGTATTTTGTAAATACTTGCTTCATGGGTTTCATGAGCAAGGAGTTTTTATTATAGGTAAAAGACTTCTTCTTGATGTCTTTAGCAGTTTATCGTCTTGTCAAAAATATAATTTAGAGTCATGTATATGAAGTGATGTTACACTTGGAAAGGGAAAAAATATTGATGTAATTGCATGCTCCAAGACCTTGTCAACTAGCCTCTTGAAGTGCCCTATAGTATGCTAGAAGTCTCCTTGATAAAATCAGCTCACACTCATGAAATCATGTAAGCCTAGAACAGAGGAGACAGTCCCTATATATAGAAGGACTGCGGCCTCATTTGAGAACAATAATCTCAGTCAAGTTCCGTGAAAAAGTGTGAAGTAAAGGGTCAGCAATTCAGTGTGAGAAGACAAGGAATTTTAGCGAAAGGGAACTATGATTAGGTCAAGATACAAGTGTGCTATCTCTATCTTAAAGTTTTCTCTAGCCTCGCATATCTCAGGAAGGTACTCACAGTGTGAAGGAGGGAATATCCAGTTCTTTCTTTGGCTGCCACACACAAAGAAGCCAAAGTCTACTACAGCAAGAAGAGGAGCGTAGTAAGAGACAAGTCTGCAAGGTGTCAAGATAATTATAGTTCGGTTATTTTAGGTAGGTCGAAGATATCTACAGCAAGAAGGGCTACTTATAAGGCTCGGTCTTGAGCCTTAGATAAATATGAAGAGTGTGGGAAAGATTCCAAGAAGTCTCTTGGAAGCCAAGGTCATATCAAAGAAAGGGCAGAAAGAGAGCACACAGTTCAGGACTAGGAACCGAGCTTTCCTAGTGTTGGTGTGGTGCAGTGAAAATAGGAGAGATCAGCTAGAAGAGCCTAGAAGAGCAGTGACAAGGGACTTGGAGATACATTGGTGTCAAGGGTATTTTTCATGGTCTTGGTACTCATCAATTGAAATTTTAGAAGAAGAATGATTATCAGGTTTTCCTCTCCAAGAGGGAGAGGTTTTGGCCTTGGCTTGAAAGCCTAAACATTGTGTCTCTTGTGCATTTGATAATTGACTTGATGAAGAACATAATAATATAAATAAGATAAGATCTAAGTGAAAGAAGCATAATGAAATCACAAGTAATTATCAAGAAGAGAAATTTTTAATAGAAAACCTAATTTCGTAACATGGTATCAGAGCTAAGTTGTTGAAGACAAGAAAGGGCTATTTGGCAAGAAGATAGACAAGAATTTAGAGTTCAAGGATCAGTTTTCAAGAAGACATCAAGTCAAAGAGAGGGGTCTACATTAGATCTAAGAAGATCTTCATTCATTTAAGAAGGAAGATCCTACTGCTATCTACATCATAATCAACAAGGAAGTTGATAAAAGAAGAAATTCATCTACTCAAGTAAGTATCTTTTGACTCCATCTGAATTTGTAAAAATGTTTTTTTGTAAAGAAAGCAACAAACTAGTTTTGGGTTTCAAACTTTCTTGCATGGAAGAAAAGGACAGATCTAAATCTTATTAAGAATGAATTCATGGACTATATTAAAGGGTTGGTAACTAAACCTTCAAAAGAAGATACTCAAGCTCATGAAGGGAGACATAAGATCCCATAGGATTCTTATAAAATCCATAAAGGACTCTGTCATCCCCTATGTATCAAAACTAGAATCTTCGAGAAAAATATATGACAAATTGGTGGAGATGTTCTCGATGGGTATTGCAAGGGAAGAAATATATATGAGACAAATATATAGGTTTAATTTGTCAAGAAAGGAAGGAATCACTTCATATTTTATGAAGATTTATTAAATACAAGATCAACTATGGGAATTGGGAGAAGTAATGTATGATAGAGAAATGACTACAGTGGTACTAAATGCTCTACCAAAGGAATGGGGAATGTTCACTTCAAGTATCTATGGGAAGAAAGAAACAACACTATTCCAGGATCTATGGTCTCTATGCAAGATATAAGAGACAAGGTTAAAAGATAAAATTTCTATAGGATCAAATGAAGAGAATCAAGCTTATGCTCCCATGTCAAGAAGAAAGGGAAGATTTGGTAAGTTTGGTCCTCAGAAGAAAAGAAGAAACATGGATAAAGTACGATGCTATGGATATAATGAACTTGAAACTATAAGAAGGATTGTCCCAAATCTAATGAGGACAAGAGGAAAAAGGAAAAAGCCCATGTGGCTGGATAAATGGAAGAACCAGATTCAAAGAAACCTAAGAAAGAGGAAGTAAAAGATCTTTATTATGATTGAGATCATCTTCCTCTTTAAGAGGTATCTATCGGTTGTAAAATAAAATGGTAGGAAGCATTGTATATTGGATAGATACATCACTTTAGAATTGGCATCACGATGGAAGAATTAAATTAGGAGTACTTGTCATGGGAGGATGTCTGAAAAAATTTATGTGACATCTATGCTATGAGATAAAAGTGACTCCTAGGAACCTCACTGAAAAAAACATTTAAGTAAGGAAGTCATCTAGATCAAGTGTCATCATTCAATAATAAATATGGAAAACATGTGTTGACATTTTTCTAATGGAATCATCTTTGGATTCACTAGTTAGAAAGAAAGCAAAAGGTTTCATTGAAATTTCTAACTTACAGAATTATGGGATTAGAATATGATGACATATTGATGAAGCAAGTCAAGAAAATGAAACTCTTCGTTCTAAGGAAACCTGTTGCAGGATAACTCAAAAGGAAAAGAGATGAGGTACATATATATGTTGACACTAGATGTTATGAATTCATGTCATATGGTTGCAAGTAATATACTTCTATCTTTAGAAGTATGAACAAAAGAAAATAGATTTTCCTCTGATGCATAGGTTTCCAAACGGCATGATCCACACCAGATGAAATCAAAATAATATGTCCCCATATAGAATATGAGGTTGTTGTACACAAAATCAAGGAACCATGTGTTGAAGCTCCTGGGAATGAAATAAAATTGTGTGGACAAAGAAAGAAAGAGATCATGAGAAGTGAAACCATGATCAGTCAACATCCAAGGAAGCCAAGAAGACTTGACTAGAAAATATCCTCGGAATATATGTAGACTCTGATAGAAGTCTGGAAAAGATGGAGACCCTTGAAAATACATATATTTAGGAGATGTTTCAATCTGTAAACAAAGGATGTCGATGCCTACAAGAATATGTCATTGTGAAAGATCATCACTAAGGTATATTTTGATTTAAAATTTCATATTTATAATTAATTAATATATGATGAGCTTATCCAGGGATGTCAAAGGGAAGTATATGCCTTCCACAAATTGATAACCATATGACAGGATGCAAGATCCTTGGGAGAAGTATGGTTCAAAGAAAAGCATCATGGCATGAAGCTAGACCATATGAGAAGATTGATGAATCACTTTCTGACAAAAGACATGACTCTTGGATGAAGGTGATAGATGATTTGTGCCCTACGTAGAGATTCCAAGGATGTAGACTCATCAACAACAAATAAATTCATGACATTTAAGGAAGGAGTTATTCATGAGTAGCTGAACGTTTTTTATCATTTTTGCTGCATGTCTCTGATCAAGAGGGTGCCTGGTAATAAGTTTATTAATTAGAAGAAACATGGTAATTCCTAAGCCAAGAGGGAAGCTTAGGTATATTCCTTTGTGGAATATGTCCTCCCTAGTTGAGAGGGAGAGATAGACATGTCATTCTGGTCTTCACCTGGGAAGACAAAAATGGAGGATTGGGTAATCATCTAGCATCTAATACTCTTTTGGGATGTATTAGGGTATCCATGGAAAGAGAAGTCGTGAAAGGATCAATATTCTTTAAGGATTAGCTATCCCAATCAGAATAGTCCTAGGAGGTCATACTCGGTGAACACTAGGGTGGAGTATGTATCTTGGAGACAATTATGGTGGTGTCTATAATCATTGGTCTCGCCAGCATTGTAGCTCGTGGTCTCATGGAGAGATGGAGTTGTTAATCAAGGCCTTTCACTATGACAAATATGGTTAATATGATGTTATAAGATATGGATTACCAATCAAATTCTTCTTATGAGATTCTTTAGATTGAGAGTGACCATGTACCATTATGAATACCTCCCTAGTTAAGAGGGAGTGTTGAAAAGTGTAACTAGGTTCGATATTCATAATGATTAGTAATTATGAATTTATGTAATGAAGAAGAAAATATAATAAAATGTATTTTGTAAATACTTGCTTCATGGGTTTCATGAGCAAGGATTTTTTATTACAGGTCAAGGAATTCTTCTTGATGTCTTTAGGATTTTTTCGTCTTGTCATAAATATAATTTAGATTCATATATATGAAGTGATTTTACACTTGTAAAGGGACAAAGTACTGATGTAATTGTATGCTCCAAGACCTTTTCAACTAGCCTCTTGAAGTCGGCTTATAATATGCTAGAAGTATCCTTGATAAAGTCGGCCAACACTCATGAGATCATGTCAACCTAGAACAGAGGAGATAGCCCCTATATATAGAAGGACTGTGGCCTCATTTGAGAACAAGAATCTCGTTCAAGTTCTATGAAAAAGTGTGAAGTAAAGGGTCAACAATTCAATGTGAGAAGACAAGGAATTTCGGCAAAAGGGAACTATGATTGGGTCAAGATACAAATGTGTTATCTCTATCTTAAAGTCTGCTCCAACCTCACATATCTTAGGAAGGTACTCACAACGTGAAGGAGGAAATATCCAATGTTGTCTTAGGCTACCACACACAAAGAAGCCGAATTCTACTATAACAAGAAGAGAAGGAGCGTAGTAGAAGACAAGTCAGCAAGGTGTCAAGATAATTACAATTCGGTTATTTCCAGTAGGCTGAAGATATCTACAACAAGGAGAAGGGCTACTTATAAGGCTTGGTCTTGAGCCTTAGAGAAATATGAAGAGTGTGGGAAAGAGTCCAAGAAGGAGTCTTTGAAGCCAAGGTCATATCAAAGAAAGGGCAGAAAGAGAGCACGCAGTTCATGACTAGGAAGCAAGCTTTCCTAGTGTTGGTGCAGTGCAGTGCATAAAGGAGAGATTAGATAAAAGAGCTTAGAAGAGTAGTGACAAGGGTCTTGGAGATACATTGGTGTCAAGGGTATTTTTCATGGTCTTAGTACTCATCAATTTAAGTTCTATAAGAAGAATTATTATCGAGTTTTCCTCTCCAAGAGGGAGAGGTTTTGGCCCTGCATTAAAAGCTTAAACATTGTGTCTCTTGTTCATTTGATAATTGACTTGATGAAGAACATAATAATATAACGAAAATAAGATCTAAGTGAAATAAGCATAATGAAATCACGAGTAATTATCAAGAAGATAAATCTTAATAAAAGCCCTAATTTTCCAACACCAACTCCTTGGATTTCTCAACAAATAGAAGTCCTCACAGATCACTAGATAACATGAATCCTGAAGAAGAATTCATTTGGAAGTAACCAAGCATGGACCATCTTTGAATTTTTGGTTTCCCTGTCTATATTCATATATCAAAGGACAAGAGAAAGAGATTAGATCCTCTAGGCATGAAGGGAACATTTGTTGGCTATAGTAATTCTTCTAAGGCCTATATGATCTACATAAAGGAAGGGCACTGAATAGAAGTTAGTCAAGATGTAATATTTGATGAAAGTATTGCATTCAAGAAATCAAAAGACCTCCCGATGGACTCTGATGATGAAGAAATTCCTATATTTAAAGAGAAAGGTATAGGGAGGAAGAAGAATCAAATTAGAAGATGAAGGTGCCAGTGAACTCGTGCAACCTATGGTCATCCCCAAAACCAGGAAAAGACCTAATTGGTTTAAGTATTCTCTACTATATGCAGAAGGTCATGGAGCAGAAAAAGGCATATTTAGAGAAAGCAAGAAAATATATTTCAGGTATGCAACATATATGAAAAAACTAATAGAAGCATAGCCATCCATTTTTGAATAAGTTGTCAATCACAAAGAATGGAAGGATTCCATGAATGAAGAGTAACAATCAATAATGAAAAATGGAGTTTGGGAGATTGTACATGGGCCTGAAGACAAATCTATGGTGACTTTCAAATGGATTTACAAGATTAAACATGTGGCAGATGGAAGTATTGACAAGTATATGGAGAGATTTGTGGCTAGGGGCTTATCTCAATAAGAAGGCATCGATTATGAAGAGGAGTTTGCTCCAACATCAAGGTATACAACTATACAATCACTGGTCTCTTTGGTAGCATTGATGGGATGGAATATTCATCAAATGGATGTCAAGATTGTATTCCTAAATGGCACAATTGATGAAGAAGTCTATATAGAGCAACCCTTGGGATTTTAAGTCAAAGATAGAGAGGCTTATGTTTGTAGGTTGAAGAAGGAATTATATAGCCTTAAGCAAGCACTAAGGGCATGTTATGCAAGGATGGGTGCATACCTACAAATATTGGGCATCACAAAGAATTATGTTGATCCAAATATCTATATCAAGATTGTGAAGGGGGAGCTTGTAATCATTATTTTATATGTGGATGATCTTCTCTTGATAGGTATGGAAGATTGAATCCAAGAATGCAAGAAGTAGCTAAGAGTAGAATTCGACATGAAGTATATAGGGTTGATGAACTACTACTTGGGACTGGAAGTTTGGCATGGACTTGATGAAATTTATCTAGATCAAGGAAAGTATGTGATCAAGATGCTAAAGAGGTTTGACATGGTGGAATGTGTTGACCACTCTGTGTCAATGACACTATAGCAGTACACCCCTTTTTCGCAAAAGTAATTTCATCATTCAGCCAAGGCTCATCAGCAATCTTCAGTGTGTTAAAGATGTAAACCCATTTTGCATGTTTATAATGTAAATGAGCTTAGTAAGACCATCATGTACGTAACAACCTAGGTAAGCCAATTATTTTGGTGACGATTTCTATCCTAGGAGGTTTTTCATTTCACTAATTCATTTTTGTCCATAGACGCAAATGATCGGTCGTGATTTTCCCTCCAGCGTCACCCCAAAGATAGGGTGGATATTGTCATCATGATATTAAGTGAGTCCTAGTGTTTTTTATCGAGTCTTTGTAAATTTAATTTGGTAATAATCCTAGCTGATTGGCCAAAATATTTTATTACAAATTACTTGGTCTACTAAATCATATTTTGAGTCGCAGAGTTGGGTAGATATTTGAGGGTCTATATCGAACGAATGTTACCCCTTCATGGGTTAAATGTATTTATCTTATGTAAAAAGGATTGGAAAAATTAATAATCACCTCGTGTCAATTAATTAATTTTTCTGGAAAAAATAAACTAAAAATCCTAAGCCATAAATTTAATTAATTCAAGTCTAAGCTAAGTATTAGAAAAAATAAATTCTCCAAATTAAAAAAATTGTGGGTTCTAGAGGAATTACTTTCTGAAGGTCCTCCACCAAGGGAATAATGAAGAAATCATGAAATTTTGGACCCTTCGGCCTTGGTGGTTAATTCAAAGTCAATTTTTTGAGAAAAATAACTATAAATAATTAATTTTGAGTTAATTAAAAATCAATCAAATGAAAAATGCGATTTTTCCTCAAAAAATAAATAATTTTGACGATGATAATTAAAGGGTAATTAAATCTTTATGAACGGTCGAGATTAATTGGCGGGGATAAATCCAGTTAGTCGTTGGAGAATTTATCTATAAATTAGGAGTCATTTGTCAAGCAAAGAATCCGATCATTGAATTGTGTACTATTTTTTGAAGCTCTTGTAAACTTTTTATGGAATAATACAACGCAAAGTCTTTAAGATATTACTCGATGGCATTGTTCCTCTTCGGTATCTTATGGTAAATTGTGCTTAAATTTTTGTTGATCTTATTTATAACCTGTTGGTTGATAGCTCTTGTAGATCAATTTATTGCAGAGGTATCTCGCTTAAATTGTTGGGTTTTAAGATCGCATTAAGATTTTTATTCAAATGGAAAGTATCTCCAATCTTTGAAGATTTAATCATTATTTTATACCTTTATTAATTTGACATGTATTATAAGTGTGCATAATCATCTTTATTCAAAGATTTTGGGTGTTTGGGGAAGTCCTCGGTTGGACTAGTCGACTCCTGAAACTTAAGTTATGGAGAGCCTTCCGGATTAAAGCTCCGAGACTATCTAACAAAATATATCTTGTAGGGATTTTCTGGACTACTACCTAAATTTTTAAAAAAAATTATTCATTTTCAATATTGTGTTGAATAGTTAGATCTAGCTAAAAGGACCATGAAATCTTCAGATCTGGGAGCGGAGTCGAACTCATACTCCCCAGATCTGATAGATCTATAATTTAATTGTATGAATATTTAAAGATCTTAGTTTTAATTTTCTAACTTGGAGCTAAGGTTTTAATTTCAGATTTTTATATATTTGTATGGAATTTATGGGTCTTTTTTGGTTGTGTGTGCAAGTATATATTTGAAAGTTTTCAAAGGAGTTTTCAGGATTTGAGACAAATATAGGCCCTCGAGGGAAATATATTGTCTTGGAATACAATTTATTTGCACGAAAGTTTTTAGTCATTTAAAATTCTATTTCAGATCTGGAATTTTCTCATAAAATTTTCTGAGGTGATAGCAAATAAAAAAAATAGGGCATAAGCCCTCTCAAGAAAACCTTTGCCTAGCTCTCTGCTTTTCTATTTCTCTCCCTATCTTTTCCTCCAAATTCGTAGCCCTCCGTCTTGCTTTCTGTCCTCATTGGCTCCTCTCCTCCGCCTTTCGTCTTAGCTCCTGCTCCATAACCCTTGCTCACCAGCTCACAACTATCTTTCTTTCCCCTCTACATTTTCCTTTATCCTTTCTCCATCTATTGCTCGCTTCCATCCGTAGTTCTTCCTCTCTCCTTCCTCGTGGTTCCTTTCTTCATGTCTGCTATGTCCTACCCTCCACTCGCAACTCTTCCTCTCCAAACCCACGTCCTCGGCTCCCTTTCTCTCACGCAACCATTCTACCCTTGCACTCCTCATCCCTTTCCCTCGTGTTTTCCCTTTCCTCCCTTGACCCTCAGTTTTTTTCCTTCATCCTGCCTACTTCCCTCACAGTATCTCCCTAGCACCCTCGTTGCCCTCCTCATTTCCTTCTGTGCGTGCCTTCCCAAGCCACCGCTCCCACTCCTCAACTTTCCCTTTCATATTTACCTACTCAAAGCCACATAAAATAAAATCAATTTCTTTTTATGAAGTGCCTTTCGACCCTTTAAAATTTTTTTTTTTTTTAATTTCTTTTTGTAGACATTAATAACATCAAAAATTGTGCCCCTTGCAATTTTTTAATCATATGTTTTATTTAACATGAAAAAAATCAAAAAATTAAAAAACTTAACTTTGATATTTTTTTTAAGCATTCCCATATAAAAAATAAATAAATAATTATAATTATTTTAATTTTTTGTGTGACAAAAATTTGGGAAAATCAAATTTTGAAGTTTATTTTTGACATAGGGATTTTTGGGCCATTCATAATGAGTTAAAAAAAATTGGGCTTGAGAAAATTGAGAAAATTTTATTATGGGGAAAATATAAAGTTTTCTATAGTCAAGGAAACATATAAATTTTTAAATTTCTCTAAGTTTGACTATAGGAAAAACTAAAAAATATATATTTTTATGGATTTGAGTCATTTAAGAAAATCGTTTATTTCCAGAATTATTTGAGGATGTGTTCTGGCATTCATTAGCATCTAAATTTCATTGTTATCCTAAATATTAAATTGTTGAAGTTTAAATGCTTAGGCTTTCATTAGTTTCTTGTTTCAGTAAAGTTTTGTGGTCATTGGTTTTAATGCTGGACAATTATTAAGATCGCCTATTATCTAAGAATGAAATTAATTCTAAGTGTCGATTTGTTTACTTGAATTATTGGATATTTCTCGACCATCTAATTTTTGGAAATTTTCAAGTAATTTTGATCATCACTTTATTGAGTACTTTATCGTGGACTTGTGTTAAATTGTACTTTCGGTTGAGTTTTTTTTGGGGAATTTTTGCTTAATTTCTTGGTGTTTAAATTAGAATAAATTGTAATCTAAGTTCTTTGGTTCTTTAACATCACGTTTCACTCAAACATATTATAATTCTCCTTGCATTCTACATTTTAAGTTAGCCTTGCACAATTAAAATTTACTTCCAAGCATAAGCTTGGTCGATAGAAAGATAGGTACCCATCCATCTTTTCTTAAGAAGCCTGGTTTTTCTAGTACGTAAAACGGTGACCTTGCAGTCGTTAGAGCCACAGATCTTTACAATGCCGGAGGCAACAGGTACGTTAGATATAAAGGAGAGGTATCGTTAATCACACCTTAGTGTGATTCACATTAACTTCTCTATGCCACTTACTATGAAATCAGGCTCAATATAGAAAGGAATGAAGGGTTTGAAATTAGAATAGGCGTTTAATTAAAATTAACAAAGATTCTTGTTTGTTGTAAGGAAACATCTTAAACGGAGAGATTGGGGATCAGGGTGATAGCCCCCAATCTGAGTCGTTGTCGCAGTGCCTAGACATTCTGTGCGACAACATTTTTTGGCATCGTTGTTGGGGACCATCTTGTTCTCGGTGTTTCAACGACATTCTTCTAATCATATAATCTTGTTCGCCATTCATTAGCCCGATAAACAACATTACATTTTCTGGTGTCACGGCGAGGGACCAATTTATTGGACCTTGGCTTTGTGACACTCGTCTTAATCATCCTTATCTTCTCATTTCTCATATTTTGATCAATGCCACATTTTTTGGTGCCATTATATTTCTTCATATTTTCATCACCTTATATTTTCGCCATCTCACTAATCCTTTCATCTTCTATATTTGCAACTTTAGCACCTGGACATTTTGGTTGGTTTCTTGTTTGGGTGGTGACTCTAGTTATTTAATTCATTATTTCTCAGATAAGAAGCCCTCCCTGATATGCATCTGCTTCTCACGACTAACTTTTCAGTTCTTGCCTTTGGGATTTTAGAATTAGATTCATGTTCAAGTGGCAACTCCACTTCTTTCATTTCTTACAAGAATTTATGCTAGAAGCTCGCTTCTTATGGACCTTTTTTTCTTGAACAAGGATCTCTCACTCCCTAACATCCACTGGCTCCTTTCCCCTTTAAGCAAGTCATCATGGATAACTTGTTTGCCCCATGTCATTTTACTAACATTCTTCATGATATTCCAGAAAATGCCATTAATTAATTTCCTTTATTCACGGGTAGTGATTCAATCACTATTGCAAAGCATATCTTAAAGTTTACTTGTTGTATGATAGTATTTTGTAGCTCTGCACAATATAATCATGAATATGTGAAGGTGCATCTCTCTGTCCTTTCCTTGAAAGTTGATGCTATATATTGGATTTGCAACTTTCCTGATAATGCTTTTGATTCCTTACAAGATATCATCCATGATTTTAAAGATAAATATTGATATCAAAGGGGCCCACCTTGTGCCCCTTGTACTATAAACAAAGATGAAAGTGCCTCTATAAAAGACTCGATTATCGAAGAAATATTTCAAGAAAACGCACCACATTAAAATGTGCCATATTTCAGGCATCATGACCATTCTCATGATGAATCCATTTGTGATATTTAAAGAGGAATCCACGACAGTGGAAAAGCAGAGACAAGTCGTCAAATTGGTATTGACCATGAAAGGGAAAATGATAAGCATCTTGTCAAGGAATTAAAGAAAATGGTTAAAAACATGCATTTCAGTCAAACACAATTCATGAAAAACATGGAACTTAATCAAGAAAAATTAATAGTAGATCACGCCAACGATATGAGGATCTTATACACCAAATTAGAAAAATGTGATGAGGATCTAGAAACCATGAAGGTCAATCGCTTCGATCAAATAATCACCATACAAAATCATTTGATCACTATGGCATCAAGCTGTCATAAAGAAAAAATGAGTGTTATTCAAGCAAATCATAGCACAATGATAAAGGACATGCAAACTAGTTAGATATCTCTTCTGAACAGGTTGTTAGATATGGAAGAAAAACATGCTAAGGAAATGGAAACGATGATGACTACCATGCAAAATAATTTGATCACCATAGAGGGAAATCATGTCAAAGAAATGAACTCTATGCACATGGCCATGAAAGCAGATAGTGATAAAGTGATAAAAGCTATGGAATAAATTCATGCAAAGGAAATTAGTTCCATAGAGGGAAAGTATTTAAATCAAATAACTTCTATTCAAAATAAGTTGGATACCATTAGAATTGAAAATATCACTCTTTAGCATAAGCTGCAAGTAATGGAAAAGATATGGGTACTGAAATTTCAACATGGATCAAAGCATGAAAGAAACAAAGAAACTTCAGTAGATCATAAGCCTCCCTGTCTGTCGAAGCAATTCCCATCTCATCACAGGGAGGTCAGTTTTCCCATTAAGGATAGGTTAAATATGGTTACAAAGGAATTTATGGAAAACCAAGCTTATGTGTCACCATTGGCAGAGTATATTAAGAATAAGATTGGTCACACTTCAGGTTCTTCTGATATTTCGTACAAATGTATTCAAGATCAAGACAGGAAATATACAAAGGTCTCATTACTGGCATCACAACCCACTGAGAAGAAATGCAAAAATCAAAAAAGAAGAAATAAGTGGCTAGATGTGTTTGATGGCCGAGAGCAGCTCGATATTTGGATAAGACAAAGTCCTACAATATGAAGGATCATGCATGGCACATCTGAGAAGAAACCCACGAATTTGCCTAAAAGTCAGCAAATGCTTGGTATACACTATGTTGAAGACATATGATGCCATAGGGCATTGTTTTGTATTGTATTTCTAACCCTATTCCTTATTGTTTCTTTCTATAGTTAAAGTAGTTTTCATTTCAGCATTTCATTTTTGTTTTTAGATCATATTTACTTTTCATGTTAGTGGAATTGTTACTGGTTACAAAGCCTCTATTTACTATACTTAATGTTGTATGACTATTTTTGGATGGATGCTAATTATACGATTTTGTGTGTTTCTTGGGTGTAGATTTTGGATTCTCACATTCCTTCAGTGAAGCAACGTGTCCCCAAGTAGAGTCAGATGTTGACCACTCTGTGTCAACGACCCTATAACAGTACACCCCTTTTTCACAAAAGGGATTTCATCATTCATCCAGGATTCATCAACAATATTCGGTTTATTAAAGATGTAAACCCATTATGCATGTTTACAAGGTAAATGATCTTAGTCAGACCATCATGTATGTAACAACTTAGGTAAGCCTGTTATTTTGGTGATGATTTCTATCCTAAGAGGTTTTTCGTCTCATTGATTCATCTGTCCCTAAACACAAATGATCAGCACAGTTTTTCCCTCCAGCCTCACCCCAAAGCTAGGGTGGATTTTGTCATCAAGATATTAGGTGAGTCCTAGTGTTTTTTATTGAGTCTTTGTAAAAGTATTTGGGAATAATCCTAGCTGATTGGCTAGAATATTTTATTACAAATTACTTGGTCTACTAGAACATATTTCGAGCCACAGAATTGGGTAGATATTTGAGGGTCTATAATGAATGGATGTTCCCCCTTCATTGGTTAAATGTATTTATCTTATGTAAAGAGGGTTGGAAAAATTAATAATACCCTAATGTGTCAATTAATTAAATTTTATGGCAAAAATAAACTAAAAATCCTAAGTCGGAAATTTAATTAATTTAAGTCTAAGTTAAGTCTAAGGAAAAATAGATTTTCCAAATTAAAAAATTCGTGGGTTCAAGAGAATATTGAAGAAATCGTGAAATTTTGGATCCTTGGGCCTTGGTGGTTAAGTCAAAGTAAATTTTTTGAGGAAAGTAACTCAAAATAATTAATTTTGAGTTAAGTAAAATTCAATTAAATGAAAAATTAGAATTTTCCTCAAAAAATAAATAATTTCGATGGTGATAATTAAAGGTTAATTAAATATTTATGAACGGTCAAGATTAATTTCACAAAGATCAAGCCAGCTAGATGTTGGAGAATTTATCTATAAATTAGGAGTCATTTATCAAGAAAAGGATCTGATCATTGAATCATGTCCTAGCTTTTGAAGCTCTTGTAAAAAAAAATTGGAATAATACAATGCAAAGTCTTTGGGATCTTACTCAATAGCAATGTTCCTCTCTCGTATCTTATGGTAACTTGTGCTTAAATTTTTGCCGATCTTATTTATAAGATGCTAGTTAATAGCTCTTGTAGATCAATTTATTGCATGGTTATCTTGCTTAAATTGTTGGGTTTTAAGATAGCATTAAGATTTTTATTCGATTTTCAAGTATCTCCAATCTTTGAAGATTTAATCGTTATTTTATACCTCTATTAATTTTACGGCTTGTATTCTAATTATGCATAATCATCTGTATTTAGAGATTTTGGGTGTTTGGAGAATTCCTCTGTTGGACCGTCCGACTACTAAAACTTAAGATCTAGAAAGTCTTTCGGATTAAAGCTCTGAGACTATCTAACGAAATATATCTTGTAGGGATTTTCTGGGCTAGTACCTATATTTAAAAAAATATATATATGCATTTTCAATATTGTGTTGAATAGTTAGATCTAGCTAAAGGGAGCCTGAAATCTTCAGATCTGGGACTAGAGTCAGACTCATACTCCTCAAATTTGATAGATCTGTAATTTCAATTGTATGAATATTTATAAATCTTATTTTTTATTTTCTAATTTGGGACTAGGGTTTTAATTTCTAATTTTTGTATAATTGTATGGGGTTTCAGGGTCTTTGTCGTTTGTGTATGCAGTAAAAGATTTGAAAGTTTACAAAGGAGTTTGTAGAAATTATACAACATATGTGCTATATATCTTAGATTCTCTTGATCTCACAATATTTAACTTCTTTCAAAATACAGAATCATTCCACCATTGATCATTTGCGGAAATTCAAAACTCAATTGCAATGCATACACATGAAGCAATAAAAACAATCACACATAACACAGTTGTTTAACGGGAAAGACTAAAGCTGAAAACCCCAACTATCTGTATATTATATTTCATAGAGATCATGTAACAATCCTCATACAAATCTTAGTACATCAAGCTCTCAGTACAATACAATCGCTACACACTATCATGAAGAAATCTGCAAGATCATGCACTGATTTATTTCCTCCTAATAGCCTGCATCTACTGTGCAATCCTTGCTAAAGAAGACCCTTGAATGAACTAAAATCTACCTTGCCTTGTCTGTGCAATCCTCATTGGCATCTCCAATGTGTGTGTGATGCATTGGATGCATCACTATAGTCACAATTGATAGTCTATCTTGCCCTTTTACCTATCTCTCCACTGAGTCTCCACTGAACTGCTCTGCACTGTAGTTAACTGATGTATCTGTTCAGTTGATTAATGAGTTATTATTAGTGAATTAATTTAACTAATTAATTCACTCCACTCCCACTAACATATCAATCAGTTAGATATAGATACAATTAGTTCAACTAAGTTTAACTCCAATAGTGTAGTTAAACTGAATACAACTCCATGAACTACTTCTCCAACTCCATCATAACTCTGCAACTTGAGTTCTCACTTGAGTCCTCCATGCATGAACTCCAGTAAACCCTAGGAATTTCTTAATTCCTTCAGCCCACTAATTTTCCAAATCTGATAATTGAAATTAAGTGCTCCAAGAGAATAAGTTATTATTTATTGTCGGATTATTATTAAGAGCTAATAATAATCGACACTTATATTTTTAGATCGACGATCTATAAATAGACTTCGCCCAATATGTCTAAAAATAGATTTTCATCTATTTTTCCAACTTGACCAACCATCCACAAATAAGATCCTGCAACTTTTGAAATATGATCTCCATGTCTAAAAATAGACTAGTCTAAAAATAGACTTGCACCAAAAATAGCCTGCAGGCCCACATAGTGAAGGCGACTCTTTTCACTAAGCTCATCATCTTGTTGAATCTCAAAACTCCCTCTCAACAAGATAGGGATTATATTTCACCCCGATCCTGTCTCTATGGTATTCTAATTTGCTCCTGGTGAGTGCCTTCGTCAGAATATCTACATCCTGATCTTTCATAGGAATGTACTAAAGCAACATGATCTTCTGCTACACACAATCTCTGATATGATGATACTAGATATCAATATGTTTAGATCTATCATGAAACACTGGATTATTATTTGAGAGTTTAATGCAACTCTAATTATCACAATGTATCACTGTAGGATCTAAATGAAAACTGAACAAACTGACCAGGATCTTCCTCATCCAGATAGCCTCACATGCAGCCAAGCTTGCTACCATGTATTTTAATCCCGCGAAACTAAGTGCCATGGATCTTTGTTTCCTATTGTACCAAGAAACTATTGTAGATTTGCTACTAAAAATCCCTCCTGATGTGCTATTTCTTTCCGTTGGGCTGCCTGCCCAATCTGCATTAGTGAAGCCATGCAAATTCACCTCATTCGTCTGTCTATACCATAGTCCATACTCAGATGTGCCCCTGAGATACCTCAGGACATGCTTGCCTACCTTCCAAAAGAGCTTGGTAGGCTTAACCATCGCTTGCGAAAGCTGGTTCTCCACATAGCATATGTCCGGTCTTGTATTAACTAAATACATGAGCGAACGAACCAACCGTCGATAAACAGTGGCATCCACTACCTCTGCCGATGTAGCATCCTCTTTCCTCCAACTATCGGGAAGAGGAGTGTCAATAGGCTTGTAGCCTTGCATGTGAAACTTCTCCAGTATCTCCCGGGCATACTTGCCTTGAGACAAAAATAGTTCACCTTCCCGCTGCCATATTTCCAATCCCAGGAAATAATGAAGGAGCCCCAAGTCCTTCATCTTGAACTCCTTTCCAAGATCAACCTTGCATGATTGTATCAACTGTTCATCACCCATTAGTATCAAATCATCAACATAAAGCACAATGATTAAAAGCTTACCCTCCACCACAATTTGGTATAGGTTTACATCCGCCTCACCCATGGCGAAACCAAGTCCGCTGAAATAACTATCGATCCGAGTGTACCAAGCATGAGGTGCTTGTTTCAGCCCATACAGTGCTCTTTTGAGCCTGCACACATGTGAATCGCTGCTGAAGATTTCGAATCCTTCAGGCTGCTCAATGTACACTTCTTCCTCAATGATCCCATTAAGGAATTCAGTCTTCACATCCATCTGATGAATGTGCCAACCCATCTGCGCTGAGAGAGCAAGGATGGTACGTATGGAAGAATACCTTGCGACATGTGCAAAGGTTTCTTCATAGTCAATCCCCTCGATCTGTGAGAAGCCTCAAGAAAAAAATCTTGCCTTATACTTCTCTACGCTCCCATCAGTAGCTTGCTTTACCTTGTAGATCCATCTCGAACCTACCACTGATTTCCCTTCCAGCCTTGGAACAATCTCCCAAGCACTGTTTCTGACAATGGAGTCATACTCCTCCACCATGGCATCTACCCATGTGGGCTCCTGCACTGCTTCTTCGAAAGAATATGGTTCTGTCACGATACACTTTCTCATGAGAGCCATGTATCCAGTAAATTGGTCAAGTGACTGTCTCTGTCTACGTTGTGATGTAGGAACTCCTACATTCTATGCCGCATCAAGCTTCAGCCTCTCAGCTTCTGTGGTATGCTTCCGCCTAGTTATGATGTTTGGCACTGCATGAGTGGACTCCTCCACTCCATGAATATCCTCCTGTGGCTAATCCACATATGGAGGTTCATCTTTCAGAACTGGGCGTTCTTCCACTGCATGCAAGTCTAGTTCCCTCTCAAGCATAGCTTGTGCAGCACCCATGATCGTTCTTTTCTTCCTCTCCGCGACCTCATTCTGATGTGGGTTATGAAGCGCTATGAGTTCTCTTTGAATTCCTTCATTGCTACAGAAGTATTTGAATTCGCCTAAGATGTATTCACGACCATTATCGCTCTGTAGAGCCTTCACTTGCTTCCTTGACTCTTTCTCCACCAATGCTTTGAACTCATAGAACTTTGTGTATGTCTCTCTCTTCTTCTACATGAAGAAGATCCAGCACTTACGAGAAAATTCATCAACAAAAATAACATAATACCTATGTTTTTCTTTTGAAGCAACCGAGAAAGGTCCACACACATCTATGTGAATTCTCTCAAGGATCGTCGAAGCATGACTATCCTTCTCATGAAAGGTAGTCTTCACAAAATTACCCAAAGTACACCCCTTGCACTGATTTGACTGCGCAAGAGTACCCTTGGGATGTTCGGTAGAAATCTATTGTAAAATATTCAAAGCGCCATGGTGAAGATGGTCCAATCTCCTGTGCCATAATTCACCCTCATCTCGGCTCACCACTTCTTCTGCTTTGCCCACCATTGCAATGAAGCCATCTACCTCCATCTTGTAGATATTCTTAACTCAAATCCCTATCCTCTTGGTTTGACCCATTTTTTTATGCCACAGGAAAGCTTTTCCATCGCTAAAAACAACATCATAACCCTTGTCTTCCAGCATCGCTACAGAGACCGAGTTCTTCTTCAGACCTGGAACATGCATAACATTTTGTAAGAGAAAAGGTTTACTTGAATCCCTCTCAAAGGAAATGGTACTGATACCAGTCGCACTGTATCTACCATCGTCACCCATCTCTATATGCATTTGGAGGTCCTTCTCCTCCAGATCACTAAACAACTCTTTGTTTCCCATCATATGGAAAGACACACCACTGTCAATATATCACACCGATCCCATTGCACTTGAAACCAAGCATGTGATCAAAGAAAAATCAAGCCCAAATTGTGAGGCTAAGGCCTCTCCCACTGCAACTCCAGAAATTCTCTTCTTCTTCTTCTTTTGTGGGCAGTTAGTGGCGAAATTCCCATGCTGGTGACAGTGAAAACACTTCACCTTAGACAAATCCTGCTTCTTGCCTTTAGCTTCAGATTTGGATTGGAATTTCTTTCCTTTCCCTTTCCTTGCTTTGGCAGCCAAAGCGCAATTCTCTTCATCTTCATTCTTCAATGAAGATCCATCCCTGGTCGACCGCCTTATCTCCTCCTGCACAAGATCCGACCAAAGTCGCTCCCAATCCAGTAGTTCTCCCATCCATTGACAGAGTCTTCATAACTATGCCAACTCTTTGGTAATCCAAGGAGAGCCAAGCTCACCAAGTCGTCATCTGCAACTGTAATCCCCACACTTCCTAGCTCATCAATGCACTGGAAAAACTTCGTGAGATACTTGGGAATACTATCACCCTTCTCCACTTTTATTTTTCTGAGCTTATCCTTCAGCGCCAACTTCCTATGGTCGCTGCTGCTTTGGAACAAATCTGTCAAAGCCTTCCACATCGAGAATGGAGTGGCTTTCCCATGAAGGCTAGACACAATATGGTAATTCACACCTTCCAATATAATTCTTCGAGTCTTTGCTACCTTCTTTTGCCATGCGTCAAGTAATGCAGCATCTCTAGAAGTAGGCTTCAGAATGTCAGTTTCTATGAACTCCTTCAATCCATTATCTTCAAGCACCGCTTCCATCCTATCCTTCTAGGCTATGTAATTTGAGCTACCCTTCAAGGGCATACTCCAATCGAAATCCATTGAATGACATTTCAATGTATACTCAACTGTCGCATCAAGAAAACACTGCAACAAATTCGAATTTCCACCAGCACAAAACGTAACCCGCTTCAATAATTTCAATCTCCAATGATCAACACAGGTTTGAGACCATGTAGAAATTATATAAAATATGCGCTATATATCTTATATTCTCTTGATCTCACAATATTTAACTTCTTGCAAAATACAGAATCATTCCACCATTGATCATTTGCGGAAATTCAAAACTCAATTGCAATGCATACACATGAAGCAATAAAAACAATCACACATAGCACAGTTTTTTAACGGGAAAGAATTAAGCTAAAAACCCCAACTATCTGTATATTATATGTCATAGAGATCATGTAACAATCCTCATACAAAGCTTCGTACATCAAGCTCTCTGTACAATACAATTGCTACACACTATCATGAAGAAATCTACAAGATCATGCACTGATTTCTTGCCTCCTGATAGCCTACCTCTACTTCGCAATCCCTACTGAAGAAGACCCCTGAATGAACTTGAATCTATCTTGCCTTGACTGCGCAATCCTCATTGGCATCTCCAATGTGTGTGTGATGCATTGGATGCATCACTATAGTCACAACTGATAGTCTATCTTTCCCTTTCACCTATCTCTCCACTGAGTCTCCATTGAACTACTCTGCACTGTAGTTAACTGATGTATATGTTCAGTTTATTAATGAGTTATTATTAGTGAATTAATTTAACTAATTAATTCACTCCACTCCCAGTAATGTATCAATCAGTTAGATATATATACAATTAGTTCAACTGAGTTTAACTCCAATAGTGTAGTTAAACTGAATACAACTCCATGAACTACTTCTCCAACTCCATAACTCTACCACTTGAGTCCTCCATGCATGAAATCCAGTAAACCCTAGGAATTGCATAATTCCTTCAGCTCACTGATTTTCCAAATCTGCTAACTGAAAATAAGTGCTCCAAGAGAATAAGTTGTTATTTATTGTTGGATTATTATTAAGAGCTAATAATAATCAACACTTCTATTTTTAGATCGACGATCTATAAATATACTTCCCCCAATATGTCTAAAAATAGATTTTCATATATTTTTCCAACTTGACCAACCATCCACAAATAACATCCTGCAACTTCTGAAATATGTTCTCCATGTCTAAAAATAGAATTGCGCCAAAAATAACCTGCGGGCCCACTTAGTGAAGGCGACTCATTTCACTAAGCTCATCATCTTGTTGAATTTCAATAGAGTTTTCAAGATCTTAGACGAATCTAGGACCTGGAGGGCAAGATCTTGTCTTAGAATACAATTCTTTTGCAGGGAAGTTTTCAGTCATTTAAAATCCGATTTCAAATCAGAATTTTCTCATAAACTTTTCGTAGGTGACAGCTAATAATTTTTTTTTGGCATAAGTCCTCTTAGGAAAACCTCTACCCAGCTCTCTGTTTCTCTATTTCTCTGCCTGCATTTTCCTCTAAATATGTAGCTCTTTGTCTTGTTGTGCGTCCTTCTGGGCTCCTCCCCTCCGAATTTCATCTTAGCTCCTGCTCCATAACCCTCGGTCACCAGCTCGCATCTTTCTTTATTTCCCCTTTGTTTTTTCCTTTATCCTTTCTCCCTCTACTACTCACTGCTATCTGTAGCTCTTCCTCTCTCCTTCCTCGTGATTCGTTTCTTCTTGTCTGTTGCGTCCTCCCCTCCACTCGCATTTCTTCCTCTCCAAACTCGCGTCCTCGGCTCCCTTTCTCTCATGCATCCATTTTCCCTTGTGTTCCTCATCCCTTTCCCTCGCGCATTCCCTTTCCTCCCTCTGCCCTCGATTGTTGTCCTTTGTCCTGCATGCGTCCCTCGCTTCCATATCCTCGCAATATCTCCTCAGCACCCTCGTTGCCCTCCTCATTTCCTTTTGTGCATGCCTTCCCAAGTCTCCACTCCAGCTCCTCAACTTTCCCCTTCATCTTTACCTAATCAAAGGCACATAAAATAAAATTGATTTTTTTTTTTTTATGAAGTGCCTTTCAACCCTTTAAAATATATATTTTTTAATTTCTATTTGTAGAAATTAATAACATCAAAAAAATTTCCCCTTGCAATTTTTTAATCATATGTTTTATTTAGCATTTATTTTAAACATTCCCAAAAAAAAAAAAAAAAAAATTAATTCTTTTAATATTTTGTGACATAAAAAGTTTGGGAAAATTAAAATTTTAAGTGTGTTTTTGACATAGGGATTTTTAGGCCATTCATAATGTGTTAAAAAATTTTGGGCTTGAGAAAATTGAGAAAAAAAAATTGTGGCGAAAATCTAAGGCTTTCTATAGTCAAGGAAACATATAGATTTTTAAATTTCTCTAAATTTGACTATAGGAGAAAAGAAAAAATAGATTATTTTATGCATTTGAGTCATTTACGAAAATATTTTATTTCCATAATTATTTGAGGATTTGTTATGGCATTAATTAGCATCTAAATTTCATTGTTATCCTGAATATTAAATCATTGAAGTTTAAATGCTTAGGCTTTCATTAGTTTCCTGCTTCAGTAAAGTTTTGTAATCATTGGTTTTAATGCTTGATAATTATTAACATCACCTATTATCTAAGAATGAAATTAATCCTAAGCATCAATTTGTTTACTTGAATTACTGGATATTTCTTGACCATCTATTTTTTGGAAATTTTCAAGTCATTTTGATCATCACTTTATTTAGTACTTTATCGTGGACTTGTGTTAAACTATATATCTTTCAATTGTGTTTTTTTTTGGCATTTTCGCTTAAGTGCTTAGTGTTTAAATCAAGATAAAATTTAATCTAAGTTCTTTGGGTCTTTAACATCACGTTTCACTCAAACATCTTATAATTCTCCTCACATTTTGCGTTTTAAGTTAGCCTTGCATAATTAAAATTTACTTCCAAGCATAAGCTTGGTCGATAGAAAGATAGGTACCCATCCATCTTTTCTTGAGAAGCTTGGTTTTTCTAGTACTTAAAACGGTGTCCTTGCAGTTGTCAGAGCCATAACTCTCTGCAGCACCAAAGGCATCATGTACGTTACATTTTTAGGAGAGGTGTCATTAATCACACCTTAGTGTGTTTCACCTTAACTTCTCTCTTCCTCTTACTATGAAATCAAGCTCAATATAGAAAGGATTGAAGGGTTTAAACTTAGAATGGGAATTTAATTAAAATTAACCAAGATTCCTGAATTTCACATTAGTCTTAGGATTTGCGTTACATGTAGGATAGTTATTCATTCAAACAGTGGTTTCTCATAAATTACTTGGTCCTAAATTTCTTAGCAATATATTTGACTCCATAAGGCATTGGTATCAATCATCTAAATCTAATCAAATCCTTTAAATCTTGCTAGATCCAAAATGAGTACTTGTTCGCTCAACTGTGTCTCCCAAATTGGTTGGTTCGCAACTAGTCCTTCTTCATTCCATTTCCGTAGGGTCTACCCCCCTTAGTTTGTTGTAGGGAGACAACTTAAATGGAGAGATTGGAAATCAGGGTGTTGAAGAATGTAACTAGGTTCAATCTTCATTATTAATGTATTTTAAAAAGAATTTATTATTATTTTTATTATTAAATGACTTATTAAAGCATGGGTTTCATGCTTGGATCATATTTAGATTAAAGTCCCAATTGTGGACTTCTAGGTTAGTCATTACAGATTTAAATTGATTCATCTTTGTATTTTAAATAATGTAATATTAGGTTTCTTACTTATTGGTCAAAAGGATCCTCCATCAAGTCATCTTCTTCAAGATCATCATCCTCAGTCTTCAACAAAATCTACTTCAATGACATCCCTAAAATAAGCATCTCTCAATTGATATAAGTCAATCTAAACAACCTCCTAAAGTTGGCCTCAAAAATGTCTTCAAGTCAGCTCAAATTAAGACACAACACTACACATTGTCATGTCGTCTCACTCTATGTAGGAACCAAGATAAATACCCAGCTGAAGTTTCGCATTTCATCATAGAAAATTTTGGAATTATCTCTACAATCAAGGTTCAGATTACAGGCTCGGTGAAGGTATATTAGTACAGAGTCTTGCTAAAGTTGAAGTGGTATAATGGCTCGGTGACATGCTCAACAATATGATTATTGTGCTCGGTGAAAGTGCAATGGCTCGATTTCTAAGCTCGGAGAAAATGCAGTGGTATAGTGGCTTAGTGACATGATGTTAAATGATGCTATAATGTTGTATGCTACATGGATTTAGTTCTATCTTAGCAATACATAAAATCGGTGCTACAAGAAAACATTATTGTCTCATTGTTATATGAATTCGGTGACATATCAGTCAAGAATATCAATGCTACAATGATGCTTAGTATGCTCAGTACTATGATGATGTTTGGTGCTATGTTGCGATCTGAACCTCGGTCAAGATAATCAGGATGAAGTTTAAGTGCAAGCAAGGGAGATCACGGTGTCATGGAGATCTCGGTGCTAACATAGTGAAGGGATGACTTGATGGAGGAAGTCTATAGTCTAAGGGTCTTGCTCGTCTCACCTTGAACCTATTGAAGAAAGAATTTTGACTGGAGTGGGGTTTTTCCATGGCAATGTGCCTACATCTTGTGTCCTCTTCTATTTGTTTTCATTAGTCTTGATGATAAGAAAATATAAAACGCAAGAACACATCATAATAATCACAAGATAATGTCATGATAAGAGAATCTAATTAACTTCCATTTCTCTAACATGGTTTCAGAGCTATGGCTATGGTCAAAGGCAGTTTGAAGAAGAACAATTATGATTTAATGAACCTAGAATTATAGTAAGATTATTAAAGAAACTTGGAAGGAGGACTACCCTACAGCTCCGATATCAAAGTGCCCAGATTTAGAGATCATACCAAAAGGTTCAATACAATGAAAAGGATTTCAGTGATGAAGCTTAACCACAATACCATAGTTTTAAGGTTTCAGTAATGTAACATGGAGAAAGTCTCAATACCTCCACAATAATTACAGAAGTAAAATCAATTCAGAAATTGCATCGATATGGATAGGTGTCATCATAGAAATTAACCATTATATAAATGAACCTACAGTACAATAACCACATAATTTCGATGATACTCCTGAGTGACAAAAGGTCGATTGGATCAAATTACAGAGATGTAGATTCGGTACCACAACAGTGAAGAGATTAAAAATAATAAGGATGATGACTCAACACAAGTTTTGAAGACAGTAACAAGAGATCATGGCATTGACTAAAGTACATCTCAGATAATCTCATAGGATTGATCTCAGGGGCTTCACCCTCTCACAGTCTCTGTGCTCTCCCTCAAAATTATGTCACAATCAAAGATAAATATCATAGTGACTTCATATTATAGTGGAATAGTCTTAGTAAAATCTACAATAATGTCTATCATAGTCTTAGTGCTCAAGGACAAAGACATCTCCACATAAGAATCTAAAATTTTAAGGGAATCAAGTAAGTATTACAACATGTCCAATCAAAGGTATGTAGCTAAAATGTGTGTATATTTCTAGATTTGTATCTAATCTTGCATATAGCTAATTTAAATTGTGACCCTTAGATAGCACACATGATCCTTAGGATTTACAAAGTAATGTATATATAAAATAAATGTATTGTTGTCAAATTAAATTAGATATCTAGAATTCCATCCTTCATGGTTATATAAAATATCTAACTTGAGAAATTAAGTTAGCTCTTGGTATCATTGTTTTGCTTGAAATTATGTATTGCAGACCACAACTTACTCTTCAAGGAAAGGACTTGCTAAAAGATCAAGGTGTATGGAGGAAGGCATCACAAGTAGGTTTTTCAAGAAACAAAGGTATGTCTTAAATTATAAAGCTTTGTTATTCTCTTTAACAAATCCAATCTACTCTACTAACATTTGTTATGCTTAGCTCTCTTGAATCTTAAAATATTCTTGTTTGGGGTGATTCATCATCTAATGAATCGACCACCATATACATCTCTAATTTTTTGCATGAAAAGAACCCTGAAAGGTTCTCTGGAAAAACCTAACCTAAGGGTATATTAATGATGTGTGAAACCCTAAACCAAATTATGGTTATTAATGAATAAATTTCTATACTGGTTGATATATCGATAATGTCATGTTCGACATTTTGATATGATCATAGAAGCTCTAACTTATTATGGTTGAAATGATGTTGTTCAAAATCTCGAACCTTTGAAGTCTTCATATAATAAGGGTTTTCCTTGAAAATGAACCGAAACCCTAGGTTTTGGTTAGGTCTACAAGCAAAATTCTTGCCATGAAAAGTCCTATGAATGAAACCCTAGGTATATGTTCCTTTGATTGACTCTCTAGCTTAGTCTAGGTCAATGTCTGTGTAATATATTAAATATTTTATAATCATATGATTTGTTTACGCATGATGGTAATCTCGTAGATATATGAGTTGACCAAATTTCTAATGGTCATAAGTCCTAGGGTTTGGAGACAAGCCCTAGTCAAAGTTTGATGTGTTGAGAAATTAGGGTATTTATTACAATTTATCTTCTTGATAATTACTTGTGATTTTCTTTAAGCTTATTTTACTTAGATCTTATCTTCATTAGATTATTATGTTCTTCATCAAGTCAATTATAAAATTCACAAGAGACACAAAATTTAGCTAGCAAGCCAGGGCCAAAACCTCTCACTCTTTGAGAGGAAACCCAATCAAAATTCTTTGTATAGACCTTCAGCTAACGAGTACCAAGACCATTGTTGGAACACCTAATCCTCTATGGGTAGGTGTGGAATGCGAAAAGTCACAATGGAGTCCAAGTGACCTTCGAATGTGAAACCAAGAGTCACACCATTGTATTATAAATGTACATCTTTGTATAATGGAAAATAAGTGAGCTGCAAGCTTATCCTTCATTGTGTGTTGAGTCTCTTGTGTGTGTGTTTATTCTTCCCATACACCATGTGTGTGTTTAACATGGTGTTTAACATGGTATCAGAGTTGATACGTCCATAACTAGCTCAACCTTGAGTGAGCCATTTGTGTTTATGGCCTGTGCATATCTGCAAAAATTTTGATAATTTTTGCAGCACTCAAAGATTTCCGCAACAGTATTTTTGCCGCATTTAGAAAGGTGTTTTGAAGAAGAGCGGCATTGGTTTTGAGAAGGAGCGGCATTCAGAAATTGATAGCATTCAGAAATTTGTTTTGAAGAAGAGCAGCAGTGGTTTTGAAGAAGAGCAGCACTGCACATCTGAAGGTTGATTTCTTCCTGCAATCTCTGCCTTTTAAATTATGCATTTTGAAAAGCTGCTAGAATAGTGTTTCAAATTTGGGTTCTGAAAGAAAAATTTCTGAGTTTTTCATTGAAAAATCTCTGCAAGTTTCTGGGTTTTTTAATGGAAAATATTTTTGAATACTGTTAAATTCTGCAATGGAGTAGATTGTTGTATATTTGAAAAAAAACTCTGCTGTTTTGAAGACTAAAATTCTGTAGTTACCCTCATTTCTGCATTTTCTACTGTTGGAAAAATACTCTCTGCTGCATCTCTCCTGCAGCATTTGTGAAATTACTGCTCTCTACTATTTTAAGAAAAAAAAATTCTAGATTGTTTCAAGCCTTCTGGTCCTTCTCTCTGCTGTTTAAAAAATAAAAAATAAAAATAAAAATAAAAAATAAAAAATTCTGCAACTTGGCCTTTCAGCCTCCCCTTTACCTCTGCAACCCACCGCTCTACACTTCCAACGCTCGCTCCATATCATAGTTCAACCTACACTCACCACGAGCCTCACCATACCGGGCCACTCCCCTACACCATACCTCACAACCTGCGGCCTCTCTTATCGATTCCCCACAGCTCTCATCCAACCTCACTATTTCTTAACCCACGCCTCTACTCCTTACATCTGCCCTCAGAACCTGCAGCCGGCTGCTACCCCCTGCTACCCGCGGCTTAACCCAGCTCCTACCTAGTCCGCACTCTCCCCTCGACCACGCCCTCCCTTTTACCATGCTCTTCCCTATCGACTGCTCACCCCTTATCACTCCTCCCTACTCTCCCTAACGCACCCAACCTCCCTCCTTTCCCTGCGGCCTCACACCACTCCCTCCCCTGCGACCTACCCACGACTCCCTCCTCACGCACACTCAAACCCCATACCCTCTCACTCTCTCACCCAAACATGCCCCCTCTCCCAACACTCTCCAGATTTTTATTTCATTTTTTAATTTTAAAACTTTCAAAATCCCACCCTCTCATCTCCCTTTATGACTACGCCTCCCTCCCTATACGAAGAATCTATCCCACCCCAATTTTTTTTTAATTTAAATTTTTTTTTTTTAAATATATGTCCCCCCTCCCCTCCTAATAAATTTCCCTCCATTTTTAATTTATTTTTAATTAATTAAAAAAAAAAAACACCAGAGAGAGAGGAAGAGAGGAAGAGAAAAGAGAGAATATGAACAACAGAAAAAGAGGAAATGACATGTGAGTAGAGGGACTGAATACATAGAGAAAATTGTAGATTGGACATTGTGTGATTTGTGGCATAAGGCTGATTTTCTGAAGAAATTGACATTTGAAGACGAGTTGTTATTGGTGCAAAATAGCTCTTTGAAGGAAAATTCAACTACCTTGTTGATTGTCCTCCATCATTTGAGGAGCAGATTTTGTAATTTGAGATTTCCATAGTTGGAAGTTCTCTTGAGTCATTTGTATTTCTTGTTGAATCACATTGTAAACGGGTGCATTTTCGGTTGAAGCCGACACCCTTTCATTTTTTGAGCCTAAGTTGTCGAAAATGGCTAAAATCAATGAGGCATTAGAGTTGTATAATAGCCTCATTCATTCAAATGTTGATGATATGATAAAAATGAGCAAGAATGCTCTTTGTAACATTCAAAGTTGTTTGCTAGATGCACAAGAAAAGATTTAGTTTTTACAGTTGGAATCTCAGCTTCAGCAAGATGAACTTCAACAAAAGAGTCACCATTCTGAACCTGTTTCTGTTCAGAAGATTGTGAATGACTCTCATCAGAAGAAAGAATATAAAGTTGCAATTGATTCACATTCAGTTCCTAGTACTAGAGCAGATGTACATGCAGATGCAGTAGCTCAGCCTGCACTTCTCAAGCCCATCATCAGACCTTGGGAAGAGCTTGTCCACAACAAGCACCGAACTGGTCTTGGATATGACAAGGATGTGTCCTTTCATATTCCAGACTACTCCAAGCCCATCATATTTCAGAGTGTCGGATTCTTGTATGACAGTTCACCTGCAGCTGTTCCAGATCCTGCTCCACAACAAAAACAACAGATTGTGAAATGCCAACACTGTGATTGAGTTGGCCACATAGAAGATCATTGTTTTGATCTTCATCCATGCAAGCACTGTGGTCAGCACACCCATTCTTCAGACACATGCTTCAGAAATAAGCCTCCTGCAAGAACAAAGATTCATCTTGGATGGATCGCTTCTTGGAAATGGGCATCAGCAGCCAAGAAGATGTTTAAGACACATGTTATAACTTGTTCACGGATATTGAGCAAACCTGAAGTTGAGTTTTCGCCATCATCTCACCTTGTCCCTTACAGGGGGGGAAATGGTGGTCATGTACAAGCTTCGATGTCAGATCAAGCGAGCCTGAGCCACAATCTCTCATTCCATGTTCAGAGTTGTAGCCAGAGACATGGATGCCCATGAGCATGCCTTCGGTTAGTGGACAACCTTAAACCATCATATTTGGTTGGTGGATAACCTAAAACCATCATAGGTAGTAGACCTCCCTTCTTTTAGGTTGAAGGTCTACCTTTCATATATGAGGAACACTTCCTCTAATAGAAGCCTTCAGCTTCTTGCCAGCTTTGGTTGAGTTCCAGGAAATGCTTCAAGCATTCCAGAGTTGTTGGTAATCCTAGAACCATCACAGGTAGTAGACCTCCCTTCTTTTAGGTTGAAGGTCTCCCTTTTTTATGAGGGACAATTCCTCTAGCAGAAGCTTTCAGCTTCTTGCCAGTTTTGGAAGAGTTCCGGGAACTGCAACAAGTTTTGCGTTCCAGTGTTGGTGGTCATCCTTAAACCACCTCTTCTTTCCAACATTTCAGAGAGTTGATTCAGCCCAAGTGCTGCCATGTATACTTTGCAGATTTGTATTACAACTCTTTTCTTGGACTCACACATACCCCTTCGGATTAAGGGGGGATGTTGAACACCTAATCCTACATGGGTAGGTGTGGAATGCGAAAAGTCACAATGGAGTCCAAGTGACCTTGGAATGTGAAACCAAGAGTCACACCATTGTACTATAAATGTACATCTTTGTATAATGGAAAATAAGAAAGCCTCACGCTTATCCTTCATTGTGTGTTGAGTCTCTTGTGTGTGTGTTTATTCTTCCCATACACCATGTGTGTGTTTGACATGGTGTTTAACAACCATGAGAAAGACCCTTGACACTGATATACCTCCAAGACCCTTGTCACTATCCCTTACTGTTGTTCTTGACTCCTTAAGATGATCATTCCTTTCTTAATTGCACTGCATCAGCACTAGGAAATCTCGATTCCTAGCCCTAAATAATGAGCTCCTTTTTTGCCCTCCTTAATCTAGCCTCGGCCTCCTAGAGACTTCTCCTCGGTCTACCTTCCTACACCATTAATGCCTAAGACCGAGATATTATTTTATACAGTAGTCCTCCTACATGATGTATATATCCTCGGTTCCTTGCCAAATAAGGTGACCCAAGACTGAGGTTGTACTACCTCTCCTTCGCACTGATTGCAACCAATTTACTATCTTCTCCTCTTCCATGCACTGGATTGCAGACTTGTTACTGTAGTCCTTCTCTGAAGTAACCCTCGGCCTACTTGAGATATGCGAGGTAGAAATAGACCCTAAAACAAAGATGATACCTGACCCCTTTTCAACCCAATCACAGTTTTCTTCTTCGCTGAGATTACTTGTCTTCTCGCACTAATTGCAGTCATGTACTTTTCACATCTATCACAGAACTTGATCGAGATGATTATGGATCATGAGGCCACATTCCTCCTTGTATAGGGACTGTCTCTTCTATCTTAGGCCAACATGATAATCTGAGTATAGGTCGACTTCATCAAGGAGACTTTTTGCCATGCTTTGAGCCAAGTTCAAGGGGCCCTAGTGACAAGGTCTTGGAGTATAATTTTAAATCAATAATTTATACTTTTACAATTGTAACAAGATTTCATATACATGAATATAATTATATTTATGACAAGATGACAAATCCTTAAAGACATCAAGAACAAGTCTTTGACCAATAATAAAAACTCCTTGGTCATGAAACCCATGAGGCAAGCATTACAAAAAATATATTTTATTATCTTTGTCTATTTATTACATAAATTCATAATTACATGTCATTATGAAGTCTGAACCTAGTTACACTTTTCAACATGATGTTCAAGGATGATGTTTGAAAAGTATAGGGTTTTACATCTAAGCTCTAGTAATGATTAATTATCTAGTATGTGTATTCATCTAAATCGATATAATGTTGCTGAGACTTTATAGATGGAAAATATAGGGTTTACATCAAACCCTATTCATTATGTGTTTTGATGGTCAGTTAAAAATCTAGGGCTTGCAACTATCTCTAATGGAAGTTGGTCATATTAATCTAAGTTGTGATTGACTTTGATTGATTCTAGGATCCTTGTGGGGAGTCTAATATATATGAACTCTAAAATATATTAGACACCTTTTTCTTTTGATTTATTTCTAAGGATCATTATATGACAGAACTAATCTTCTGTCATCTTGATTGAAATGTTGATGTGATTTAGGATTTGTAATAAACCTGGGATAGAAATTGAAGGAATGGAGTATAGTGTGTTGATTGATTATGTAAAGTCTAAATGCTTCTGCTACTATAATTTTTTTGTTATAACTAATTTCATGCTTCTACAGAATTGGTTGTACTTGTTATCTAAGTTATGCAAGTACATCATATTGGTGAAAAAATCCATAAGAGAGGTTGATATGATCATCATGATAAGAGGAATGGAATCTATGAATGATTCTCCAACACCGAAGGAAGAAGTTAATCTCCCTACATTAAGAGGGAGCCTGGATAGAAGAACAATCCCTAGTTAAGAGGGAGGGTACAACATAAGTCTTGGTTGGAGAATATATACTGGAAGAAATGTTTCTACATGTGATTAGGAGGAATATTATTTCAAAGTTTTAATTGATAGTCCTACTGAAATTAGTTAAAGAGAAACATCGAAACCCCAAAGGTCTGCGTTGATTATATACTTGAATGTGTATTGTTGATTGGGGATGTGCTTGTACAGGTGAATATCTCGAAGGTTTTGATAGCATGTTGGTTACCAATCAGTTTGATTAGAAGATATTTATTATACTTGATCTGTTGGATCAAGGATGTTGAGGCTTTGCGAGTGAATCATTGCCTAGAAAGACATCGGGCTGGCACTTTGTGTTGATATCTAGTAGGGAGGGTGGCAATGGGTGGATGTGCACCTAGTTCCTTGGATTGATGGTTAGTATGTAAGCCTGATGGTACCTATAGAGGTTGAAAGCTTTAGTCCATATTAGTCCCACTCGGATAGATTTCCGTGGTCAGGAATCTAGTCCGTGACATTGCGGTGTCTAAATTGTTGATACCAAATGGATAGATTTCCCTAGTCAGGAATCTAGTCCATGGTATTGTGGTGTCTAAACTTCTTCATAGATAAAGTTAGATCTTCCATTATTAAATGACTTATTAAAGCATGGGTTTCATGCCTGGGTCATATTTAGATTAAGGTCCCAATTGTGGACTTCTGGGTTAGTCATTACATATTTAAATCGATCCATATTAGGCTTTTAAATCATGTAATATTAGGTTGCTTATTTATTGGTCATACGGCTCCTCCATCAAGTCATCTTCTTCAAGGTCATCGTGCTCGGTCTTTAGAAAAATATACTTCAAAGACATCCCTCAAATCAACTTCTCTCAATTGATACAAGTCATCTAAACAACGTCCTAAATTCGACCTCAAAATTTCATTCAAGTCGGCTCAAATTAAGACACAACACTACACATTGCCATGTCGACTCATTTTATGTAGGAACCACTATAAATACCTAGTTGAACTTCCACATTTCAACACATAAAATTTCAAATTTCTCTCTGCAATCAAGGTTTGAATTATAGGCTCGGTGAAGCTAGAGTAGTACAAATCCTCGGTGAAGTTGCAGTGGTATAATGGCTCGCTGACATGCTCATTAATATAATTTTTTTGCACAGTGAAAGTGCAGTGGCTCGGTTCCTATGCTCGGAGAAAATGCGGTGGTACAGTGGCTCAGTGGCATGATGTTAAATGATGCTATAATGTTGTGTGCTACATGGATTCGATGTTATCTCAGCAATACATGAACTCGGTGCTACAAGAACACATTATTGTCTCAGTTTTACATGAATTCAATACCATCTTAGTCATGAAGTTCAATGCTACAATGATGCTCAGTACTATGATGATGTTTGGTGCTATGTTTCCATCTCAACCTCGATCAAGATAATGAGGATGGATTATAAGTGCAAGCAAGGGAGATCTCGACGACATGGAGATCTTGGTGCTAACATAGTGAAGGGATGACTTGATGGAGGAAGTCTATAGTCTAAGGGTCTTGGTCGTCTCACCTTGAACCTATTGAAGAAAGAATTTTGACTTGTTTTTCCCCAAAGAGTGGGGTTTATCCCTAGCAGCGTGCATACATCTTGTGTCCTCTTCTATTTGTTTGCCATTAGTCTTGATGGTAAGAAAAGATAAAACGTAAGAACACATAACAACAATCACAAGATAATGTCATTATAAGAGAATCTAATTAACTTCCATTTCTCTAACACAGGGTGACAACGCTCGATCTAAGTCATTTTCGCAGTGCCTAGACATTATGTGCGACAATAAATTGCAAACCTATGAAAACCCCCATGATCAAAAACTTGAAAAATATAAGGAGTACTGAATCGAGCCTAGTGGATCCAAACAAGTATAGACTATTGATTGGCTCACTGATGTATTTGGTTAATACTTGACCATACATATGTTTTGCAATGAATGTTCTCAGACAACTCCAATTTGAGCTAAAGCATGAGCATTGGATACCAGCCAAGCATATACTGAGATATCAACAAGGGACAATCTACTACTTCCTGAAATATGATAGGAGGAACGATGTCTACTTGATTGGATATACAGATTCTGACTGGGGAGGCAGTGAACAAGATGGAAGAAGCACTACAGGAGGATGTTTTAGTTTGGGATCCTCCATGGTATCATGGATGAGCATAAATCAAGAACCATTTGCTTTGAGTAGTGTTGAGGATAAATATATTTCAGCCTATGAAGTAAGCAGCGAAGTTGTCTTGTTGAAGAAGTAGTTGTATGACTTGTTTGAAGGACCAATGGACCCTACAGTGATAAATTGTGACAACGCCAGTTGTATAAGATTGTCTTAAGACTCGGTGTTTCATGGAAAGACAAAGCATATAAATAACAAGTATCACTACATTCAGAAGCTAGTACAAGATGGTGTAATGCAGCTACGATATATCTCCATTGATGAATAGGTAGTTGATATATTGACAAAATATTTTCTTAATAAGAAGCTTGTGCATTTGAGAGACAAGATTGGTATGGTTGATATATCCTCCCTAGTCGAGAGGGAGAGATATGCACATAATTCTTGTCTTCTCTTGGGAAGAAAAAATGGAGGATTGGGTAAGCATATGGCATCTAATACTCTGAGGAAGAGGTAGGGCATTAAAGATAAGATTAGTCGTAGAGGATCGATATTATTTGAGGAGTAGCTATCCAAGATAAAAATAGTCCTGGAAGGACATACTCTACGAACACCCAAGAGGGGTATGTACCTTGAGAGAAAATGATGATGGTGTCCATAAATCATGGGTCTCATCAGGATTGTGCTCTGATTTTGTGGAGAGAGAGAGTTGTTAGTCAAGGCCTTGTTATGTGACAATATTGGTTGTTATGATGCTAAACAGATGGGCCTTGAAATGTGACAATGTTGGTTGTTATGATGCTAAATAGATGGGTTGCCAATCTGACTCTTCTTATGAGACTTCTTCTGATTGAGAATGTCCATGTACCATTTATGAATACCTCCCTAGTTAAGGGGGAATGTTGAAAATTGTGTAACTAGGTTCGGTCTTCATAAATATGAAATGTACTTTTGAATCTTGTATATTGTGTTAGTATGAATCTTTTGTCGGAAAAATACCACTTTAGCTATGCATAAAAAATATCCCTAACATCAATTATGGCTACCAATATCTTCAAATCTGTAGTTAGTTGATCAAGACAAAGCTGCACAAGTCCAGATCTATGCATAAAAAAGACATTAAGCAGTAAAAATGAAGTTTTGCTCCATGCATCCAATAGAAAAGACAAGAACGATATTTTTGAAAGATTTTTTTTATATTAAAGGGCACCTGAGAGGAAAACAAGAAATGTGTTTCCAATTCTCCTCAATGGGATGGGTTCTTGAAAGTCCTCAACACTTCAGATCTAAAATTTCTCTCTTGTTGGTGTAGAAAACCTAGACAAACATAGAACTCGAAGGGAGATCACAAAGGAAACAATGGAGAATGTGACAATGATAATGGCTCAACGTCAGACCAAGAGTATAGATCCAGAGTGATCTAATATGCAAAATGAAAGGTGACAAATGAATGGGAAAACCCTTCTATTTATAACAAAATATTAGGGTAGTCTAGAACTTGGTGCATGAATAAAATATTATTAACCAAATTCTAGAACCACCTTTTAGGAATATTTTATTATATTTGTTGGAGGGAAAAGGATTTTTGACTTGGGTCAAATCCTTTATTTATAAATAATAAATAGATAAATGATTTATTTATTATTTTAAGGAAATGGTGGAAATATAATTAAATAAATAATTATTTATTTAATTATTTATAAATGATTTAGTCAAATTTAATTAGGAATATTATTTAAATAAGGATTAAATAACTTATTCCTAGGAAATAATCAAATAAATAAGGTTTTATTTGATTGATTTCCTTGTTTTGGGTTAAATATGACCAGGAATAATAATTAAATTGATGTTTAACTAATTATTCCTTGAGGAAATATAAACAAATATAGATTTGTTTATTATTTCCTTTTGGGGTTTCCTGTTTAGACCATAAAGAACTTAATAAAGGTGTTTTACTAAGTTATTTCACATAGTGAAAGCAATTTTACTTAGGGTAAAATTGGTATTACATGGTGTACTTGGGTCCATCTAATGATAATAGGTTAGATGACCAAAAAAATGGTGTAACATATTGTAAAATGAAAGAAAAATGATTGTTTTTATTTTTTGAGCATGGGTTTCATGCTCAAGGTCTTTTATTTTAGAAGTCAAGCAACCATTGAGTGCTTCTAGGGTTTTTCCTATGTCAAGAAGTCAAAAGAATCATTGGCATAACTTGAAGACCCCATCGGGCACAATGTAAGTTGTAAAGAAAATTATTTTTGTATTTAAAAATGTCAAAGTACCCTTGAAGACCAAGTCGGTCTGGCAACAACCCCGATCAGGGTGTGATATTTTTGAGGATCCACATGAAGATCATGATGAACGAAATTAAGATGAAGCATGTCAGACAGTAATTTGGTCAGGCCAACGACAGGTGGAGTGGGAGGTGTGACGGAAATGGCCACGTGCGAGCAAAGGAGTCGTATGTTAAAGTATGTCATCATCAAGGAAACTGGAATATTGTCTAGAGAAGGATATGGCTTGAGGTGGTAATTATGTTTTGTCTCAGCCAATGCTGCATTCCTAGGGTGGTGTGTTGCTGGCAGGCAACAAACGGGAGTGCTTGGCAGACGAATTCTGCAGGCAGTCACAGCTTGGAAAATCTGGGGTATGTGATATTCTCCTTCTCCTTTTTATGTCAAAAGAACATGGAGATAATAGGTAGAATTTTCATTTCCACAATTCATTGGAGCAGACCGTCGGGGAAGTTGGTTGTCCTGTTTTCATGGAGTCCACGAGGTATTATTTCTTTTTTGTATTTGGGTTGTCAGCGACAATATTGATTCTTTCCGGAATCATGCTTCAAAAAATGGGAACCTTAGCCTTGGGTTGGGAGGGTTACACCTGTATCTATCTCGAATTCACAGGGTTTTACAGCCATACTGAGGGGTTGTTGAAAGGTTTTGGCCTGAATGTTATTTCTAGGTAACATTGTCGTTTTGACTCACCATCGTCGGCTCTCTTTTGCGAGAGGTGAGATTATGAAAAATGATTATGGAGATATGTCTGAGGTGTCTCGTAGAACCAGGCCTCGAATCTCTCCTTTTTTGGTAATGGTTGGAAGGAAATTTTATACGATAATTAAGCACTGTCATGTGAGAAGGAAGTGCTTGTTTCATAATTTATGTTATTCATGGAAAACTAAAGTTGCCTCGCTCTTGTGTCTAGTCTTGACCCCTGTCATAGAGGCAGGTCTCAAGAGTGAAGATCAGCCTTATTTCAGGTGGAAGTTAGTCTGTTTGATTATGGAATGCCTTTACATTCCAGTCCCTCGAGTGCAGATGACACGTGCAAAGTTAGTCAAGGAGGAAGCGGTGGTAGAGTGTTGTTTGTTGTAACATATTTTGGTACACTGAAAATAAAAAAATTTCAGTGACAAATTTCCAAATTCCTTCTTGGATAAATGCTCAAACATATGCTTATTTATGCTTTTGAATGACTTATTAATTTTTTTTTATAATCATAATTTTAATTTTAAAATAATCATATTTTTTAATGGAAATATCATTTTAAAGTTAAGATTATGTTATAAAGAATTATTAAATTGAAAAACAAAACCAAAGCCCATGGCCCACCCCGCACTTAACTTTTAACTCCCCTATTTTTCCATGCCTCGAGATATAGGCATATTAAATCCAAGGGTTATAAATATATTTCGAACCCCAACCCTTGCGACTCTGAAAACCATTTTCCCTATTTCATTTCAAACTTATAATTATTGTCGAGAAGGTTAATGGTTCAATCTTATAATTATTTGTGGGAAGGTTAATAGTTCCTTTGAATTAATAGAAATGATTAATCGAAATTAGAGCTTGGGTTCTTCACAAGCTTGGATGATATATTATGAAATGATTTCTCAGGTGAAAATTCATTTATGAGTTACACGTAAAATGAATTTACCGGTGAAATGGATTTACTGGTGCAGGAGAAATAAATTTTACTTAGTACATATGAAAAACAGATAAAATTAAAGGGGAGATAAGTAAAAATTGAGGTTACACATAAAATTAAATGGAGGATAAGTAAAAATTGAGTTTTTTTAGAAAGAAGGAAAAACAACACATGGTTTTGGGAATCCATGGGGAGGAAAAAAAAACACAAGGTTTTGAATAAATGGACGAATTTTTTGAATAAATGGATGAATTTATTCAATAAAATTATTCGAGGAAATATTTTCAATTTCATTTAGTAAATTCATGAAAATAGAAAAATATTAAATGCATTTACATAATATTTGAAAACATTTATAAAATATTTCCTTCCAAATATTTTATGACATTAGTGAAGCATTATCAAAAAGTGACATAAAATATTTCCAAGAAGATCTTCAGCGACCACTTCAAAAAAACCTAGATTTTAAGACACGTAATTATTAATTGAAAATCAGCTACAACATTCAGTGGCAAATCTTTTATTAGCATCCAAAGGACCATAGCTGGCAGTCTAATGAACACTTGGCAACCAGAGATTCTGAAGATGATTTTAAAAAAAATGTATGGTACAACACAATGGAGGGAAATTTCTCCTTTTAATTTTTTAAATGTCTTCTTTTTTTCTTTTTCTTTTTTTTCAACTTTTTTATTTATTTATAATTTTTTGGGGTTTTGAATTTTATATTGCTTTAATAATATAATTTTTTTAATTTATAATTTTTATAATTTTTTTTTTTATTTGAACTTTTTTATCTATTTATAATTTTTTGGGGTTTTAATTTTAATCCTACAACTAATTCAAATTTTAATTTTATATTACTTTACTAATATAATTCTTTTAATTTTTAATTTTAATTTTATTTTATAATTTTTATAAAAATATATTTTTGTATTTCTTTATTTTTGTAATTTATTTAAACATTTTCTTAGTTTCATGTTTTTATTTTCAATTTTTTGTTATTATTTTTTATTTCGAATTATTTTTAGAAGGTTTTTTTATTAATTTTTAAAGGTATTTTTTCTAAATTGTTTTTAAATTTTGTATTTGGTTTTTTCAATAATTTTAAAAAAATGGCATTTTTGCTCACGGGGCATAGTAGAATAAACGATGATGGGGTGTACTCTTAAGATACTTTGTGAGGTGAAGGTCGCCACTTCAAAACTACATAGGCAAAAATCCAACCATCTTAAGGGTTGTTGTGGCCCAAGCGGGGTGCAATGGTGATTTTGATATCTTAGATAACTAGATAACCCTGGGTTGCAGTGTCTCAAGCCAAATGTTAAGCGTGCAGTCATCTCAAGCCTCACACAACTTAGCAAATAAAAACAAATGGTCTTTTCAAATATTTTTAAGTAAAAAAATGTTTTTTTTTTTTTTTTTACTCCTTAAAAAAGAAAAAGAATATATATATATATATATATATATATATATATATATATATATATATATATATATATATAATTTATGGTAAAATTCCACCAAAATAAAATAAAAGTTATACAAATTTGAAAATTCTTAAAAAACAAGCATTTAACCAATAAAAATTGAAAGATAAGACAAACTTTAAATGCCAAGTTTTAGTATTTTCCGTGGTCGTGGCATTTGGTTTTTTAATGTCATTGTTGAAAAACGTTTGAATTTTAGCTCTATGCATTTCAAAGTGTTTTTTCATGTCTTTTGTAATCATGATATTTGGTCTTTAATACCATGGTTGAAAAATGTTTGAATTTTAATAAATGTATCGTTGTCTTGATGACCACTTATGCCTGCTCATCAGTCTATGGATGAAAAAAAATGTTTTTCTAAAGCTTGGTTTCCATTAACCCAAATAAAGTTGATCAAAACTTCCCAAGGAAGTGAGAGTCTCGATGAGATACAACAAATGTAGGAAAAACCAACATGAACCCAAATATTCTAAAACAACATATGTGCAGTCATTGTTATTGTCACCTTGCTTCTTATAACCCATCAAGACACATTTTGCTAAATTTATCCACTACCACATACAAGTAATCATGTCCTTTTCAAGGGATAGGTAAATCCCCTACAAAATCCTCAAACACACTTTCCCATTGACGAGAACGTATCGAAAGTGGCATGTACAAAACTAATTTTTTGTTACTTGGCTTGTTAGTATCACACATGAAACATCCTTTTACATATTTGGGCACACTTTCATTCATCTAAGGCCAATAACAACAATTTAATTCTTCTATTTGAGTACCTTGGATTAATGTTGTTGAAGAATCAATGCAGATATATCTTAGGGTTTGATTCTTCGATCTTGATAATTACTTGTGATTATGTTGGCTTCTTTACTTATTTATTATATTTATCTTTCATCAAGAAATTACCATATTATGTTTGTATGAAGATCAAAACAAGAGACACGAGATATAGGCACTATGCCAGGGAAAAACCCCCCTCAAGGGGAAAACCCAGTCAAGATAATTATTCCTTTCAATAGTATGCTTTGAGACTCTTAACCCTAGACATAAGCCAAACTTCCCCTCTACACCAAGTCAGTCTTGAACTTCGGCCTAGCAGCAACAACAACCAGTCGTCTAGCAGCTTTGCATATTTGCAGCAGCAACAACAACCAGTCTTCTAGCAGCTTCGCAGATTTGCAGCAGCAACAACTTCCAAACTTCAAAGACTTCGATATCCCAAGAGAGACGATGAAATAGAGAGATTCCTTCACCAAAATTTTGATTTTCTTTTTCTCTTTCAGATAGACCTAACTCACACTTCTTTTGCCTCCTTTTCCAATATCACACTTTTTCCCTTGATGATGTGAGATGCAGTGAAGTGGTGGACAAATGAATTCAACTTCCCTGTATATATAGCCTTCTGTGGAGTTTGAATTCCTTCCCTTGAGGCCAACTTGATCTCTTTAAGGCCGACTTGAGGTGGAGACCTACTAGACCACTTTTGACTAAAAAATAAGCCTAATTAAATTATTCAAGAGCCCAGGGAGGGTCAATATAAAGCTGTAATGACTAACCTAGAAGTCCAAAATTGGGACCTTGTACTAAACATGACCCAAGCATTAAACCCATGCTTTAATAAGTCATTTAATAATAAAAATAAATATCAAAATAATAATATAATTTCCTTTTCTTCAATTATTTTGATGAGTACAATAAATATAAATTATGAAGATTGAAACTAGTTACAATCTTCAACAAATGTTTCTATACATCCTTGAAATTTTCATCTCTAGCATATTGTTTGATATAACTTTCATGAGCCATAGAACTATTTTGGAAAACAATGAATGCAATAATCGAAGGTCTTAATAAGATATCAACAACTTTGTTTTGTATATGTTAGCCCCCTATGAATTTTTTGACAAGCAAACAAGGGGCTAAAATGTTTTTTGAGCCTTCAAGGAATGCATTTCCTCTGAAAACACATCATCCTTGAAAGCCTCCTTGTGCCTTTGTCCTTTGATAAATCCTCACTGTTGTTCCCAGTTTAAAAGCCTCTCTGTTGTAAATAAGAATGCCCAAAAAGGCCTTTTCCCCTTTTTTTTTATTCCCACTAAATCTCTATTCTCATCATTTGTTTCCCTCCCTTAATTCCCCACTTACCCTTTAAATCATCCCCATTTCCCTTTTTCCCTCTACCGAATCCCTTTTTCAACCTCAAAAACCCTCTGTTTTGGCTAAACAACCCATATTTTTCATATAACAGGCTTAGCCCCTTTCGGCCCAACCCTAACCACTCCCCCACCATGTAACCGAGCACCGAAACCAAGCGTTTGAGCTCCGGGCGTTTATCGCAATTGGAAGAGCGGGTGAGCGCATTTATTTTTTCACTCCGAAAATCTCCGATGCGATTCAATTTCATCTTCTGGGTTCCCACTACGATACCAGCCATTGATCTTGAAAAGATCCGACGGTCGGCGCTTATCCCGCGGCGCGCCTCTTCCTCTCTCCTATCATCCCCCGATTGCATGCCGACCGTCGATCTATTCTCCGATCCAACGGCTATCGCGCAATTGCTCGCTATCGATCGCACCAATCACATTACTGATTATTTTTCCCCGATTGGCGAGCTCCGACCCAATCGCAGCTGTTGATCTGCAGCCAAATTAGTGGTCTAGATGCAATCGCTTCCATCGCCCATTGGAGATTTGGCCTCCTACCTCCTCTAGCTTCGATTAGATCTTAGCCGTTCATCCTTCTTGATCTAACGGCTCAGATTTCTCCCACCTGCTAACCATTTCTTCACCTGTGTATTTCCTCCACAAATCTTAGCCATCCATTGATTCCCGATTGACGGTCCATATTGCATCTCGTGTTCCCTTCATATCTTCCATTGCGCGACCATATCATCCCATTGGATCATCACAATCGTCGATCTCTTCCAGATATCTGATGATCCACATCAAATCGCCCTCCGCCATGACTAGGTCCCACATCAAGCCCTGTTTCATATGTTTTCGTGCAATTTCCTTTTCTTTCCATCCGAAGGTCTAAACCTTATGGTTTACACTAAGTGTTATTTCTCCACCTAACTGCATATTAATACCTCCGTAAGCCTTCATCGACCCTGTTCTTCACCATTTCACAGAGAATTTCCCCGTTTTCACCATTGCGCCACCATTCCACAAGCCTCCACGGGATTTCTTCTACCACCCTTGGTTTTTATAATTGGTTTATTTCACTGTGTAGGGTTGTTACAGGGTGATGAATTCACTCGAGTTCCATAACCATAGCACATTGTGATTCCAAAATATAGAGACAGCCATTGTAGTAGAGACCAGTGTATCAGCAACAGAGGTTAAAGAGGTTAAAGCCCGTAATTGAATATTTGGTGCTTTAACCCATGATCAAAGAATTAAGTTGCAGTTTGAAGACCAGAGCACACGAAAAAAGCCATGTCTGTGTTTAATATCAGTAGAGCATTGTTTCTCCAAAAGGACACCTTCCTACAAAAGTCTCCATTCCTCCTCGAGCCCTTAAATGTATTTCACTGACAGAAGCTTATTTAAGACTGTCAGACAGTAGTTATGGAGGTATGGAGAGGCTTGTAGACCCTTTGATCCAGGGCACTAATTCCAAAAGGCAGCACAGAGTTCCAGACAACCAGAAAGACTTCAAGAATACATCCGAGGTCAATATCGACTTGACAGAGATCTCTGAACCAGACTACAGAGTACACACTGTCAACGTAGAAACATTAAGCAGTATGGCCATGAACACTTGTGCCATCCTATCTTAATGAATCAAATTAATGAACATCTACTCCCGCTATCACTCATTCTCCTATAAGAACCCCTGAAGAACACATTGTAAAGGGTTGCGTTGTTGTAGTTGTTGTTGTAGGGATTCATTTTGACTGTTAGAACAGTTTTGGGAGAGAGTAGCAGAGTAGTTTGTAATGTAGTAGGCTGGGAGGAGAAAGAAGTTTGGACTGTAATCAGCCTTTGAGCTCAGTGTATGTGATTGGTTTTTCATCAATTAATCAAGAAATTTTCACAGGATCCTGGTCTATTACTACGGGTGATGTTTTCTCTTACACTATTTTATTACATTTTTTCATGTTGTTCATTTTCTTCTGGTACGCATTAGAAATCTGGCATAGTATTTACCCTTGCATGGTACCCTATGTTTCTGCTCTCCCTATCTTCAATGTTTTCCACTGATAGTGAAATCTGAGGGCAGACACTCGCGGTCTAACCAATGTAGCAGATGTTATTCCCTGCTAGCTGATGTGTGGACTCGGAGTTGGCCACTCAATTTTTCTTGTTTGGGTTCAAGATAGAGGATTTGGGATATCAGGGATTTAGTGTAAGCCCTGTCCACTGGAGTCCTTGTTCAATAGATTGACCTTTCCAAGATCCCGTGAGCCGGTATCGAAGCATTGAAGGTTAAAAGTCCTTCTCTGATCTCAGACCCAGTTCTGTGTTTAAATATTTTTGTTTCTCCTTCTTGGGTACACCAAAGTAGATCTGGAGTTAGATGACCTCTGGTCTGATCTTCAGGCTACCCTTTGTTTTCCAGCTTTCTCTCCTTATTGTTCCATTCCATCATCTATCTCAAATATCCTTTGGTGTAGATGACGTGCCCTATGAAAGCCTTGGCTAGTTGTGTGTGAGTAATCTCCTTTCATGACTCCATAGCCCAATGGATGGCATAGTCTTGACTCATTCTCTTTTACCAAAACGTCCTACTACTTTGCTCCTTCTTTCCCATTACCTTCTCAGTCTATGATCTCATGACCAACCCAACAACCAACCAAATCATTTAAAACCTCTTGTGCTTCATAGCTAGCCTAATACCTCTGTTTGAGCTTCAAAGATATATCATTCTTTGTATTTATAGAGAGATCCCTCTCTAGACCCAAGAGGGCTAGATCTTGAGGTCCCAAAGTGGTTTGATGTTGTCTTATCTTTTGGTATTGCCAAATCTGCCAAAACATAGGAACCCCAACTGTATACATTCTTTATACCTAAAGACCAAATGGAATGTGTTACAGGTCAATTTGGGCGTCACTCCCAAAACCCAGACCAATACAAATCAGGGTCTATCATACTCTAAATCAATTTCTACATGCCTTAAACAAGTCATCTCATTGTTGGTTATCATTCATGAAAGATTCATTACTTGAAGTCCATTTGAAATGCTCCATTGAGCCATCAACGCACCCCTAGACTGTAGTAAGTGTTTTGCAGAGAATCTAATCCCATGCAAAGCAGTGTTGCAGAGCATCTAGGCCCACTTGACAGTGTGTTGGTTGAATGGGAGCGAATTGTTCATAGGATTTTGGGAATCTTCCCACTTTCTAGTCGCTTATAGAAGTTGTTCCAGCTATCATACTATCTAATAACTTCGAATATGAACATCATGGAGTCATTAAACTTCGTATCCTCATATTCCATTGAGCAAGGAAACCTCTTCATCCATTTTTGGAAAATCCATTCAATGACCAATTAATGACAAACTACTTTCATTTCTTATAAATTGAGCATTGATCATAGTGCACAAGGGAGCAAGAGTTTGAATTGGTAGAGTTATGTTGGTAAGATCACAACTCTTTGAGGTATTGTTTTCATGTAATTTTATGTTGTTGATGTGATGAGGATAGGACTGAAGCTGGAGTGAGTTGACATCAAATCAATCCAAATAGTTATAACTTCTCCCTCTATCTTATAATAAATAGATTTGTTCCTTTCCTAATATAGGTATTCATGCTTTTATATATGTGTATTTTCAAATGCAATCGATTCAGTTTGATTAAGGTGAGTAGATCATATGCATTTATGTCATTTTATGTCTTTTTTCAGCCATTGCAGGTACCAATGAAGCAAGTTCAGTTCGATTGAGAGCGACAGAAGTGACAAAAGGGAGACGAGGAATAACGCAGGATCACAAGTAGGTGTTCTTCTCTTATCTGTTTATCTTAAGGAAAAGGTCAAGTGTCTTTCATTTGTTGTTCTAAGTGCATCCACCACACTTAGGGAAACTTATCTATCTGTAGGTTTGATTTCCATAAAACAAATTGGTGACTTCGTTGGGGATGCGATTGATTGTCCCTGGTGGTTTTATCCTTGTTTATCAGCCTCTAGTAGACTTTACTTGCTTTATTTCAATCATTTGAATATGTTTTGGTAAAAGAAGTTTGTTCGCTTTCCTATTTTTGAGTTTCCTCTAGCACCAACGCACTGTTGGTCTAGACACAGTGCTCTACATAACATTGTTGGCTTAGAGACAATGCTATGCAATGCACTGTCTCCCACTCAGGGGTGTGTTTCTCCTATGACCAACCACATTTTTGTCTTTTTCCATGCATTTCAGTGTCTTGTTTGTTGAGTTTCAAGTGTCTGATTGCCTCTAGAGACTAGTTTGCTTCTACTATCTTGCCTCACTTTGGATGTTTTTTGTTTAATGTTTCTTCTTGTTTTTTTTTATCATTTTAAAATAGCTCCAAATTTTAAAGTTTACATATGATCAATTCTCTATTTTCGGAAAGAGGAATTGTCGTTCTAGTCTTCGTTTCTCTGGAAAGTATTGATTGATTATTTGTGCATATTAGTTTCTTTTAAGTTTCTTTTTTGTTCATTCACACTTAAAATAAATCAAAAAGGAAAACATGCATTTGCATATAAGGTTTATGAGTGCTTCATATGAATAGTTAGGGAATTTGCATTTAGATGTGCTCATTGTTGATTGCTTACAATTTGATTGCTCTATCCCTTGTAGCTAAGGTTTTCATTGTCGAAATTGAATCGAAATGAATACTTATCATCTTTGTTTCATTCTAGGAAATTCAAATACATCACGTGATGAACCTGAAAGGAAAAATAAGCAAGATCAACTTAAATTTTATCTCAATTAATCTAAGGGAGAATTGTCACTTAACGATAACATTTAGAGGTCTAGGCTAGAGACGTGTTCCGATGTCGTAAAACATAGTAGTTGTTGTTAATTGTCTGCAATACATTCCGAGTGTGATACCTCATTCCACGTACGTAAGTATACCGGAGCTCGTCCACGTACCTTGAGTATATCGTGTGGTGTTCTAGTATGAAAAGTATAAGGGGATGCTCTCATTGTGCGGTTTCTCATTAGATAGCACTAACACGGATTGGGCCTCCTTGTACCATCGAGTATATTTCGGAGGACAACATTAGGTTTCTTACCATCCATAGGTAACTGAGTCGGCCTCCTTGTACACTGTGATACAATGAACACAACATTCGGGGAGATTGTTTGCATGTACATAGGTCCTTGGTTTATTGGGGCGATATATTGCAATTCACAGTTGCTTGGTAATCCTTTTGCATAACACTACCCTAAACCATTTCCCCGTCATTCATGTAGGACAGCGAATAAACCACCTTTACCACCATAAGCTACACCTAGTAGGCAAAGGCAAGCTCATCCTACCGATTCTGGTACCTTTGGAACCTTCGGTGCTACATCTTCATCTAATTTACCAGATTCATATGATTCTTTCAGTACCAAATCTCGAGTTGTTTCTATCGATCCCAGTTTATCTGCTACTGTCAAGACAGAACCCTCATAATTACCTGAGGACACTGAAATTCAATCCAGTGAAATGGTAAATCTAGAACTCGAAGTTTTTCAACTGGAAGTCAATCCTGATCCTGTCGTTCTTTTACCAGAACATTGTGATCCTTAAGTTGAACAACAAGACGTTGTTCCTGTTCTGGAAGACAATCAACCGGCTCATCCTCAGTCATCCGTAACTATTGAGTCTTCCTCTTTACCGCCTAAAATTTATCTCAGGTTTGACGGTGAAGTACTTCCACCTAGTTTGATTTAAATTGAGGAAAAACTTCAGGAAGAGACAACCCCTTCAACTCCAACTCATTGTGGGTCGGGGCTTCATCTTTATCTATCTTTTCCTCATTTAACCTACTCTGCTCCTGTTGATCCTGTTCAATCTCAAGTTCCCATAGATTCTTTAGAGTATTTACTGGGTTATTTAACCATGGATGAGATAGCATCCCATACTGTACCATCTATTATAGTTGCGACAGCATCTATTGTTGCTACCTCTTTGATTTATTCTACGACACCTGAGTCTCATATTTATGGTGGTTAATTCGTCCCACTGGGTTACCAAGCTTTAAATGGAACCTACTCTGGTGTCTCTTCTAGTCCATGGAATTCACCCATGTCATCATCTGAAATTTTATCTGGTTCCTCTCTTACGAGTAATGAACAGTCTGATCCTTTATTGAAATCATTGTAGAAAAATTTATAGCACAGATCTGATACCATGTAGAAAGATCAATCACACATAACAGAGATAATTTTCCCAGGAAAGCATAAAGATAAAAACCCCACTATCATATATTATGTATATATCATGGATCTTGAAAAATTCTCATACAAAGCTCTAATCCAAGAGCTATCAGTACAATATACAATCGTCTCACACTGTCATACAAAAATTGGCAAGTTCCTGTGCCAATTTACTGCCTCTAGACAGCTTCCCTCCACTGCGCAATCCCTAATGGTCAAGAAGCTTTGAATGATTGATTCTAGCCTACCTTGATTGTGCAATCCTCATAGGCACATCCAATGTGTGTGTGGTCACATGTGTGCAACCACTAATGTTACAACTAATAGTTAATCTATTCCTTTCACCTACATCTCAACTCGGTCTCCACTAGATCTGACATGCATGTAGTTAATAGTATTAAATCTTCAGTTTCATGTGAAGCCATTGATTGTGAATTAATTAATAACTAATTCATTTGATCTCTCACTAGTGTATCTTCAGTTACAACTAGCACAACCGAGTTTAACTCACTTAACTGAGTTAAACTACTTTATAACTTTCATAACTACACTTCCAACTCTGTTACAACTTTGAATCACTCAATTACAACTAAGTCCACTTGCATGTCCACCAACCAACCATTCAACTTGAAATTCCTATAGCTAACTGATTTTCCACTTCAGTTAACTATTTTCAAGTGATCATTGAGAATAGATTATTGTTTATTGTCCAACTAATATTAAGGGATAATAATACCAGACATGCATCTATAAATAAACATGCAATCTATAAATAGAACTTGCACATACATCTATAAATAGACCTTATCTATAAATATAATTTTCTCATGCATCTATAAATAGACATCCACCTAAAAATAGCCTGTGTGGGCCCCACCTAGTGTAGGTGCTTAATTTTCACTAGGATCAAGGATGTTTCTAGATGCCAATTTCATTATTTCTTGTTGCAAACTTCAACACTCCCTCTCAACAAGAAAGGAATTTCCTTGCATGCGACATGCAACTCCATACAACTCCATGCATGTGCCATGCAACCCTTGCATGTGCCATGCAAACTCATGCATGTGCCATGCAAATCCATGCATGTGCCATGCACCCTTTGCATGCAACACTTCCGAAATTGAATAGCCTCCACTACATTGTTGACCTCTGCATCCATGTACTTTGCACTTGTTTTCAACTATGATCCATGCTCCAGTATCTGACAATGTCACTTTGATTTCATGTCCTCACGACATCTGACTGCATCAATCCAACTGATCCTACTACTGTTGTACTCTGGGCTCCTCATATCCAGGTTTGATTCATGAGTTCCAGACCATCTCAATGAATCCTGCCCAGAATTTCTTCTTGGGATTATTCATGCATGTCGCCCCACCTCTCACCTGGTGGTATAGCTGCATGCACTCCCTCTGCCCATCTGGCATGAAATTTCTTTGCATGAGTGGTTGCTCCCACTCCATGCTTGTGATAGTAAAAACACTTCACTTTGGACATGTCGTGCTCCTTTCCATCTTCTACGGCCTTAGATTTAGAATGGAATTTCTTCCCCTTCCCCTTCTTCACCTTGGCAACCAAAGCACAATCCTCTTCATCATCATGCTTTGATGAAGAGCCATCTCTGGTGTTCCGCCTGAACTCCTCCTTCACCAGATCCAACCACAGTCATTCCCAATCCGGAAATTTTTCTTGTCCGTTGACAGAGTCTTCATAACTATGCCAAATCTTAGGAAGTCCCAAGAGATCCAAACTCACCAAATCATCATCAGCAACACTTATTCCTACACTCCCAAGCTCATCCCTACATTGGACAAACTTTGTTAAGTATACCAGAATAGTGTCATTCTTTTCCATCTTGATCTTCCTGAGTTTATCTTTGAGCACCAATTTCCTATGGCCGTTGTTGCTTTGGAATAGATTCGTCAAAGCCTTCCACATTGCATATTGTGTGGCTTTCCCATGGAGGCTTGAGACAATGTGGTCTCGTACTCCCTCTAATGGGATCCTCCTCGCCTTTGCCACTTTATTTCACCATGCATCAAGATTTTCAGCTTCTGGCTTAGGAACATCTTTTTCAATGAATTCCTTCAAGTAATTGTCTTCAAGTACTGCCTCCATACTTTCCTTCCAAGAAATGTAGTTCGATCTTCCCTTGAATGCATACTCTAACCTCAAGCCATTGAAATCCATTTCGATCTTGAATCAACTATAGTGTCAAGAAAGTCTTTCTGCAAATTCAAATTATTTCCACCAACAAACTCAGCTCCTGCTTCACAATTGCAATTTCCTGAGCTCCAATACCATGTAGAAAAATTTATAACATAGCTCTGATACCATGTAGAAAGATCAATCACACATAACACAGATAATTTTCCTGGGAAAGCATAAAGCTAAAAATCCCACTATCATATATTATGTATATATCATGGATCATGAAACAATCTCATACAAAGCTCCAATCCAAGAGCTCTCAGTACAATATACAATTGTCTCACACTGTCATACAAAAATTGGCCAGTTCCTATGCCAATTTACTGCCTCTAGACAGCCTGCCTCCACTGCACAATCCCTGATGGTCAAGAAGTTCTGAATGATTGATTCTAGCCTGCCTTGATTGCACAATCCTCATAGGAACATCCAATGTGTGTATGGTTGCATGCGTGCAACCACTAATGTCACAATTGATAGTCAATCTGTCCCTTTCACCTACATCTCAACTGGGTCTCCACTGGATCTGACATGCATGTAGTTAATAGTAATAAATCTTTAGTTGCATGTGAGGCCACTGATTTTGAATTAATTAATAACTAATTCACTTGATCTCTCACTAGTTTATCTTCAGTTACAACTAGCACAACTAAGTTTAACTCACTTAACTAAGTTAAACTACTTTACAACTTTCATAACTACACTTCCAACTCTGTTACAACTTCGAATCACTTAGTTACACCTAAGTCCACTTGCATGTCCCACCAACCAACCATTCTACTCGAAATTCCTATAGCTAACTGATTTTCCACTTTAGTTAACTATTTCCAAGTGCTCATTGAGAATAGATTATTGTTTATTGTCCAACTAATTTTAAGGGATGATAATAGCCGACATGCATCTATAAATAGACATGCAATATAAATAGAACTTGCACATACATCTATAAATAGACCTCATCTATAAATATAATTTGCTCATGCACCTATAAATAGAAATCCACCTAAAAATAGCCTGTGTGGGCCCCACCTAGTGTAGGTGCTTAATTTTCACTAGGATCAAGGATGTTGTTTACGGATGCCAATTTCACTGTTTCTTGTTGCCAACTTCAACAATCATCAGCTTAATATCAGGCTGGTCCATCCAATTATCATCCATCTTATCCAGTTTTTGCTAGATTCCCATCATATGAAGTGTAGAAATTTTAGACCCCACTCCGGCTTTTAGTTTCGCCTTATCACTCCCATATAGTTAAATGCCCATTCCCATAATCATACATTCAAAATTCTAGAAATGAGATTATTTTCTAAAAACACAAATTCAGGAATTTCACAGTGCTCGAAATGCAAAATAAAACACAGGAAATTATAATAGCCACAAACAAAAAAATAAACGCTTATTTTTGGTCAATATGACCCTAGAAAATCCCCCTACAACTCTTGGGGAAAACTAGTTTGAGAGCTCTTATTTATTTCTGAAAATATTCTTTTATAGTGAAATAGAAATACACAGAAATTTCCAGCAACCACAAAAATACAACTTATCTCATTTTTCGTGCTTAACCTCTACCTCATAAAATGTTCCAATAGTCAAAACAAGATCAAACTTAAATGATGCACAGATTCCTTGATTTTCGTGCCCAAAAAACACAACAATAAATGTTGTTGTACGACCTTCTCGATTTGCATGCAAAGGGACAACAATAAATTATGTACGCTTTTTGCCTCAATTTATGTGCAAAAAAACAACAGTATGATGTATGGACTGCCTCGAAATCTATGCAAGAAAAACAACAATATATGCACCTTGAAATTTGTGCCAGAGCTGTTGTATGGCTGCCTAGGAATGCATACCAAGGCTGCTATATGGTTTTGCCTTGAAAAACGTGCCTAGAAAATGCCTTGAACTACGTGTAAAACTACTATAAAGATTTGATGAGTGCTTCCTTGGTATGTGTGCCAAGGTTTTGCTCTCTTCTTCCTCACTGCTCAAAAATTCTCCTTGCTCTCTCTTACTCCTTCTCTCAATCTACTCATGAAAATAATTAATGACCTTTTATCTTCTTTGTTCCTTTAACCTAACCCTAAGTGACTTTTGGGGAATCCCTAAATCCAATGGATGAGATAGCTTTAGATCAAGGGCTGAGAATAAGTGTGCATTTAATTCTCACTTTCTAATTTTTAATTCACCCCACTTTAATAAAGACCCACTTAGGGTTTTATTTCCATAGTCACTTTTTCACTTTCTAATTTTACGTTGACTTTAATAAAATCACTTTAAAATTAGACTTGTAACTTTATCACTTATAAATTCACTTTTAAATTAGATTTGACTTTACCACTTGTAAAGTCACTTTAGGAGAAAAGTACAAAATACATTTGGACACTTTTCCCTAGGCCAAAAATCAAAACCTTAGGGAACCACTTGTCCTCTGGTACTCAAATTTTAACACTCCCTCTTACTGAGGAAAGTGTTCCTCACCACTCCGATCTTGTCTCTGAAGTAGACATGCTTGCCCCATGATAAGGCTTTGGTGAATATGTCTGCTACCTGCTCATCTGTGGGAATATACTCAGGCTTCACAGCTCCATTCTGAACATAGTCTATGATGAAATGATATTTGATCTCGATATGCTTTGACCTATCATGAAATACTGGATTCTCCGTGAGTTTAATGCAACTCTGATTATCACAGTAAATCATTGAAGGTCTCAATGCTTGACCAAATAATCCAATCAACATCTTGTGAATCAATATGGCATCACAACTATCCAAATTGGCTTCCATGTACTCTACTTCCACTGAACTCAATGCAACTAGCTGTTGCTTCCGGCTGAACCATGACACAACTATCGAACCCAACCCAAAACAACACCCTAAAGTGATCTTCCTATCAGAAGCACAACCTACCCAATCTGAATCAATGTACCCTTCCAATCTCACTCCATCTCATTTTCTATAATCCAGACCATAATCCATTGTCCTATGCAAGTAATGAAGTATGTGTTTTGCAGCAACCCAGTGCACTCTGTTGGACTCACACATGAACTAGCTCATCGTGTTGACTGCAAAACATATATCTGGTCGAGTGTTGACCAAATACATCAAGGAACTAATCAATTGTTTATACAAAGTAGGATCCACCAACTCGGAATAAAAGTGTGAAGCTTCTTCCAGTTAGTGATCATAGGTGTCGACAAAGGTTTTTAATCCTCCATGTGAAATCTACTAAGAATGTCCACAATATACTTCCCCTGTCCCAGGAAGAAATGCCCCTCCTTCTGCCACACCTCCAATCCCAAAAATTAATGCATCAAGCCAATTTCCTTCATCTCAAAATCTGAAGCAAGATCTCTCTTGTAGCCCTCAATGAGTCTCTCTGCACCTGTAATGACCAAGTCATCCACATACAACACCAGAATGAGAGGCTCCTCACCTACCACAATAAAGTATAGGTTCGGATCTACATCACTCTTTGTGAAACCGAACTCCTGCAAGTATGTATCAATCCTCGAGTACCAAGCTCTAGGAGCTTGCTTCGGGACATAGAGTACCTTCTTCAATCTGCATACATGGGACTCCTTCCCATGCACCTCAAAGCCCTACAGTTGCTCAATATAAACCTCCTCCTGTATGAAGCCATAGATAAATATTATCTTCACATCCATCAGGTGGATCTTCCAACCCATCTATGTTGTTATCGATATAATGGAGCGAATGGAAGTATATCGAGTCATGGGAGCGAAGGTCTCCTCATAGTCAACTCCCTCTACTTGTGAGAACCCTCTCGCCATAAATCGAGCCTTGAATTTCTCGATGTTGCCAACTGCAGGATGTTTTATCTTGTAAAGCCATCTGGAAGTAACCATTGATTTACCTTTAGGCCTCGGCACCACCTCCCAAACATCGTTCTTCATGATAGAAGAATACTCCTCCTACATGGCCTCTCTCCAAACCTACTGGCTAGCTGCCTCCTCATAGCTAGAAGGCTCAGAGTCAACGATGCTAGCTACCAATTCCATGTAGCTACAAAACCACTCAGGTGGTTTGCTCTTGATAACCTGTCTGTTTGGCCCAACAACAGATGTGGCCTCTCTTAAGGTGTCCTGAATCCACTTGGGCTTCTTCTTCCTTGAGCACACTTCTCCCACTAGAGTGAAAGATTCCTCATCCTTATCAAACGCATGAACTCCTGAATTCCTACCTGATAACCTCCTACCTGAACATGTGCCTGTAGCTGCTGAATTATCGTGTGAACTGTCCATCAGGAGACTACCCTATGAACTTCTATGCGGATTACTCCGCATGTTGCCGAAGCACCACCCATCTGACTCTAAGAGCCACTTCTCATTGATGGACCTGACACTGTGATCAATGTACCTCTAGATCCCTGTCAGTGGATCCATGTGACTGACTCAGCTACTCCTGAGGGTCTGGTGAATCCAAATACTCTAACTCACGTGACCTCCTAAAAGCCATATCCTCCTCAAACTTCACATCCTTCCTGACAACAATTTTCCTCCTCGCAGGAATATAAGTCTGAAAAGCTTTCGAGGTCTCACTGCAACCCACAAAGATGCCCTTATCTATAGTGGGCTCTAGCTTGGTCCTCTTATCCTTGGGAACATAGGACTATATAATGCACCCAAAGATATGAAAGTGACCAACATCAGGCTTCTTCCCAGAAAAAGCCTCCTCCAGAGCCACATTTCCCAAGGCATGATGTGGACTCTTGTTCTGCAAGTACACAACAATGTTGCAGGCCTTCTCCCACAAAATAAAGGTAACCCTTGATCATGAAGCATGGCTTTGGTAGTCCCAATGATGGATATGTTCTTCCTCTCTGCAACCCCGTTCTGGTGGGGGTTGTAAGGAACTGTGAACTCCCTTCTGATGCCTGCCTCTGCACAATAATCAACAAACTCACCAAGGGTATACTCCCCTCCATTTTCCGACCTAAGGGACTTGATCTTTCGACCTGTCTGAGTCTCCACAAGAGCTCTGAATTCCTGAAACCACTTGAAGACCTCACTCTTGGTCTTCAAGAAATAAATCCAAGTCTTCCTGGAGTGGTCATCAATGAATAAAACATAATACTCATATCCACTCAAGGATAGATGAGACATCTGACTGCTCACATCAGTATGAATCAAATCAAGAATCCTTGTCGATCTGATGTCACTGTTGGGAAAAGGGGATTTCGAAAACTTCCCCATAGCACATCCTCTACATGTATCATGGTGATCATAACTAAAATCTGGCACACCTGTGGTGATCTCTTGCAATGTCCTCGAGGCCCCATGATACATGTGCCCCATCCTGCGGTGCCAAATCTCACACAAATATGAGCTACTAGCTTTGTTGTCGGTACTGTTGCTCAATGCCATTAGGGGTTGGAATGAAAACTTGTACACCTTGGCATGGCGCACACCAATCACTCTAGCTGAATCAACTAGAGTTCCCTTAGGATATATAAGCACCTGCCCTCTCATGAACAACACCTCATACCCTCTTTCCTTTAATGCTGAAATGGATATAAGGTTCTTCTTCATCCCTAGCACATATAGAACATCTGACACTTTCAAGGGAGGTTTGGGTTCCCTATCAAGTGTCAATGTCCCCACACCAACTGCTCTAACAATACTGCCATCTCCGAGTACTACCCCTATATTAGTGCTACTCTATGAAAGCTCTAAGAAGTAGTCACGGACTCCTGTCATATGATGGGAAGCCCCACTGTCAACATACCAAATACCCAAAGATGCTCTGCTAGTGGAGGGGAGTGCATACTCCCTCTGAACCTGCATGGCATGTGATCCTGCACTAGTGGGCTGACAAGCTATTAACCCAAAATCCCGGTCAAAGCTCTTCAAAAGTTCCTCTATCTTTGCTGATGTTGCCATGGTATTGTCCTTTCCCTTCGTCTTCTTCTCTGGACACACAACTGCATAGTGTCCCAACTTTTGACAATTCCAACATTTGACTCTAGAATAGTACTTCTCCTTGTTCACCTGCTTAATTTACCTTTTCCTTTTCCCCCACCACCACTTGTGGAAGCTTGCTTCTTTCCTCTGCCCTTCTTTCCCCTTGCTAACAATGCTACATTGTCATCCTCCTCCACCTGTTTGGCTACCCCAAGATGGTTCTTTTTTATCTCATTCTGAATGCAATCATCCCACAACCTCTCCCAGCTGGGAAGGTTCTCCCGTGCAACAATCCCATCCACAAAAATCTCCCAAGTATTGGGAAGACCATTAAATGTAATCTACACCAACTCAGTGGTTGGAATGGTCTCTCCAACAGCTGCCAAATCATCTCTCACATAAGTGATCTTTGTGAGGTATTTTGCAGCACTATCAGTCTTAGCCATTTTAGTGGCCTTCAGCTTCTCCCTTAGGACCATTTTCTGTTTTCATTGGTGCTCTGGTAAATATTGGTCAAGGTTTTCCACATATCATGTGCATGTGTCTTTCCTCTCAGGTTAGTATGTTCAATATCCTTATACTCCATATGCTGGGGGGCAACAGATGTTCGCGCCATATGGCAGTACTCCTTCATTTTTAGGTCAATCTTATGCTGGAATGCCTATTTGTCAATGGAAACCTACCTTGCCTGTCCAACCGCAAACGGTTGTGTATCAATATCAACCAGTTCAACCTGTTGCATCCATACCATTTACACCTATTATTAGTTCCTTGGTTGTAGCTCAGTCTTCTCAAGCGGGTCCTTCAACTCTTAACCCTCAAGTTTCGGGTCTACAGACTCCGTCTTCCTAGGCTGGTTTACATCAACCATCTATATGAGGAATTGCACAACCACAAGCTATTTTACCCTTTTCACAAGCTTCTACTGGTCCCATCTATTCATGACCTGGTCCAACCTATCCTGGCGGGAAACTACCATATTAGCAAATCCCATGACATCCACAACAGTCATTCCAACAGTATCAAGCTTACCTAGGTTCTGTTCAACAAGCCTATCAAGGGTTTGGTCAAAAAACTTACCCCTATCAAAGTTACCAGCAACAGAATCCTTATGTTGGTGCACAACAGCCTATTGCCCAAGAAATTCCATCTTACCCTGGTTACGCTCAACCTTATCTAAACTGACAACTTTCGTTTGTTGCAACACTAGAGCTACCTGATCCAAACCAGCTCAATAATGATCCCATTCATTATTTACCTTGGTGGCCATGGATTCCTCATAAATTACCCTCTAATATTCTGAAATTCAATGGAAACTCTGGAGAAGATTTGTCTACGCACTTTATGACTTATCATTTATGGTGTTCATCCAACTCCTTAAATGATGATTCTGTTAGACTTCGTTTTTTCCAGTGAAAGCTCACTGGTCCAGCTAAAAAGTTGTATATTGAATTACCACGAGCTTCTTTTGATAATTTTACAGCTTTAGCCACTACTTTTCTAACCCACTTCCAGTTACCCATCAGATATGAAACTGGAACGAAACTTTTGAACAACTTTAAACAGACAACTGCTACTCACATACATGAGTGGTGTCATTGTCGTCATCGAATGGTCAAAACCTTTGTTTCCTGGATCATATTTTAGTTAAGTGATTTATAAAGTCCTTGTTGCCATCTATCACCGAGGATGTGGCCAAAGGCAGTGTTGTCATTGAAGAGCAAGTAATTTCTCGTGCCCAGTATTTGGATTTGATTTATACTCAGTCTGGCATGATCTATGAAAAGATTATGAATGCACCACAACCGAATTTTACTGTTCCTCCTTCTCCATCTAGTAAGGGAATTCATGTCGGTGATGGTGTGATTGGTTCTACTAACACTCAGCCAGCAAGTCAACCACTTATTTCCATACTTGTTGTGTTCAATCAAACCCCTATTGCATCTGATCCTGTGTCTTCTTCTGAAATACATGTTGTGTCATATGACAAGGGAAAAAGTGACAAGCAACCTGGAAGTAAGAAGAACAAAATTCACCCCAGGAGGAAAAATCATCTGATACACCTAGTAGTTCTCAGAAACCTCATTACCCTTGTTTGATATGTAATGAGGAGAATTTTACGTGAGATTGTCCTCACTGCTTAGAAGTCTCGAAACTTATTAAGACTTTTTCCACATCTGTAGTGTTGAAAAACCCTTTTCCGAACTTGGAAACACATATGGTTGCTAAGGATCCCGCTTCTAGTTCATAAGTGCTTATGCTATCTGCCAGTAAACCCAAAATAGATGTTTTACTGTCTACTCGAAGTAAAGATTACAGTAATCCTCTTCTGTCATCAAATGGTCAGGCTATAGATCAACCTACTACTTCGACTTCGACTTTGTCTATTCAATTCCGCTGCCTATTATTCCTAAGTTAACAATAAAGCCGCCAAAGGGAGTTGTTCATAAATTGACTTTCAACCCTCGAGCTCTTGCAACTCAAAATTATAACGTAGTCGAAGATCTGGCTCAATCACCTTTTGCTATGTCAACGCTTGAGGTTCTTCATAATTGTCCCTCCCAAAAGCAGGCTTTGTTGTCGGTGATTGGTGGAATCGATCTGACGGAGTCTAATCTTGTAGTCTTTAACCATGCGGGCGATGTGCCACAATTACCAACACAGTTAACATTTTTTATTCAAGTAAATGTCTTGAATCACCTCATTCATCGGAATATTATTGATGAAGGTGCATCCACTTGTATCATGTATATGATTTTCTAGAAGTCACTTTTTTTGGCGACTTTATCATAATAACCTACGACATTGAAAGCTTTTGACAGTCATACATATAAGCCTTGTGGAATTCTCAGTAACCTACAAGTCGAACTAAGGGAAAATTAGTTACTATTGAAGTTGAGGTCATTGACAGACCCCTTGACTACAATATATTACTTGGAAGATAGTGGGTTTACGCTATGGCTCTGGTTGTATCTACCTATTTTCGCATGTTCGTCTTCCCTCATAAGGGCGGAATTACAGTCATCGATCAACTCAACTTCTTCACCTCTGGTTCCCAGGCAACTGGAAGTGTTATTTTTGTTCACGGACCCCTGCCATATATTCAGAACATTGGAGTAGGACTCTTTAAGGATTCTTCCCTAATAGGCACCTTTTCATTACCGTTGCCTGCAACATCATCGAAAATCACAAAAATAGAAACCTGCAACATGATATCTTCCACTTCATCTGATTTATGGAAGGTTCCTAATGATTCTGAATTAGATAGGCTAAATGTGATGAGGATAGTTATTTTACTATGTCAACCTCGTTAAAAAATGAATCAGTTCTTGAGGATAGTTCTTTTACTGTGTCAACCTCGTTAAAAAATGAATTTGGTTATGAGGATAGTCCTTTTAGTGTGTCAACCACATTAATAAAATGAAATAGGTTCCCATGAGGATAGTTCTTTTACTGTGTCAACCTCGTTAAAAAATGAAACGAATTTCTATGAACATAGTTCTTTTCCTGTGTCAAGCTCGTTAAAAAAAGAAACAAATCCTCTCCTAATTGAGTCGAGTCTTTGACTAGATCTCGTAAATGATCTTCATTCCATCCACCTATTAGTAACCAGTAGGTGAATGAAATGAAGCTAGGGGGGCATGTTCCCTTGAAGGTTACGCTTGGGGGCATTGAACTTATCTCAAGCACAGTTTTCTTAGTTTCAAGCTTGTGTAAAAATGAAACCACTCTCAAGCATAGTTTTCCTACATTTCAAGCTTGTGTAAATATGAAACCATTCTCAAGCATAATTTTTCCTATGTTTCAAGATTATATAAAAATGAAACCTATCTCGAGTCCATTTTGGTTATTATTTTCAAGATTCGTTAAACTCATGAAAATCCCGAGAATCTTTTGCTATCTTTCATGCTCGTAAAACACATGAAAATGTTGAGTTCTTACTGTCTTTTCCTACTCGTTAATTAAATTGAAAATCAGTAATATGAGTACATTTTATCACTTTTTCGGACTCATTAAAACTTAGGAAAAAGTGAAACCATGGAGTCCTCTTTCATCTCTTTTCAGACTCCCAAAACATGAAAAGGTTTTCGAGCACTTTTCCTTTCGAGCTCGTAAAAGGAATTGAAACGACATCTACTCAGTACAAGTTTAACCCTTTTCCGGACTAGGATATATTTTTTACGAAAAAGGAACACCCTAGTCGAACATGGTTAGGAGGTTCTCTCAGGTATTATTTTACGCTTTTTCGAATCTGAGATACAAATATACAAAAAATAACTTGTGGATTTTTTCTTTTCATCCCTTTTCAAACTCTCTAAACATGAAAAAGGACCGAGTTTGCACTGTCTTTAGACTCATTAAAACATCAAATAGTGAGGGAATTTTCCATCATGACAAGATCGAGTTTCAATTTTGATGGACTCCTTAAAACATCACATAGCGATGGATTCACCCGAAGGGTGGAATTATACATCAAGAATATGTTATCCTCCTCAATATTGTTAAAAAATAAAGAGGTACTAGTCAGCAATGACTGGAGAAAATTGGAAAGGGATAAATCACTTTATTGTAGCAAGTCGCTCTTGAACATGACACTCATTCACTTCATCTTCATGACTTTTGGGTTGGGTTATCTACTTGATGCTCTATCATACCTATGGTCTATCATACCATATATCACTTTGGTTTTGGATCAATGCTTCTAACTCATTCAGTGTCGCTAATATGTTCAAGAGAAGTCACTTAGTAATTCCTCATCCTTTGCAATACTCATAAACCTTCATTTCATGACCGCCATCCCTGAACATTGCTTCATCAGTTACATTCTGTCTCTAAAATTATTACTCTCGTTTCATTTCATTAATGGGGGATGCATCAAGGCCCTCCTACGACGAGTCGCTTCCTGTCGACATCAGCTCATCATCCGGGAAGTTGACTTAGAAATACCCTTCCAATACCTTCGAGCTTGCATACATCAATGGAAAGTTTCTTGCTTTCAATGACAAGTTGACATCACTGGCCTTTGACTGAAAGACTTTGTATGGTGTTTGACATCAAATCATCTATTCACACCATGCATATTGTACTGCAGTACCTTGAGATCCATTATCGTCATCGGTGGTTTCTCTTGCGTCTGTTAATGGCTTACATCATTGGCTGGTAATCAGATAGTGTCTTCCCATGTTCAACTTCATATCACATATTCGCATGGTTAGAATCGTACTTAAGCAATCAAGTGAACGAGATAGAAGGCCTCAGATCTAGTTTCATCCATCTAGTCTGCTATTTCAAGAGTAGTACCGCATCATTCGTACGATGGCTTTACACAGATGGTCATCCTATCATGGGTCTATATCTATAGACGACTTTATGATGTTATGATAGTTTATGTGTTGAGTATGGGTATTCTTCCCTCATCAATTCATGTCCAAGATGAAAAATATATCATGATGTAATGTATTGTAATTGATTCAGGTCACCGCTCGCTTCAGATCCTACTCATCACATCGTAAAGCATATCATTCAACATTATCATTTTTGACTTCATGCTTTAGGGGGAAGTTGTTACAGGTCAATTTGGGCATCACTCCCCAAACCCAGATTAGTACAAATTAGGGCCTATCATACTCTAAATCAGTTGCTACCTTCCTTAAACAAGTCATCTCATTGTTGGTTTCCATTCATGAAAGTTTCATTGCTTGAAGTCCAGTTGAAATGCTCCATTGAGCCATCAATGCACCCCTAGACTGCAATAAGTGCTTTGCAGAGCATCTACTCCCATGAAAAGCAGTGTTGCAGAGCATCTAGGCCCACTTGACAGTGCATTCGTCGATTGGGAGTGATTTTTTCATAGGATTCCGGGAATCTTCCCACTTTCTAGTGGCTTCTAGAAGTTGTTCCAACTATCACACTATCTGATAACTTCGAATATGAACACCATGGAGCCATTAAACCTCTTATCCTCCTATTCTAATGAACAAGGAAACCTCTTCATCCATTTTTGGAAAATCCATTCAATGACCAATTAATAACAAACTACCTTCATTTATTATAAATTGAGCATTGATCATAGTGCACAAGGGAGGAAGAGTTTGAATTAGTAGAGTTATACTGGTAAAATCATGGCTCTTTGAGGTATTTTTTGCATGTAATGTTATGTTTTTGATGTGATGAGGATAATACTGAATTTGGATTGAGTTGACATCGATTCGATCCAATTGGTTGTAACTTCTCCTCCTATCTTATAATAAAAATATTTGTTCCTTTCCTAATACATGTGCTCATGCTTTTATATATGTGTATTTTCAAATGAAATCGATTCAGTTTGATTAATATGAATAGATCATATGCCTTTATGTCATTTTTTGTCTTCTGTTATCCATTGCAAGTACCAATCAAGCGAGTTTAGTTCGATTGAGAGCGACGAAAGTGACAGAAGGGAGACGAAGAATAGTGAAGGATCACAAGTAGGTGTTCTTCTGTTATCTATTTATCTTAAGGAAAAGGTCAAGTGTCTTTCACATTTTGTTCTAAGTGCGTCCACCACACTTAGGGAAACTTATGTATCCTTAGGTTTGATTTTTGTAAAACAGAATTGTTGCAAGAATCCCATCCACTGAAAATTGTGTAATTATTGTAGATTGTATTGTGATTGAAGACATTACAAAAACTAATGATACATCTGGAGGATTGTCATTTTTCTCTTCTTCTTCACACTCTGAACCAAACCACACCATTCTTTGTCAAAGGTAGTATAGTTAATTATTGCACCATTGAAGGTCTCACAACAATAAAAAATTGGTTTCTTGTTGTATTCAGGGTACCTCATTACATAATCACTTGTATCAATTTCAATCTCAAATGGTTGTAAATCTAGTAATGCCAAAACTGGGGTTGTATTGATCTTCTCTTTGAAAAGTTTGAAGACTTTGCTGTTTTCATCCCCACTGAAAGGCCTTCTTAGTACTTATCAAAGCATGTAAAGAAGATGCAATAAATGAAAAGTTACCAATGAACTTCCTTCAATACGAAACTACTCCTAGGAAACTCCTAACTTCTCTTACTTTATTAATCTTAAGTCATTCTGTCATGTCTTAACTTTTAGAGGGATCAATTTTCAATTCACCACTTCCTACAATATAGTCTAAATAAACTAAAAATGTTTTATGACATTCACATTTTGACATATTTAAACACACACTCTCCTTTTTCAAAACATCCAAGACTTTCTTGGCATGCATTACATGATCTTCCCAATATAGACTCGAAATTAAGATATTATCTAAATAGACTATTAGAAAATTATCTATGATGTTGAGAAATCAATGCAATTATATTAGGGTTTGATTTCACTTTCTTGATAATTGTTTGTGAATTATGTTGCCTTATTTTACTTATTTATTATTTTATCTTTCATCAACCAATTACCAAAATATGTGTGTATGAAGATCACAAGAACACAAGACACAAGATGTAGGAACTCTTGCCAGGGAAAAATCCCTCTCTAGTGGAAAACCTAGTAAAAAATTATCTTCCTTCAATAGTTTTCTTGAGACTCTTCAACCTAGACATGGACCAGAACTTCCTCCACAACAAGTCATCCTTTCTTCTTTGATCCAGACCTTTGACCTAGCAGCAGCAACACTTCGACCCCAACAACTTCGACTATGTAGCAACAGGCAGTAATAATAGCAAAGAGACTTCGATCTTCCAATGTAGGCCACGAGACATAGAGAGAGCCCAAAACTTTGATTTTCTCTTTTTCTTCCTTCCTAGCCAAACTCACACTTATTTTACCCTCCTTTGCTAACTTCTCAATTTTTCCAACTCTTCTTATGATAACGAACTTTAGCGAGAGAGTCTGTCCAAATGAATTCAGTTTGCTCCAATATATAGGCTCCAGGTTGTTGAAATGTGTAACTAGGCTTAGTCTTCATAATGACGACATGTAATTGTGACTCTTGTAAATAATGTAATGAATAAAATAAATTATTATTGGCTTGCTTCATGGGTTTCATGAACAAGGGATTATTGTTTAGAGTCAATGTCATATATGACACTTCTTGGGCATATAAAGAATATATGTAAGTCAATAGGACTATCAAGAAGCCCTCCATGTCTTGCACTAGCCTCTTCTTGAAGTCAGCCTCAAAAAAAATGAATGAACAAACTCAAGTCGGCTCAAAATGTAGACACAATTGTTCACTAGTTCATGTTGGCTTATTCACTAAGGCAAACTACTATATATACCCATGTGGACTTCGCAAAAAAAACAGAGATACATTTCGCATGAAGCACAACAACCTTCTCAGCATACCTATTGCAGATCATAGTGAGGATGATAAACAGAGTTTCGGTGACATGTTACAGTTATGGTTTGGTGCTTTCTATGGAGATTTATCTATAATCACAGTGATACAATCTCTGTGAAATCACAATAAAAGGTCTTGGTGCTACATCAGTGCTATCTCAGGAAAAAGGATTTGTTGCCCTCACAAAAGTAAGGTCTTGGTATCATGACAGTGAGGAGGTCTCACTATAAAGATCTTGATGTGAAAATAGTGATAAGATCTCAGTGAAAATGTCTCGATGATCAGAAGATCGAAGAGGAGGAGGAAGAGAAGATTGTAAAGAGAACTAGTGTCTTGGTCTTGGAGTGGCTCCTAGGTCTCAAGGGTCTTGGTCTTGGCACTCATCAATTGGAATCTCTATAAGAAGAATTTGTGCGGGTTTTCCTCTCAAAGAGTGATAGGTTTTGGCCCTATATCATAGCCTACATGATGTGTCTCTTGTCTATTTATTTTCATGCATTGGTTATTGTTTGATGAAGAAGAACACTAATAAACTAAGAAAGAAGAATATCATAATCTAAAGAAGTAAAAATCATTCACAAAAATTCACTATCGAAGAGAAATCACTTAATGCTAATGCCTTATATTTCTCAACATGGTATCAAAGCTAAGGTACGAAAGTCAAATGAAGGGAATCTAATCAAAGAGACACTCAAGGATCAAAGAAAGGCATCTAAGCAAGTCGAAGGTTATCAAAGATCAAGATCTACATTGAAGAATAAAACCCTAGATTGAAGAAGCAGTCTACAATAGCAAAAATCTTCAATCCTCTATTCATCATCAAAAGACCAAGACATTTATCAAGTCATCTAGAAGGCAAGGGATCTTGAAGGAATTTAAAGAATATCAGATCATCTAGGAGAAAGTTAAAATTCTGATCTGCACTCATTCTAATTGAAGTATCTAGAAAGCGAAAAGGCATTATCAACATATTCAAAGCTATAAGGCAAGTTGTCTCCCATTGAAGCTAGGATCCTCTCCTTGTCCTTAAAGAAGATCATCCAAGGAAGAAGTGAGTTGGATCAAAAGGTGTTGCCATCATAAAAGGAGAAATCTCATGTATTGAAGAAAGGCCATTTCATTTGAAGAAGATCATCCAAAAGGGAGCACTAATACATCTTCTTCAACCAACATCAAAGTGATCAAGCTAAAGATTTCATCTTCACTTGTCAAGAAAGTATCTTTCATTCTTTAATAAAATTTGGTAAAATGACTTCGTGTTTGTAGGAAGATCCATAAGTTGGTTGGGTCATCGAAATTCCTTGCATGGAAAAAGGAGGATAGACATAGTCCTCGAAGATAGTGAAGTCATTGATCATATCTATGGAAAATTCTTTGAAGGTCAAACATTATATGAATACATGTAAAGTGATCAAAGGGCTCAAAGGATTCTTATGAAATCAGTCAAAGGTCCCCTCATCCCTATGTAGAAGGATTGGAGACATCAAAGAGATATATGATAAGCTGGAAGAACTATTCTCTGAAGATGCGATAAAGCAGATCATATCACTTAGACCTGATATACACAAAATTGAAGGTATCAAAGAATGAAGGGATATCTTCTCAAAATATCAATTGTGAGATTTGGTAGAAATGATAAGAAGATAATCATCATTGTTCTAAATGCACTAAATAATAAACAAGGTAACAAATGTCCATGGGACAAGAAAGTTACCTCATTCGACAACTTGTGGTTTTTATGCTAGATAGAAAAAGACAAGTTGAGAACAAAAGTGTTGAAGGTTAAAGGACTTAAACATTTGCAAAAAGGAAAGGGAAGTTTAGAAAATTTGGTCATCAGAAAAGAAATATGAGCATAGCTAATATTCAATGCTATGGAAAAATTATGGACATTACAGAAAGGAAGCTCATATCACCAGAAAGATGGAGGAAGCTAAATAAAAGAAGTCCAAGGAAAAAGGGAGTAAGAGATCTATGATTAAGATAGTCTCCCTCACAAAAGGTAGTGTCATAGCTCCTAAATATTTTATAGGATATGGCTATAATAATATGCATTGTGGCATCATGAATGCATTAAAAGAAAGAGCTCGTGACATCACCATAAGAAACATGAAGGATGTCTGATAGTCAACTATGAAGGATATAACTCTTGATGACCTCATTGAAAGATCAAAGGAAGAATTCATTTAGGACAAGCCTCATCATACATCAAGTCAAAAAGGAAATAGTTGTTGGATAGGGATATGCAAGATCCTCAAGATTCTCTAATGGAATATTCATTGGAAGGTTCACCAATCTAGAGAGGAAGCAAGTATTTCATCAGGAACTTCAACTTATGGAGTTCATGGGATGATGATATGATGACATAAGAGATGAAGCAGACCAAAGGGTTGAAGATATTTTCAACCAAAAAAGCTATTGAAAGAAGCCTAGATGACCAAAAGGTAAATGAGGTATGTATGTTTGTATTTAATATTATAATTTCATGTCATATGGTTGCAGGTAACATGGATCACTAATTCTATTTTGAGAAGCGTGACCAAAAGAAAGGAATCTCTTCCTATGAAAGGTTACCGGAAGGCATGGTTCACACAAGATGAAATCAACATAATATGTCCTCATATGAAGTATGAGGTGGTTGACTACAATTAAGAAACTCTGATTGGAAGCTCTTGGGAATGGAATGTGTGAATAAAGGAAGGAATAGATCGTAAGATATGAAACCATGGTAAAGGAAATAAACATCCAAAAGACCAAGAATATTTGACTAGAAAATCTCCTAGAAATATATGAATACTTTGATAGAAGTTTGAGAAAGATTGAGACCCTTGAAAATGGATATCTTTGGGAGATGTGTCAACATGTATGCAGGATCTTGATACCTACAGGAATATTTCATGATTAAAGACCATCACAAAGGTAAGTATGATTTAAGTGTTCATTTCTTATTTTGAACAAGTATCTGAATGGGATTATGCAGGACTGCCAAAGGGAAGAATTGTGAATGTCTTCCTAGAAAGACCATATAGAAGGATGAAAGATCCTTCCGAAAGATATGGCATGAAGAAAGAAGCATGGCATGAAGCAAGGACAGATGAAGACTGATGGATCACTTTCTGATGAAAGGAATGATGACATGACTCACTCATGTGTGAAAGTGATGGATGGTCTATGCCTTATGAAGAAGTCCTAAAAGATGAAGACACCATAACAAAGAAGAAATCCATGACATCGAAGGAAGGAGTTCTTCAAAGAAGATGGTTGTCTCATTAACTCCACCTGAGGAGATGTTGTAGGTCCCTGATTAAGAGGGAGCCTGAAAACAAGTTTCTTGCTTGGAAGAAACTTGAAAATTCCTAAGCCAATAGGGAGCTTAGGTACATTCCTTGTGTAGGAATGAGTACATTCCTTTATTGGAAAATGTCCTCCCTAATTGAGAGGGAGATATAGGCACATCAGTCTTGTCTACACCTGGGAAGACAGAATGGAGGATTGGTTAATCATCTAACATCCGATACTCTTTGAGGACGAGATAGGGCATCCAAGATAAGAGTAGTCGTAGAGGACCGATATTCTTTGAAGGCTAGGAATTCAAGATAAGAATAGTCCTGGTGGAACACACCCTGAGAACCCGGGTAGGGTATGTTACAGTAGATACAATGATTAGGGTGTCTATAAATCATTGGTCTCGCTAGCATTGAGCTTAGATAATGTGGAGAGATAGAATTGTTAGTCAAGGCCTTGCTATGTGACAATGTTGGTTGATATGATGCTATACAGGTGGGTTACCAATTTGTTTCTTCTTATGAGAAATTATTCAGATTGAGAATGACCAAGTACCATTATGAATACCTCCCTAGTTAAGAGGGAGTGTTGAAAACTGTAACTAGCTTTGGTCTTCATAATGACATGTAATTGTGACTCTTGTAAATAATGTAATGAAGAAAATAAATTATTATTGACTTGCTTCATGGGTTCATGAGCAAGGGATTATTGTTTAGAGTCAATGTCACGTATGACCCTTCTTTGGCATATAAATAATGTATGTAAGTCAATAGGACTATCAAGAAGCCCTCCAAGTCAAGCACTAGCCTCTTCTTGAAGTCGGCCTCAAAAAAAATGAATGAACAAACTCAAATCAGCTCAAAATGTAGACACAATTGTTCACTAGTTCATGTCGGCTTATTCACTGTGAGAAACTACTATATATACCCATGTGGACTTCGCATAAAAAATAGAGATACAGTTCCCATGAATCTGTTGAAGCCTCATATTTCCGTTGTGACAACATGGGGGAAACTACTCGGTCTGGACCTTAAGACAACTCCTTTTCCGTTTGGTGTAGTGGCTTCGACTGGGGATAAATGGACCAGTTTCCCAATAAAAATAATGAGGGTATGTGTGTTTATAATATGTGAATGGAGGAATGATTTTAATCTACTTATGCAAGTAATTAAATATCTATTCTATTATTTACCCGGGGGTGTTCATTCATTAATGCGATATAAAAGGATATCTTTCAACAATTGGTAATAAAGATCATTCAATAGTTGAAAGAGATGAAAATTATAAAAAAAATATTATTTTGATTAGATAGTTAATCAAAAAAATTGTGAGAAATGTATCGCATTCATATTTTTGATCATATATGAAATAAGGAATCACAGATAAACATCAGTACAAAAGTGCATTTAACATTCACCTATAGTAACAGATCTCATACATAATACAAATAAAAAGATTATTGTCAATTCAAGAAATAAAATTCAACATAACGTGTAGAAATACCATATATGTGATGTTCTACTCATTAAATTGACAGTAGTGTCTACTCCTCTTCAGGTCAAAGAAATTCAATGAGTACAAAAGTGTAACTTCAGTTAAAAAGCTTCAATATCAAGAGAAATCGGACTTTGTTCCATTAACTCATTAAAGCATTCACAAAAATACAAAAGTGTAGTCTTTTGTGAATGTTTTTTTTGATAAATTTATGGACCCTTCTCTAAATGCATGAGAAGGGTTTAAATAGTATCTAATATGCTTAAAATAGATTATACAAAATTTATTTGAGGAGGTTTCAAACAACCTTCCTCATAATGAGTAACCCAAATCTAAAAATAACTGAAATCTAATGTCTTGATATTATTTGGAAGCTTTCTCATTTTCCAGTTGGGCTTGAAGATCACAGATATCGATCATTGGTTTCACTTGTGGTGGTGTTCCGGCTCTCATTCTGATCTATCCTGCAAATATGGCTTCGGTGAGAGGTGGAAACATTTTATCTGTTGAATTTATTAGAAAATTCAACGTCATGGTTTGGTTGTTTGGTTTAACAAGATATTGTAAGTATGCCTCCCAATCCATCTTTGAAATCTATTTGATCGAATCTCTTTGAACTTTAGCTTTTTCCTTCCAAATTTCATTTAATTCTTTCATATCTGGTAGTGTGTCTGAGTCACCTTCTTTGATTAAGTTGGTAGTATGAAGTGTGTGAATTATTGTCTCTATAATATTCCTTGCTGCTCCCACTGCTCACTTTTCCTATTTGATCTGTACATCCTAGTTTGTGAATAAGATGTCTTTAAGATTTTCTTCAATTTCAGGAATATTTTCATTTCTCCCTTCATCTTTTTCTTTCCATGTAATATGATCTAAGATTTTAGTATTTAGTTCTTCAAATTCGGTCCTCTGATCAATTACTTGTAGAAATTTGAATAATAGATAACTTATTCACCGAGATTATCCTAATTACACACTATTTTAGCTTCATGCATAATACATAACCTCTTCTACCATTGATCATCAATTTTCAGAATTAAAAACAATCGCATGCACACATTAAAACATTAATCAATCACACATATAAACACAATATGTAATGGGGAAAGCTTACAGCTAAAAACCCCCAACTATCTGTATATTATAATGATAGAGAACATGTAACAATCATAGTACAAACTCCTCACAAGCTCTCAGAACTATCTCCAATTGTTACACACTACACAAGCTCAGATCTGACAAGTCACATGTTCAAATCTCCTCCACCTGTTAGCTTGCCTCTACTGCGCAATCCAAGATGAATAATGATGAGATCCAAGTTCGAATCCCACTGGCTTGTACTGTGCAATCCTCATTGGCAATCTCAATCAATGTGTGTGCAAATATCATGCACAACTATGGTCACAACTGATAGTAAACCTGCTCTTTCACCCACCTCTTTCACTAGTCTCCACTGAACTGTCCATGCACTTGAGTTAACTGATGTATTCTTTAGTTGATTTATGAGTTAATAATTAGTGAATTAATTAATAATTAATTCATGCCACTCAACACTAGTGTATTAATCAATTAGACTAAATACAACTAGTTCAACTAAGTTAAATCAAACACAACTCCATCAACTGTCTCATCAACTCCACCAAACTTTGCCACATGAGTTCTAACTGAAGTCAACCATGCAATAGCTCAACTAAACCCTAGGAATAGCATAATTCCTTCTGTCAGCTGCATGTGCCACATCCGTAGCTCAAACTGAAGTGCTGTAAGAGGATAAGATAATGTTTATAGTCTAAATATTATTAAGAGCTAATAATATTCGACATATCTATTTTTAGACTGGCAGTCTAAAAATAGACTCCGCCCAGTATGTCTAAAAACAGAGGTCCATCTATTTTTTCCGACTTGACCAACCATCCAAAAATAGCATCTTGCAACTCATAGACCATGATCCATATGTCTAAAAATAGACATAGTCTAAAAATAGACTTTGCACCAAAAATAGCCTGCGGGCCCACTTAGTGAAGGCGACTCCTTTCCACTAAGCTCATCATCTTGTTGCAATCCCAACACTCCCTCTCAACAAGATATGGATTATCTGCAACCCCTATCCTGTCCCTGTGGTATTTGAATTTTCTCCTAGTGAGCGCCTTCGTCAAGATATCAGCATCCTGATCCTCTGTGGGAATGTATGAAAGTAACATGATTCTCTGCTGCACACAATATCTGATATGATGATACCGATGCCTGAAGCACTGCCGCCTCAACTCATCCTCCTGTCTGTACCATGAACCATATCCCGATGTGCCTCTGAGATGATATCTCAATACATGCTTGCCTGCCTTCCAGAAGAGCTTGGTTGGCTTAACCATCACTTGTGAAAGTTGGTTCACAACATAGCATATGTCGGGCCATGTATTGACCAGATACATAAGCGACCCCACCAACTATCGATAAACAGTGGCATCCACTACCTCCGCTGAAGTAGCATCCTCCTTCCTCCAACCTCCAGGAAGAGGAGTATCAACAGGCTTGCAGCCATGCATGTTGAACTTCTCCAATATCTCCCGGGCATACTTACCCCGAGAAACAAATAGTCCATCATTGCGCTGCCAAATTTCCAATCCCAGGAAATAATTAAGGAGGCCCAAGTCCTTCATCTCAAACTCTCTTGCAAGATCCTCCTTGCATGAAAGTATCAACAGCTCATCACCTGTCAAAATAAAATCATCTACATAAAGTACAATGACAAACAACTTACCCTCCACCACAATTTGGTACAGGTTAGGATCCGCCACTCTTGGAGAATCCAAGCCCGGTGAAGTAGCTGTCTATCCGAGTGTACCAAGCATGAGGTGCTTGCTTCAGCCCGTACAGTGCTCTCTTGAGTCGGCACACATGCGACTCACTGCTGAAGATCTCAAAACCTTCAGGCTGCTCTATGTACACCTCCTCCTCAATAACTCCATTGAGGAACGCAGTCTTCACATCCATCCGATGAATGTGCCACCCCATCTGCGCTGAGAGAGCAAGGATCGTCCGTATGGAAGAGTACCTTGCGACAGGTGCAAAAGTCTCCTCATAGTCAATCCCCTCGATCTGTGAGAAGCCACGGGCGAAAAATCTCGCCTTGTACTTCTCCACACTCCCATCAGCTACCTACTTCACTTTGTAGATCCATCTCGAACCCACCACTGATTTCCCTTCCGACCTCGGGACAATCTCCCATGCACTGTTTATGACAATCGAATCATACTCTTCGACCATGGCATCTACCCATGCGGGGTCCTCCACAGCTTCCTCGAAAGAGGATGGCTCTGTCATGACACATTTGCTCACAAGAGCCATGTATCCAGTGTACTGGTCCGGTGACTGTCTCTGTCTGCGCTGTGATGTAGGTGCTCCTACAACCTTCTCTGCATCTTGAGCCAGTCGCTTAGCTTCTGTAGTGCGCTTCCGCCCTCTGATGGTTGGCGCTGCATGAGTGGTCTCTTCCACTCCATGAACTTCCTCTTGTGGCTGATCCACATCCTAAAGCTCATCCTTAGGAACTAATAGCTCCTCCTCTGCATGCAAGTGTGGCTCCCTCTCAAGCGAACACTTCATGGCTTTCTCCTCTTGAAATTTGATATCCCGTCGCACAACAGTCTTGCAACTGTCTGGAAAATACACACGATAGTTTTGGGGCATATTAGTGTACCCCACAAATATCCCAACCTCTGCAGTCGGCTCCAGCTTCTTCCTGGCATCCTTCGTCACATGAATGTAAACAGGTGAACCAAAAATCCTCAAATGGGAAATATCAGGTCTCTTACCAGAAAACACCTCCTCGGGTGTACTCATGCAGGGTATCCTTTGAGGACAACGGTTCTGCACATATACTGTAGTATTGCATGTCCCCACCCACGCGCAATGTAGTAGGCCCCGACTGCGCGACATCGCTCGGCGGCGCGACCATGATCGTTCGTTTCTTCCTACTGCCAACCTCGTTTCCGTGGGTTATGAGGTGCTATGAGTTTCTCTACCCTTCTGCGCCCAGTGTCATTGAATTCTGCAGATGAATTCTCCACCATTATCGCTCCTCAAGAGCCTTCACTCTCGCTTCCCCATTCTTCTCAACGTTTTTCTTTCTGAACTTGCTGCATCTTTAGAATGTATCGCTCTTCTTCTGCATGAAGAAGATCCAGCACTTTCGAGAGAAATCATCAATAAAGATCACATAATACTTGTGCTTTGCTGTCGAAGCAACTGAGAAAGGACCACACACGTCTGTGTGAACTCTCTCAAGGATCGTCGTGGCGCGACTATCCTTCTCGTGAAAGGTGTCAACAAATTTTCCGGGCGTGCCATCCCTTGCACCCATCCGACTGTCATAAGAGAGCACGAGGAGAAGACCCGCAGAAATCACGCAGCAAAGCCAAGAACCTTATGAAGGTGGCCTCAATCTCCCAAGGCTACAACCGCCATCATCTCGCCACCACTCCTCTTCCTTGTACGCGCGTCGCGCAGCTATCTACCTTGCCACTGATAAAGTGTTCTTGAGAAATAATCCTCATCTCCCGTTTTTCTGTTGATGATCACAGAAAGTTTTCCCTTGCTGAAGACAACATCATATCCCTTGTCTTCTAACATCACCACAGAGATCATATTCTTGTTCAATCCTGGAACATGCATCACATCCTTTAATACGAAGGGTTTACTAGACTCCCTCTCAAAGGAAATGGTACCAATACTGATCGCACTGTATCTACCATCATCACCCATCTCGATGTGCACTCCAAGATCTTTCTCATCCAAATCAGTAAACAAATCTCGATCTCTTGTCATGTGAAAAGACGCATCAATGTCCAAGAACCAAACTGAACCCATCACACTTGATACCAAGCATGCAATCAGCGAAAATTCCAGCTCAAACTGCGAGGCTAAGGCCTCTCCCGCAACAAATCCAGCATCCTGCTTATTTTTCTTCTTCTGCGGACAATTTTTGGCATAATGTCCGTGTTGGTGACAGTGAAAGCACTTCACCTTGGACATGTCCTGCTTCTTGCCTTTCACACCAGATTGAGAAGCTTTCTTGTTCTTCCCCTTCTTTGCTTTGGCAGCCAAAGCGCAATTTTCTTCATCAGATGCCTTTGATGAAGATTCGTCCCTGGTACTCTGCCTTATCTCCTCTTGCACAAGATCCGACCAAAGTCGCTCCCATCTTGGAAATTTTTCCCGACCATTGACAGAATCCTGATAGGAATGCCAACTCTTCGGAAGACCTAGGAGAGCCAAGCTCACCAATTCCTCGTCATCTACAGTCACCCCCACACTTCCCAGCTGAGTTTATCCTTGAGCGCCAACTTCCTCTGGTCGCTCTTGCTTTGGAATAAATCTGTCAAGGCTTTCCACATCAAGAATGGAGAAGCCTTACCATGCAGGCTGGACATAATGTGATCCTTCACGCCCTCCAACAGAATCCTTTGACACTTTGTTGTCTTCTTTTTCCATGCGTCAAGTGCGGCAGCATCGCTAGAAGTAGGTCTTGGGACTTCAACATCTATGAACTCCTTTAACCCATTGTCATCTAACACCGCCTCCATCCTATCCCTCCATGCGATATAATTCGAGATACCCTCAAGGGCATACTCCAATCGCAATCCATTATAAGACATTTTGTCTTCAACACCAAGAAAACATTGCTGCAAATTCGAATTCCACCAACACAAAACTCAACCACTTCAATGTACTGCAATTTCTCCAATGATCAATATCGCTATGATACCATGTAGAAATTTGAATAATAGATAACTTATTCACCGATATTATCCTGATTACACACTATTTAAGCTTCATGCATAATACATAACCTCTTCTACCATTGATCATCAATTTGCGGAATTAAAAACAATCGCATGCGCACATTAAAACTTTAATCAATCACACATATAAACACAGTATGTAATGGGGAAAGCTTACATCTGAAAACCCCCAACTATCTGTATATTATAATGATAGATAACATGTAACAATCATAGTACAAACTCCTCACAAGCTCTCAGAACTATCTCTAATTGTTACACACTACACAAGCTCAGATCTGACAAGTCACGTGTTCAAATCTCCTCCACCTGTTAGCCTGCCTCTACTGCACAATCCAAGATTAATAATGATGAGATCCAAGTTCGAATCCCACTGGCTTGTACTGTGCAATCCTCATTGGAAATCTCAATCAATGTGTGTGGAAATCTCATGGACAACTATGGTCACAACTGATAGTAAACCTGCTCTTTCACCCACCTCTTCCACTAGTCTCCACTGAACTATCCATGCACTTGAGTTAAATGATGTATTATTTAGTTGATTTATGAGTTAATAATTAGTGAATTAATTAATAATTAATTCACACCACTCAACACTAGTGTATTAATCAGTTAGACTAAATACAACTAGTTCAACTAAGTTAAACCGAACACAACCCCATCAACTGTCTCATCAACTCCACCAAACTCTGCCACATGAGTTCTAACTGAAGTCAACCATGCAATAGCTCAACTAAACCCTAGGAATAGCTTAATTCCTTCTGTCAGCTGCATGTGCCACATCCGTAGCTCAAAATAAAGTGCTGCAAGAGGATAAGATAATGTTTATAGTCTAAATATTATTAAGAGCTAATAATATTCGACATATCTATTTTTAGACTGGCAGTCTAAAAATAGACTTCACCCAGTATGTCTAAAAATATAGGTCCATCTATTTTTTCCGACTTGACCAACCATCCACAAATAGCATCCTACAACTTTAGAATTGGCCATCTGCTATTGTCTAAAAATAGACATAGTCTAAAAATAGACTTTGCGCCAAAAATAGCCTGTGGGCCCACTTAGTGAAGGCGACTCCTTTCCACTAAGCTCATCATCTTGTTGCAATCTCAACATTACTTGATTTGTCAACTGTTCACTAGTCTCTAAATAAGGACTGATAATAAACATTTTTTGGTAGAATAGACCTTGTTGTATGGTAAGTTGAGAATTCAGCTCCAAAGCTTCCTTGATAAATTCATCCTTACTTGGGATATCTTTTTACCTAGAAATCAATTCCTGCATTTCAAAAATTTGCAGATCCTTTGCAGCGATATCTACTTCATACTTTATTTTCATTGCTTCCATATCCTTTTGCAATTGTGGCAGTTGCATCTCGAATTGTTTATTAAAATTTAGTTTTTCAATCTCTAGCTATGAGATTCTTTCTTCCTTTTCTTTTAATAAATTTGAGACCTCGGCTGCTTTATCAATTGTGGTTGTGGCGTAAGCTCCTGCAAATTGTGATAACATAGTAAGATTTCATGTTGGGCTAGTGGTAGTGTCTTTCCAGACTACTTCCACTAACTCATTTCTTGGTAATACTTCAGTATAAGTTGCCAATCTTCTTCTTTTTCTATGTCTCCTTACTATAGCATTATGCTTAGGACTGTAGAACACATCTAGAGGAGGAATTTTCTCTATTTTCAAGGTGATTTCAGATGTAAGGAGTGCAGGGATAATCTCTACTTCCTGCGAGCTTGTTTCTTGATTATCTCCTGTTTCTAGATTTGATCTCCTCTGAGTTTGCTGAGGTGTATGAAATTTTGAAGTTCCTTGAAAATTTGTTATCTATTTTCTATTTTTGAGGCTTTGACTAAATTCATCCCATTGTTGTTCCATATCATTGCCTTTTTCTCTATCAATAATGCTTTGACTAGGATCAATTTCCATCTGTTGTTCTATTGCTTTTTGATTAGTCTTGGTTGTGGCTTTTGTTTCCTTTAGTATCTTCTGAGATTGTTCTGTGTTGTGAATTGAGTTCTTTTCTGATTCTGCTTCTGAATTGTGCCCATCAATATTGATGCTAACATTGGGTGTAGCTTTATGTTGGATGCTTAACAAATTTAATGGAATTTTTTCAAGCCTTTTGCTTTTGAATTCTTGGAATTTGTGAAACTCAATTGGATCCAACTTTACCTTTGCCCAATTTATAACTTGCTCAAAAGATTGAGAAAATTCCAATAGATATTTGAATTTATTAGCTTCATGAACAAATGTCTTAACTTTCACTGACACAGTGAAATTGTAAGCTACCTTATCTGGATCATATTGCCTGCTTGGAATGGTGGCTAACTTCAAAATTTCTATATTTTGAATTTCTTTTATTGCATGACCAAAGTCGTTTAGTGTAAAAACACCACATTGTACCGGGAAAACTAGCCATAAAGCTTTCTTTGAATCTTTTCAGCTCTTTGCAAGGTCGTATCTTGTTGTTTGATAAACAATTTCCCTTGCTAGTAGTTTATCGGGGACGTATTGAGGAAGAACATAAGGTTTTGCAACACTCCCAAAAACTCTGATATAGGTAAACAATTGTTCAGTAGAATACTTCCTAATTGGGAGAAATTCGATACTTGCTTGTTCAGAAAACCTTGGGGCTTTCTTGTCAAAAATAAGTTGGTGCATTGGCAGCATAACATCATGAAAAATCTGGTAAAAAGGAGATCTGAAATAGGAATGCCATAACTCTTTATGACTAAGGTGAATAGGGTTTCAGTCTTGACTGGTCCATTTCCAACCCATGATTGGAAATTTAGTGCAAAAGCAGATAGCATCCATAATCTACGCGCTCATTTAGAATGGGGGAAAAATTCTAATGGAGGTATTTCTTTTATGACGATACTCTAAGATAGCAATAGTTAGGTTATCAGATATGATGGTGGCCTAGTTCATTATAATGGAATTGACACATGTATCTATCAAGGGGACCCATTATATTGAAAACTTGGTACTGTTTGGTTTTCCATATAACCTACATAACATAGCGACCGCATAGTTATGGAGGGATGATAAAGGATCAATAGGTTATATACTAGTTTTCTCTTGTTTTAATTTGTTGCCTCCAGACCTCCAACTCTGAATCATGTTGAATGGTTCATCATTCTATTTGGCGAAGTGCGATAGGAATGCTGAATCATAAGTTTTCTGAGGTTCTGGAAGATGGTACATTTGCCTCAGGTATTCAGTTATGAAACATCCCATGAGTTCCATCTTTGAATTTCTAAACTCTCTGTCTACAATGTTCACGTTGTCGATCACCCATTTAACCATATTTGTGTATGGTAAAATTTTAGGCCTTGTTACTATCCTATGAAGGAAAGAGCAGGCTGCATCACTCATTTGAGATGTCGATGGAATTGAGGAATCTCTTGTTGGTTTGATTTCAGTAATTCTGGGTTGTTCATCTTCGAGGAGATTATAAATAACCTCCCATGTCATCGCTCCTGCATCTTTATTGCATGTGGTATCTAAGAATAGGGGTAGCATTTCTGTAGACTTAGATTCTGAATTGCTTTGTTTCTTGTTCTTTTGCGTCATTTTTCTTAAAGACATTTCCTTGGAAGATTTCCTGAAAGTCAAAGAAGCGAGGGCGAAGTGAGAAATACAAAGTGGTTGAAAAAGGATAATTTCAAATCAACTAATGATAATGAAATATTTTTGAAGATATTGGCATTCAACTCGTCGTAAGCGAAAACAATTATTTCTTTTCTCGAGCCACTAAAAAAAAGTTAAACGCCTTAAAATTTCAATTGAAGTTTCATTTAAGACTATTAATTCTATGTACTTCATGTCTAATTAGAGTATCGCATCACAAAAATCAAGTCGTGAAAAATAGTTTTGTTGAGCATTCATGCGATAATGCGATTGCGAAATCGCAATATCGCTTCTCAGGATTTCGCTTAGCATTTTGTTTCAACATCTAATATCAGAAGCTTTATTGCGGTATTGGACTTTAAATGTTGCTGAAAAATTATTTCGATACATTACATTTCATATTTCGCATTAGCAAATGGGTGATAGTTACAAGATATTTCAGGAATTGCGATCTATGATATGCGGTAGCTGCGACATGCGGTAACCTATAAACACTTTTTCCTTAAACTAAAGGTTGTTTAATATATTCTTAGCTTTTGGGCATTTTCAGACTTTAAAAAATGACTGAGAAATTATTTTATAATAATTTTGTGTCTGAGACATATCGTAAAGCGCCTATGGAAATTTTGAATTATATTACACTTTCGATCCATCCTTATAACTATGGTTTCGTAAGATGAATGTTTTAACCTTTATGAAAGGGATCGGAAATCATATTTCAGAGCTCCTTCATGATACTTTTCCTGCATTTCTTTCTTCCAAACTTCTTGATGAGCAACTTCTTCCAATGTAGATGGTTCAGTTTCAATAATTTCGTCATATATGCATCATATCCAAAATATCTCTTAGGTCTTTTGCTTTCTCTAAAGGTTCCTTTCGCAGCTTCATGTCCTTCGACATCTTCAAGAGTAGCTTTTAACCAATTTGGCCTTTTCTTTGTGGTCTGTATGATCACATGTTGAAGAGGCTCACTTGGTCCTTCTTCTTCTTCTTGAATTGTAGTAGGATTGTCGTGGTGTACTTCTTCTTCTTCGAATATAGGTGTTTCTTCATCATCGGAATCAATATGGATATCCTTGGATCTCTTGTAGGCATGATTTTTTTCAAATATGGGATCACTGCTTACTTCAATATGTCTTCCTTCTTTGATGTATATTCTATATGCTTTTGAGGAGAGAATATAGCCAACGAAGATTTGTTTGATGCTTGTAGAGTCCAACTTATTTCACTTGCCTTTTGGAACATGGATGTAGGCAGGACTCCCAAAGGTTCAGAGATTATCCACACTCAGCTTCTTTCTTGTGAATGCTTCCTCAGGTGTCATGTTCTCAATAATTCTATGAGGAATTCTATTTTGAATGTATACTACTGTCATTATTTCTTCTCCTCATAAGATTTTTGTAAGTCTTGATCAAGAAGCATTGTTCAAATACCTTCTTCAGTTGAACTATTCTTTATTTCAACCACACCATTTTGTTTGGGATAGTAGGGAACAATGAGATCCCTCTTAATTCCTGCTTCTTTACAATATGCAATAAATTCTTTAGAAGTGTATTCCCCACCATTGTCGGATCTTAGAGCTTTTATTCTTCTTTCGGCTAGGGTTTCTACTTCAGATCTAAAATCCTTGAACTTCTCAAAAACTTCATCCTTTTTCTTGAGAAGTAGAGCCATGTCTTTCTAGAGTGATCATATATGAATGTTACATAGTAAATATGACCTTCTAGTGATTTTTCAGACATGGGCCCACACACATCAGAATGAATGAGGTCTAATATTTCTTTAGACCTTGTTTCACTATTTGGAAATGGTTTTCTTGTATGTTTACCCAAAGAGCATCCCTTGCATACTCCTTCATGATCTTCTTTGATATTGGCGATGACTTGAACCAATTGATTAAGAGTGGGAACAACCTTGTAATTTATACCTCCTATTCCATAGATCAATGGGATTGATTTCCATATGAACCAAGGCTTGAGGAGATGGTGTAATGACTTTATATAAGATTCCCTCATGAATTCCAATAACCCTAGCTTTATCAATGCTTGAAAGTTTTCCCCAAACCAATAATTTTCCATCAACAAAAGCAACCTTATCCCCTTTATCTTATAAGCAAGGAATCAAAAGCAAATTCTTTTTCAAACCTGGAACATATAGTATATTGTTGAGATGGAGCTTTGATCCATTTTCCAGTTTCAACGATGTTGATCCTAGGCCTCTAACAGCATAGCTTTTGTTGTCTCCTAATTCCACTGCATGAGAAGATGGTTCCTTTGATATAGTGTGAAGTTGTTTACTTTCTCCTGTCATGTGCCTTGATGCTCCACTGTCAATGATCCATGCATGCCATCACTAAGAGGACCTGTAAGAGTAGACAAGAACCCTTGACTTTTCACCTTGTTGAATAAGTAGTAGAAGATCTTCTTGATCTAGCTTCCAACAATGTTAATACCCATTCTCATATAGTTTATCAAAGAGGGAGTATCCATGTCCATTCCTTTTGAGCCAACAAACTGATCTTCAATATTTCCTAACCTTAGCTCCAATACCATGTGGAGAAATCAATGCAAGTAGATTAGGGTTTGATTTATCTTTATTGATAATTACTTGTGAATTATGTTGGCTTCTTTTACTTCTTTATTATATTATATTTCATCGAGAAATTACCAAATAATGTGTATGAAGATCACAATAATATGAGACACAAGATGTAGGCACTCTGCCAGGGAAAAAACCCTCTCTAGGGGAATAAGCAGAGAAAAATTCTCTTCCTTCAATATTTTTCTTGAGACTCTTCAACCTAGATATAGACTAGACCTTCCTCCACACCAAGCCATGCCTTTCTTCTTTGATTCATACCTTCGAGCTAGCAACATCAGCACTTCGAAGTTTGACCCCAACAACTTCGACTATGCAACAATAGGCAGCAGAAACAGCAAAGGGACTTCAATCTTCCAATGTAGTCCACGAGAGAGAGAGAGAGAGAGAGAGAGAGAGAGAGAGGGAGAGAGAGCTAAAAACTTCGTTTTTCTCTTTTTCTTCCTTCCTAGCCAAAATCACACTTCTTTTACCCTTCGTTGCTAACTTCGCACTTTTTCTAGCTCTTCTTGTGATATCGAACTTGAGTGAGAGAGTGTGTCCAAATGAATTCGATCTGCTCCAATATATAGGCTCCAGGTGAGGTCGAATTACCTAGTTTGAGGCCGACTTAATCTCCTTTAGTCTGACTTTGCTATGGAGGTGAAATAATTCATATTTACTCAAAAATAATTATTTTGACATGATTCAAAAGCCCAAGATGAATCTCATAAAATATACAATGACTCTAATGACTCAATATTAATCCTAGGAGTCCACAAAGGGGACTTTGACTAATATAATGATGACCCAAGCATGAAGCCCATGCTTTAATAATTCATTACAACAATAATAAAAATTATTTTCTTTATTATTTTGACAAGTACATTACATGATGACTCAAATACATTTATGAAGACCAAACCTAGTTACATTTTTCAACATATGAATGGCCTAAATACATCATTCATAACTCTCATGAAAGTAGTAGGAGCATTACAAAGCAAGAAGGACGTGACTAGCCATTCAAATAGACCTTGTTTTGTTTTAAAAGTAATTTTTCAAATATCAACTTCAAAAATTATTATTTGATGCAAGGATTCTTCACCATGACCTTGTTCAATGCCTAAAAGCCCACATGAATTCTCCACGTACAATCTTTCTTTAGTACTGCCATAATGGGCAATCTACATGGAGAAGTACTTAGTTGGATAGTTCCTTTCTCAAGCACATCTTCGGCTTGCTTATTGTTTATTCATTCTCAAACATTGAAAACCTATACATTCCCATGTTAAGAAGAGGAGCATAAATTTGCCATTGGATTTCATGTTGTATCTCTCTTGGTAAGTAATCCTTTAGACTCTTGAAACACTTCATCAAAGTTAGAAACAATCTTACCTAATTCATCCTTATGTTTAAGATCACATCAACTTAAAGAATTAAATCTAAGATCATCGTTAGCTTTCACAATCATTAGTACAAAAATTTTCTAGCATTTACCAGCCTTTTCATCTATCATGTGGGAATAAGAGACAAATTGGCCTTCATTCAATGGGATCTCACGATAGCTTAATCCCATATTTTATAATATGATACTTGTACTCCTCCATAAAGATAGTTTTCCTATCATATAAATATAGACTTCCCAAAACAATCCCACAAATATCAAGTGGTACGACATCTAACTCTACCTCATCAATGAAATTGCACATAATTGCAAATCTAAGTTTTCATTATTTAGACACCTATAACTTAGCAATTTTCACATAACCATCCTAAAGGATATGGTTTTGGATGAGCACGTAGCTTCAAGTCCAAATCTTTTAGCAATTTCTTCAAAGATAAGATTAGCTTGTGACCCACTATATCAAAGAGTGTACCAATCCTTTTATGTTTTGAAATGACTCTAATATGAAATAGCTCACCTTGTTTCTTTTCATCATGCATAGTTTTATATTTTGAAGAATGAGTATTAGAGCTAGAACTAGCAACAATAGATATACCTTGTATCTGCATGGTCGTGATCTTGGTTTCATCAACTAAATCTGGTCCAAGATCATGTTGGCCTGTAGCAGTGCTCTTCTTATTACCCTTCTTATTTTTTAACCACTTTTACTCTAGTTTTGGATAAAGTTTCCAACTCTTCGCATCATCACGTCATAGCTTCTCGCTTCCTTTTTTCATTGTAACTATTATTTTGACTGTATCCCTTTCTTTCTTCTTGCTTGCAATTGGCTAAATTGGTTTCTTTGAAAAGCTTTCATGGACATTCTTTCCACTTGACTTAATGTCAGTAGCTTCGACATAAACTTCATCAAGATTAATTGTGTTGAACATAAGAATAGTATGTCTCAAATAACTATGCAACCCACCAATATACTTCAAAGGAGCATATAAAAAGGAATGTACGTTGTTAATGCACTCTTTTGGAACTCTTGTGTATAATCTTGCACGTTTTGTACACTACCTTGTATTATATCTTTCCAATCCATTAATTCTTCATCCATAACTTTTTAAGCCCTATAGTAGACTTCAATTTGCTTGATCCAATTATCTTACTTCTCTACATCAAGTTCACCATTATACATCAGCAAATTGAATTCCACATCTAATTTCAACAAATATAATTCAGAACTGGTCTCCTTTGGTTACTTTTGAGATGGAGATGGAGGTGGAGAAGAAGCATAAGGAGGAGGAGGAATTTGCACAAATCTTTAACTTGACTTGGGCCTTCTCCATTGTTTCTCCATTCTTTGTATGACTCTTCTATCATTGCTTTCATGTCAAGAAAGACTTGCCAAAATTCCCTTTAGACTTGGTGAGGCTTCCCCCCCCTTCACATTCTATTTCTGTCATGGAAATGTTTGCCTTGTACAAATCTAGAGATTAAACTCTTCAAGTGAACCTTCTATACACTTGAGACTAGACATGGTTAGCATTCAACACTTTGCAAATCCTTGATCAAACCTGCTTTGATACCAAAACTTCATCCAAAATTAAATGCCTAAATTGTCTTTATATGTAACTTTATTAATTTAATGAATTTAATAAAGTTTAATGAGCATTTAAAGGATGAAATTGCAAAATAAAAAGCAATGTGAAAGAAAAATAATAGCAAGTTGTTAATAGAGTGCACCCCTCTTAGACTACGTCTCCAAGCCCGCTTCCAATGAACATCTGATTCATTAAAAAAATGCAAAAAAAAGCACATCAAAATATCTTCTCACATTAAAAGGATCTCCAACTTGGAATAAAAATGTCTTTAAGATTCTTGCAAGAAGATTATAGCACCGTTGGAACACTCTCTCCAACCTTTTCTCACAAATAAAAAGGTTTTATGGCCTTTATTCTTCATAAAAAGCATTGTTAAAAGAGATTTGCCCCACTATATAGAATGTAATGACCTATGGTCTAGTGGTAAGTTGTTGAAATTTTGCAAAGAAGAACATAGTTCAAATCCACTTATACTTTGAAGCTGATTTGGATATGAACGAAAGATTGTTGGAGGTTTCATTACCCCCTAGAAGCTCAAAATTTACGTTTTTTGTTTTTCAAATGCTTCTAATGATTGTTTTTCAAATGCTTTCTAATGATTATGAGATGATGCTATGGATACCTTTGTTTTTAAAACGTACAAACCCAAGTTAAAGGCAGTTGGGATTTTTCGCCTGTCATCGTAAACCTACACATTTATGTACCTTAAATAAAAGATCTTTTTTGGGGATTTCGTAGATGATAGGTGGCAATAAAAATGTACCTTTTTTGATCTGCAAATGCAACAGCACATTATAAGTGTGATTTCTTTTAATTTTTCATTGGTGTAAAAAGAAAAAGAAATGTAGCCAGCCAACGCTAAAATTGTAACATACAAACATAGCTCCGCAATGGTACAGCCAAGGATGAATTCTCAACTGCTCGTGCAACCATGGGAACAATAATATACGCCTTCTCTTCTCTAAATATAGCATTGAATGAAGCAGGAAGAAGCTCAGAACAACACAAGGGAATACAGTCCAACATTATTAGTGATGGCTCCCAGAGTCCTAGTGCACAATATAGAAGGAACTAGGAAAACTCTGGGAATGAGGCATACCTTCCAAAAGTATTATGTCATTTGTATTCTGACCAAAATCTGAATTTCTCTGGGCAGAGGGATGCTCTACCATAGTTTTTGGCTGATAGACCCAATTTTGGTTTGATAGTACGTCCCAATAAAGGACGACCATATTTGTTCAATTTATCTCTTTCAACTTAGAGATACCATGAGGTATACCCTGAAAAGTTTTGGAATAAGCAGGGGGAATCCGAAATCTTCCAAACGTAGAGCCGATAGGGCCTTGAATCCAAATACATTACCTACAATGGAAGTGAACAGGAGATATAAGCTTACCTGTTCCAGTAGTTTAGGACAGATTTGAAGTTTGAACAAACTCTTCAAGTACACCTTCCATAGACACCAGTTATAATAAACAAACATGGAGTATCTGAGCTGTTAGTTTGTAATCAGTAAAGAGAATATTAGCAGAAGTAGCACAATTATCACGTAAGTATAGAATAGCATGCCTGAATGTTGCATATATATATTAAGCTATGTCGCATGGAGCCTTTCTGGATCCGGATGCAGATATGGATCCAGAAAATGGAGTGCTGTCTTCGATCAACATTATGTAATCTCCTTTTATAATATAATTTCCTCACAGGTTATAATGTTCTATTAAGAGTTCCTTCACAAATGAAATTATGGAAGCATACAATAATTTTACACTACCACTAAGGTTACCAAGACAATATTTACAATTTTTGAAAGGCATAAGAGCAAAGTTGAACCCATCAATCTAAGGGTGGGTTGACCTTCATTCAATAGATGTAGAGATTAAACTGGGCATATTTACCTTTACCAGCAGCTGTTATCACTAACATATATGTGGCTCTCAAGGCAGCAAAAAAAAAGTTATCAGAAATCACATCTTCATGGGGAATTTCATTCGGATGCCACCTGTGAATTGTAGAAAAACTTGAACAGCAAACACTAAGAAACTTTTATTGCAAAAATATAATATTTTCTTCCATTAAAATAAGAAAAAATTAAGATATAAAACTGGGTGTCACTCACCAGGCCATTGAAAAAGAGTGCATTTTTTGCTCTCCAGAAGACTAGCTTCAATCTTGTAGAAAGAACAAGTTGAAATTGGAAGTAATCCCCTTATAAAATTATCACTCAGTCCAGCCTTTGACTTCCATTCCATTTCTGTAAGAATAAGTAGGGCAAACTACAGCCAAAAAATCCAACTTAGTATATGGGAAATGTCAACAGACAGCAAATTTGGAATTTTCAGACATAATTTGACAGCTTGCCATTGAACAATAATAATCTTAGATCCTATAAATCAAAATAAGGTGTAGTTTTAAGCATTCTGAAAGAAAAAGGAAAAACTTGAAAAAAAATTAGTTAACAGTTATAACATATTACATATTATGATTCGGTCAGCAAAAGCCCATGGGCAGCACCCGTATAGACTAGAAAGTGGCTCACTATTTCCAAGATAACTCCACCACCATAGCAAGCTTCCTCTGATATTTATTCCTTGATAACTGAAAAGAAAACAATAATGATTTTCATTAACCACATCCAATTTCTTCTGGATTGATTTATAATGCTGAGACAATTTATCTGGATATTTTTTACACTTTTCTAGCTAGTTGTGTGCTACCTGAAATAGGCAGCAGCTAAAAGTCAAAATTTCTAAAAATAAACTCAGAACTTGACAGTAAAGGACAATGCCCAAGCATTCTATTGTTTGTGCTCTAGACTGTATGTTCTCTTTTATGAAAAACATTATGTGATTGAAATTATACATAAAATGGAGGTAGCACAGTGGAACATATCTGGTAATAAAATTTGCAGAACTGATACAAATCCACTCTCAAGATTAACCCTCCACAAGAACCCTATTCATTCAAATGTTCCCTCAAACCCCAGTCAATAATGGCCATAGAATAGTACAACAGTGTTACCAGTAGGCAAAACTTGATTCAGCAGCCAAACTGGGGTGATTCAAATTGCCAGCAAGCTTGACTCACCAACTCACATTTGAACTGGCTAGCAGGTCAAATACTTGACCTACAACTACTCACAATTCATGGACCAGGTCAACGAGTTGGACAAAATACTTGCTGCATAACCTGTAACTACTGCATTTTGGCTTATTTTCAGCACAACTTTCTTCCTAACTTCGTCCTTATTTCCTCGGATCTGAAACAAAGACAAAGTACGACAACTTGGACATCCACAATTTCAAAATCTGCTAATGCATGAATTTTTCCACCTATGCTATCAGGACTTGACAGTAAAGGCCAATGCCCAAGCACTTTATTGTTTAGGTTTCAAACTGTATGTTCTCTTTGATGAAAACATTCTGTGAATGATATTATACATAAGATGAAGGCAGTACAGTGGAACATGTCTGACATTAAAATTTCCAGAACTGATACAAATCCATTCTCAAGATTAACCCCCCATAAGAACCCTCTTGATTCAAGCATTCCCTCAAGCCACTATCAGTCATGGCCCTAGAATAGGAGAACATTGTTACCAGTATGTAGAACTTGATTGCCAGTGAACTTGAATCACTAACTCACAATCACCCTGGCTAGCAGGTCAAACACTTTGACCTACGACTACTTCCAAATCATGGACAACATCAACAAGTTTGCCAAAATATTTTCTGGGTAGGCTATAACTGCTGCATTTTGATTCATTTTCAGCACAGCTCCTAACTTCCTTTTTATCTCTCGAGATATGAAACAAAGACAAAGTAGGACATCTATGACATCCACAATTTCAAAATATGCCGATGCATGAAATTTTCCACCTATGCAGATGTAATGAGATTAGATTCCAAACAAATCCATGTGTAACTTGACTGATAAACCCCAGTATCATAAAATTAGCATAAATGTTTAGATCAGATCTCTCCCAGACTCAAAATTTCACCAAGTTAATGGATTTGATAAATCCATACTGACAGTGCCACTTCTCTTTGAAAAGCTAGTGACGCTAGACAAGCAAGACAAAACCATAAATCACAATTCACGAAACAAGAATAATCCATTAAAAAAAGTCATTAAAAGTATTTCTTCTTCAAATATTTTATGCTAGTTGATTTTCCTTGACCAGGTTTGACTTGGAATATACATCATTTCAGCTACGATATTAGAAGTATTTCTTCATTTCAGCTAGCCTACGTTATTAGAGGTACTTCTTCTCTAAATATTTTATGCTAGTTGATTTTTTTTTACTAGGTTTGCCTTGGAATATATTCCATTTCAGCTAGCCTACTTTTCTCATAAAAACTCATCTTCCTTCTTGTAAATATCATTTATACATACCAGGATGCACAAAGCCAGGTCAACCTCTTTCAAATCTACTAACAATCCAAACTTCCACATTTATGCTTGGTGGTAGAATTTTTTTCTGGAAATTAGTAATTAGTCACAGATATAACACAATCAAACAGGGTAATACCAATTTTACCCATAGGTCACAGAAATTTAAATATATTTTTTTCCACAATGTTGGACATGCACGAGAGTGAAAGAAAGTTAAGTGTGGATTGCATTTATTTATATGATACAACATTTAATACATTGTTTGTGACCATTGTGATTGGATTCATATTCCAAGGTCTCTTCGACTCTGGTGATGGTTCACATTCCCCGCCATAACCCTGATAGAATAGGTGTCTATCATCGCCCCTCCTTTAATGTGAAGGGGTGTATGTGAGTCCAAGTAGACAGATGAGCACAAATGCCAATGGCCGAATGTGCTCTCTAAATGTGGTGGTTTTGGGATGACCACAAACCCAATGGCTAGCAAAAGCCTAAGTCTTCTACTAAATGGTGGTTTAAGGTTGATCACCAACTCTGGAACTCGGCTCTAAGGCTCAAAAATTCCCAAAACATTTCCTAATTTAGCTGGAAGTTGATGTCTTTTGCTAACTAGAAGTGCTCGCAAATGACAATTTGAAGATGACTGCAAACTAATGTTGGCTTGAAGATGACCAAAAATGAATCACGTTCATGGCTTTTACTTTGGCTACAACTCTAACTCTAGCTCAGGCTCGAGGCTCTGGTTCAGGATGTGGTTCTAACTCGTTCATGCATACTTGAATGATAGGGATTCAAAACTAGAAGCCTCATTGTCAATCACTTATATCATTCTCTCTTGTCAAATACAAGGGGAGAAGGAGACAATCTTTCCACAATGCTCACAAGGTTGAAAATAAAAAACTGTGATCCTCCATGTGGCCAACTTAATGAGGGTGTGGACATCTATAGAAAATGCACTCGTTTACAGTGCAATTTAACTAGTAAAATTACATAAAAAACTATTTGCAAGTTACCAATATTCTTGATTCTAGAAGAAAATATATCTAGCAGTGAATATAAACAATGACATGTCTTCCTATAGTCAAAAATAGTCTGGAACCATGCCATTCCAATAAAAGTACACATGTTGGAGATGAAAAACCAAAACTGCATCCCAGTAAGATGTAGAATGTCCAATGATGCCTGTTAACAACTGAAAAGTGGGTAATTCCATAGGAGAAAAAAAATTCTTCATTGGACAGCTAGCCAGCAACACTGCACACTGCATTGGTTCAGTACATGATGATATTCCATATTCCTCCACCATTTACACCAATCTGACACCTCTCCCCATCCGCTATTCCTCTTGAAAGAAGGTGGGTCATCATTTGGCAGGTACTTTAATATCCATTTTGCAATCATGTGCTTTTACTTAATGTTTTGGGCTATCTAACATGGAATAAGGGGTGATCTGGATAATTGATCGATCTTGACCATAAACCTATTCTCTCACCTTAACAGGGAAGTTAGTTTTTGACCCTAGTCCAATGGGACCTTCTCTGAGGCCTTAGGGTTATAGGAGGGGCACTACTATGGAGACCTAGATTAATGTAGCGTGTCCATAACTTTCTATACTTACCACTTTCCACCATTCCCCAGATTTCATATCCATCCTTCAGTTTGTTATCGTTGGTTGATTGGAATAGGCACCCTCATATCCTCGTCCTTGACTTTGGACCAGATGGCAGAAACATTTCCCTGGAGGTTGATGCAACTAAAAGAAAGTAAAATGTAAAAAATGGCCATAATGAAAATAAAAGAAAGTTAAATTGCAAAAGATGGTCATGAAATTAATTTGCGGATAGGAAAAAACCTAGCATAAGCTCTACCCCCCTCATTAGCCTTCACGCAATTCCTGAGCACTTGATGCTCCCTCACATAAGGGGTAAATAAAAGTGAAATCATTAAAAGCAAGCTTGGACACCTAAGTTATGCGCCTTACAAAATTATTACTAAAAAGAAGTAAAAGGAGCACCAGAGGGGTGGAACAAGCAGGCCAAGGAAACGGGTAACTCATGCCTCCATGATTGCTTCCTCCTTACATCTATATACTCAAGATGATGAACCTCCATCAATTGGCCCCATGACCATGGCACGTTGCCTTGATGTCTTTCCCATTCATTGTCATTATTATCACAAGCATCTAAAGATTGAAGGGTTGACCTAAGACATGTTACCTCCCGTTAGGGGTTGAAAACACCTAATAGGGTTGATCATCTAACCATGCCAAACACAAGTAGGGAACATTAATATAGTACTTGGTCTAGTTAGATATTTGAAGGTGATCTCAGTTTGAAGTGTTATTATGCCCTTAACAATTAAGTATGTTCCCTTGCGATGTATCCATGATCATTGTCCCTAATGATTGGTGACTTTCACTTGATTTTTTTTTGGTTTTGCCAGTTGGTCCTTCACACGTTATACGTCTCCACTACACATCATGGCCAAGCTCTTTTACACATTCAAGGCATAGTGATGACCTTGCAGATGCAGTGTTGCCCCTTCAAAGCAGGGTGTTATGCACTTTGATGACTCCAACAAATAATTAACACCTCATAGAAACCCTAGATGCTGAAATGCTAAACTGCACTTGCTTTGTGTTGGATATTTTGGATGTTGTAACCAGCAAATGCAACATGCCCCCATGTTAGCCTTGACACTACTTGATGGGCGTTGCTTGATTTGGAGTCCAAATGATGATGGTCATCCCTAGGATGACAAGGGAGGGCTTGCACTTGTAGCCCTAACACTGAAGTGAGATGATGCCATGCCATCCATCTAGCCCTTGAGAAGGTGGCGTAAGGCACCTAGAGCATGGTTTTGAAACTTTGAGGCAGTTCCTGAGGGCTTCCACCCAAATATTAGATTTGATTACGATGATGGGACATCCCACTAGCCCATGCGTGCACTTTCACAATGTTTATGACCCAAAATGGGCATGACGTCATGCTTGTGGAGGATATCGACCCACATGTGCAAGGTTTTATGGCATTATTTCATTGTTTTCAGCAATGGGGTTGGCTTGTAACCCCTTGTCTTGACAAACACTCAAATGTAAACTTGTTTAGGGGCTTATAGGCTAATGAAGGGATGGACCTCATATAAATAGAGTATCCCTTCACTCTTGTTATTCATCATCACACAAGAGATTTCAGCCCCTCTTCTAGGGTGTGACTTAGACTTTGTCTTATTCACTACCTATGGAGATGTGACTTCTATGGAGTATTTGCTATTAGAGCTCTGCTTTTGAATGGGAGATGTCCTTTTGGGATTGAAAGAAGGTCTTTTCATGGAAGAAATTGTATGTTAATTGTTTATTTTTATTGTTTTGCATGTAAATGAATTTATGGTAGGGGTTTTCTACGATCCATGACTAAAAGCATATTATTTGTGGGAAATCTTGGTTTATTTTTTGCATGTTAAAAACTTCTTCCTTTAAATCCATAGGAAAACTCTGAGGGTACAACTCTTATTTAATTTCTCCCCTCACATAAAAAAAATAAAATAAAAAATAAAATAGTTAGGGTTTTATAGAGTGGAAAATTGAATTCCCCCCCCTTACTCCAATCATGTCATTTATATCTTAATTTACCCTAGGACTCCATCACCCAAGTATGATTAGGCACTTGCCAAATTTTGTGTCCATCAAAAACCTCCAAAATTAGAATATTTTTTTCTTTTATATTTTTCTAGGCTCCTTAAGGCAAGCCGCTAGGGCTCTTCCTAGGGCATTTGTATGTATGTTGGTGGAATAAAAATGCAACATTTATCTCCCTACTCTAATCAAACACAAAATATAGGCTATGTGGTGGTGAGCCTTCCCTTAATATGGCTGACATCATCCTCTCCCACTCAATCTTGTGCCTTAGAAACCCTAACCCTAACTAGCTCCAACTTGGATCCTATTATTAGGGTTTGTTTTATTGCTTTGGTGATCCAACTTTCTAGCAAACCCTTTTCTTGACTTGTATATGTATAGTTATTCAATATTATTGCACATCAAGAAACCATAGTTTATAAGGGTTATTGTCTACTCTAGGTGTATGATACATTGCTCCTTCTTCAAAGAGAATTGAGCCTTTTCCAACCTAAAGTACTTTCACCTAGTCTATTTTCATCACCTTGAGCCCTATACTTAGAGTAGCTTTATAAGCGATACTAGGAAGACTCCCTTGTGGTGAAATTCCACTAAAGAGCAAGAGCAGAAATGTTGAGGTGACAATAGCAACATCTCCTCATTGTTGTTACAATGTCTAGCCCTTTTCTTGTGAATCCCGTCACAAGGCCTGCTAGATTTTGTGGCAACAATGCCTCAAGAGGATTTGAACTCCTAACCGGCAAATTCAGGATGGGTAGCTCCATACATGCAATATTGCCAACTCCTTGAACAACCATTGGACTCGACTAGCATTACTTTGTTTTTTCAATGGAAGTGTCGCTTAATATTAAAAGGTAACTCGAGCACTACAAGAATGGAATTATGCCCATAAAGGCAATCTTAACCAAGAAGTCTATAGAAATATTTGTGTAATGGGAAGTAATGGTGTACACTGTATACTATCTCATATTTTGTACTCTTACTTCGATGGTCTAGAAAACTTGACAACCACCTTCTACGAATATCAAAACCTACCTATTTTGATATCATCATATCATTAGTATTGTAATGTCCAAAGTAACCTCAAAGTCAACTTCTATGTAGGAAAGTTATTTCGCATCAATCCATCATTCGAAATCATATAGAAAACCACAAAGGAATAAGTCTCCTGCAAAGAAAGGGAATTGGTTATTGTATTCAAATCCTCGACATTGATACACATATGGAAGTAGCATATAGGGCACAAGTTGTTCAACATCAACCACAACATGCTCTTTTTTGATAGCGTAAACCCATACACGTGGCAAAGTGGTGGTTTATACTATTCAAAGAAACAAACCATAAGCAAGGGTATTCACCTCAAGCGACTCACACTACATTGTTGGTGAGGAGAACCTACAATCGCTTCAATATTACAGTGCTTGTGGGCACGCAAAAACAAAGAGACCATAGACGAGAGGTCGAAGAGAAACAAACCCACAAAAGATTTATGTATAGGAAAAACAAGCACGATAGGAGAAACAATGAAAATTGATGAGCCCAGAAATGGGTGTGAGGTTTTCTAAGTAGAGGAAATAGTGGATGCCAGGGTTTACGAGTATAGGAAACAAATGGGCAATATTGGAGGACTCAGTCAAGAGGAGTGGAGTGCAAAGAATGGCACTAAGCAAAGAAATTCCAAAGCATTGCATGGAGGAAATGAACGTGGGCTGGTAGAGCAGACGAGCATGGAATGGCACAGTTGAGCGCCCAAGATTTGATACGATTGTTGGCCATGTGCTAGAGTGAAAGGGAGATGATAAGTGTTGATTTCTTTCATTCATATGATAAAACATTTAAATACATTATTTCTTACCACTAGATACATCATTCAAGATCTCCCGAACTCCAATGATGTTTCATATTCCACACCATAACCCTAACAAATTAGGTGTCTAACACTCAATATCAACATTTTTCATGAAGGAATCTTCAAGACATGCCCAATAAATGATGAAGCGAGTCCAAGTTTGTGAGTAATCATTGCATGAGAGAAAATATTTAATTTCATTTTATGATAGCCATTTAGTAGAAATGACAATGGTTTGCATAATCCAAAGCAACCTTTGTGAGAATAAGATATGATAAACTTCAGTGATTATATCCCATGCCATTCCTTTTTGTAGTAAAGGAGGCATGTGTGTGTGCCTGCCTTTCCTTCCCATCATAAACACGGATGGACAGGTAAGGTGATTCAACAATCAACTATGATCGTGCAGGTCCCAAGACATGATGAAATTCAGGAATCCTTCATCAAGCAAGAAAGCAGGTCAACCTGCTCCACCTACTCCTTGTCAATATGAACAATGCAATAGGAATTGATAGGGCTTCTTTTGGGATAATCAAATCTACAATCAGTAGATCTGTCGGGTTTCAAATGGAATACAACTCTTATTTTATGCTTAAATGATGAAAATGATTTCAAAATGAGATGTTGCACTATTCAAATGCAATTACAGATACCCTTCTAGCCTTTGTTATGGTCTACACAAATTTTGTGCAATCTAACTGCACCCTATACTTAGTTTTCCATCATTCTTTTATATCATTAGAATAATATGAAGTTAAACCATAGTTACTCTACCTCTCACAACTAAGCCATAATGTAGTTTCTCGCAACTTTCATCCATATACAAATATGAACTTATATTTGTGTCGAGGAGAATGATGCATTTTCTTTGGCTCTTAAACACAAAAAAATATACAGGTGTTTCTAATAAAAGATTATCCAGTAATTGATTAACTCGGAACGAGACGTACCTAATACCATAGATTATATGCACAAAAAAGACCCAATAAGACATCTATAGACATGAAAATAATAAAATCATTGTTAAGACAACTACTAAGCCAAAAAATCCAATTGGTTGTAGCTCGAGTGGTTGATAATGATTTGTAAACAATAGACCTATAGCCCATTTGCCTTATCAACACATACTCTGTGGAAATAGCATTCAACGTCTCTACAATTTCAATGAGATCTATTCAGAGGTAGGTTTTCAAGCTTGGGCTAATTGCCAGCATTGCCAAGAATACAAGTGAGAATACAAGTTCCCTTTGTTGTAATGAAACAAACTCTGTTATGGCAGCACTTAATAAACAAATCCTCTGCCCATTCACTGAAATAAGCACAGATACACATCAACAATCAATTTTCCAGTTCAGATTTCTGAATTAGCAAATGAACTGTGTTCTGATTTTAATTGCCAATTAGATAAATGGAAATCTTCCTATCCAATTCAGAAAACACACTAGTACTTACAGCTTGAACCAACACTCTCAATCTACCAATCAATCGAAAGTCAAACATAGGCACAATGATTCGTTGTGCTAAGGAAGCAGCTATGTGGATTGAATTTGTTATCACAGAATGTAATGTTCACTATTAATTAATTTCCCAAGGGAAGACGAAGTAGCCTATACAACCCCATAGACTATAGTCAATGATAAAGGGAGAAACCCATTATCCAATGCTTTGGGGCAACATTGGATAAATTTGTGGTAATTGGGTTAAAACTAGTGGAGGAAGCCAAAATTGGGGGCTAAACTTGTAACTTCTCTCACTAAAATAAGGAGAAGAGCCCCCATAAGGGATCTATAAATAAGGGAGAGATGAAATCATTTGATCATCATTGTGGATTGGATATTTTGGTTTTGTGAGTTGAGGCTCTGAGGGTTTTAAGAGCCCTTCTTTTCTTGATTAGTTTCGAAGGTGATGATCCACAATAGTTAATTTTATCTATTTTTGTCATATGTTGTCTCATTAACCTCAGACACTTTCATCTAGTTTTGGCATCCAAGGAAAAGAAACTCATGGGCTGGTGTTATTCTATGGTTGTTAAAGGCTACTCTGACGCAATGAAGATCAGGTCAACCAGTCTAAGTCCAGTCTAGTGCTTGCGACCTGTTGTTGCTCAAATTGTACAGGCATTGCGACAATGGCTCAGGTGAGGGGTTGTCACCCTAATCCACAACCTCTTTATTCTAGTTGTCTCCCAACAACAGGCTATGGGAATCAGGGTGACAGCCTCCGACCTGAGTCATTGTTGCGGTGCCTATACAGTTTGAGCGACAAATTTTTTGGGCGCAGTTGACGGGGATAGATTTTTTTTTCCTTGGGCCTCACGACATTTTTCTAATCTTCTAATCTTTTCCGCTATTCATTAGCCCGCCAAACAGAACAAAATTTTTGGCATAATTGGCAGGGACCAATTTATTAGACCTTGGCTTTGCGACATTCATTTTAATCATCTTCATCTTCTCATCTCTCATCTCTCATTTGCTAACATCCTTCACCAGGATAAGTTCCTTGTTCGGGGTTCCCTTTACTAACTTCCTTCATAGCATCTTGGGTTTCTCAAAGTTAAATTTATGTTCGAGTGGCTACTCCACTTCTTTAATATTCTACAGGAGTGTGTACTAGAAGACATCCAAGTAGCTTGGTTAATACTACTCTAGATCGTGAAAATATTCTCAGAGTTCGATTACACAAGCTCTCTTCCCATACACTTCTTGTTAATCTCGAAAAAGAAGTTATTTCTGATATCCATTTGCTTTTCCCTAACCTGGCTAAGCAAGACATCATGGACTTGTTCACCCCTTGTAACTTTGCTAACATTCAAGGTTATCCCCATGATCTCCCAAAGAATAGTCTTGAAAAGTTACCCTTTTTCCAAGGAAATAAAGCGGTTAGTGTCAAAACTCATCTAAAAGCTTTTAGCTCTTTTTTGGCCAAATATACTAGAGGTGCTGAGTATAATCATGAAGATGTGAAAATGAGCCTCTTTGTTCTTTCCTTGGAAGAAGAGGCTTTAGATTGGTGTACGAAAAAGCCAGATAATTCCTTTGATTCATTGCAATTGATCATTAATGACTTTAAGGGAAAGTATGTATATAAGAAAGAAGAGATACATCTAGTTAAAGCTATCAGCGTCATCGAGAATAAAGAAAATGAAACAGTATAGGAATTTAATAAGAGGTTTAATGGTATTGTTAAGGAATTACCTCAAGATTATAGACCTCTCGACAAGTCTCTTTTGGATTTTTATATTGATCCCTTTAATGTTGATACTTCTTATGAGTTGAGACGTGCTAAAACTAATGATTATAAAGTTGCCCAAGTTTTAGCTAAGGAACTTGAAAAGGATAAGAAAGCATCTGGGAAGTCTGAGATTCCTGGTTTTGATGGGTTCAAGTAAATCAAAAGAGTCTAAAGGAAAAGAAATTAAATAATCTGATGATGACCCTATTCAAAATGAGATGCAAATCCTATAATCTAGGTGAGATGCAGAATCTTGGTTCATTTTAGATTATATGCCTATTCAAAGAGTATCCTCCTTCTTAACAGTTTTGAAGCTAGTCTCTAGAGTAGGTTGTGAGAGAGAAGCAAGCAAAGGCTTGGGTAACGATACATCCCCTTAGTTTCTAACCACCTGATGTCTTCTGCGTTGCAAATATTGTGGCTTGGACGGCTGTAAGATCATTGTGTTAACCACTAAAGATTTTTTGGACTCCTCAACCTAGATGAGAGACGTGGGTCTATCTTTCTATCGACCAAGCTTATGCTTGAAAGTTAATTAATTAATGCAAGAGACTAATCCTAGAATGCAAGTGCAAGAGATGGATGAATGCTCTTAAGGTGAGATTACTTAATGTTCTTAAGTACTTAATTATAATGACTTTCAATTATGAACAATAAGGTACTTAAACAATAAATGAATGACAATCTCAACCACAAGAGGAAGTGCTCAAAACTAAATGGTGCCAGAAAATGTTGCCAATTGACTATTGGTTAAGTGAAAAATAAGACAAGATCTAGGCTACTAAATATGATCAACAATTTTCAAGCTTTTAACAATGAATCACCAATACAAGAGAGAAATCTAGATCTCAACTATCATCCACAAGAGATATCTGATTTAACAATGAACAATGAATCCACTTATCCAATGAAAATGAGAGATTGAGAGCATTAATCCACAGTGTCACTTAGAGAAAAAATCATCAATAATTATAAATCAAATTAGGGCACTTACTTGTGTAAATGCAAGAGTGCAACTAGATACCAATGACCAAAATTAAGCTCAAATCACTTCAACCATGAATAATTATGAATTATAAGGATTGATTAGCTAATTTTAGAGAGTTATATGCAATTTATTACTGCTGCAACCTTTATTTTCAGAGATATGCAATTTTATATCAGCAGTCAAGAAATGATGCAAGATGCCAAAGACAAGCTAGAGAATCAATGTGTTCAACTTATAATGATATCCAATTAATTATAAGACTACTTAGAAACTATAGATCATATTTTTGATGTTCAGATCATACCTCAAAATAATGTATATCAGACTTGAAAAACCCCTAGAAGGGCTAGTGGCCAAGGGAATAACTATAAAGCTAGAAAACACCAAGACTAGGGCTAGAAGAGGCACAAGACAAGGCTAGAGACCAAAGAAGGGCAAGAAGAGGACAAATGAAGTCGGAGAAGAGGCGAAAGAGGAGAGATGAGCCCACAAGGGCTGATGTCAAGCCCTTAGAGGTTGACGTAAAGCTAGGAGAGGCCCTAGAAGGGCTAGCAACTAGGGAAAAAACCCCTTAAGGGCTGCGCCTAGGCAAGGGAGGGAGGTCGAGAGGGAGAAAGGCCTTTTGGAGGCCACAACAAGAGGCAAGGAGGAGGGTTGAGACATTTTGAGGGCTAGAGGGATCCTCTAGAAGGGGGTTGAGGGACTTAAGAGGCGGCAGCCCTAAAATGGTTGCGACCAAGAGGAAAGAGAGGTTCGAGGGCCCTAAGAGGCCATTGAGCCTCACGGCTAGGCCTTGGGGCCTAAAAATAATTTCCAAACCATGCAAATGCAAAAATTCACCACAAATCACTGCAAAAATTATTGGATGACTTCTTCAAGCTAGACAGTGAGCTCGGAGGTTAGATCTTGCCTTCCTAGGCCACTACCTTCATGCCACTACCTTCAACTTCTGCCAAATACCATTTTCATCAAAATGGGCTTTGATACCAACTGTCACTACCCCACGATGGTCACGCCACTTAGACCGCCATGGACATGCGACGCCAACAAGATTTCATATCAAGGCACTCAACTACTCTCTCTCTCGAACTATGCCTCTAGCCTATTCAACATAAGAACCCATAAGGAGAGATCAGAGTACAAGAATACCTCAAAATAAACATCTCTCATATTTGTGTATCCAGATTTGAAAAGGCACACATCTCACAGTGTAATCCAACAACCCCATAAATCTAAAATCTTATGGGTGTTTTATCAAAAAATTCAATATCAATATCACTGGGATCATAGAACTTCCAACTTAATACACATCTCAGAAGCAAAGGCAGAGGTGAACACCCAAATTTTTTATTTTAATAGCTAACATAACATTCAAAATTCAAAGTCAACAACAATGATCCTCTAATGCTCCCTATGTCAAGAGAACTATACAAAAATAAAAAAATAACAATTGTGAGCAATAAGCTCAAATTCATTCCATTTTTTTGTAATACAAAACCACAAAGAGGGCACAAGGATCTACACCAGTTTCATATTTTTAGGGCCTTTTCCTATCCCGTGAGTACATATTTCTATTTTGTAGGTGCCTCCGGAGGAAAAGGAGGCCCAATTGAGGATTTCATCTACCATTTAGATTAGCCCGATATTGCCAACAAAATCCATTTAAATATTCTCGTGCATAGATGAAATACAAAATTAAAATCGAAATAGGATTTCTTATTGTTTGAGTTGTACTGTAATTTGCATTTAAAACATAACCAAAAATTCTTATGCATCCAAATACTAAGAAAATAGACAAATGCCGGAAAATATTTGAATAAAACACATGTATAAACTGCATCCATCTGAGTACTTAAAAAAGCATGAATTCCTTAAAGGACAAAATTTACAATGTCTAGGTACAAGTACAGACTAGTTACTATTATAAGCAATATCGACTAGTGAACCAACAATCTATTAGAGTCCAAGTTCAATTAATCATCATAAAGCATGTATCAATATTCGTCGGATGAAAGACGTTGAAAGATAAATTCTAGAGACGATTAACTAAGACCGGACAACTAGTGATTTAAATTGCGTAGTTTACAATAAGAATTTCCAGAAAAAGTGACCTCATCAACAACCAATAAGATCGAATTTATAATAGAATTTATATGAAGTATTGTTTCGACGTTAATGTCGGCTTTTATTTTTTCAAGGCATCAAAATTGATGTATGATTTTTTTCCTAGCTTTTTTCAAGTTTTTAGCACTGACGGTTGCGCAAAAGTTAGAAAAGTAAATTAAATTTATAATTTTAAATCATTATTTGAAAATATTTCTAAACAAGGGCATGTAGCTAGCTTTTTAGTTTAATGATTGAATGAACTAACTACTACATTTCAAGAAGAGCTATATTATATATACTCTTTCTTAGTTTAAATATAGTTAAACTAGTAGTTGCACCACATGTTGCAAAGGAAATGTGCTAAGATGGTAGCATAGGCAATATGTTCATTAATAATGTGTTTTTCTTGAGAATTCTCTAGTATGTACAAGTACCAACATAACTTGAACTTGTCAATTTGAATTTTCTCTCATTTCCTTTCCTTTTGATATCGATTTTCATAGATCTTTGCAGTAATATTAACAACACACTTGACTTGCATTTGTAAATTTAAATTTGGCAACCCATTTTCATGTTGACAATATACAATACCACTCATTCTAAAACAAAAGACCTACACAAAGGGAAAATGACACAAGAAAAGATGATCAACGAGTTTTAAAGGAGGAATAAATAGTCCACTAGCTTGTAGACCCCATGGATATTGACAGCCAAACTTCCCCTCCATTAGTTAAGGGGCTAGAAGAAGAGTAGTGGCAGAATCAAGCAACGTGCATCTTTCTCTTACTTTAAATCAAAGCCTAGTTCTTCTTCTATCACAACTCGTCTCCTTTTAGTCGAGCATATATCACACCCTCTCCTATCAGTCAAACATATATTTTTTTAACACAACATATCCCTTAAATAAGATAGCTTAGCTTTTGGTCTTGGCACTCGGTATCGATCTCCTTATTAAATGATTGCTTCACCTGGACATGGAACTGCTAGAATCTATATCTATATCTGATGCTATGACTCAGTCTCTGGATGTGTGCTACCCTTCCTCCCTCCCGATCAATATGCATTGAAGCCACAACGAATGGAATAGTCATCAAGTAGACCTGATAAGTGAAAATTACACTAACATGTAAGTTATATCTTACAATTTACACATATAAGAATCCTAAGCTGGTTTAGACCATGCAAGAATAAAATATTTTTGAAGCTTGAAGGAAACTTATCTATGCAACTCCCATTTATATTAGAATCCAATGAGATTATCCCAGATATTGTATCCAAACAACCCTATGATTTGGGAGAAAATTTTGACTTATCAAAAGACTCTATATCTGTAAAAGGAGCAACGTCTCCCCCACATGGCCCAGTTATATCATACACATGATGAATTAACATAATGGAATGTGCATAATCCATTGTTGAGTTAACATCCTTGACAAACTCGAAATTAGTTTTTTTTGTCCTCGAGCATGCTCTGATCAAAAGTAGGATTCCTTATGCCAGTATCTAGTGCATCCCCATTGATTTGTCTAACATGTTTGTCTAAACTCTTAAGCACACCATCTACAACAGCTATAGAACTGGAGACTGCATGGGTTTTTTCTATCCCATTGGTTGTATATTTTGAATCTTTAGACATTGGAGATATCTTCACTTGGTACATGCATTTAGTATTTTCATGTGGATAGTGCAGCATTCAAGAGTTTCGTAAGGTGAAGCAACACCATGAGGAGCTGATACAGGGAAACAAAAATGCTCTTCTCACATTCTCAACTAAATTCACATAGATTGAACATACCCAATATGCTCAGTCAAATAGGAAATTTTAGTCATCCAGAAGCAGCACTTGATACTCCGGGAACAAAATTCCTAAGGGTACTATATTTTACACTTGTTTTTTGCAGGGACACTCTAGCAATGGAAACACATATTTTCCAGTCTATACGCTATTAAATGCTGGTGGGAAGTATATGCCCACTGTTAGATTTAAAGAAATTTAAATCTAATGGTGGACATATATTTCCCACCAACATTTAATAGCATATAGACTGGAAAATAATGTTCTCTAGCAATACCTTCTAATAATAGGGACACCATGAACTCTCCACAGGCAGTTTTAAAGGAGGAAGAAATAGTGCACCAGCTAGCAGACCCCATGGAGATTGAAAGACAAATTTCTCCTCGATCAGTTGAGGCGCTAGAATATATGAGTAGTGTTCTTGTCTACCATTGAATTATGTATTTGATTCATTTGTGTCTTAGGATTCCGTTGAAAACTCTATGTCAATGACCCCATAGCAGTACACCCCCATTTTTTAAATGAGATTTATCATGTTCGAGGTTTTTGTGCCATTCAGATTCCATCATCAGTCGACCATTTTATAAACGATGTAAACTCATTCTGTATGTTTATGATGTAAATGATCTAAGTAAGACCATCATGTAGGTAATGACCTAGGTAAGCCTAGTATTTTGGTGACGATTTCTATCCTAGGAGGTTTTTTGTCTCACTGATTCATTTTTGTTTATCGACACAAGTGATCGGAAGATTTTTCCCCTCCAGCTTCACTCCAAAGCTAGGGTAGATTTTGTCATCAAGATGCTAAGCGAGTCCTAGTGTTTTCTATCGAGTCTTTGTAAAAGTAGTTTGGGAATAATCCTAGATAATTGGCTAGATTATTTTATTACAAACTACTCGGTATACTAGATCATGTTTTGAGTCGTAGAATTGGGTAGCTATTTGAGGGTCTATCATGAATGAGTTTTCCCCCTTCATGTGTCAAAATGTATTTATCTTATGTAAAGAGGGTTGTAAAAATAATTAAATCCCCTCTCAGTCAATTAATTAAATTTTCTGGCCAAATTAAATTAAAAATCCTAAGCGAGACATTTAATTAATTTTAAGTCCTAGGTAATTAAAATTCTTCAAAGGAAAAATTCGTGGGTCCCTAAAAAATAAATTTTAGAGGTCTCAGGCTAAGGGAATATTGAGAATTTCGAGAAATTTTGGACCCTTGGGCCTTGGTGGTTAACTCAAAGTCAAATTTTGAGGTAATTAACTCAAAAATTATTTTTGAGTTAATTAAAATGGAATTAAATGATAAATTCAAATTTCCTCAAAAATTTATAATTTCGACGGATGAGATTAAATGATAATAAAATCATTTTTGACTGTCGAGATTATTTTGACAGGGATCAAGCAAACTAGCCATTAGAGATTTTAATCTATAAATTAGAGGTCTTTGTCCATCATTTGCATCCTATCTCTTGATTGTGTACTTGCTCATGAAGCTCTCTTGTAATATTTTTGAATAATACAAACGAAGTCTTTGGGGTTTTATTTTGATGGTGGTGTTTCTCTTCAACATTTTATGATAAAATTGTTCTTTATATTCTGTTGGTGATTATTTTGACAAATTGTTGACTAATGGCTCTTGTAGAGTAATCTATTGCACAAGTATCTTGCTTAGGTTACTGGATTTAGGGTAAGAATATTAATTGGATTGAGTTAGCAGTTATCTCTAACTCTTGAAAATTTTATCTTTTATCTTATTTCTCTATTAATTTTACAATTTAACTTTAAGTGTGCATAAATCTTTTGGATTTAGAATTAGGCGTTTGGGGAAGTCCTCGGCTAGACTAGCTGACTCCCAAGGAAATAAGATCTAAAGAGCCCTCCAGATATAATTCCCCAAGCTTATATTAAGTTCTCTTCTTGCAAGGTTTTTCTAGAGCTTGTGTCTAAATAAAGTATTTATCTTAACATTTATTGAATTTAAAGTTAGATCTGGCTAGTAAGAGCCTTAGATCTTCAGATCTGGGAGCGAAGTCATAATTATGCTCCTCAGATCTAACATATCTACAACTCTTGTGCATAGATTTGTAAATATATTAGATAGATATGTAATTTACATGTGTAGATCTAAAGTTTTGTAACATAATTTTGAATTCTAACATTTGGGTTTTTTGGATTCTCTATTTTTGTACATATTGGGTATTTGTTTTTTCTCTTTTCACTTGTGTAGGATTAGATCTGAAAAATCAGCAAAGGAAATCTTCAGATCTGAGCCAGATCTAGATCCTGGAGGGCAAGATTCATATCTATACCCTAGAGGGAAAGATCTGAGCTCAATATTTGTTTGCAGGAATAGATCTGAAAAATCAGCCTAGGAAATCTTCAGATCTGAGCCAGATCTAGACCCCGGAGGCAAGATCTGAGCTCAATATTTGTTTGAAGGAAAAGATCTAAAAAATCAACCAAGGAAATCTTCAGATCTGAGCCAGATCTAGAACCTTGAGGACGTATAGGCTTTTGAGGCTATTTTTGCAGGATTTTGGTCTCCAAAATTCTAATTTTTAAGCGGCAACATTATCCCAAAATTTCAAGAACTTTCAATGGTGAGATCTTCAAAGCCTTGGGCTAAGGGTTTGGTCTCTAAACCCTTATTTTTTGCAAATTTTATTACAGCAAGCAAATCACAAATAATTAGGCCCTAAAAACATATTTTATATAGGTCAAAATTGTTTACAATTGCAAAATATTCATTTTCAGAATTTTTGGCCATTTGGGCATCTTTAATTTTGCCTAGATCTAACTTTAAAGCTTGTTGGAAATTACTGCATAACTGTGAAAAATCAGATCTGAACATTTCTAATGCATCTCTTAAATAAGGTCCATAAACTCGGAATTTTCAGTTTTTCAGCAAAACTTACTATTTTTAGACATAGTGGGAATCATTTTCAGCATTTTCAGTTTGTTGATATGTTATCAATTTACTGCTGTTACAAACTTATCAGTTCTGAAAATTACTGAATCCAACTCTTTTAAAGCCTTAAAATTGAAAATTTCAGGTTTTAATATATTTTTTGCTATTTCTGGAAGTATTTGACAGCTATTTTTGACAGTTTTATCTTGTTGATCTGTCACTATTTCACTGCTGAAATAAAAATATCAGATCTGAAATTTTTCTTAATCAAGCCCTAAAAATGGATTTTTCTTCAAGTTCAACAATTTTTACTATTTTTAGTCATTTTGGGCATTGGTGCCGGTATCGTTTGTTTGTTGATCTATGGTTTAAATTAATGCTGCAATTTATATTTCAAATCTGAAAGCTTGCTGAAAAATATATCCTAAGTTTGACTATAGGATAAAATTAAATTTTTGGATTTGCATTATTTTAAGAATATCATTTAATTCATAAATTGTTTAACAAAGTGTTTGTTTAGCATTAAAATTTCATGGTGTTTATTGATGATTAATTATTGAGATTTAAATGATAATTATTTTTCAGCTGGGTTTGATGATCATTGGCATCTAAGTTTTGGGAACATTTTTTATCGATTAAAATGTGTAATTAAGTCTTGTTTCATTTACTTGAATTTGGATATTTATTGAATATTAATGTTTGGAAAATTATTTCAAGTAAGTGTGATTGATATCTAATTATTGTGGATTTGCGATGAATTGTATGTCTTTTAAATTGAGTAATATTTTGGCGTCTTCATAATTGGCACTCTCACTTAAGTACTTCGTGGTTAGATCAGATTATTTATAACCTAAGTGCTTTAGGCTTTTTATCACCTATCATCTTTGAAGATTGTTTCATCTCACTCCTTCAAATCGTTTTCCGTGCATTCTGCATTGCATAGCAGTAGTTTCTCATGAAGTATTTGGTTGTAATTTCCTTAGCAGGATAATTGACTCCATAAGACACTATTATGAGTCTTTCAAATTCAACCGAATCCTTTAATCTTGCTAGATCTTTCACAAGTATTTGATCGTTTAAGTGTGTCTCCCGAACTAGTTGGTTCCCAACTAGATCTCCTTCATTCCATTTCCATAGGGTCTACCCCCTTTAGTCTTCTATAAGGAGACAACTTAAATAGAGAGATTGGGGATCAGGGTGACAAGCCTGGATCTGAGTCGTTGTCGTGGTGCCTATACATTCTGTGCAACAACATTTTTCGATGTCTTTTCCAGGGATAGAGTTTTTTTGTCCTTGGTCTTAACGACATTTTCTAATCTTCTAATCTTTTTTCGCCATTCATTAGCCTGTCACATGGCATATCATTTTCTAGCGTCATTTCATCTCTTCATCTTTTCATCATCTTATCTTTCGTCATCTCACTAGTCCTTTCATCATTTGCATCTTTAGCACCTGGGCATTTCAGTTGGCTTCTTGTTTGGATGGCGACTCCACTTATTCATCTATTTATTCCCAATCAAGAATCCCTCCCTGATATCCATCTACTTATCTCTACTAATTTTTCGGTTTTAGAACTAGATTCATGTTCAAGTGGCAACTCCAAGTCTTTCATTTCTTACAATAATTTTTGCTAATAAGGTCGCTTCTTGTGGATCTCTTGACTTTTCTTGAACAAGGATCTATTTCTCTAACATTCATTTGGTTATCCCTTTGAGCAAGAGATCATGGACTTGTTTGCCCCTTGTAACTTTCCTAACATCCAAGGTTATCCAAATGGCCTTCCTAATAATGGCATGGAAAGGTTGCCTACTTTTCAAGGTAATAATGCGGTTAGTGTCAAAGCTCATTTGTTTGCTTTCGCTAGTTGGCGAAATAAATTTGTGGTTTTAAATAACAACTTCGAGGATGTAAATATGAAGCCTTTTATTCTTACTTTTGAGCAAGATGCTATGGAATGGTTTACTAAAAAACCTAATAATTCATTCAATACTTTTGAATCAATTATAGTTTTCTTTAAGGATAAGTTTGGTGATAAAAGGGAAGATAAACATCTGGTTAGAGATATCAGCGTCGTAGAGAAAAAAGAAAATGAAATAGTAGAGGAATTTAATAAGAGGTTTAATGGTATTATTAAAGAACTACCTCAAGATTATAGACCTCCTACCAAGTTCCCTTTTTATTGTTATATTGATGCCTTTGATGTGGATACTTCTTATGAGTTGAGGCGAGCTAAAGTTAATAATTATAAGGCTACCCAGGTTCATTAGGGGAATTTTGAGGTCTAAAATGGGTCTCCTAAGAAAAATGTACAACAAAAATAAACTTTACAACAACCAATAGGATTCAAGATGATGATGTCAACCATCGGGGATGATTCACCATTTTTTAAATAAAAAGGTAAAAATATTAAAAAATAATAAAATAATAAAACTACTTTTTCAACTCGTATTTTCAACTTATCTCCCAAAATTTTTACTCAAATTTTGAGTGGGAGTACTCGTTGGATGCGAAATTTAATTCCTCATCCAAGGAGTACCCATGTTGCATACTTTCGATGAACTCTACTACATGAAAAATGAGAAATACATAAAAAATGTGATTGTAATCACATTTTTTTATGTATTTCTCATTTTTCATGTTGTAGGACCCATCGAAAGTATGCAACATGGGTACTCCTTGGATGGGGAATTAAATTCTGCATCCAATGAGTACTCCCACTCAAAATTTGAGTAAAAACTTTGGGAGATAAGTTGAAAATATGAGTTGAAAAAGTAGTTTTTTCATTTTTCCCTCTAAAATTTGATGATGTCATCAAATCTTATTTTATTTTTTCCACTATTATTTTATAATTTCCTTAGGAGGCCCATTTTAGACCTCAAAATTCCCCTAATGTTAGCTGAGGAGATTGAAAAGGATAAGAAAGCATCTAGAATTTCCAAAACTCCATATTTTGATAGGTTTTTGATAGAATCCAAGGGAAGAGAAATTAAAGAATTTGATGAAGACCTTATGCATAAATTTATGTAAAAACTTGAAAGCATCGAACTTGATCAGGAAAAGTTAATATCTAATCATTCTAAACAAATAAGTGTCTTACAGGCTAGGTTGGTCCAAATGGAAGGATCTCAAGCACAAAATTTCCAACCTAGAAAAAATACTTTGCAGAAGAGAGACCCATCTAATGAGTAGAGATCGCCAAATCAAATTGAGTCTGCAAATATTGTAGATGAAGCTACGCCTTTTTGTAGAGCCTGTAATGCTCTTCATGAAGAGGTTACTTTCCATATTGTCAAAAGAATCATAGATAGTAGAATGGCAAGGGAGAGCTATCAAATTAATGTTATTGATAAGGACTATCACATCCCTATAGAAGCTCATGAAAGCCCTGTTAAGGAATCAACTCAGATGATTAAGGATATGCAACCCAATTATACACAAATGATTCAAAACATGGAAGCTAACCAAATCATTCTTCAAAATAGGATAAATGATATGGAAGAAAGTCATGCACAGGAAATGAATGTTATGGAAAATAGGGTAAAGATCATGGAAGTTAATCATTCTAATCAGATGTCCATTATTCAAAATCATATGATTGCAATGGAAGAAAGACACACCGAGGAAATGGCTGCCATGAAGGACAATCACTTGCCAGAAATGAAAATTATGGAGGCAAATCAGACCAATCTACAAGACAAATTCGTGAAAACATAACTCAATCAAGAAAAATTAATAGTAAGGCATGCCAGGGAGATGAGTTCCATACAGAGAAGGTTGGAAAAAACGGGAAATTTACATATACAGAAGTTCCAACCCAAATATGATAATGAAGATTCATCAACAGATCATAAGCCTTGTTGTCTACTAAATCAATTCCCATCTCATCATAGGGAGGTCACTTTTCCCATTAAGGAAAAATTAATTATGGTTACAAAGGATGTTAAGAAAGACCAAGCTTTGTCACCATTGATAGAGTATATTCACAATAAGATTGGTCACACTCCAGGTTCTTCAGATATTTTGTACAAGCATATTGAAGATAACGACAAGAAATCTATAGTGGTCTCATTGCTGACATCACAACCCACTAAGAAGAAGAGAAAAAAGCAAAAAAGAAGAAGTAAGTGGATAGATGCATTTGATGGCTGAGAGAAACTTGATATTCAGATAAGACAAAGTCCTACAATATGCAAGATTAAACATGGCACATCCAAGAAACAACCCATAGACTTGCTTGAAAGCAGGAAAATGCTCAGTATGCACTATATTGAACACATCTGATGACACAGGGCATGATCTGTATTGTATCACTAACCTTACACCTTGTTATTTAAGCGTTTCATTTTGTAGTTAGAGTAGATTTACTTTTCATGTTAAGTAGAATAATAAATGATAGAAGAGCTTCTATTTTTCATGTGTTTAATGTTATATGATTATATTTGGATCGACGCTACTTATGTAATTTTGTGTGTTTCTTAGATACAAATTCTGGATTCTCACATTCCTCTGATGAAGCAATGTGTCCCCAAGTAGAGCCAGATGTTGACCACTCTATGTCAACTACCCCATAGCAATACACCCCCATTTTTTAAATGAGATTTATCATGTTTGAGATGTTCGCGCCATTCAGATTCCATCATCAGTCGAAAATTTTATAAACGATATAAACCCATACTGCATGTTTATGATGTAAATGATCTAAGTAAGACCCTCATGTATGTAATGACCTAGGTAAGCCTATTATTTTGGTGACGATTTCTATCTTAGAAGGTTTTTTGTCTCACTGATTCATTTGTTTTTCTCGACACAAGTGACCAGCAGAGTTTTCCCCTCTAGCTTCACCTCAACCTAGGGTGGATTTTGTCATCAAGATGCTAAGTGAGTCCTAATGTTTTCTATCGAGTCTTTGTAAAAGTAGTTTGGGAATAATCCTAGCTAATTGTCTAGATCATTTTATTACAAGCTACTTGGTCTACTAGATCATGTTTTGAGTTGCACAATTGGGTAGCTATTTGAGGGTCTATCACGAATGAGTTTCCCCCTTCATGTGTCAAAATGTACTTATCTTATGTAAAGAGGGTTGAAAAAATAAATAAATCCCCTCTCAGTCAATTAATTAAAATTTCTGGCCAAATTAAATTAAAAATCCTAAGCCAGAAATTTAATTAATTTTAAGTCCTAGGTGATTTAAAATTCTTCAAAAGAAAAATTTGTGAGTCCCTAAAAAATAAATTCTAAAAGTCCCAGGACAAGGGAATATTGAGAATTTCGAGAAATTTTGGACCATTGGGCCTTGGTGGTTAAGGGAATTAAATGATAAATTCGAATTTCCTCAAAAATTTATAATTTTGACAGATGAGATTAAAAGATAATCAAATATTTTTTGACGGTCGAGATTACTTTGATGGGGATCAAGCGAACTAACAGTTGGAGAAGTTAATCTATAAATTAGAGGTCTTTTTCATCATTTGCATCCAATATCTTGATCGTGTACTTGCTCTTGAAGCTCTCCTGTAATTTTTTTGAATAATACAAACGAAGTCTTTGGGGTTTTATTTTGATGGTGGTGTTCCTCTTCAACATTATATGGTAAACTTGTTCTTTATATTCTGTTGGTGATTATTTTGACAAATTGTTGATTAATGACTCTTGTAGAGTAATCTATTAATTGGATTGAGTTAGCAGCTTTCTCTAACTCTTGAAAATTTTATCTTTTATCTTATTCTCTATTGATTTAACAATTTAACTTTAAGTGTGCAAAAATATTTCGGATTTAGAATTGGGCATTTGGGGAAGTCCTCGACTAGACAAGCTGACTCAAATAAGATCTGAAGAGCCCCCCGGATCTAATTCTCCAAGCTTATCTTAAGTTCTTCTTGTAGGGTTTTTCTAGAGCTTGTGCCTAAATAAAATATTTATCTTAACTTTTATTGAATTTAAAGTTAGATCTGACTAGTAAGAGCCTTAGATCTTCAGATTTGGGAGCGAAGTCAGACTTATGCTCCTCAGATCTGATAGATTTGCAACTCTTGTGCATAGAACTGTAAATATATTTTATAGATATGTAGTTTACATGTGTAGATATGAAGTTTTGTAACATAATTTTGAATTCTAGCATTTGGGTTTTTTGGATTCTCTTTTTTTGTACATATTGGGTATTGATTTTTTCTCTTTTTACTTGTGCAGGATTATATTTGAAAAATCAGCCAAGGAAATCTTCAAATCTGAGCCAAATCTAGACCCTGGAGGGCAAGATCTGAGCTCAATATTTGTTTGAAAGAATAGATCTGAAAAATCAACCAAGGAAATCTTCAGATCTAAGCCAGATCTAGACCCTTGAGGATGTATAGGCTTTTGAGGCTATTTTTGCAGGATTTTGGTCTCCAAAATTCTAATTTTCAAGTGGCAACATTATCCCAAAATTTCAAGAATTTTCAACGGTGAGATCTTCAGAGCCTTGGGCTAAGGGTTTGGTCTCTAAACCCTTATTTTCTGCAAATTTTATTATAGTAAGAAAATCACAAATAGTTAGACCCTAAAAACATATTTTATATGGGTCAAAATTGTTTAGAATTACAAAATCTTCATTTTCAGGATTTTTGGCCATTTGAACATCTTTAATTTTGCCTAGATCTGACTTTGAAGCTTGCTGGAAATTACTGCATAACTGTGAAAAATTAGATCTGAACATTTCTGATGCATATCCTAAATAAGGTCCATAAAATCAAAATTTTCAGTTTTAGGCAAAACTTACTATTTTTAGACATAGTGGAGATTATTTTCAGCATTTTCAATTTGTGGATATGTTATCAATTTACTGCTGTTACAAACTTATCAATTCTGAAAATTATTGAATCCAACTCTCTTAAAGTCTTAAAATTGAAAATTTCAAGTTTTAATATATTTTTTTCTATTTCTGGAAGTATTTAACAACTATTTTTGGCAGTTTTATCTTGTTGATCTGTCACTATTTCAATATATCAGATCTGAAATTTCTCTTAATCAAGCCCTAAAAATTGATTTTTCTTCAAGTTCAACAATTTTTACTATTTTTAGTCATTTTGGCCATTGGTGCCGGTATCGTTTGTTTGTTGATCTATGATTTAAATTGCTGCTGCAATTTATATTTCAGATTTGAAATCTTGCTGAAGAATATATCCTAAGTTTGACCATATGAGAAAATTTAATTTTTGAATTTGCATTATTTTAAGAATATCATTTAATCCATAAATTGTTTAACGAAGTGTTTGTTTAGCATTAAAATTTCATGGTGTTTATTGATGATTAATTATTGAGATTTAAATGCTAATTATTTTTCCGTTGGGTTTGATGATCATTGGTATTTGAGTTTTGGGAACGTTTTTTATTGATTACAATGTGTAATTAAGTCTTGTTTCATTTACTTGAATTTGGATATTTATTGAATATTAATGTTTGGAAAATTCTTTCAAATAAAAGTGATTGATATCTAATTATTGTGGATTTGAAATGAATTGTATATCTTTTAAATTGAGTAATCTTTCAGAATCTTGATAATTGGCACTCTCACTTAAGTACTTCGTGGTTAGATCAGATTATTTATAACGTAAGTGATTTAAGCTTTTTATCATCTATCATCTTCGAAGCTTGTTTCATCTCGCTCCTTCAAATCGTTTTCCTTACATTCTGCATTGCATAGTTGCAGTTTCTCATCAAGTACTTGGTTGTAATTTCCCTAGCAGGATAGTTGACTCCATAAGGCACTATTATCAATCTTTCAAATTCAACTGAATCCTTTAATCTTGCAAGATCTTTCACAAATATTTGGTCATTTAACTGTGTCTCTCGAACTGGTTGGTTCCCAACTAGTTCTCCTTCATTCCATTTCCATAGGGTCTACCCCCCTTAGTCTGTTATAAGGAGACAACTTAAATAGAGAGATTGGGGATCAGGGTGACAACCCCCGATCTGAGCCGTTGTCGCGGTGCCTAGACATTTTGTGCGACAACAGAGTCTATGTTAAGCAGGCCGCCTACAGGTTCACATGGAACTTTTATATTGTGGTTTGTTAGAATATATTCATTGTTCTTACAGAGAAGTGTCATGTTTTATTAAGTAATAAATAAAAAGGACCTTGTAACTTGCTGCACACGTCAACCACATCTTTTCGAATTAATACAGTCTATGTTCTGGTTTAAAAAAATAGTGATTTTTGGAAGAAAGTGTAGGTTTTAGCAAAAAATATCCTTAAAGGATAGGTCACTGGGGCTGATTAGAATATCCATCAAACAAGAGACTGCATTTTATACCAAGATTATATTATAATTTTAAAGAAACATTTTTAAATAAATAAAAGAGAAAACTTGACTTCCTATTTCCAGAGGTTTTTATAACATTCTGACTAACAAATACATCTTCATTGCTATTTTCATCAGCTGTTTGTATTACCTGGACAAATAGGTGTAAATTCACAAATATTTCCATTGGTAATAGGAATAGATCTAAATCTGAGCATTCATTTGATATGAGAAACATATAAAATTATAATAGAATTTGGGAGTGGCGGAATCAAGCAACATACATCTTGCTCTTGCTTTAAATCAGAACCTAGTTCTTCATATATCACAGTAGCTATACAAGAATGTAAAAATGTCAATATAAAATAAATCTAAATATAGTCCATCAATAAAAAATTCATCTATATCAAATCCATTAGATGCAGTGAAGTTATCCGCAACTAATGGGATAGTTACCAAGTAGACCTAATAAGTGCAAATTACACTAACATGCACATTATATCTCACAATTTACACAGATAAGAATCCTAAGCTAGTTTAGACCATGCATGAATAATAAATTTATGAAGCTTGCAAAAAGTTGTATGACTATACCTGGAACACTGTCAGGCTCCATTGAAGAAAAATTATTTGTGGAAGTCCCATTTATATTAGAACCTAATGAGATTATCCCAAATACTGTATCCAAATGGACCTGTGTTCTGTGAGAAAATTTTGACTTATTAGAAGACTCTATATATGTAACAGGAGCAGTGTCTCCCCCACATGGCCCAATTATATCATACACATCCAATATCCACTAGTGAGTTAATATCCTTGACAAAATCAAAATCAATGTTTTGGTCTTCAATCATGCTCTGATTAGAAGCACGATGCCTTATGCCAATATCTAGTGCAGTCCTAGTAGAAGGATCATCCCCAGTTATTAGTCTAACATGGTTGTCCAATCTCTTAAGCACATCATCTACAAAATCTACAGAACTGGAGGCCACATGGGTGTTTGCTATCCCATTGGTTGTATATTCTGAATCTTTAGACATTGGAGATATCTTCGCTTGGGACATGAATTTAGTATTTTCACGTGGATTAGCATTCACCACATTTGCAGCAATGGAAGTCAAATTTATCTAAAAAGCAAGGCTAGAAATAGAGTTAGTGTTGGTAGACACTAAATTCAGCGTCAACAAAGAAGTTCTCAAGAATAAAAATGGGTCCACTATTACTAGATATTCTTTCAACTTCTTTGCTATGTCAACAATTTTCATATCTGGATTGTCTTGTGTGTAATCAATACTCCCAACTTCAACATGTTGAACATTGACCCATTCACTCTTGTTAATATCAATATCTAGGGATGCTAACTTTTCATTTCTAATATTTGGTTAAACACCCATAAGAAGACTGTAAGCTACAATAGCTGTAGTGTCAACTGCCAATTCATTACTAACATGAAATTCCAACTCAAATGATGGAACTTCATGAACTTCAATAGGTATACATTCTATCTGCAAAATAAAACTCTTATCATTCTCAACATCTACAACATTATTCTCACCATCATAGTTTTATACCCTTCGAAACTAAGTTTCATAAAACGTTCAAATATCAATGTTAAATTAAGAAGCCAAGCATAATTTGAAACCATCAATAAGCCAACCAGATGGAAGAAAGGAACCTTTAGCTTCCATCCATTATTAGTTTAAACAGGTTGCAATTGCAAAATTGGTATGATCATAAGCTACAAAGAAAAAGCTTAAGATCAGCTTAACCAAGGGATTCTTTTGGATAATCACAAATTACCACAAATGGAGATCCTTAAATGGAAAATAAGTATCACACAATACTAATGGATATCGTGATCAAGTTTATATATCACAAAAGCCTTAGAGTAATGACTTCCTTAAAATTTAAAAATATTTTTTCGCGGTAACCTATAATTTTTATAAAGTGTTGAGGGATAAAACAACAGTAAGACTTAATAAATATTCCAGCGAGAATTTTGGCTTCATTTAAAAGGTTTTCAAGATCAACACCATCGAGTATAGCCTATGTGCAATTTATTTCTGAAGGTATGCACAGTTATATTGGAACTGGTGATATGAAGGGGAACATAGATCAAGTCTAGAATTATTTAGATGAGAATGGTGGTTTCAATTCAAATGCGGTTCAGGGATCTTTATCAGGGTAAAATTTCTCAAGAGCCATATTTGCTCATAGGTTTTGAATGTGACGCTTCAACATTATCAAAACTAGCCTCCAAACATTTTTTCTCTCTTGACATTTTAAAGATATATTAGGGCTTCATCATTCGATTTGCAGGTATTCTCTACAGGATGTTAGTGTAGATCTAATGGCAATTGAAAGGTGTTATGGCAAGCTCTTTGCCCACCTGATAATCTTTTATAACGGGTCATGCAACGTCTGCTCCTCTCTCTATAATTTTTGTGTAGTCTGTTCGATTATGGATAGTGTATACATTAAAGAGTTTCATAAGCTGGTGTGTCACCATTAGGAGCTCATACAAGACAATAGTTCGTTGACTGAGTGGACTGGACTTGATAAACCTCTTCATATTTATAAGAGAGTGGTAGGCTAATTCCCCACCCACTAATCTTGTATGTTGGGTCAAGCAACATTTGGTTCTCTCTGAAATTTCTGTGTAATCTCTTCGATTATGGATAGTGCAACATTCAAGAGCTTCGTAAGGTGTGCATCCCCATGAGGAGATAATGCAGGGAAACAAAAGTGCTCTTCTCACATTCTCTTCTAAGTTAACATAGATTTAACAAGCCCAATCTCCTCAGTCAGCTAGGAAATTTCAGTGATCTAATAGCAGCAACTTGACTCTTCGAGAAAATAATGTCAAAGGGTACTGTATTTTACACTTATTTTGTGCATGGACTCTCTAGCAATACCTTCTAATAATAGGGACACCATGAACTCTCCTCAACCGATTTTAAAGGAGGAAGAAATATTCCACAAGCTGGAAGACCCCATGGATATTGAAGGACAAAGTTCCCCTCAATCAGTTGAGGGGCTAGAAGAAGAGTAGTGGAAGAATCAAGCAGTATACATCTTTCTCTTGCTTTAAATCAGAACCCAGTTCTTCATCTGTCACAACTCCTCTCCTTTCAATTGAGCATATATCACACCATCTCCTTTTAGTCAAGCATATATTTGTTTAACACAACATCTCCCTTAAATACGATAGATTGGTTTTTTGTCTTGGCATAGGGTATCGATCTCCTCACTAATTAATTACTTCACCTAGACGTGGAACTCCTAGCATCTATATCTATATCTAATGCTATGACTTGGTCTCTGGATGTGCCCTGCCCTGCCTTCCTCTCGATCGATATGCAGTGAAGCCACAACAAATGGGATAGCCACCAAGTAGACTTGATAAGTGCAAATTACACTTACATGTAATTTATATCCTACATTTTAACATATAAGAATCCTAAGTTGGTTTATACCATGAAAGAATAATAAATTTATGAAGCTTGAAGGAAAATTATCTATGGAAGTCCCATTTGTATTAGAATCCAATGAGATTATCCCAGATATTGTATCCAAATGTCCCTGTGTTCTCAAAGAAAATTTTGACTTATCAAAAGATTCTATATCTATAATAGGAGAAATGTCTCCCCCACATGGCTCAATTATATCATACACACTATGTATTAACCTAAAGGAATGTCCATCATCCAATGGTGAGCTAACATCCTTGACAGACTCGAAATTAGTTTTTTTTTCCTTGAGCATGCTCTGATCAGAAGCATGATGCCTTATGCAAGTATCCAGTGCAGCCCCAGTAGAAGAATCATCCCCAGTGATTGGCACAACATGGTTGTCTAAACTCTTAAGCACATCATTTGCAACATCTATAGAACTGGAGACCACATGGGTGTATGCTATCCCATTGGCTGTACATTTTAAAATCTTAGGACATTGGAGATATCTTCTCTTGGTACATGAATTTAGTATTTTAATGTGGATAGTGAAGCATTCAAGAGCTTCGTAAGGTGAAGAAACACCATGAGGAGTTGATAAATGGAAAAAGGAGTTCTTTACTCACATTCTCATCTAAATTCACATAGATTGAATAGACCCAATCTGCTCTGTCAACCAAGACATTTTATTGATCCAAAAGAAGAATTTGACACTCTGGGAACATAATGCCAAAGGGTACCGTAGTTTACACTTATTTTGTACATGGAAACTCTATAAATACCTTCTAATAATAGAGACACCATGAACTTTCCTCAAGTAGATTTAAAGGAGGAAGAAATAGTCCACCAGCTGGTAGACCCCATGGAGATTGTAGGATGAAGTTTCCCTCAATCAGTTGAGGGGCTAGAGGAAGTGAGTAGTGTTCTTGTATACCATTGAATTATGTATTTGACTCATTTGAGTCTTAGGAGTCTATGTCAAGAATGCCATCTGCAGGCTGACATGGAACTTTTATATTGTGGTTTGTTAGAAGATTTTCAATGTTCTTACCTAGAAGTGTCATGTTTTATTAAGTAGTAAAGAACAAGGACCATGTAACTTGCTGCAAACTTCAGCTGCATCCTTTTAAATTAATAAAATTTATGTTTTGGTTTTAAAAAAATAGCAAATTTTGGAAGAAAGTGTAGGTTTTAGCAAGAAATATCCTTAAAGGATAGGTCATTGGGGCTGATGAGAATATCCATCAAACAAGAGACTATGTTTTGTACCAAGATTGTATTATATTTTAAAAGATACATTTTTAGATAAATAAAAGTGAAAAATTGACTACTTATTTCCAAAGGTTTTTCTAACTTTCTAACCAACAAATACATTTCCATCGCTATTTTCATCAGGAGTTTGTATTACCTTCACAAATAGGTGTAAATTCACAAATATTTCCATTAGTAACAGGAATAGATCTAAATCTAAGAATTCATTTGATATGAGAAACATATAAAATTGTAATAGAATTTTGGAGTGGTAGAATCAAGCAACATACATCTTGCTCTTGCTTTAAATTAGAACCTAGTTCTTCATATATCACAACAACTATACAAGAATGTAAAAATGTTAGTGTAAAATAAATCTAAATATAGTCCATCGATAAAAATATTATCTATATCAAATCCATTCGATGCAGTGAAGCTATCCACAACCAATGGGATAGTTACCAAGTAGACATGATACGTGAAAATTATACTAACATGTAAATTATATCTTACAATTTACACAGATAAGAATCCTAAGATGGTTTATACCATGCAAGAATAATAAATTTATGAAGCTTGCAAAAAGTTGTATGATTGTACCTGAAACACTATCAGGCTCCATTGAAGAAAACTTATTTTTGGAAGTCCCATTATATTAAAACCTAATGAGATTATCCCAGATATTGTATCCAAATGGCCCTGTGTTCTGGGAGAAAATTTTGACTTATCAGAAGACTCTATATCTGTAATAGGAGCAGTCTCTCCCCCACATGGCCCATTTATATCATACAAACCATGAATTAACCTAACGAAATGTCCAACATGGAATATCCAACATCCACTTGTGAGTTAACATCCTTGAGAAAATCAAAATTAGTGTTTTGGTCTTCAAGCATGCTCTGATAAGAAGAACGATGCCTTATTTCCAGTATCCAGTGGAGCCCCAATAGAAGGATCATCCCTAGTTATTAGTCCAACATGACTGTCCAATCTCTTAAGCACTTCATCTGCAACATCTAGAGAACTAGAGACGACATGAGTGTGTCCTATCCTAATGGCTGTATATTCTGAATCTTTAGACATTGGAGATATCTTTGCTTGGGACATGAATTTAGTATTTTCATGTGGATTAGAATTCACCACATTTGCAACAATGGAAGCCAAATTTAACTAAAAAAAAAGGCTAGAAATAGAGTTAGTATTGGTAAACACTAAATGCAGCATCACCAAAGGAGTTCTCAATAATAACAATGGGTTCATTGTTACTAGATATTCTTTCAACTTCTTTGTTTGATATGTCAGTAATTTTCATACCTGGACTTTCTTGACCCAGAGTCTTCCCAATACTCTGTATGTAATCAATACTCCCAACTTCAACCTGTTGAACATTGAACCATGCACTCTTGTCAATATAAACATCTACAGATGCTAACTTTTCATTTCTAATATTCGGTCCAACACCCATAACAAGACTGTAAGCTACAATAGCCATATTGTCAACTTCCAATTCATTACTAACATGAAATTCCAACTCAGATGGTGGAACTTCATGAACTTCAATAGGTATAGATTCTTTCTACAAAAGAAAAATCCTGTCATTCTCAACATCTCCAACACTCTTGTCACCATCAACATCTACAGATGCATCCTTGTTACTTCCAGTAATAATTTCAGCACTTGAAGATAGGTTGTGAACAAAAGTGGGTCCAATATGAGCAAAAAATTCATTACAAGAAGGAAATTCTAATTCAGAAGATGGAACTTCATGAACTTCAACATGGGAACTCTTATCACCATCAACATCAAGAGATGCTCTCTTGTCACCATCAACATCTACAAAAACTCTCTTGTCACTTCTAGTAGTAGTTACACCACCCAAAGGCAAACTGTAAGTTGAAGTATACTTGGTATCAATACACAATCAATTAGTAGAACACAATCAATTAGTAGAACACAATTCCAACTCAGAATATGGCACTTCATGCACTTCAATAGGTGTGCATTCCGTTTGCAAAGGTAAGATTTCGTTAATCGGTGTTGTAGTATGGTCCCTATTGTCTCCAAATAGAGTGGTACCGACATCAAATGTATTCTTTTTTTCAAAATAGTCTCCAAGACCTGCATCAAGTTTGAAACCCTTGGTCAGTAGAAATTGTTGAGATTACAAGCGCAGTAACATTAATTAGTGCATTGTTAAATACCCATCTAAATTTTAAAACACGGAAGTGACATATTCATACTAGACGCGTGATTTTTTGTGTAGTTTAAAATAAATTAAAATAAATTCCAAAATCACTATAGTTCCTAGGATTTCCATAATTTGAAGTTCCTACAACTAAAACTAAAGAAATTTCAACATCTTCAACTAACAAAATGGGCTTTCCCTAAACATAGGCCACAAATGTAGTAGCACTTTTTGTAGGTGTGTTGAGCTTGTTTTTTCCTGGTTCTCCATGCAACTCAATTTCCTCAAAATCTGTTATATAAATAAAAAAATCAAAGAAACTTGGAAACAAGAGACACAAATTGAATCAGACAAATGAGACCCTAGATTGCATGTCCTGAAACTTTTCCTCACAGTCCTGCCACATTTCCACACATATAGCTGAGTTTCATTACACAGTTCCTCACATTTATCTTGTACATGTTCAATGTATGTTGAGTCATCACAAATTTCCCTTACAGGTGAGTCTTCCATCTATTTCTTGTGTCGTTCATCTCATATTTTAGTGCATATCGATGGTAGTGGGATGACTTCTAAAAACTTCGGGAAATTAAACTTTAGAGTTACATTATCTGAAGTAGGAGAAGCTTTTTTCATTTAAATATCCTCTTCGGTTTGCAGTTCCTCATATTTATCTCATACTTGTATATTTCATGTCGATTTTTCATAGTTTTCCCTTGTTGGGGAGTCTTCCATATGCTTGTGTTCCAGTGCATAACGATTCCTATGGGACTACTTCCAAACAATTTGACACATTCACCTCTAAAGTTAGATTCTCTTAAATGGGAGGAGTTTTATTCATTTAATCAACACCACACCTTCATGATAATTTTTTTGACCTTAACATCGCAGAAATAAAAATGGGGCAAAAATAATTTTGTTTAATGGTCTCACTTACTCTTTTCTTGGTAAAATATGACCTCCATCCATCAACTTCAAAGAAGGGCAGAAATCTCCACTTCTATCTCCCAGGCAAATAAATTTCTTTTTATCAATTGATTCCCCTTCCAAGGACTTTTGTAGCATGTTTAGGTTCTTCTTCTTCCGTTGTGTCTGCTTCTGAGTAAAGGGTCGCTTACTCTTTGCCTTATTCGGGCACCTGCCTCTGATGAATAAAATTTTGCACCTGAAAGGCCTGTCATGACCCGATATTTCTTCTTTGGTAGAAGAAAATGACACTTCTGTTTCTGAGGGGAAATATTAATCATTTTGTTGATTCTGACCCTGAAGTAAGAAGACCAGATTATGAACGTGATTGTGAAATTGATGAGAAGGATGGTTCCTCTGGCTTGGCTTTGATCCATTAGGATCTACGCCACCTCCAGATTCGCTCAGCTTAACATATATTCACAGAATCCTCTGGAGCATCTTCTGAATATGTTGGCCATTTCTCTGAACTCGAAATATGCAGAGAACTAACATAACCCTGACTAACCAAAACTCACCCTAATCAACCAAAATTTGCACTCACCCTAACGAACCAAAATTTTCATCAGACAACTGATAATGTTTCAATCGTCTAACACAAGATCGACGACACCATACGGTGTAGAGTGGGAATTTGGGTAGTTGTTTTCAAAGAGGAATGCCTTACGACGTAATTAGAGTAAAAAATAATTATTATTATTTAACAATCTACATACTCTACCTCCATCTCGTTTTGAACATGTGACCTTTTGAAGGAAACATGCCCTTAACCATTAGGTCTACTCAAGCTATATAAATAGTTTTTTAGTAGCCATATAGTAGCGTTAATGTAGCTTATAGTATGTGGAAGTGGGAATCAAAATCCTAGAACCATACTTCCAAACCAAAATATGTTTCTACCCAATTACAGGAAAAGAATATTGAAAAAATAGTAAAAAAATATTGTTATATTGCATTCGAAATCTACTGCAAACATATATATATATATATATATATATATATATATATATATATATATATATATATATATATATATATATATATATATATATATATAATCTCTCATCAGATTATATTTTTACACAGTATTACATTTGCATGAATACATTTGAATATGCTAAAGACCAATTTAGATCCATCTTAACTCCAGACCTATCAAGCGCTGAGAGGGATAAAATCTCTCGAGGTTCAAACCTCTTTTTTGAGTGCTAAATTTGAGAAAAAAATTTCACTTCGAGAGATTTGACCCCTCTCGATGCTTGATAGATTCAGAGTTAAGATGGATGAGTCGTGTGTGGCCAAGGAAAATCTATGGAATATATGATTATTTTTATCAAAATATGTAAATATATCAAATATTAATATAATAATTTTTAATATGCTAAATATGTCTGAGATTAACCTATTCATTTTAATTTTAAATTTTCTTAGTTACCTCAATTTGTTGAGATGATAAATATTGTTAATAACTTTAATGATGAAAAATGATGAAATATATTTTTTGAATGCAAAGTGACAATAATAGTGTTGAATGATAGAAAATGTGAATAATAAGAATGTAGTCAGTTACAAATAGTGACCTCGTCAACAATCAATGACGTTAATGTTGCCTTTTATTTTTTCAAGGCATCAAAATTGATGTATGATCTTTTTCCTAGCTTTTTTCAAGTTTTTAGCACCGATGGTTCCACAAAAGTTTGAAAATTAAATTAAATTTATAATTTTATATCATTATTTGAAAATATTTATAAACAAGGGCATGTAGCTAGCGTATATACTATTTCCTTAGTTTAAAGATAGTTGAACTAGAGTAAATAATTATTATTATTATTATCCAACAATTTACATACTCTACCCCCATCTGGTTTTGAACTAGTTACCTCTTGAAGGAAACATGCTCTTAACCATTAGACTCACTCAAGCTGTATAAAGAGTTTTTCAGAAGCCATACAGAAGTGTTAATATCCTGTAACTTGTAGTATGTGGAAGTTGGAATCAAAATGATATAACCATACTTCCAAATCAAAAAATGTTTCTACCCAGTTACAGAAAGAGAATATTGAAAAAATAGTAAAAAAATATTGTTATATTGCATTCGAAATCTACTGCAAACATATATATATATATATATATATATATATATATATATATATATATATATATATATATATATATATATATATATATATATATATAATCTCTCATCAGATTATATTTTTACACAGTATTACATTTGCATGAATACATTTGAATATGCTAAAGACCAATCTAGATCCATCTTAACTCCAGACCTATCAAGCGCTGAGAGGGATAAAATCTCTCGAGGTTCAAACCTCTTTTTTGAGTGCTAAATTTGAGAAAAAAATTTCACTTCGAGAGATTTGACCCCTCTCGATGCTTGATAGATTCAGAGTTAAGATGGATGAGTCGTGTGTGGCCAAGGAAAATCTATGGAATATATGATTATTTTTATCAAAAATATGTAAATATATCAAATATTAATATAATCATTTTTAATATGCTAAATATGTCTGAGATTAACCTATTCATTTTAATTTTAAATTTTCTTAGTTACCTCAATTTGTTGAGATGATAAATATTGTTAATAACTTTAATGATGAAAAATGATGAAATATATTTTTTGAATGCAAAGTGACAATAATAGTGTTGAATGATAGAAAATGTGAATAATAAGAATGTAGTCAGTTACAAATAGTGACCTCGTCAACAATCAATGACGTTAATGTTGCCTTTTATTTTTTCAAGGCATCAAAATTGATGTATGATCTTTTTCCTAGCTTTTTTCAAGTTTTTAGCACCGATGGTTCCACAAAAGTTTGAAAATTAAATTAAATTTATAATTTTATATCATTATTTGAAAATATTTATAAACAAGGGCATGTAGCTAGCGTATATACTATTTCCTTAGTTTAAAGATAGTTGAACTAGAGTAAATAATTATTATTATTATTATCCAACAATTTACATACTCTACCCCCATCTGGTTTTGAACTAGTTACCTCTTGAAGGAAACATGCTCTTAACCATTAGACTCACTCAAGCTGTATAAAGAGTTTTTCAAAAGCCATACAGAAGTGTTAATATCCTGTAACTTGTAGTATGTGGAAGTTGGAATCAAAATGATATAACCATACTTCCAAATCAAAAAATGTTTCTACCCAGTTACAGAAAGAGAATATTGAAAAAATAGTAAAAAAATATTGTTATATTGCATTCAAAATCTGTCAGCTATAATTGCACACACATACACACACACACACACACACACACACACACACACACACACATAATCTCTCATCAAATTCTAATTTTACACAATATTACATTTGCACGAATACATTTAAATATGCTAAAGATTAGCCTAGATCCATTTTAACTTTGGATCTATCAAGTGCCGAGAGGGATCAAATATCTCAACGTGCAAACCTCTTTTTCAGGGCAAAATTTGATAAAATCTTTTCACGTTGAGAGATTTGACCCCTCTCAGCGCTTGATATATTCAGGGTTAAGATGGATGAGTCGTGTGTGGCCAAGGAAAATCTATGGAATATGTGATTAATTTGATCAAATATATGTAAATATATCAAATATTAATATAATCATTTTAAATATGCTAAATACGCCTGAGATTAACATGGTCATTTTAATTTGAAATTTTCTTAGTTACCGCAGTTTTTTGAGATGATAGATATTGTTAATAACTTTAATGATGAAAATTGATGAAATAGATTTTTCGAATGCAAAGTGACAATAATAGTGTTGAACGATAGAACATATGAATAATAAGAATGTAGTTAGTTACAAATTGTCTTCATTGTAATCAATCTCAAACTATTTAATTCTACTATTCTTATTGTCACCCTTGTTAGTTTTTTCATATTTCCATATCATTTTTATGAAAAAGACAATTGAAATCATAAAATGTTTAAATCTTTAGCTCGAGCTGTTGTAGTAAACATGATACCTTGTATCTCCTGCTCTCCAATATTAATAGGTTAAATGACTATAACACAAAAATCATTGTACGTTGTCAATAAATTTTTTTGCTTAGACTTAAATCAATGCATATTGTTAATCCATTCAGTTTAAAATTAATGTATTAATCCAATTACATCAAATTAGAAATCAACATCTACACTAAAATCAATGCATCTAATGCAAGCAGTCAAATAATATTAGAAAACCACTTCTACACTAAAATCAATACATCTAATGCAAGCAATCAAATAAATTTAGAAACCAGCATCTACATTGAAATGAATGTATTTAGTGCAAGCAATCAAATATGATTAGAAATCACCATCTACACTAAAATCAATACATTTAGTGAAAGCAATCAAATAGGATTTGAAATCACCATCTACATTGAAATAAATGCATCTAGCGCAAGCAATAAAATATAATTAGAAATCAACATCTACATTGAAATCAATGCATCTAGTGCAAGCAATCAAATAGGACTAGAAATCACCATCTACATTGAAATCAATGCATTTAGTGCAAGAAATTAAATATAATTAGAAAAAATCTACATTGAAATAAATTCATCTTGTGCAACCAATCAAATATCATTAGAAATCGATATCTACACTAAAATCAATGCATATAGTGAAAATAATCAAATAGGATTAGAAATCACCATCTACGCTACAATCAATGCATATAGTACAAGAAATATTCTTCCCTCTCTCCCCTCCCCATCTATATCTATATCTCCCTCCATCTCTCCTTCTTTGTCTCTCTATCTCACCCCCCTAAACACAAATGCTCTCGCACTCCATATCTATCAACCTATTTGTCACTCCCTCCCTCTCTCCATCTCTCTCTTCTTCCCTCTCTTCACCTACCATCTATATCTCTATATCCCCCTTCTCTCCCTCTCCCCAGCTTCTATCTATCTTTTCTCCTTTTTTCATCTTTCCCTCTCTCTCTATCTTCCTTATCACTCCCTCTCTCTCTCTCTTTAAGTCTTTCATCTTACCTCCCTCTCTCTCCCCCTCCACATCCATCTCTCTTTCCCTCCCTCTCTCAACTCTCTCATGTCCTCTCTCTTCCTTCCCCTCTCTCCATTTCTCTCCCACATATCTCTCTATCTCTCTGTTCACCCTCCAACTCTATTACTATATCCATCCCTCTCTCCTTCTCTCTCCTTCTCTCCACCCTTATCTCCATCTCTCCTTTATCTCTTTATCTCACCCCAAAAATATGCCCTCTCTCTCCATCTCTCCCTTGTCACTCCTCTCTCTCCACTTATCACTCCTTGTCTTTCTTATTCCCTACCTCTTCCCCCCTCCAACTCCATATCTCTATCAATCCCTCTCTCCTCCTCTCTCTCGTCCTTCCTCTCTCTCCTTTCTATCCTACCTCCCTCTCTCTTCCCTCGTCTCTCTCTCTCTCTCTCTCTCTCTCTTTGCCCTCCAATATGATAGCTATTGCCTACATAGGACCTTATCCTTGTTGTCCTATCATCCCTAACTATATCACTTATTTCCCTAATTGCAGAGAACTTGGACTAGTAAAAACCATTTCTCCGAGTGCTATTTGCACCCTTTTCTCCCTTTTTTCAACATGTTAAGTTCTAGGTACGGGCCCTTGAGGCCCATTTTCTTGACCTATCTCTACATAATGGTTCTACATTATCATGCTCCCGCTTTTCAAACCTTTTGATACTTGAATCTATTTCTGCTACTTACATTGTGGTTGGTGCTTATGTTGATGCGGTTGTGCTTCATGTTTTGCGACATAGATGAGTAAGGGATGAAATAGGCTAGGATGGTTGATGCTTAAAATTTGGGGATGATTGGGATTTGGAATTCTAGGGACCACTATTATGTTGGTGCTAAAGGAAATGTGGCAATGAATGTTGTTGTGGATGAGAGTTATTAGGGAGAGGTGGCATTGTATGCAATGTTTAAGAAAGTGGGCATAGTTGGGACAGTGGCAGTGGGGACCCATTTGAAGGAAATTATTGTTGTTGGAGATAGCATTGACCCTGTTGTTGTTGTATTTGTTGGTGTAGCATACATGCGTATGGATTATGATTGGGATTTTTCAATTGAGAATGGTGCATATTACTGTTCAGTTGTGGCATTTGGTGTTTTTTTGTTGACTAGAAAAATTATGAGATGGATAAGAAGCCATCTGATTAGAAAAAAAATTATTGAGATTACTACAAGAAGGTGCAACTTGACCATTTCCCTATGTAGCCTGGAGCTAAAAATATTGCATTAACATCCACTGATCATTAGTAAATTTGCCAGGCTATAAATCAGAATGAAAAGAAAAAAGGTTGTAAGAAAAAATGGAAAACTTTCATGTTGAAAACCTAGACATTGCACTCTCTCAATATTACAAGGTTTGCAATTTTTCTTAGAAAAATATTGCAACACTTATGACAAACACTATTCAACACCACTGGAAAAAGCATTCCAAAGAAAGGTAATACAATATATGAGTAGTTAACAAATGCCCATTCTCTAGTCCCACTGTAAGTAAGCAACAACAATATTGAACTCATCTAAAAATTTTCCAAATCATATAAATTCCATTCATGATGGAAGATTAAAGAACATAATTTGGATTTCATTCCAGTGGCATAAGGGAGAGTTTACTAAACTAAAATATAAATTTCTAAAAGTACATAATAGTATTATTTACATTCTGGAATTCTATTTACCACCAAAGGAAGTCTAGAATGTGTGGAAAAGGAGGAACACACAATGTTGTTTCTTTCCTGGTCCAGGCTTAGTCACTGACTTCACCAAAGTTCCTTTTTTTTTTTTAATTTTTCTTATATCAACATAAAATATGATATACATATAATATTAAAATTAGCATGAAACTACCTGAAGGCCAAGAAAAGAGTCTTTAGATCAACCTTTGACTCAACTGATCAGTCAGACTCTTCATTGTCGAAGAATGCTTGGAACAATTCAGAATATGGAAAACATCATGACCCAAAAAATAAATTTTATTGCATTTGGTAAGCTTATTCAATTTAGTTTGGTGGATAAAGTTCTCCAATCCTAATTTCAAAAAAGGGAATAATGTTAATGATAGTGATAAAGTCCTATGGAAATGTTTGTAACAATATGACTAATAACTGGACTTGTTTCTCCTGTCCCTTAAAAGATGCAGTGCTGGAATGATTTATAGAAAACAGAGGCAGTGATTTCAAAGAAATATATCATTATATATTTTATTTATCTACGTTCTGAAGCATGTGGTGCATTCCGCCCTACCCCTAAAGGTTTAAAAAAATGAGTTTCGTGGTAATTTTAGGTTTATTTTTTTTATAATGAATTATTTGGTGGTGGAAAAAACATCTAAGATTCAAGGTAATTGTTGTTTGAAGGGAAAATTTGGACTACCAATGTTTCAGAGCTTCATAGGACAAAAAATTACATAAAGTTCTATTTTATCACCACGAAAATCTTCAATATCCTCGATGATTTGAAACTTTTTTCCCTATTATTGAATATTCTGAATGTTGTAGCACAACACTAGAAACTATAAATTATGCCCCTAATTGAGAGCAATTTATTTCATTTCAGATGCTTATCTTTTCAATTTAATGTTCCCAACAATGGATTTTACTATAAGAATTTCTTCCTCCTTTTTTCTTTTGAATTGTATTGTGGTTGCAGTTGAGTAAAATTATTAAGGGCGAGTTAGAATACGATGTTGAGGGTTGTACTATTATTGATTTCCTTTATAATTACGAGTATAGAGGTGGACATATATAGGAAAGTTTGAGGGAAATATTCATTTTTCACTTATCTGTTTACTAGTCAATTATTTCAACTTTCCCCTTTAGTTATTGCTATTATTTTTATAGGGAGAAATAAATATCAACGACCCACAGGACATGTAATTTCTTTTGGAAAACAACATCCAAAATAAGAAATCTATGGCCATTATTCTCCACTATGAATATTCATCCATCAGAGCACCTAATATGTGAGTGGCATTAATATTACCGATTTAACTGTCTTTTATTACTCTTATAATTGATTAAAAAATCTTGTTCCACCATTATTTGATATTATGTTTTTTTAGGCTCTTCAGATTTACTATTTAGCAATCAAAGCTAAGGCATTAGTTTTTCTATGAGTGTTTTAACTACGGTAAAGAATTTTCATTTAGTTGAAAATGTTAGGAGAGATTTCCCTATATGTATGTAGGTGTTTAATAGAAAATAAGTTAATGTTTGAAGTCTAATTTAAAAGAAAGAAAAACAAGCCTTGTTTATTTTTTATTTATTGTATGTAATAGATAAAGGAGGGAAAACAAACCCAAAAACAAGATTAGTTTTTTAATCTCTTTGTATTTAATAGATATGAAGTATCTATTTATCGAATAAATATGATATGAAGATGGATTTATGTTATTAAAATAATCAGAATGGTGGATTTATATTAGTTTAGATTCCTTTTAATCGATATCCAATATTTACAAAAATTCCAAATAATCAATTATTTTTTGGTGCTTAAAAAGATTAGGCTTAAAATCAATATCTAGAGTCTAATTTTACTCTAATTTTATTAGTATTGGAATTATAATGTTATTAGCATTACAGAAATAATGTGACAAACACTGAGATCTCCTCAAATGGCTCCCTTCAAACAAATAAGCATAGTTCTTTCTTCTTGATTGTTAAGTTATCATATATTATGTTTCCTCTACTTGTTTCTTTCAGCAAAATGCTATCAAATATTTCTATTAAACAAAGTCAAGCCAACTTTGATAAATTTCCTGCTCATTTTCTTTTTGCTAAAAAAGTTGATTTCCTATTTTTAAAAATGTCGCTGATTATTTTTCTCTAGACAATCTAATATATATATGTATGTACATACATACATACATACATACATACATACATACATACATATATATATATACATATATATATATATATATGTATGTATATATTGGTAATTTGTTTTCTTGAAATTATTTTTGATTCAATTCTTAGAAGGGTTTATTTGCATTTTCAAATTAAAAATATTTATGTTTTGATCCCATCTATCATCTTTAATCATCATAAACAATATGACTACATTAGGATGTTATTAAGAAATTCTATTTTTTTATCTATAAGAGGTAGGTCACCTATTCATATGCATATAAAATGTTTACATGCTTTCTAATAACTCAGTCGAGAAACCCTCGTGTTGCTTCCTGGTAATTTTTTGTTAAGTCTGGAAGCTTGAGTAGTATCATGTTTAAAATTGAAAATGTTTATATGCCAATTAGAGAAGACAAAACGTTAATGGAGATAACTTTTCCCATGTCCACTATATTAATACCAGTGCGAGAATAAAATAAACCATAGCTTTAGAGATAGAGGTTGGCCATAGTGACTTTGTGCTAATTATCATTGTCTTCAAGGGAAATTGGTTTTTGGGAACATTTTCCAGCCTTGTGTTTTCAGTGTCCTTTGTTTCTTAGTTCTTGAAGGCCCTATGGTGTCTTGCTTCTTTATTTATATATCATTAAAGTTTTATATTAATTTTTGGGGGGATTTTGAAGAATTACATTATAGAGATATGTATATTTATGGAGCCCATATGAGAGTTATGCATTGGATTTTGTGTAGGCTCCATCATGTCCAATCTCTTTGTTGAATTCCCTACTCTACATGATTTTGATTTTTAATCATCATAGCAGTTATAATGCCTATTTTTGTGAATATTTAATATAACTATATACAATTTTTAAGTTCTTCGGTGATTTCTTTCATCTCCAAACTTGTATTAGAGGAGCCATAGAACACGGGGATTTTGGGTTTATACTTTGATTATCCTCAAGTTTAAACAATCATCTTTGATGTTATTTTTTAAGTGGTAGAGCATATTAACCATGTTAAAGTTGCTTCCTTGTTCTAAAAAAATTGTGTTCTACATCATTGGGTAATTGTTTGTGCTAGCTGAGCTAATGAAACTCACAAGACTAAAGTTTTAAAATTTAGAATTTATAAAGTTTCAAGGTGTAAGTCTTTAAAGGGTGCTAACTCAATGGAAGAGAACCTGCTTTACAAGCAGGTGGTTGGTGGTTCGATTCCATGGTGCTCTAATATTCATACATAATGTGTTAGTGTCTAAATGTTCAGTGATCAAATGAACTCTTTTAGGTTTACTTGGTCGTGGTCCTTGGTCAAAATTTCTTTTTTTCAAACAAATTTTCAAATAAAATTTTGTTCACTTAATTTTATTTAGGTCTGAATGCTACTCCCTTCACTCCATTCATGGTCATAATCATTTCAAGGTCATGAAATTCATCATCATCTAGGGTCATAGGTTAGTAAACATAGTTCCATCTAGGTCATGGTCTAGGTCTCTTTTGTTTCACCACCATAATGTCCAATCATGTCATGAAGTAGGGAAATAAATGGTCATTGTCATTAGTCAAATCAGCTTCATTGGGACTTAGCAAAGATATGTAATAAAAAAAAGCCAACTTGTACATTTTTCAAGAAGTATGGCGAAAAGAGAAAAAAGAAGGGTAAATTCAACATTTCTCAAGGTTCAGGTGCTCTTAAGTCAGTAAGTGATCATCCCTCACCTTTCATTCAGCAAAGGGTGGATCCCCTATTATAGGGTTTTCAACTACATCTTTGGTTTCATTGATGTTTGGCTTGCTTTAGTTGGAAAAACCCTAGTTTAATCACCTAATAACCTTAAAACATAACGCATACACCTTACAAAATCACTACATATCATTCATACCTCTCATAACCCTCGTTTTCACTCAAACCCTAGTTCTCACTACAATTTTGTAGAGATACTAGCTCAACTCTGTGTTTAGGCCCTTCTGCCCTTTTTCCCTTATCCATTTACAAAAATTCCACATAAAATGTGTTCCTAACACACTACCCTATCTCCCCTTATTTTTTCAGGTTTTTCCCTAACTCCCATCCCCTCCATTTCCCTCCCTAAACTTGTTGCCCCATTTTCCCTTGTTTTCCTAGTATTCACACTTCCTTTCCTTCATATCAAGCTAGGGTTTCTTTTTGCTGAAAAACATCATGGAAGGTGAGAAGAGAAAGTATAATAAGGGAGGTCATCATTCCAAGTTTGAGCCAACTTAGACCCATGGCATCATTGTCAGAGTTTTGTGATCAAGCTAGGGTTTACATTGCACACAGGGACAATTTTACCTCAAATTTACTTTTTGAAGTAATGATGATGAATTTTCCAAAAATGAAAGAGGGGTTTGTCAATAATATGCCAAAGAAAAAAAACCTCCATCGCTTTATGTGCAGGTGTTATGATTTGAGAGAAATGTCCAAACTATAGTTTCTCCAGGTCATTTTCTGCACTTTTGGAGAAGTTCTCTTCAAGTCACTTTTCAGAGGTTTGGATCAGGGGTTTGTAGTGCTTGATGAATCCATTGTGTAGAATACATCCTAGGCTTTCCAACCATACATCTTTCGGCCCAAAAATCCTCTGGGAAGGTCTCCAAACTCCCTCTCAAAGTGGTGTGACGCTTATGCTGAGAATGCACTATGCTTCTGCAAATTTTAGTGACCAACTTAAACCTTGGATTCTAAACAAATGGGAAAGTATTTTTGAAATATGGAAGAGGTTTTTATTCATACGATACCAAATGAAAAAAACCTCTCTCATTTTTTCAGAAAAATTTATGGTTAGAGATATATTTATCCATATTTGAGCCCTATTTTTGCAGAACATTTTAGGAAAATTTTAGATTTTTGGCAATTTTGATAATTTTGGATGTATAGAAGCATCGCGCAGCAGCTCATCGCTTTTCCTCAGAGCCTCCAAATGAATATTTTTATATATTTTGACAAGAATTGAAAACTGAAAATAACTGGAGCAGAGGATTTCTCTTTTCAATATTACGAATCACTGAAATAAGACTACATTGTAGACATCAAAATTAAATGACTGCAGCGAGACTCAACTAAAACTGGACTAAGTGAAACTGAATTGGGACACTTGGATGGATTGTTTCAACACTTAGGATTTTGTTGGAATTATATTATCCAACACTCCCCCTTAATTACAACCACATAAAAATTTAATTAAAATACTTGTTGGTCTATGTCTTAGTGAGGCTTACAATTTAAAAAGTTGACTTCAACTAGATTTAGTTTTCTTCTTCTCTTCTTCCAGATTCTATAGCCTCTAAATTGTTTCGAAATTTTCTTCTTCTTTTATTCTTCAAACCTCTGTTTCTTCATTTGCTGGTGCATGTTATCAATTTTTCCTGGTTTTCTAAGCATGTCCTAGACTTCTTCAAGAAATGACTTGTATGTGGGTTGCTGCCACATATTGTCTTCTATAGTGCGCTTTTCATCATAAATATGATGCAACATAAGATGAGAATAATATTTTATCTCTTCAAAACTCCAATACCTGAAAATTTCATTGACGTGTTGGTCATGCATGCTATCTTCAACATTCATATCTACAACTTCCGTGTAAACCTCATCTATACATGGTGTTGCAAGCCGTGTTTAAATGATCTTTAATTATTCTTACATACTTGTTTTGTTTACCTGCACATTGGAAATCAACAGTAAGTGTAAAAACATATCCAAAACCACATTGGTTTTGTTCCTTCTGCTCTGCAATGGAAACTTTCTCCTGTTGCGCTTCCTTTTTTGCCTCTATCTCTGTTTCTATTTTCTCTTTGCAAAATTCTTTATTTGCATCTATCTTTATCTCTGTTTCTTTATTTTTCTTTATCTTTGTCTCTGTCTTTGTCTCTTCGTCACTAGCCTGTGCAGCTGAAAACAGGTTGTCTTCCACTGACTCAAGTGGGATTATCTCACCAAATATCATCGTGCTAATATGATGTTTTTGTTGCATCATCTGCAACCAATCATCATTAGCCAAAAATTCTTTATCAAAGTTTACATCTACAATATTAATTATTGGATTTACCATTGTATTTTTACTCTCATCAGCAAGCTCTATTGCTGGAATCACCAAATCATCATCAGCAAGCTATGTTGATGGAATCACCAGAACATCATCAGCAAGCTCTATTTTTGGATTCATCAAATCATCATCAGCAACCTCTGTTGCTGGAATCGCCAAGTCGTCATCAGCAAGCTTTGTTTCTGGATTCATGAAATTGTCATCAACAAGTTGTGTTGTTGGATTCACCAAATTTTCGTTAGCAAGATCTGTTGTTGGATTCATCAAATATTCATCCAGTTTTGGCTCTGCACAATGGGGTTCACAAGCATCTTCATGCTCTCTCTCTGCTGCTTCTGCAATTTCTTCACAGACATGATCCACTTGTGGCTGAGCAGTGTCGGATTCAATAAAATTTTTATCTTGTTGTAGATCTGTTGTTATAGATCCACCTTTGTCTTCAACTTCAATGATCCCTCTTGTACCAAAAAACCTGTCAAGGATATCCCATGCTTTTGTGGTTGTCTTGTCATCTTGAAGCCTTCTATCGCTCTTCTGTAATGAGCTCACTCTAACGTGGCTTTGTAACACTGCTTCCACGCTAGTTATTCTGGAAAAAATTGCTACAAGGCTTTACTAGATTGACACGGATATGTGGCTCAAAAGTGTGATGATAAGCTCTAGTATCTACCTCTAAATAGCGCTGATCAGTTCTAGTATATGCCTCGAAATAGCGTTGATGGCTGATCGACTCAATTATTCCTTCAAAAAGAGTGCTGATTAAAAAAAAAATTAAAAAAAAATTCACTCAACTATCAGGGGCTTCTCCTCTACTGGTTCTTTTTTCTTATTTTTCCTTTGGATATCTGCACCTAAATATTATTCCCTTGGATATTTTCACCTCAACAGTATTCAAATACTTCTCACGTGCTCACATTGTTGCTCTAGAGTCTTACACAAAGTAGCTTCGATCTTCAGTCTCTTTTTCTCTCAAGGAGTCTTACATAGGCTAAGCTCTTTCTTCAATCCATTTCATCTGCGCCTTCACTGGCTTAGCGGCAGTTGGCTTCTTCATTCTCATGTTGCTTCTTCGCAGGAGGTGTCTTCAAATTTCTTCAAACTTCTGTTGTTCTCTCAAAAAGTCTTATGCAGGCTCTCTTCTTCTCTCTGTTGCTCCAACTTCACTCAGGTTTCTGCTCTATGGAGGAGTCTTATGCAAATTAGCTATGATACCATGACAATAATTGAAAATTGAAAAGAAGTGGAGTAGAGGATTTCTCTTCTCAATATTACGAATCATTTAAATAAGATTACATTGGAGATGTCAACATTAAATGACTGTAGCGAGACTCAACTAAAATTGGACTAAGTGAAAATGAACTGGGACACTTGGATGGACGGTTTCGACACCTAGGAGGTGGTTGGAATTAGATTCTCCAACATATGTTTGGATGGCTCTTTCCATGTACTTTCCAGATATGGTCTCAGGTTTTCATGACAGCCCCCAATTTTGGAGAAAAATCGAAAAAAAAACCATCTTTTTCATGCTTCTGCCATTGTTTTTGCCTGTGTGTGGCACTTCTGGAGTAAGCTTGGGAAAATGGATTTTTGAAGGCCGTGAAGGAGGTATTTTATCAGTTTCAAGGTTAGGTTGGATAGAGGATATCTAGGTCTACCTAGCCCAATCTTCAAATTAACAGGAGGATGCCTTACATGGTTGCTTGGGAGCGGGAGCGAAAGCAGGGAGTGGGAGCGGGAGAGAGAGTGCCATTTTCAAAATCTCCCAGTCTGGAGCGTTTCGGGGAGTTTTTTTTTTAAGTATATATATTTTTTATATTTGTATATATATTTTGATGCATATATGTCAAGAAAAACATGTAGAATGATGAATTAGACCTTAAAAACATAAAAACATAGATTGAACCATATAAAATCAATCATCTAGAAGTTATAATCTTCATCAACCACACCCACAAGTTGGAAACATACAAAATATTGACTCTTGAATCTCACGAATTATCAATCTTAAGGTTTCAAGCTTTCAAAATTCAATATATAACATTTATCATCATTGATTCATTGATCACCATAGTTGTACTTGTAAGCTAAGTGTAACTAATAACCATTACAACAAAGAATATTTAACATGAAATAAAATGTTATAAAATTAAATGAAATGAACTTTCATTAAGCATCATATTCATAATTCATAATGACTTATAAACTTATAAATGCCAACTTCAAAGTTTCACCTTTCAAATTCAAACTTCAAACTTAAATTTCCATATATTGTTTACAAAAATTATCATAATAAATATGAAAGAGTTAATTTTCAACGGTTCAACAGTTATAAAAGTTAAAAACTACTAGAAAATAGAAAAGACTGATAAACAAAAAATCTATTTTATCTATTGGTTGGCCCCTTGCCACACCCATGAGAAATGTATAATTTGTGAGAACCACAAGGAAGTGGTGGTCTTCTAGTACTCTCAGGAGTACCACGACCATAACTAGAAGACGAAGGGCAACATGAGGATGTTGGTGGAGGTTGAATATGCAAAGGGACAATAGTTGGATATCGAGCACTGGCATTGGCAGCCACACTGCTACTGGATGGTGGGATTGGCCCTATGTGTGGTGGTGGCATGGCTGTTGTTGCTTCATCATCATCCCTCAAAATTTCTTCTTAAAATTCTTCCATATGTACAGTGTCATCCTCCAAATTATCATCCTCTGGGTTGTTGTCCCAAACTTTATATGATTGATCCTCATATACCTGATCACAGTAATGACTCAACAACCTCAAGCTGTAATGCACATAAACCAAGTTTTCAATTTGGTTTTCATTCATCCTATTTCTTCTCACATTATGTATGAAGATGTAGGTGCTCCAACACCTCTCCACAAAAGAAGTATTTACAATTTGTGAGAGAACTTTTTTTTCCAACTTCGGCAAAAGTCCTGTGCCACCATATACTTCCCACCATGTGAGAGCATCAAATCTATCTTCTCTTCCATTGCATGGAAAGAACCAAAGTTAACAGTGCAACTAAAGTATTTTCCTAATTGAAGGCGCAATCTAGCACACTCCTCCCTGTCGGGGACCAACTTGTCTAATGCTTTCATGTATCCCTCTTGTACCTCTATATTTGTGTGAGGTTTGATCCTAACCCCACCTCCAGGTGTAGGTTGGTCGAACCAAAATGGAGAGTAGTATTTTGGCATAAGGATATATGCCAAGGCATGTAGTGGAACATTAAGTTTATTCCACCGTGCACACACAGAGTCGTGAATCATTGCATACAAGTTGGGATCATTTTCCTTAACAACATCTTTTATTTGCCCCAACATACTATCCATCTGCTCATACACCTCCCCAATCAATGGTTTATCTATATATGCAAAGCGAATCATATGATAAATGGGCTTGGTGAAATTCAGAATTTCCCTCACATGTGCCCAAAACAAATGATAAAGGGCGGTCTCCTCTACCTTTTCAAAACCTTGCCTGTCAACTATTGTTGCTGCCAATCCTTTAATACCTACCATTGTGGAATTGATTCCATGGCTGCCAATGAATCTTTTACCTTCAAAAGGCACCTAAAGGTGAGGTAATAGCTAGCAAATCTAATCTTTTCTATCTTCAGCAACTCCAATTTTGAGTGAGTACAGAAAAGCCCATGGGTATTGCTATGATTTGTAATAAATTTTATCATTTTTTTACCTCTGTTGTACAAACCACCAAGCCATTTGTATTGAGGTTTTTTGTTTTTAATGATATCATGCATCAAAAGGTTCATTGTGTGAACCAAACACCCAGACCAAAATATGTTGGGGTATTTATCCTCAATAATTGCTCCCATTGCCTTACAGTTAGCAGCATTATCAATGATGACTTGGATGACATTGTATGGCCCAATACTTTCAATTGTTGCAAGTAATGGTTTTGCAATGTTAATGTCAGTCTTGAATTTGTCTGAATAATCATATGTTGAAAGGAATATTGCTCCACTAATAGACACAGCCAAAAAAATTATCAATGGATTTCCTTTTACATTGGTCCATCCATCAGATACAATGGATACCCCATGCTCATTCCAAGAAATTTTCATTCTAGCCAAAGAATTGTTTATTTTAGCTTTTTCATGATCAAGTCCCATGGTTCTAGCCTTGTTATACCCAGGGGTCCTGTATCCTTTGGGGGCATCATTAATGGCATAAACCATTTCATGCCAATAAGGTGAGCGAAGAACATTGAATGGCACCCCACATGCATAGAGAAACCAAATTTTTTTTGAATCCACATCATGCCTACACCCTTCGTCAAGGAAATCAGATATGGTTCTATGCCTTGAGGAGATGTTTGGTCCAGGTGTTCCTCCATATCCACTGCCATGCGTGGAAGTTGATGGACTTATTTTTCCATGATGTGATGGACCTGATGGTGCATAAGAATCAATGAAACCCCTAGATCTTTTAGATCTATGTAGGGAAACCTCCTCTTCCTTTCTGTATTTATCTCTCTATGTTGCTGGCACACTTACAAAAAATTTTATTCCTATATTTTCCTCTCCATCCTCTGGAATTTTCCCACAAAGGTTCTGTTAGCCACCCATAAAATTCTTCCATATCAGATGGTGGCTAAATGATGTTGGATAGCCTTCAAGAAACAATTTCATTACTAAAATTGCTGATACTTGAAGACTTTTTGTAATATCCTATCCTTGGATAATATTCACTACTGTTTCCCTTCAAAACTCAGAAATCCTGCTAATTTCCAAAGCCAAAATACTGCTGCAAAAACCCTTTTTCCCCTTCCTTCTCCTCAAAGCTAACCTCCTCTTCTATACCTCTATTCCCCATGAAAATTCCTCATTTCCACATTTCTGCTATTTTTCCCCTCATCAAAATCCATTTTATAAGGTCAAAAACCCACTTTTTAACCTTACCGAAACCTTCATTTCCTTCAAAAAACCCTTCAAAAACCATTAAAAATGCATATTTTTATGTATTGGACTGAAGCCCCCTCGGGCTTAAGTTTTTGGCCCTTTCCGTCCACACGCCCGGGCACCAGGACCAGGCACCAAGACACTCGGGCGCTTATCCATTTTAAAGTTATATTTCCCCGCCAGGACATATAAAACCTTTGATTTTTATAAAACCCGTCATTTTCTTACTTTTATTAAAAACCCGCCCGTGTAAATTATGGAGCAATCTCCACCGTCGATCTGCTCCGCAGATCGGACGGTGCGGACTCTGACTTCTCTATGGTCCCCGCCGGTTCAAACTTAAATCGCCACCGTTGATCTGCTCCACAGATTGGATGGTGTGGAGTGCGCCTTCCTATGGATCCCCCCCCCAACCATGCGCTGTTGCCCAAAAACCGGCGGTATCCTTCACACCACTCTTCGGGCAAAGGCGGTTTCCTCCCAATGGTCGGTGATTCCATACAATGGTTGACGCGTGTCCTTTGTAGGATTTAAAAACCTCCATGCAACCGTTGTCCCCCGCGCGTTATAGTTCGGACCAGGATGCCCAGCGGAATTGATCTCCGCCGTCCGATCTGGGCCCACTCATCCAATGGTTATCGCTCCTCGAAGATGTTCGATGGTTAACCAAAGTGCCCACGCAATAAAAAAGCCATCGTACAGTGGCAAATCAATCTCCACTGTCGATCTGATCTGCAAATCGACAGCTCATATTGCGTCACCCGATTCCGTTGCCCAGTCAACATTTCCCCACCGCTGACTTTCCATTTCCCACTCCTCACCGTCGATCTCTACGTGATTGATGGCCCTGATCTAATCACCCTTCTACCATGCCTTTTTTCGATCATTCTGAGATTAAATCCCGACCGTTGGATGATGCCATCCAATGGCCCTGCTTCCTCTACACACCCTCCGATGCAGATTGACCTATAAATGCAGGATTTCGTAACATTCATTTGTTTTTTGCAGGGTTTCATGTTTTTCTGCTTAAATGAAGAAATTTCGTAGGCCGAGGATGACGATCCTCTGGCCTTCAAATACATCAGAGAGATCGTCCACAAGGTATAGATTCACTTTCTCCATCAAGGTTTCATGAGCCTTTGGTGCCATATGCCCCTGCACGACAGCCAGAAAACCATGAAAAAGCACAGAGAAAGAGTATCAGTCGCAGAAGATCAAAAATGTGCTAGCACAGAGGATTGAAGACAATATTATGGGGATTATGGCTAAGACAGTTATCGAAAGCCTAATCCCCCAATCTAAAGCACAGTTTGAAGGAAAACCTAAAGTGTTTTATCAGGAAACCCTCCACCGCCACAAATGGAGGCAAATTTATTCCTCCCAGCAACTAAAGCGCCACCTGTTCCTCAAAGTATTCAATCAGGAACAAAATTTATTGATCAGGATCATATATTTTGCCTCGACGTAGTCAAAGAGTTATTTTTGCCAAGGATTTAATGACAGAATGTCGGCAAAGTAACCCTAGCATCACACAGAGCCTCAAAGGTCAACAAAAGCTCCCACCGAGCTTAAATCATAAGCGTAAATCAATTAATATAATGTAACACTTGTACAGTTTCTTCATTAAACCCCCCAAGGGCCAAGAAAGACATTAACTCTGTATTAATTGTATTTGAGATATTTTATCAGATCTCACCTCCTCATCCTTCTATAAATACTACAGTAGAAGATGAGTGAGTGTTGGTTGTTGTTTGATTACAAGTTGTAATATTGAAACTCTTTGAAATAAATACATAGTCTATTGAAGTTGAAGAACAAATTGAAGTCTTGGAAACCTTGATGTTGTTGTTGCATGTTTGTTCCTAAGAAGGCTCTATCATTGGATCCATGAGCTTGGCTGTTGGTGAAGTATTCTGAACTGTTTGATGTTTTTCCCCTGTTTTCATTATGTTTCATACTTTTTTACTACAGTAGGTTGAAATTTTTAGGCTAAGAAATGACTTCTGGAAGCACCTTAGACCTGTTCATCCTTCACTGTTTTATGTTTTATTCTGCTGAAGTATTTAAGAGGCTTTAAACTTTCTCTTTAGTCTTCATGCTCTTTTATTTCTATAATAGCTCAAATAGTTGGTTTCAGCATGTTTTATGGTTCTCCCTGCTTGTTTGCTATCACTTGAAAGCTGTTATTGAAGTCTCCCTTTGAAGTACCATTGTTTTAAGTTAATCAAAGAGGTCGGTTTTGATCTTACCCTTTGTCATTGCTTGAACAATTGTTTTGAAGGTCTTTATAGTTGTAAGCATAGATGTTATTTAGGTGCTCCCTCTTCTATGACTGCAATTATCAGTGAATCTTTCATGTTTTCTAAGTCCTTTAAAATAAAATCTTTGAGGAAATAGGGTGTTCCCCGAATCTTAGATTTCATTTTAAAAGTTGTCTTGAAGTCATTATTTGCTTAAAGAATGTTTGTAGAATTTATGGTTAGCCCTATCTATCAAATATCTCTTTATTGTTAAGTTATGTTTTCAAGTTCCCTTTGTTGAGAACTAAACTTCTCTTTCCAAAATCATTAATGTCCATCTCACTCCAAAAACAAAGGATCCTGTGGCCAAGTTAGATTTGCCCTTTGATATCCCATATCCATTAGCAAGTTTTTCATGACCTTATTTTGACTCCATTGCCCAATGAACCAGATATTTCCTCTTTCTGTCTATCTTTCCTAGACCTTTCATGTTCTGTTGTATCAAATCAATCCAACCAAACAAACATATGCACTTAATAACTAGTCTAAAATCCATACTCAAAGCACACAAGATAAACCTTTGCAAACAAATATTTGAGAGATCCCTCTCTGAGAACAGGAGGACTAGATCCTGGAACTCTAAAGATTGGTTCTGATGTTGCCTTGTCTTTTGATTTGCCAAACTATCAAAACACGGGACACCAACATAATGGCGATCACGGTGGGACCCTTCTAAGTTAGTGACAATCTAAGTACCCCTTAGGGCTCAGAAATCCCTTATTTTCAAGAATATCTAGTGATTATTAGCCACCTCATCGCCACCAACATAATGGCGATCATGGTGGGACCCTTCTAAGTTAGTGACAATCTAAGTACCCCTTGGGGCTCAGAAATCCCTTATTTTCATGAATATCTAGTGATTATTAGCCACCTCATCGCCACCAACATAATGGCGATCACGGTGGGACCCTTCTGAGTTAGTGACAATCTAAGTACCCCTTAGGGCTCAGAAATCCCTTATTTTCAAGAATATCTAGTGATTATTAGCCACCTCATCACCACCAACATAATGGCGATCACATTATTTCTTCAAGCACTACCTAATAAATGGTAATCATGATAGGACTTAATTGAATCAGTGAAAAACTAGGTAACCCTTAGGATTCCCATTAGTTCTTATCAAACTTTGAAGAAACCAGTTACCAAGCCATAAGAGTAACTCTGTTTGTTTGAACACCTTAGCTAAGTGCGAAATCAGACTTAGAACACTCTCTTAAACTTATAAAACCAAAATAACTTAGAAAAACCCAAAACATTTTAGTTTGGCTTCACAATAAAAATGGTGGTGGAACCATCCAATCTCTTACCTTCATAAAAGCTACGAAGTTTCCACCTGGCGACTCCACTAGCCCCAGTAGGCCTATTACCCATCTAGGTTTCCTGATCTCTTTAGGACTGTGTTAACCAGCCTGGAAGAAGTTTAGAAGCCTAGTCCCACACTAGATAAGACATTGTGAGAGGTAAAATTCCCAAAAAACAGGCTCTTAAAAATCTTAGCCTCTCTCGTTTTTGAGAAACAGATTGGCTTCACATAGGATCAACACTAGATCCCATCCAGACCCAAATCCTCCTATAATCATTGACAATCCTGAGAGAATTCTGTGGCAGACTTCTAACTCTGGAAAATTAGCTGCTAATAGGAGCCTCTTAAGAACAAACTCTGTCCCTGAAAACCTTGATTTCTTAAAGGATTCACACTTTGATTTACATCATACAAAGAACATCTTTAGAACTAGATCTCAAGGTGACTTAAACCAAACTGACCTTGATATTGCAGATTTGCAACAGAGCTTTAGTAGAGAAGTCTCACCTTCTACTCCTCCTGATTCCCAGCTTCTTCATCACTTTAGCCTTTTCCATACCAAATCTGTTCAAAATCAGTTTGCTGGCCCGAGTGTTTCTTCCACCCCAATCTATACATCCACTGTTCAAACCACTCCACTTCAAACCACTTACCATTTTGTGAATCCACCCCCACCACATATCATGGCAGCATGGTATGCTCCCTTAGTCCTTCCTGTACCATTAGTCAATCTCCCACAAGACTACCAGTCTAAAATTCCATTATATGATGCTAATAATGCTATAACTACAGCACAACATGTGGATAAAATGAATGACTACTTTGATAGAAATGAAATCGATGATGATTCTGTCAAACTTAGATTATTTGCTCAAAGTCTGGGGGGAGAAGTAAGAAAATGGTTTAAAGGTTTAGCCCCCCATAGGATTAATAATCTTCAAGGCTTCCATCAAACATTCTTAAACAAATGGGAAGTGAAGAAGAACCCTCTCCAAGTCCTTTCTAATTACAATAATCTCCATAGGAACCCAGGGGAAAGTGTACAAGCTTATTGCACTAGATTCAATAGTGTGTATAATGCACTCTCCCTAGAACTAAAACCTCCACAGGGCTCAGCTTTAAACAAATTTCCTGAAGGGTTTGACTCTGACATGACATATTTGTTAAGAGAGAGAGATTTTGCAACTCTTGAAGATATGCAAAGAGGTGCTCTTTCTGTGGAAGTCAACCTAATAGAGAAGAGAGCAAGAATGAAGACTGAAAAAAGAGTATATTTTCGAGAGGAATCCCCTCCTACTACTTCAAGCTCAAAAATGGAGAGAATGTTGGAAGAAATGATGAAGGAGATGAGAATAATTAAGAAAGCACAAGAAAATCAAAACCAGACTACACTTCAAAACAATCAAAATAGAAACAAAAATCAGAATTATAGAAGAGATAACAATCAAGATAAGCAAAAAGAAAGTGACCAACAAATTAGACCTCCCTTTCAACAGAACTATGTAGATCAATATGAGGAAGACAGGGAGTTGGAAAGGTTGGAAGAATCACATGTAAACTTGATTGGATCAGACAGTGGGGACGATGTTTTCCTCACTGACGAAGAACAATGTTTCTTCTCTTATGATCAAAATACAAACACCTATGAAGATTCTGATGACTATAGATTGGGTTTTGAAAATGCAATCATGGAGGTACACAAACAATATGATCTTAGGAGCAAGAGAAATGTAGATAATTCAAAAGATAAGAACACTAGCACTGCTGTCAAGAAAAACGTAGAAAACCAGCCTAAAAAGACAGCAGAGAAAACCAACTTTTTGGCCAAGAAACCAGACATGAACAAAGACAAAAGAGTCCAGCCAAATGTTGAACAGAGTACCCCTAGCGCTTCAGCTAGTGGTCCTAATAAAACTGTCCCAATTACCAGTCCAAACAAGGTTCAACAAATCAAAGTTGCTGAAAAGAATTCAATTGAAAAAACAGATGTAAATATTAATAAGTTAATTATTCCTTTCAGCCTTGAGGGAGAGATTGCTAAGATAAAAATTACCACCCCCCTAGCTAAACTTGTAACTCAAGAGGTGTACAAAAACCAAGTTTTAAAAGCTTTGAACTTAGGAAGTGATACTAATACCTTAAACTTGACAGATGACAAACCTGAGCTGTTGTTTGGCCCAGAGGTTGAAGGAAAATACCAAGAAGGACCTGTCCCTCCCTTCTATGTTAGTTTGAACATACATGATAAAATTCTACACAATGCCATGTTAGATTCTAGAGCTTCGCACAATCTAATGCCTAAGGTAGTGATGGAAAGCTTAGGCTTAGAGATTACTAAACCATACAAAGATTTGTATTCTTTTGACTCAAACCGAGTCAAATGTTTGGGTTTAATCAAAGATTTATGTGTTAATCTAGCTCAGATCCCTGCCAAGAATCTAGTAATGGATATAGTTGTAGCTGACATTCCCCCTAAGTATGGGATGCTCTTATCAAGATCATGGGGAGCCAAACTTCAAGGGAGCCTTCAAATGGACATGTCTTATGCCACCATCCCTGTTTTCAACCAAAACAGAAGACTATACAAAAAATACCACATGAAATACATGGTGAGAAACATGGACAAACCAAAAAACACTCCAATCTATTCTATTCAATCAAGTTTAGATTCCTTCATCTTATGTAATGAAGATGAAATCACCCAACCAGATAAGGAAAACATACACCCAATTAGTTCACCAGAACAATCCAATCCTCCTTGCGATCAAATTCAAAACATTGACAATCAACAGCAACAAGAAAATTAAAATGAGTCAAATATACTTTGGACAATAAACTTCAATGGATCTTGTAATAAAACCAGTGCAGGGGCAGGTGTCTGGATTCAAAATATGAACTAGAGTTTTTCATACAAGTTAGATTTCCCATGCACTAACAATATTGCTGAATATGAAGCACTTCTCCTAGGCTTACAATTGCTTAAAAATTTAGAGGCCCAAAGGATATCTATTGTAGGGGATTCTGAACTTATCATCAAAAAAATCAAAGGAGAATACTCAGCTAAGAATCCAAGGCTTAGAGAATATCAAAATGCTACCCTCGTCCTATTAAAAACCTTTGAAAAATATGAACTCATTTTCATCCCTAGAGCACTGAATCATCTAGCAAATGAACTTGCCTTCAATGCCAGCAATTGCCAAGTACCTGAGATAAATGAACAACTTAGTATAAAAGTGAAACACCGGCCTGCTGTGCCTGATAACGAAGATCACTGGAAAGTGTTTGAATCTGACCAACACATAGATGATTTCTTGAAATCAGAAAATGATTTCATCATACCAATATCAGAAACTGGCTATAAAGAAAATTGTTTATACATTGAACAAATTACAGAAGTTGAAATAACATATCCTGCTGATATAAATCATTATGATAATCCTTTTGAAGCAGAGATAATTGACAATGCAAACCAAGAGGACTTGGAAGTTTTACAATGCAAAAATGATAAAATTCCAAGAGGTCTAGCACCGTTAGAACACCTTTTTGATTTTAATTATGTAGCCAAAGAACCGAGAATGGAGCCTGTGGAAACGAATGTCGAAGAACATAACATAGGCAGTCTAGCAGAACCCAAGATGATCAAGTTATCCAGCACTCTCCCAGCTCACAGAAAATTGCAATACATAGAGCTATTTAAAGAATTTAAAGATGTGTTTGCTTGGGGATACAAAGACTTAAAATCATATGATACCAGCATCATCCAGCACAAGATTCCTTTGAAGGAAAATCAAAATACTTTTAAACAAAAACTAAGGAGAATAAATCCTCTTTTATTACCTTTAGTTAAGGCAAAAATTGAAAAAATGCATGATGCTGGGATCATAGTACCCATTAGATTTTCAGAATGGGTATCAAACTTAGTTTCTGTTAGAAAGAAAACAGGGGAAATTAGGCTCTGTATTGACTTCAGAAATTTAAACAGAGCCTCCTTAAAAGAAAACTACCCGCTACCCAAGATGGACCATATACTTCAAAGGGTAGTTGGGTCAAGAAGGATATCCCTCTTAGATGGGTTCTCAGGTTACTACCAGGTGTTAGTGTTCCCAAGTGATCAAATCAAAACTGCTTTTACCACACCTTGGGGCACCTTTATGTATGTCAAAATTCCTTTCGGATTAATGAATGCAGGGGCCACATTCCAAAGGGCCATGGACATAGCCTTCTCTAAAGATATTGGCTATTTCATAATTATTTACCTTGATGACATAACTGTTTTCTCAAAAACTGATGAAGAACATTTGATTCACCTAATAAAAGTTTTTGAGAAATGTAGAAAATTTGGCTTATCATTGAATCCCAAGAAGACACTCTTTGGTCTCCAAGAAGGGAAACTTCTTGGTCATATAATTTCAGAAGAGGGAATCAAAATAGACCCTACAAGGATAGATGGCATATTACAAATTAGCCATCCAAGAAGCCTCAAAGAATTGCAATATTTCATTGGAAAGATCAATTTTCTGAGGAGATTTATCCCTAATCTTGCTGAGCTATTAAAAAACATTACAAACATGCTTAAGAAAGATGTTGGAGTAAAATTGACTTTACCAGTTAAACAATCATTTGAATTGGTCAAACAAGATCTTACTCAAACACTAGTCCTGATTAGTCCTGATTTTACCAAAGAATTTTACATTTTTTCTTTTGCATCTGAACATACAATAGCTGCAGTTTTTCTTCAAAAGAATGATTTAGGGCAAGAACAACCAATATCCTTCTTTAGTAGGTCCTTAAGAGATGCTCCTCTCAAATATAACATCATGGAGAAGCAAGCCTTATCATTAGTGAAAGCATTGAAAGACTTTAGGGTCTATATTTTTCACTCTCACATAATTGCTTTTGTTCCACATACTGTTGTCAAGGATATTCTAAGTCAAGACCCTGATGGTAAAAGGGGAAAACGGATTCCAACTATTCTTGAATATGACTTAGAAATCAGGCCCACCAAACTAGTTAAAGGGCAAGGATTAGCAAAACTTATGGCTGAGTCTAACTTCCAAGCACTAGACATGAATATGGTAGATGTGTTGGAAGAAGTAGAAGAAGCTACTGCTCCTTTCATTGAAGAAACATTTCTGAATTATCCTTGGTATGCTGACATTATTTATGTGCTTTTATATCTAAATGCCCCTCCTTCTTTGTCTAAAACTAAAGCCAGATTTTTGAAACAAAAAGCTTTGAGTTTTTGCATATTAGAGGGGGTGTTATATTGGAAAAATGTTGTTGGAATTTTGCTTAAATTTTTGCTTGAAGATGATGCAGGAAAGATCATGCCTGAATTGCATGATGGAGAATGTGGAGGACACCTCTACTGGAAGGCCACATAAAACACAATTCTTAGATCTGGTTACTATTGGCCTACCCTTTTCCCAGACACTCAAAAGTTGGTCATGTCTTGCCATAAGTGTCAGATTTTTGATGGCAAGAGAAAACTCCTTCCCTTACCTTTACATCCTATCAGAGTTGAGGCACCTTTTCAACAATGGGGTTTAGACTTCATTGGGGAAATCCATCCATCCTCCTTAGCTCAACATAAGTGGATCCTCACAACCACTGACTTCTTCACCAAATGGATAGAAGCTATACCTACCAGGAATGCTAATGACTCTGTCATTATCAAGTTTCTTGGAACCCATATCCTATCCATATTTGGTTGTCCCAGAAAAATCATAACAGATAATGCTGCTACTTTCAAATATAAGAATATGGTTGATTTCTGTCACAAATACCATATAACTTTGGGCCATTCCACTACTTACCATCCCCAAGGAAATGGATTAGCTGAATCCTCCAACAAGAGTCTCATCAATAACATTAAAAAGCTGTTGGAATAGAATAAAAAATCATGGCACAGTAAGATGGTTGATGCCTTGTGGGATGATAGATTAACTACAAAGAAATCAATAAATATGCCCCCCTATCAATTAGTTTATGGCATGGATGCAGTTTTTCCTACCTCATTGGGAGTTCCAGCCATGAAGCTCCTTCAAGAAGTGCAGGTTGAAGAAAATGATATGCAGAGGAGGATCAACCAAACAATCCATTTACAGCAGACCAGAGAAGAAGTTTATGAAAGAACACAGTTAGTCCAAGAAAATATGAAGAAACTATTTGATAAGAGGTCTAAGGAAAACAATTTCCAGGTTGGAAATGTTGTTCTTAAATGGGATTCAAGAAGAGAAGAGAAGGGGAAACATGGCAAGTTTGAGAACTTGTGGAAAGGGCCATATATTATTCATGCTGAGAGGGGTTATAATACATTTTTCTTGAAAGAATTGAATGGAGAAGACCTATATGGAGGTCCTGTCAATGGCAGGATGCTCAAGCATTACTTCTGCCAAGAATCTTAAGTTCTAAATTTTTTTTTTTTACCATTGTAAATATCATAGTCGGACCATTGCATTCAAAAGTTATGAAAAATCAGAAAATACAAAAACAAAGAAAAAAGAAAGAAAAGAGGGTAGAAATGAAAACAAGAAAGGCAAAGCCCCATGCCAAAAAAAAGAAACAAATCTGAAAGTGTGCAAGCTCAAATGCCACTCCTCAAAAACACACTTCTAGTTAGTCAAACTGTTTAAACTTGACTAATTAGCTTTAAATTTTTCTGCTGATAGGAGAGTGAATTTGATTTTCCAAACTGTTCAACCTTGGCTTATCAGTAGGTAGATTAGGATAGGAATTGAAGGTTCAAACAAACTCAAAATCTGAACCAAAGTTTCCAAAAGGAGATGACTCAAAACTGTTTTATTTTTCTGAGTCATAAAAGAGAAAAACAGGTTCTAATTTTCCCGAAATCTGAACCAGAAGAAAAGCAAAGACAGCTCAAAAACAAAGAAAAAACAGAGCTGTGAAGAAAAGAGAAGGCCATGATGAGAGACTTTCAGATCTTAAGCCTTCGATTTTTTATTTTAGTTTTTTGCAAATAATAATCTATGTGTAGCTTGTTTTTATGCCATAGATCACAGCTAGTCAAACAACTTAATCTTGACTTGACTGTTTTTAAAATTTATGTTGTATAATTTAGAGGATGAAAGTCTGTTGGATAGTTTAATCCCAATAGATAGTAGATTAGGTAGAGAAATATCTGAGCTCAACTATTTAATCTAAGTTCAAGGAGAAATAAGGAGTAGAATTAGATTAGTTTTTATGCTTTCAAAAGAATAAAATGTTGTGAAAAGAGTTTGCCAGTCGAAGTGCACTCTGATGAAGAAAAAATGTTAGATCAGTAGGATTGGGTAGGTAGAAAGTTTGTTGATGAAAGTTCTATTGTTTTTCAATGACATATAACTTGTTTCCAGAGCAAAAGAAGATCATTCAAGTAGAAGAAAACAACCCAATGGATGAGGCAACTGATCAGCCTCCTAGAGAATACAAGTCTGCAGTTCTTGATGCCTTCAACAAAGGCACCATCCCCAAGTGGAGCCACTGTTAGCCACCCATAAAATTCTTCCATATCAGATGGTGGCTAAATGATGTTGGATAGCCTTCAAGAAACAATTTCATCACTAAAATTGCTGATACTTGAAGACTTTTTGTAATATCCTATCCTTGGATAATATTCACTACTGTTTCCCTTCAAAACTTAGAAATCCTGCTGATTTCCAAAGCCAAAATACTGCTGTAAAAACCATTTTTCCCCTTCCTTCTTCCAAAGTTAACCTCCTCTTCTATACCTCTATTCCCCATGAAAATACCTCATTTCCACATTTCTGCTATTTTTCCCCTCATCAAAAACCATTTTATAAGGTTAAAAACCCACTTTTTAACCTTACCGAAACCTTCATTTCCTTCAAAAAACCCTTCAAAAACCATTAAAAATGCATATTTTTATGTATTGGACTTAAGCCCCCTCGGGCTTAAGTTTTTGGCCCTTTCCGTCCATGCGCCCGGGTGCCAGGACCAGGCGCCAAGACACTCGGGCGCTTATCCATTTCAAAGTTATATTTCCCCGCCGAGACATATAAAACCTTTGATTTTTATAAAACCCGTCGTTTTATTACTTTTATTAAAAACCCGCCCGTGTAAATTATGGAGCAATCTCCACCGTCGATCTGCTCCGCAGATCAGATGGTGCAGACTCTGAATTCTCTGTGGTCCCCGCCGATTCAAACTTAAATCGCCACCTTTGATCTGCTCCATAGATCGGATGGTGCAGAGCGCGCCTTCCTGTGGACCCCCCCCCCAACCATGCGCTGTTGCCCAAAAACCGACGGTATTCTTCACACCACTCTTTGGGAAAAGGCGGTTTCCTCCCAACGGCCGGCGATTCCATACGATGGTTGACGCATGTACTTTGTACGATTTAAAAACCGCCGTGCAACCGTCATCCCCCGCGCGTTATAGTTTGGACCAGGATGCCCAGCGGAATTGATCTCCGCCGTCCGATCTGGGCCCACTCATCCAACGGTTATCACTTCTCAAAGATGTCAGATGGTTAACCAAAGTGCCCGCGCGATAAACAAGCCATCGTACAGCGGAAAATCAATCTCCACCGTCGATCTGATCTGTAGATCGACGGCTCATATTGCATCGCCCGATTTCGTTGCCTAGTCAACATTTCCCCGCCGCTGACTTTCCATTGCCCACTCCTGACCGTCGATATCTGTGTGATCGACGGCCCTGATCTAATCACCCTTCTACCATGCCCTTTTTCGATCATTCTGAGATTAAATCCCAACCGTTGGATGATGCCATCCAACGACCCTGCTTCCTCTACACACCCTCCGATGCAGATTGACCTATAAACGCAGGATTTCGTAACATTCATTTGTTTTTTGCAGGGTTTCATGTTTTTCCGCTTAAATGAAGAAATTTCGTAGGCCGAGGATGACGATCCTATGGCCTTCGAATACATCAGAGAGATCGTCCACAAGGTATAGATTCACTTTCTCCATCAAGGTTTCATGAGCCTTTGGTGCCATATGCCCCTGCACGATAGCCAGAAAACCATGAAAAATTACAGAGAAAGAGTATCAGTCGCAGAAGACCAAAAATGTGCCAGCACAGAGGATTGAAGACAGTATTACGGGGATTACGGCTAAGACAGTTATCAAAAGCCTAATTCCCCAATCTAAAGCACAGTTTGAAGGAAAACCTAAAGTGTTTTATCAAGAAACCCTCCACCTCCACAAATGGAGGCAAATTGATTCCTCCCAACGACTAAAGCGCCACCTGTGCCTCAAAGTATTCAATTAGGAACATAATTTATTGATCAGGATCATATATTTTGCCTTGACGCTTACTTCTGCCAAGGATTTAATGACATAATGTCGGCAGACTAACCCTAGCATCACACAGAGCCTCAAAGGTCAACAAAAGCTCCCACCAAGCTTAAATCATAAGCGTAAATCAATTAATACATTGTAACACCTGTACAGTTTCTTCATTAAGCCCCCCAAGGGCCAAGAAAGACATTAACTCTGTATTAATTGTATTTGAGATCTTTTATCAGATCTCACCTCCTCATCCTTCTATAAATACTATAGCAGAAGATGAGTGAGATTTGGTTGTTGTTTGATTACAAGTTGTAATACTGAAACTCTTTGAAATAAATAAATAGTCTGTTGAAGTTGAAGAACAAATTGAAGTCTTGGAAACCTTGATGTTGCTGTTGCATGTTTGTTCCTAAGAAGGCTCTATCATTGGATCCATGAGCTTGGCTGTTGGTGAAGTATTCTGAACTGTTTGATGTTTTTCCCCTATTTTCATTATGTTTCATAATTTCTTACTACAGTAGGTCGAAATTTTTAGGCTAAGAAATGACTTCTGGAAGCACCTTAGACCTGTTCATCCTTCACTGTTTTATGTATCTGCTGAAGTATTTTAGAGGCTTTAAACTTTCTCTTTAGTCTTCATGCTCGTTTATTTCTATAATAGCTCAAATAGTTGGTTTCATCATGTTTTATGGTTCTCCCTGCTTGTCTGCTATCACTTGAAAGCTGTTATTGAAGTCTCCCTTTGAAGTACCATTGTTTTAAGTTAATCAAAGAGGTCGGTTTTGATCTTGCCCTTTGTCATTGCTTGAATAGTTGTTTTTAAGGTCTTTATAGTTGTAAGCATAGATGTTATTTAGGTGTTCCCTCTTCTATGACTACAATTATCAGTGAATCTTTCATGTTTTCTATGTCCTCTAAAATAAAATCTTTGAGGAAATAGGGTGTTCCCCGAATCTTAGATTTCATTTTAAAAGTTGTCTTGAAGTCATTATTTGCTTAAATAATGTTTGTAGAATTTATGGTTAGCCTTGTCTATCAAATATCTCTTTATTGTTAAGTTATGTTTCAAATTCCCTTTGTTGAGAACTAAACTTCTCTTTCCAAAATCATTAATGTCCATCTCACTCCAAAAACAGAGGATCCCGTGGCCAAGTTATATTTTCCCTTTGATATCCCATATCCATTAGAAAGTTTGTCATGACCTTATTTTGACTCCATTGCCCAATGAACCAGATATTTCCTGTTTCTGTCTATCTTTCCTAGACCTTTCATGTTCTATTGTATCAACTCAATCCAACCAAACAAACATCTACACTTAATAACTAGTCTAAAATCCATACTCAAAGCACACAAGATAAACCTTTGCAAACAAATATTTGAGAGATCCCTCTCTGAGAACATGAGGACTAGATCCTGGAACTCTAAAGATTGGTTCTGATGTTGCCTTGTCTTTTGATTTTCCAAACTATCAAAACACGGGACACCAACAGGTTCCTTTTGGCACGGGTATATGAACCTGTGTATTCTTTATTGCAATGGGGGCAATGAAATTTAGTGGTTACACCACCTTTCCCTCCTTCTTGCCTCTGAACATATTTCCACAATGGTGTTAGACTTTGGTCTTGTTTAGTTGGGGTCTCTGTGGCTTCATGTTCTCCACTCTCTTCCCCTTCCTCCTCAACATACTCCTCCTCTCCAAGATTTTCTTCAAATCCACTATAACCCACTTATTCATCCTCCTCTTCTCTAATGGGCCTCTTTCTTCTACTCTCTAACACCATTATTACAAAGAAAGGAACCAAAATGAAGAAAATTCCTAGACATATAGTCATGATGTTTCAAGTTTCTAGCTTGCAAAAAAAATGGAAGAATGCCAAATGGGAATAGGAAATGCAACATAGAAAAAGAACAATTCAATTTTTCACTTTTCAACACCTAAAATGCAACATTGAGAAAAAAAATTCAAGTTTTCATTTTTGAACAACTTAAAAATACAATATAGAAAATAGAAAACTAGATTAGAAGTCCTACCTCTTTGTCGTGACTCCTAACTCCTTCAATCCTCCTCTTGCTCTCTCCTTCTCTCCTTGCACTCTCCTTGCTCTCCTTGCTCTCAAACTCTCAATATCTCTCTTGCTCTCCAAATAACAAAAATAACTAGAAAATGAGGAGGGGGAGGGCTTTTATTTACCCAACCCCCCCTCCCTCCCAAAAAAATTTAGAATTCTCCATGAGGATTTTTTTTCCGCACTGGGGAGCATTTTTTTTTTTCTTTCCGGGGATCGTTCGGGAGCGAACGCTCCCCAACTGCTCCCTCCATTTAAAAAATTCTCCCGAATCATTTTTTTAATCTAGGGAGCACTTGGGGAGCATTCCCTGAAATGCTCCCGAAAAAAGAGGGAGCGTTTATTCGGGCTCAGAAGTGCGCTCACGGGCACTCCCGAAAGGAGCGCGTTTTGGGAGTGGGATCGGTTGGGGGGGGGGGGGGGGGGACGATTCCTAGCAACCTTGATGCCTTAAAGTCACCCAAAATTTCCCTCAAAGTGGCATGACGCTTCTTCTAAAAGGCATGATGCTTCTGTAAGTGGCACGACACTTCTATCTTGGATTCTTTCTGGACATCTATCATTGAAAATTGGTCCAAATTTTGAGGTCACAATTTTCCTATAAGGTGTTTCATGGATAAGGAAGACTATTTATGATCCTCATGGTTGAGGAATATTGTAATTACTCAAGGAGACAAAGACTCCTAGTTATTAGCTAAATTTTGGGTGACTATTTCTAACCTCCCTTAAAACTAGGAAATGACTCATAGGGTGCATTTATGAAAGTTTCTTGGATCAGATTTCGACACAATGATGTGGAATATTCTCTATTTTCTATATGTACTCCAACTCAAGTCATTTTAGGGGTTGGATAGTTGTTATTTGCAGTGTGGAGCTATTGTACAAATGTTTTTCAGTGAAATAAAAGACGTGTTGCAGCTATAATCTTGGGACTCCAGTGGTATGCTTATGAGAATTTTTTTTCTTCTTTTTAATCTCATCAAGTTGAATGTTATGTTATATTGCCATCAAATGTATGCTTTTGTATGTTAATCTTAAGATTGTATGAACATAAATATTATTTTTCATGCTCTATTTTATAAGATTTTCATGAATGTGTGTCTACTCTTATGATGAATGAACTCATGTATTCATGCTCATTCTTACTCTCTTTCTATTTTCAAATCCTATACACAATGAAAAATTAAGTATGTTCCTAACTTTACCTACCTGGCCACATATTTGTCTCTACAACTGAACCTTTGAAATCAGATCTAAAACCTAAACCTAGTTCCTTGACTGTCATACATATCCAGAAAAAATTCAAAATAAATAAAAGCTTGATTCACTGAGATTTAACTAGCCTAAAATCATTATACCTAAAGTTACCTAATTGACTGTAAAAGTGACATTGAGAGATCCCTTTCTGATTTTGGTAGGGCTAGCTACCAGACCTAAAGATTGGTTTGAGGTTGCCTCCTTCAGTTCCATTCTCAACCTTGGGAAACGAGGGGAGTGATAATAGAATGTATGCAAATTTAGATGCAATTTTGGATGTAAAGAGTGATGCAAGACTTGGTGCAAAAAAAATGCAAAATTGGATGTAAAAAATGGCTCAAAATTGAATGTAACATTAGACACAAAATGAGATGCAAAGGTGGACACAACACATGGCTTAACATAGGGTGCAAAATTGGATGCTCAAAAGGATGTGAAATTGGATGCAAGAAGTGGTGTTAAAAATGATGCAAAATACGGTGCAAAATGGGATGTGAAAAAGGGAGACAAATCAAATGTAATAGTGGACATAAAAAATGGTCCAAAAAAAGAATAAAAAATGGGCAGAAAAATGGATGTAAAATTTGGTGTTAAATCAAATTCAACATATAGTGCAAAGATAGGCACCAAAGCTGGTGCAAAACTAGATGCAATTATAGGTGAAAAATTAGAAGCAAAAACTAGTGTAAGACTAGATGCAACACCTGACGTAAGACTAGATGCAAAAACTAACACAAAATGGATGCAAAAAAGGAGCTAAATTGGACGCAAAAGATGGTGTAAACTTGATGTAAATAATGGCGTAAAAATGGAAGCAAAGAATGACACAAAATAGGAAGCAAAAAAATATGAAAAAAAGATGCAAAAAATGACACAAAACTTGTCATAAAATTAGATGCAACTATTGGTGCAAAATTTGACACAAAAAGTGATGTATAATGTGGTGTAAAAAAGGATGCAAAATCTAGTGTAAAAAAGGATGCAAAATTAGGTGCAAAAATTGATGCTTTAAAAAATGTACAATAGAACTAGATTTAGTGCCAAATTTCTCATCCCAATTGTAAAAAAATTCCAATAAAATATGGTGCTAAATTATGTGAAGAAAATGGTGCAAAACTAGAGGAAAAACTTGTCATCAAATTAGATGCAATCCTAGTGTAAAATTGGAATGAAAAATTGTCGTAAAACATGGTGAAAACTAGATGCAAAAAGTGGTGCAAAATTTGACGCTAAACATGGCACAAAGTGGGTGAAAAATATAATGCAAAAAAGGATGCAAAATCTAGTGGAAAAAACGATGAAAAATATGGCACAAAAAAGGATGCTTTAAATTTTTTACAATAGAGCTAGATTTTGCACCAGACTACTCATCCCAATTGGAAAAAAAATGCACTAAAATATGGCACTAAATATGACATAAATTTCCTATTTTGTTGTAGTGATTAGGCCAAGTGTATCACCTTGGGGTGTGCCAATATTGTTTGTGAAGAAGAAGTACGGTACTCTCAGATTGTGCATTGATTATAAGAAATTGAATAAGGTGATGATCAAGAATAGGTACCCATTGCTAAGGATCGATGACTTGTTTGATTAGTTGAATGGAGTAACAATGTTCTCAAATATTGACTTGAGATCCATTAGGGGAATTTTGACAGCTAAAATGGGCCTCCTAAGGAAATTATAAAATAATAGTAGAGATAATAAATTAAGATTTTATTACATCATTGTTATAGGTCAATTTGGGCAACATTCCCATTGACTTGGCTAACTAGAAATCCTCTCTAGGACCAATGATTAAGGGTCTATCATTCCCCATCATTTCAAGTTGCTACATGCCCTAAGACAAGAAGAAGACAAATCAAGCAAGACTTTCATCAAGCAAAGGTTTCCAAGGTTTGAACCTTATTATATAGCATATTAGAGCTCACCAACGCTACCTCTAAAGGGACTAACACTACCTCTAAAGGGACTAAGTGCGTTGCAAATGCAGGTAGCCCTATGCAAGGCTGCTATGCAAAGTACTTCCCGACACTCAAGGATGTGTTGGTCATATTCGGAGCGAAATTCTAATTGTTCTGGAATCTCCAATTGGCCAGTGCCTTCTAGAAGAGTTCACACATGTTAAACCTCGAATACAAGTGTCCATTTGACATCTACAGGAATGGGAACATGCCTTTCCTATTATTGGAAAGTCATTAATTGAGAAACTACCTTCAATTCATCTATAAATTGAGCATGGATTTGAATGCTTGAGAAGGAATAATTTTGGTAGAGAAATGCTGGAGGATTTTCAATTGAGAGTTAGATTTGTGTAACTGCTGCTGGAGAGATTTATGTTGTGATGGGGCTTAGGATCAATGTTGGAAGGGTCACTTCAGATCAGTCATTTGGTTGTAACCTCTGCTTCTATCATCAATAAAGAATACATCTTATTTTTCCCTATATGCATCTGTATTGGCTTTGATTTTCCATGTTGTAAGATCTTAGTTGATGTATATGGTTTATGCTTTGTTGATTTAGCTAACTAACTTGAATAGACATCTACATTATTGGATCTTCTATTGTTTTAGTGTTCTTTCTTGTAGCAAGCATTTAGCAACAAATCGCTTGAATTTGAAGCTGCAACGGAAGCGACAGAAATGAGCCATTTGGAAGCGACTGAACCAGTAAGCCTCCAATCCTCTCTGTGTGTTTATTCTGAGTTAGGAAAAATGGTGTGTAGTATTTCACCTATTGTTCTAGACTAGCACCTATCTAGGGAAGCGTGTTTTATCCGTAATACACAATTTTGCCTAACAAATTGGCGACTCTGCTGGGGAGAATTTCTCTTAGATTTAGGTGTTTAAGCCTCTAATTTGTTCTGTTGATCCACCCAGTAGTTGTTACACATAAAGATTAAAAATTTTCAAAGCTTATTCCTTTTCAAAGCTTATTTTGCAAAGAAAGTGAGTTAAACAGTTGTATTTTTCTTTATACACTGCGCTCAACACACCCTTAGACAGGACACAGTGCTTTGCATAGCACTGTCTCCTTTTCAGGCATGCTTTGCAGAGTACTGTCTCCCCTTGGAGATTGCATTGTCTCCTGAAAGTAGCCAAATTCCATTGAGTTTTCCTTTGCAATTTGCTTCAGTTTTGTTTGCTGCTGTGTTTTGAAAAAGTTTGATCCTCAATTGACCAATGAATCCTATATATTTCTTCCTCCTTTAAATAAAATTTGTTCAATGTTTGTTTAAAAAAAAAATTCTTTATCATTGGCAATTTTATTTCAAAGTATTTTTTATAGTTGCATTAAGAATCATTTGCTTTTGAAATAGGAAGTTGTCATAAATTATTCATTTCCTTGATAGGAGAAATTGTTGTTGAAATCCTCGTTTTTCCTTCAAAAGAGAAATTGTTGTTTTTATTCTTCATTTCCTGAAAGTAAAAAGAATTTGTTTATTGTTTGATGCACTTAGTTTCTTTTATGCATTTATAACATTAAAGAAACTGAAAAAAAAAAAAACTTGCATTTGCATGTAGAATTGTGTGTTTTGCAAAAAGGAACATTATGAAATCTGCATTTAGTTTGCACTCAATGATTTGTTTTTTCTCATTGATTTGTTTGCTCACAAATTTTTTTCTCTATTCCATTAGTAGCTAAGTCTTTCTTTGAAAAAAATAAAAGTGAAAAGATTGCTTATCATTCTTAGTTTGCATTTTAGGAATTTCCAATACATCATTGCGGTGAACCTTTGAAAGGAAAATTGTAAAGCAAGATCAACATAAAATTAATCTCAATTTACCTAACAAAGAATTGGAACCATAATGATAACATTTAGAAGGTCTAGGCTAGAGATGTGTTCCGACGTTGTAAAACATAGCAGCTGTCGTTAACTTGTCAGTGATACATTCCGAGTGTGATACCTCACTCCACGTACGTAAGTATATCGTAGCTCGTCCATGTACTTTTGGGTATATCGGGCGGTGTTACAGTACGATAAGTATAAAGGGGTGCTCTCACTATGCGGTTTCGCATTAGACAACACTAATATGGACTTGGGCCTCCACATACCTTTGGGTATATTTGGGAGGACAAATTTTAGGTGCTGTCCATCCATAGTGAACCGAGTCGACCACCTTGAAATTGTGATACACCGAACATAGCATTCAGGGAGATTGCATGCCCGTACTTCTTGGTTCTCCAGGAGGTATTCTGCAGTTCACAGTTTCATGGTAAACCCTTTTGCCTAGTATTACCCTCTTTTTGTTTTTTTATTTTTTGGTTAAAATAAATCGGTAATCATGGAAGAACAAAATCGTTTCCCCCTTCGTTTGCATAGATTAGCTTTAAACCCACCTTTACCACCAGAAGCTACTCCTGGTAGGGGAAGGTGATCATGATCTACCGAATCAAGTACAATCCGTACCTCTAGTGAAACATCAACATTTCAACTAGAGCTAGCTCAAGTTGTTTCTACACATCTTGGTTCATCTTTTGTTGTCGAAACAGAGTCTTCACAGGTACCTGTGGTCACGATCCATCCAATCAGTGAGACCATACCTCCTGGACCCGATGTTGTTCAACCTAAAATCAATCCAGATCTTGTCTCATCTTCGCCAGAAAATCTGAATCTAGAAGTCGAACAACCGGAAGTTGTTCCTACCTTGGTCATCCCACAATTTTTTATAGCCATTGAAACTCCCATATCGCACAGTCAACCACCTGAAATATACTTTGGGCCTTGTTTGTGCTCAACCTAGTCTCCTAAATTGAGTTCATTAATTGTCAACCAGGGTTGGTAAACTGTTGAAGTGAAGTGCACTATATGTGCCTAGGCAGTTGTTTCTTACTTCGTTGAGTTTCAGTGTTTTATAATGTTTTTGGTTTGTATGGTTTTATGTTGAGAAGGGAAAGGGCTAAATGCTAATGAAAAGAAGCTATTGGTCAAAACAGAGTAGAACCTAAACTATTGGTCAAAACAGAGTGGAACCTAAACTACTAGTCGAAACAGAGTGAGCCTAAACTATGGATGGTAAAAAACAAGTGTAGAGCTTGATAATGACTCTATTGCAAAGAAACAACTCACAACATGAAATTGAAATGAACTTGAGAAATGGACAAGCTAAGTGTAAATGAAGTTCTTCCTAAATCAATAATCAAACAAATAACTTACAATGTACAACATCTCATCCATAAATAAAGGTTTGTTGGAATATATGTGGAAAAGAACATTTGTGACAAAGTAAGGTTTCTACTCTAAACTAGCTTCTAATTCTGTTCTGCAACTCAGTTTTAGCACCACTAGGCCTCACTCAAAAGTTATAGGTTTCCTTTTGAAATGTTCTTTGAGAAAAGGCTTGTTTGTGGAATGGTAAAAATGTTGTAAAATACTCCAGGCCTTAGACTGATACTATCCTCTGTCCAGATGATTATGTATTAGTATGAGTTTGGAACAAAAGAAGTTTTGTAAATAATTAAGCCCGTGGTATCAAATTTAACAACTAATATGATTTAAAATGCAATGGATGGCAACTAATCTTGGAATGTGAATACAATGAACTAGGCTAAAACTAAGAATGTGAATACAGTGAGCTAAGCTAAAACTAAACTAGGATGCTACTAGTCTATAGTGAACAGTGTTAAAATAAGAAGCCATTATCAAACTTGAAACGAAATAACAGAGTTTGAACTAAGTGCAATTTTCCTCCGGAGTGCTCTAACTAAGTTGTCATGCAATTAATCTGTGGGATTCTACAGCCTATCTTGTTCATCATGAATGGTATTTTGGAAGAGCTTGTTAGAAAAATCCTGGCTGTACAATTCAATGCAATTGAATACAAACATAAAACTAAAAGCAAATACAATTAAAAACTAAGACATCACAGCTATTTCCTACTCATTGTTATGATGTTTTGGAAGAGCTTTTTAAGAGTAAGATTAGCTATGCTACTTAGTGTAAACAAGCAACTAAAACCTATAGTACCACAGTTATGCCTTAATCATCATAATGATATCTTGGAAGAGTTTACTAGAGTAAGTTTAACTGTGATAATGAGCGAAAGGAGTTGCAAATAAAATCTATAACACTACATCGATTTCTTATTCATCGTAATGATCTTTTGGAAGAGTTTATTAGAAAAAGTATAGCTATAATGACTAATGAAATTAACTAAGAACGTAAACTTCAAAAACTTGAAAACGAACTAAGATACTTATCTAAATTGCAAAAGTAAAGCTGCTCAGGAGGCAGGGGCCCTCTACCACCAGAGTAGCACGAAATCTAGCTCAAGATCAACTCAACGTGTTCAAGACAATGTTGTTTCTTTCATTAAAAGGAAATAACTTAAAACAGAGTATTCTCGGACTTCAGAAATCTAGCAGTCAATCCACGAAATCTAATCAAAATCAAGAACTTGTCTCTCGGTTTCCCGAGTTACATTTATAACAATTTACAAAACAGAAATTGAGATAATACAGGGATCACTATCTTCCATATCAAAATCGGATTAGAACTCTAACGGTGGCAACGTAGAATGACAAAGGACATCTGGCTGTCCTTGTCCTATTAGGAGTCTGTCTCCTAGTTCGAGTTCCCATGTACAAAACCACGTCCAGAATTCGGTTCAATCTTCATGGTGAGCAACAAATGCTAAGGACATGATGTGGAATATGCCCATGTGTGGTTTTTCCAGAGAGGACACCTGGAACATGCTTAAACATGAAGACAGCTGCAGAATTGGGAACTAGCTATGAAATGTCTGCATTCTGTAGCTAGTTTCAGTTCAAAAAGTATTACAATGAAAAAATCACAAAAATTAGCAAGTTAGCCATGATATTCATTCTTAAAGCAATTTTAACTAATTTCATTGATCATTTGAGCATGGGATTAACAATGGACAAAAGAAAATGGGGTGAAGTGTGATGGAAGAAAGAACAATCTTGAAGCTCAACATACCCCCACTGCTGACTTCTTGCATGTCCTCATGCAACTTATTCCATGAACTCAGAGACTTCTGCAAGAACATCCAACCCTCTTCTTCTTCTTTGTCTCGAATTTAAAGGCCTTCTCGGCTTTCTGATGACTAACTTTAACCTCAAATTGGTAAGTGCCCTGATTAGCTTCTTGTTTCTCTTTTTCAATTTTTCATTGGCCTTTTCAACTTTTTCCATTTGTCGTGCCAGGGTTGAATTCATGTCAGTTTTGAGTTTAACCTGTTCTCTCAGAATTTCATTTTCAGTCTTGATGTGTCTATTAAGTACTTCCAGCTCATACTTATCTCCTCTTAACACATCTATTTCGGACTTTGGTGGACTGGTGGTCCTGTCTCTACTCTCTGAAGCTTTTCTCTCCAATGACTGAACATAGTTGTAGATTTCTTGCTGTGCAGGGTCTATTTCAGGGGCTTCTTCATCAAAATCTTCTTCAATAGGTGTTTCTTCGTCTTCTATGTTTATGACTCCAGTTTGTTTGACTTTTGTTTTCCTTAATATTCCCCTGAGTCTATGGCTTCTTCTCCGCTGAGATGGACCTTCTCCTTTTTCTAAGGCAAATTTTCTGATTACCCTTTCTTTCTTAAGCTGCCTCTTGATCTAAGTCAATTTCTCAGAGATTATTTCTTCACTGCTTTCTTGAGTTGCTTTACCAGTTTCAATTTTAGAGGCTCTCCATTTTCTGCTTCTCTTTGTGGGTTTGTTCTCAGGTGGAGGTTCTTTTGGTTCCTCAAAGTGGTTTCTCACCAAGAAGTCATCCCAAGTATCTCTTGTTTTGGCTAAATGGTGTTCAATTAGAATCTTAACCAAGCCATGATGGTATAAAGTTGTTTCTAGGAATTGGACTCTCCTTTGAACACTTGAAGCCATATTTTTTAAACTTTGAAGCAAGAAAAAGGGTAGATTGAGTTCTTCTTCTAGAAAGTGCATTATCAACCTAATGTGGTAAATATAGAAAGTACCATATCTACCTTCAAAAGTAATGAATTTTTGCAGAATAAGTAGCATGTTCGTCCATTTGTTTTTCAATGCAGAACTAGGGATACCCTTTTAAAAAACAGTGACATCCATACCTAGTGACTTGAGAATCTGCTTCCATGATTCATTTTGAAATTCTTTGTTCTTAAACCATCTCTCTCCATGTCTAGGAAATATTGTTGCTTCTGCTATAAAAACCTCTATGACAGTGAATTTAATGTCTCCAACTTCAACCTCGGCTCCATTGAATGATCTTGCAAAATTTTTAGTAACTTCTTTGTGGAAGCCATTAAATTTTTCAAGGAATTGCAGCCATCCTGCTTGTTGCAACATTTCTCTGCTTTGAGGGTATCCTTCCAGGTATTTTGTGCCCACTGGTTCAGTTCTCACGATGAGGCCCATAATTTCTTCTTCAATCTTCAGATTAGTACTCTTTCTACTCATGGAGACAATGAATTCAACCTTCAAATTAATACTCTGCTTCATGGTGACAGTGCTTCAATCTTCAAACTGATATACCTCTGCTTCACGGTGACAGTGGCTTCAAATTTCAAATTGATATACCTCTGCTTCTTGGTGAAAGTGGCTTCAACTTTCAAACTAATATACCTCTGCTCATGGTGACAATGGCTTCAACCTTAAAACTAATATACCTCTGCTCACGGTGACAGTGGCTGTTAAGCAGATGTTTTTGCTTCCAAATGTTTCCTCTATTCACGGTGACAGAGATACCTTTTTTTTACAGAATGAAATGATGAAGGGTTGGCTACGAGATGGAGTAATAGGGAGTGGTTACGGAACGAGTTAATGAAGTGAGGTGAAGAAAACAAATCAATGAGTGAAAAGATCACGGAGATATTTTGCAACGGATTCAAAAATCATCATTAAATGATTTGGTTGGGTGACGTGAGAAAACCAATCACTTCAGCACTTTAACCGCTTAGATATTTAAATGATGATCGGGTATAGGATTTAAAATGAAGGATTTTTATCTAAATTTTTGCGGAGGTTTTGTTTTGGCATGATCAAATAAAATTAATCAAAACAAACTTTCGAATTATTCATAACTAGACTTATACTAAAGGTTTTTATGATATATCATTATAATCAGAACTTTTTACCTTTGCCTTTCATCTGCCTTTTGTGGTCTTTGTATGCTTTGTTCTCCCCTGGAAATCATTAATTTTTGAGTATTCATATCCTTCTTGATTTTTCTTGTTCATGGATATGCAGGTTCATTTTGTTGCAAATCAAATGATTGATGATCAGTGCCTTCAGGATCTGTAGCTGCAGAAAGTCTATCTGGCTGCGAAAAGTCCGATCAGCTGCAAAATGTCTATTTGATTGTAGAATGTATCTGTAGAGGACTTGAAACATAAAATAGGATGATTTGGAGTATAAGTGGAATGTTATATGGAGTGAGTGAAGATGGATGATGGAATATGGTATAATGGAATATGGATGAAGTGAATAATGAGGTGGAATGAATCACAACTTATGAAATGGAATGAAGTTTGAGAAGTAAGTTGCAATTGATGACATGTATTATAGAAAGACATTAAACTTTAAATTCTAGTATGGAAATGAGGTGGATGAATTATGGAATGAGATGAATGAAATATGGAATGAAGTGAAGTATGAATGAATGAATGAAATGGAGTATGGATGAATGAGTGAATGGAATGAAATGAAATGAGATGGACCATAAGTGAAATGGATCTGCACTTATGATTTTGTATCAGCTGCTTGCAGAAACAAAATGGAAAAGTTAGAGTGTCAGAGAGACTCTGATTTTCACCCTATCTTTTCTGTATAAACATGCCAATCAGTGATTGGTTTTCATGTTTATACTTTATTTTTTATTTTTTTATTTTTTTATTTTTTTTTCAATAAAATGACTCCAGAAAATTCAATTAAGTTGATGAAGTAGAAAGATTCTTCTTCATTAACTTCACATCACTGTTTTCTTGGAAATTCTTGAAAAATTCTTCTCTTGAGAGTGGTTTGTGATACAGCTTCAATCTATGACCATTCACAAGAAAAGTGACCTCTTCTTCATCAATTGTTCTGATTTTTATTGCTCCATTGTCAAAAAATTTCACAATTTCATATGGTCCAAGCCAATGTGTTTGGAATTTACCTTGAAAATCTTTGAACTTTGAGTCAAACAAGAGAGCCCAGTCACCTTCTTTGAACTTATTTTCCTTGATGTACTTGTCATGCCATTTAGTCCTTTGTTGTTGGACTATACTTGTTTTCTGAACTGCATCTTGTCTGATCTCATCCAATTCATTAATCTGCTCCAATCTGTGCTTTTGTGCCTCCGTTAAATCAAGTCCTAGCTGAACTGCCATTTTGAAAGTTTGAATCTGGAACTCTATGGGAAACAAAACTTGCTTTCCATAAACAAGCTCATAAGGAGTATGGCTTGTTGTGTTTCTCCATGTAGTTCTATAGGCCCACAAGGCTTCAGGAAGCCTATCTACCCAATCTCTTCTATGTAAATGAACGGTCTTTGTTAGGATTCCTTCAATGACCTTATTAGTAGATTCCACTTGACCATTTGCTTGTGGATGATAAGGAGTAGATTTTCTATGCCTGATTTTGTACCTCTCCATCATTTGTTCCACTAGCCTTGATGTAAATTGAGCTCCTTGATCTGTAACAATTTTCCTTGGGACACCAAAACGAGTAAAAATATCCTCAAAAAGAAAAGTAACTACAGATGCTTCATTAGCAAAAAGTAATGGCTTGGCCTCTACCCATTTGGTAACATAATCAGTGCAGACTAATATATATCTCTTTTGTCTTGATGGAGGACTAATAGGTCCTACAAAATCCAAAGCCCATTTTTCAAAAGGTTCAATATGTACCTGAGGCTGCAATGGCATCTCACCTGAAGGAGAAGGTTTCCCTACCCTTTGGCAACTTTCACACCTTTTGACATACTCTTTAGCATCTTTGAAAAGGGATGGCCAATAATATCCTAAATGAAGGACCTTATAAGCTGTCCTCTTATCAGCAAAGTGTCCGCCACAAGGTTCATCATGACATGCTTTGAGAATCTCAGGCATCTCATCTTCTCGAACACACCTCCTGATAATAAGATCTGGACCTGTCTTGTACAACTCATTAGCAACCCATGAATATTTTGCACTGTCATAAAAGATTTTTCTCTTATCTCTTGCATTCATTATTGAAGGAAATTTTCCTGAAACTAAATAATTAGCAATGTCAGCAAACCGAGGAGTTTGAGTAGAAATTGCAAAAAGATATTCATCAAGAAATTGATCTTCAACTGGAGTGTCATCTTTGATATTTTGGAGTCTAGATAGGAAATCAGCTACTGTATTTTTTTTTCCAGGCCTATCTAGAATAGTAATGTTGAATTCTTGTAAAAGCAATAACCATCTTATGACTCTGCCATTAGTAATTGATTTGTTCATTAAATATCTAATTGCAGAATGATCAGTGTGAACAAAAGTTTCATAGCCTGTTATATAGTGTCTGAATTTGTTTATGGCATGACCAACAATTAAAAACTCTTTTTTAGTTACAGTATATTTTAACTCTGAAGGAGTCAAATTTTTACTGGTATAATAGATGGCATAAGGAATCAGGTCTTTTTGTCCCAATACTGCTCCTAGAGCTGTATCAGAGGCATCTGTTGAAATATGAAAAGGTAACTTCCAGTTAGGTCCCCTTAAAATAGGTGCTTCAGAAATTTTTGTTTTCAGGGTCTCAAAGGCTAACTGGCAATCGGAATTCCACTTGAATTCACAGTCTTTGGTAAGCAATTTAAAGAGTGGAGATGCTATCTTGGTGAAGTTTTCTATAAACCTCCGATAATATCCTGTAAATCCTAGAAAACTTCTAACATCTTTTTGACAACTTGGAATAGATAAGTTAGAGATGACTTCAACTTTTGACTCATCAACTCTAATCCCATCCCCTGAAATGAGATGCCCTAAAACAATACCTTCAGAAAACATCATGAAACATTTCTCATGACTAAGTGAAAGATTAGCTTCTTGACATCTTTTTAAAACTTTTTCCAATTTTTCTAAGGCTTCTTCAAATGTGTTTCCATAAACTATGAAATCATCCATATATACCTCTACACAATCATGTATTAGATCTGAAAAAATTCCTAGTACTGCCCTTTGAAATGTTGCAGGTGCATTGCATAATCCAAATGGCAACACTCGGTAAGCATAAGTACCCCAGGGACAGGTAAATGTGGTTTTGTCTTGATCTTCAAGTGCTACTTGAATTTTATTGTAACCACTAAACCCATCTAGAAATGAGAAGTACTTTTTGCCAGCTAAGGTATCTAACACCTGATCTATGAAAGGTAAGGGAAAATGGTCTTTAAGAGTAGCTTTGTTTAGTTCTCGGTAGTCAATACATACCCTCCATTTACCATTTTTCTTTGGCACAATTACCAAAGGAGAAACCCACTGACTATCTGAAATATGATAGATAAAGTTGACATTTAACAATTTTTGCAATTCTTCTTTAACAATCTCCCTAAGATTTGGATTCATCCGTCTTTGAGGTTGTCTGATTGGTTTACAATTTTTCTCTATGTAGATGTGATGAGTGCAAGTCTTGGGGCTTATCCCTTTCATATCAGTGTACTCCCATGCATATGCAGAGGAATGTCTCTGTAATATTTTGACTAACTCTTCTTGTTGAGATTTCTCTAGGTTCTTGTTTATGTTTAAAGTTTTGCCTGGAAATATCTCACTTGTAGAGCTGCCAAATTTATCCATAGAATGAAGAGACATATGTCTTGAAGATAAAAAATCAATGTTGGATCCTTCTTGAAATGGTTCATGTTTGTAATCTGAAGAGGATTCAAAGTTTTCTAGAGTATTCAGAATTTGACTATCTTCACTAATTTCTGAAATTGTGAAGAGAGGTTGTAAGTCTTCTTCATCCTCTATCCATTGAGTATCATCTAAATCAGTAATTGTTCTTGCTGGAGGATACAAAGTGAATTTCTTGGTTGAAATACCATCAGAGATGTACATATCACCGGATCTACAACTAATGAAAGCATCAGCTGTAGCTAACCAAGGTCTTCCTAATATAATAGGATGTCCTCCTAGATTATTCTTAGGGGTTAGGATCATGAAATCCACAGGGTACTCCCAAGAATCTAGGGACACTGGAATGTATTCTATTACCCCATTAGGTTTGATCATAGATCTATCTGCTAATTGTAATAATGTGGGTGTAAAGAGAAGATTAGGAAGTTTCAGTTTATCCATGATTTGTCTACTCATGATATTGATTGTTGCTCCTAAATCAATGAGTGTGTTTTGGATCTCAATTCCATTGATGTGAATTTTAACAACTGGATTTCCTGGGTCTAGATACTTTGGAATAGAAATCTTACCCATCATAATATCTGCTATATTTCCTGCCAGTTGAATTTTCTTTGTCTCTTTTATTCTTTTTCTTGTTTTCTTCATGCTCAACTCCTTTATTGTCTTTGCTAAGATTGGGATTTCCTTGATAGCTTGTAGTAATGGAATCTTAATGCAAATATTTCTAAGCTCATCTAGGAAATCATAATTAGGCACCATAATTTGTTTTTCTACACCCCTATCAATTTGTAATCTTTCTGGAAAGGGAAGGGTAGTGGTGGATGTTGATGGTTGCTCTAATACAGGAGTTGAAATTATTGGTTCTTTTTGTTTTGATTTTTCCATGTTTGGGTCCTGAAAAGATGTGTCTTCTTCAAGACATTTATTTGCATGTAGAGAATCTTCCTCAGAGTTATCTTGTTCTTGTATGATCACAGAAGGTTTCCTCTTTTCAAGTATTCTTCCAGACCTGAGTTGAACATCAATAAGGTCTAGAGGAGTAATTAAATAAGTTGGAAACTGTTGGCCTTCTATCATGTATGTGTTCTGAGGATTTTTATTGTTGGGGTTTGGTATGGGTTGGGTAGGCAATTGATTTTTTTTCTGAGGAAATGGTAATGGAAGTGGCTGATTTTTGTGTTGTGTATTTTGATAATTCTGTTGAGGATTTTTTTGAGAATTTTGTTGAGGAGAGAAATGTGGATATGGTGGATAGGATGGTGGGTATGGATAAAACTGAGGATAAATTCCATAAGGATTTTGTGCTCCTTATGCCCAAGTTTGTGATTGATTTTGAAACTGGGGCCAAGGTTGCTGCCAAGAATTCCAATTTGGTGGGGGTTGATTGTACATCTGATCATGGAATCCTTGTGTTTGATGTCCTTGCCAAGGCCTTCTAGAAACAAAATTGAGAGATTCTGTGGAATTTGTAGGAGTTTCTTCTTGAAAGACAGCTTTAAGACCAGGGAGTGAAGGACAACTCTTGGTCTCATGTTTTTTTGAGCAAATTACACAAGTCTCTACAACTTTTGCATCTAAAGGACATTCTCTCAAGGCATGCTTCTTTCTACATCTGGGACAAAAGATTGCTAAGGCATCAAATTCAGCTTTTTGCTTGTTTTGTAGTTTAAGGGTGTCTATTTTTTCACCTAGACTCCCTAAAATATCAGATTTGAATTCATCAAGCATATTTCCTATTTTTGCCCTACTTACTGTCCCAGAAGCAGACTTACTTGTCCTTGCAAGAGCAGGGTCTCTTGGTCCTTTTATAGTTTTTGATTTTCCTCTTGAAAGATTGATACACAACTCACCTATCTCAGGCAATGTAAGCTGAGATATCTCCCCTTTTCCCATCATGTTAAGGATATCCAACCATTCATCTCTAATTACTTTCAACAAGAGAGCTTTCAAAGTGTCTTGGTCTAGGTTTTCCATTTTTGCTCTTTTGATGTTGTAATGAAATCTCTCCAACAAGTCTTCCAAATTTTCATCTTCTTTTTGTAACATCTTAAGCACTTCCTCCTTATGATTGACTGGCATACAGTAATCCAAATACCTCTCTAGAAATGCTTGTTTCATGTCTTCCCATGTTCTAATAGAACTGTTGATCAAACTCATAAACCACCTCAATGCTACTCCTTTCAAGGTTGAAGGGAATAATTTCAATTTTTGAGCATCTTGTAAGTAGTCATAAGTTCTACATAGGACTTCAAATTCAAATAGGAAGGTTTCGGGATCTTCTGTTTTAAGCCCATAAAAGTTTGGAAGGACAGAGGGTGAAATGTTTTTCATAGTTGTATTGGTATCTTCATCCACTATAGGAAACCCAAAAGAACTTCCTATTCCTCCTCTACCTCTACCTCTTCCTCCTTCTGCACCTCTACCTCCTTCTCCTCTTCCTCTTCCTCCTTCTGCACCTATACCTCTACCTCTACCTCCTCCAAATAGTGTAGGTTCATCATTAAGAACTCCTCCTCCTTCCTCTGCCATAGTTTATTCTCCAATGGAAGTGGAAGAGTCTGTGTTTTTAGTAGGGATTCTTGAATATTCTTCTAAGATAGGTTCAGTAGATGAAGTAGAAGGTGTTTCTGATGGAAGGTCTATTCTTAGGTCTTCTGGAAGTCTAGGAATGTGAGTTTGAGTTGGAGATGTGCTAGTTCTTGATCTTGGTGAAACAGATGGTGTTTTAGGAATTGAAATTCTGCCCCTTATGAATCTACCCCTTGAGTCTCTTTCTCTACGTATGTCATGTTGTTTTTGGGAGATAAGAAACAAAATTTACCTAGTTTTCACTTCCCCGACAACGGCGCCAAAATTTTTGTGCTCAACCTAGTCTCCTAAATTGAGTTCATTAATTGTCAACCAGGGTTAGTAAACTGCTGAAGTGAAGTGCACTATATGTGCCTAGGCAGTTGTTTCTTACTTCGTTGAGTTTTAGTGTTTTATAATGTTTTTGGTTTTTATGGTTTTATGTTGAGAAGGGAAAGGGCTAAATGCTAATGAAAAGAAGCTATTGGTCAAAACATAGTAGAACCTAAACTATTGGTCAAAACAGAGTGGAACCTAAACTACTGGTCAAAACAGAGTGAGCCTAAACTATGGATGGTAAACAACAAGTGCAGAGCTTGATAATGACTCTATTGCAAAGAAACAACTCACAACATGAAATTGAAATGAACTTGAGAAATGGACAAGCTAAGTGTAAATGAAGTTCTTCCTAAATCAATAATAAAAAAAATAACTTGCAATGTACAACATCTCATCCATAAATAAAGGTTTGTTGGAATATATGTGGAAAAGAACATTTGTGACAATGTAAGGTTTCTACTCTAAACTAGCTTCTAATTCTGTTCTACAACTCAGTTTTAGCACCACTAGGCCTCACTCAAAAGTTATAGGTTTCCTTTTGAAATGTTCTTTGAGAAAAGGCTTGTTTGTGGAATGGTAAAAAGGTTGTAAAATACTCCAGGCCTTAGACTGATACTATCCTCTATCCAGATGATTATGTATTAGTATGAGTTTGGAACAAAAGAAGTTTTGTAAATAATTAAGCCCGTGGTATCAAATTTAACAACTAATATGATTTAAAATGCAATGGATGGCAACTAATCTTGGAATGTGAATACAGTGAACTAGGCTAAAACTAAGAATGTGAATACAGTGAGCTAAGCTAAAACTAAACTAGGATGCTACTAGTCTACAGTGAACAGTGTTAAACTAAGAAGCCATTATCAAACTTGAAATGAAATAACAGAGTTTGAACTAAGTGCAATTTGCCTCCGGAGTGCTCTAACTAAGTTGTCATGCAATTAATCTATGGGATTCTACAACCTATCTTGTTCATCATGAATGGTATTTTGGAAGAGCTTGTTAGAACAATCCTGGCTTTACAATTCAATGCAATTGAATACAAACATAAAACTGAAAGCAAATACAATTAAAAACTAAGACATCATAGCTATTTCCTACTCGTTGTTATGATGTTTTGGAAGAGCTTTTTAAGATTAAGATTAGAATGCTACTTAGTGTAAACAAGCAACTAAAACCTACAGTACCACAGTTATGCCTTAATCATCATAATGATATCTTGGAAGAGTTTACTAGAGTAAGTTTAACTATGATAATGAACAAAAGGAATTGCAAATAAAATCTATAACACTACAGCCATTTCTTATTCATCGTAATGATCTTTTGGAAGATTTTATTAGAAAAAGTATAGCTATAATGACTAGTGAAATTAACTAAGAATGTAAACTTCAAAAACTTGAAAACGAACTAAGATACTTATCTAAATTGCAAAAGTAAAGCTGCTTAGGAGGCAGGGGCCCTCTACCACCAGAGTAGCACGAAATCTAGCTCAAGATCAACTCAACGCGTTCAAGACAATGCTGTTTATTTCATTAAAAGGAAATAACTTAAAACAGAGTATTCTCGGACTTCAGAAATCTAGCAGTCAATCCACAAAATCTAATCAAAATCTAGAACTTGTCTCTCGGTTTCCCGAGTTACATTTATAACAATTTACAAAAAAGAACTTGAGATAATACAGGGATCACTGTCTTCCATATCAAAATCGGATTAGAAATCTAATGGTGGCAACGTAGAATGACAAAGGACATCTAGCTGTTCTTGTCCTATTAGGAGTCTGTCTCCTAGTTCGAGTTTCCACGTACAAAACCACGTCCAGAATTCGGTTCAATCTTCATGGTGAGCAAAAAATTCTAAGGACATGATTTGGAATATGCCCATGTGTGGTTTTTCCGGAGAGGACACCTGGAACATGCTTAAACGTGAAGACAGCTGCAGAATTGGGAACTAGCTACGGAATGTCTGCATTTTGTAGCTAGTTTCAGTTCAAAAAGTATTACAATGACAAAATCACAAAACTTAGCAAGTTAGCCATGATATTCATTCTTAAAGAAATTTTAACTAATTTCATTGATCATTTGAGCCTGGGATTAACAATGGACAAAAGAAAATGGGGTGAAGTGTGATGGAAGAAAGAACAATCTTGAAGCTCAACAGGCCTAACGGTGAAATTCTTCCACCTAGTTTAATTTCAATTGAATAAATCCCATAAGACGATACACCTTTAACTCCAACCCATTTTGGGGAGGACCTTTACCTGTACGAGTCTTTTCCTTAATCGTTTCCATCTGCTTTTGTTGATCATGTTCCCATTCAATCTCCCATCGATTTTAAATGGTATACATCTGGTCAAAAAACCATTCCTAAACCAACATCTTCGGTTGGGACACCTGTTCCAATTACATCAGCTCCAACACTTGCTACCTCGTCGATGTTCACAACTTCACCAGAGTCATATTTTCATGGTGGCCCTATGGTCCCATCAGGTTACAAATCATTATCTGGCACTTTCTTTGGTGCATCTTCCAGACCATGGTCTTTACCAATGTCATCATCCGGTATTTTAACTGGTAGTCCTATCGTTAGTACCGAAAGGCTTGAGTCATTATACACATCATCAATGCAATATCAAGAAGGTCCTTCTAGGTCAATTCCTTTAAGTATAATATCAACTAAACTCCCAACATTTGGAGAACAATATTTTTCGTCTTATTCACCTCCTTATGCTGGGGGTCAAACTTTGGTCACCCACCATGACAGTACTCAGTCACTTTTTGGTCAACCTAATGCTGAAATGAATGTTTGTCAATGGCAGCCCAGTTTGCCTATTCAACCACAAACGGTTGTACATTCGTATCAACCAGTTCAACCTGTTACATCCACTTCATTACCACTTGTTAATACATCTTTACCCCTGTTACAAAATTAAAATATTGTGCATCAACCTTATCAAGTGGGTACTTAAACTCAATATCATCAAATTTTGGGTCCACAGACTCTGAATCCTTTGGTTAATATACAACAACCTGTATCAGGAATCATTTATTCACAAGCTGGTTTACCATTTTATGGGATGTCACAACTGCAACTTGGTTATACATATAAACTGAATCCAATTTATCCTAATTTGGGTTATAACATTTGTGGGCAGACCCCTTGGCAACCTAAGGTGCAAATACCTCAAACTTCATTTCAACAAGTATCATATCCAGGTTTTGGTCAACAGAATCCTCAAGCGTTTTTCATGCAAAACAACCCCTATCTGGGTTACCAACAGTATATTCCTTATGTTGGTGCTCAAAGGCCTGTTGCTCAAGCAATCCCATCTTATCCTGGTTATGTTCAACCTGACCTTAATAGATAGTTTCATTTTGTCACAACTTTAGAATTACCAGATTTAAATCGGTTAACCAATGATCCTATCAACTATGCTCCTTGGTGGCCAGTGATACCTCATAAATTACCCTCAAATATTCCTAAGTTCAATGGAAACCCTGGCGATGATCCGTCAACTCATGTAATGACTTATCATTTATGGTGTTCATAAAACTCTCTAAATGATGATTTTGTTCGACTACGTCTTTTCCAACGAACGCTCAGAGGTCTAGCTGCAAAATGGTATAGTGAATTACCTAGAGCTTCTTTTGATAACTTAACTACATTAGCTATTGTCTTTTTGACCCATTTCCAGTTACCTATCAGATACGAAACTGGAACAAAACTCTTGAACAACTTCAAACAAACCAATGCTACTCATATTTCTGATCATATTCATGAGTGGCGTTGTCGTCGACAAATGGTTAAGACATTTTTTCCCGATCAGCTACTTGCTGAATGGTTCATTAGGTCCATGTTACCATCTATAATTGAGTATGTGGCTAAGGGTGGCATCATCACAGAAGAGCAAGTTATCGATCGTGCCCAATATTTAGATTTGATTTACACTCAATCTGGCATGCTCTATGAAAAAATTCCTAATGCGCCGAGATCTAATTTCAATGTTCCTCCTCAATTAAAGGACTCTCATGCCAAAGACGGCTTGATAGGCACTGCAAGCACACACCACACTACTACATCTGATCCTTCTCCTACTTCCGAAATTAATGTCGTGTCATTTGACAAAGGAAAAAGTGACAAGCAACGAGGAAGTAAAAAAAGGGGGAAATCAAAGAAAAAGAAAACTTCTAACCCACAGGAAAGATCATGTGATCAACAGTCTGGACCTTGGAAACCTCATTATCCATGCATAATCTGTAATGAGGAACACTTTGTTAGGGATTGTCCTCACTGTGCTGAAGTCTCAAAAATTGTTAAGACTTCCAATGCGTTAGCTGTGTTGACATACCCATTTCCAAATCCAGACACTAATTTGGTTGCTACGGAAACAACTCCTGGTTCCCACGTGTTAATGTTATCCGTTGCAAAACCTTTAACAGATATTTTGGTGTCAACGCTTAATAAATATTATGGTAGTCAGGTCACTGATCAACCTACTACCTCGACTACGAATCCGTCTACAGAATCAGTACTACCTACTGTTATTCCTGAATTGACAATTAAGCCACCAAAAGGAGTAATTCATAAATCGACATATAATCCTCGAGCAAGAGCTATACAAAATTATAATATAGTTGAAGATTTGGCTCAATCGCCTTTAGCTATGTCTGCTCTTGAGGTATTACAAAAATGTCGCTCCCAAAAACAGGCGTTATTGTCGACCATTGGTGGAATTGATCTGACTGATTCCAATCTTGTCGTATTTAATCATACGAGCTATGTACCACAACTACCAGTAGAATTGGCATTCTCCATACAAGTAAATGTTCTCAATCACCTTGTTCATCGTACTATTATTGATGAGGGAGCATCTACGTGCATTATGTCTCTAAATTGTTGGAAGTCACTTGGCTTGCCGTGCTTATCTCAATCATCAACAATGTTGAAGGCTTTTGATGGATGCACATATAAACCTTGTAGTATTATTAATAACCTGCATGTCAAACTAGGGGGGAAAACAATGAATATTGATGTTGAAGTTGTTGACGGATCACTTGACTACAATATTTTACTTGGAAGGCCATGGGTATATGCAATGACTGCAATTATTTATACATACTTTAGAATGATTTCCTTTCCACATAAAGGTACTATCACAGTCATTAATCAACTATCCTTCTTTTCCTCTGCTTCACAGGTAACTGGAAGCATTCCATTTGCTCACATACCCCAACTCGAAATTCATAACATTGGTGTAGGACTCTTAAAGGATTCCACTCTTATGGGAACCTTTGCATTACCACCGCCTGTTACGTTGGAATAAATTACAAGAATAGAGACCTGCTACATGATCTCTTCCACTCTATCTGGCTTAAGGGAGAGTACGGGTGATTCTGAAATTTATACATTGGATGAAATTTTACCGCCTAGCCCTATTGAGCTAGCATAGAAATCAATCTATTTAGCTTGGAAGGAAAATCCGAAATCAACATCGCCGAGTGTTTGGGTTGATCGTTCCTTGGATTTTGGTACTCCATTTGATCCATTTTCTCAAAATTTTTGACAGATGAAAATATTTTGGAAGCCATGATGGCAGAAGGAGAACCATGGGAAGATTATCATCATCATTCCCATCTTCCTGATTATGAAGAAAATTATCTAAGTGAACTATATCACCCATCCATCAAAAATTTCTTTTCGAATTCTTTACCAATTAATGCAATCGATTCCGAGCGTAATTTTTCAAATACTAAAGAGACGATTTCTATCGATATTTTGACCAAACCTGGCATTGTAGAAAATATTCATGTTGGTGTATCTTGTTCTCCATCAGAACTCGAATCATATCGCTCTTTATTTCATGAATTTTGTGATGTATTTGCTTGGTCTTACGAGGAAATGCCAGACATAGATACTAGTATAGTTGAACACACTATGAATATGTATCTTGATGTCAAACCGGTGCATCAATGGCTTTGTCCTATTCATCCAAAGAAAGTCACTACCATCAAAACAAAATTTGAAAAATTTTTGCGTGCTGGTTTCATTTACCCTGTTCCGCTAACTGAGTGGGTTTCCAATATCGTTCCTGTTATGAAAAAACAAGGAACAATTAGAGTGTGTGTCGATTATCGGGATGTTAATAATGCTTGTCCAAAAGACAACTATCCTACACCCTTTATTAACCAGATTATTGATGATTGTGCTGTATGTGAAATTTATTCATTTATGGATGGATTTTCCAGCTACAATCAAATCAATATCCGCCTAGATGATCAACATAAGACAACATTTATTTGTCCCTGGGGCACATTCGCTTATAGGAAACTTTCGTTTGGTTTAAAGAACGCTGGGGAAACTTTTCAGAGAGCAATGGATTATGCTTTCAACGACATCAAACACATTGTTCAACCTTATCTAGATGATTTACCATCACATTCACGAAATTGGGCTGATCACCCGATACATTTAAGAGCCATTTTCTTACATTGCCGACACTACAAAATATGCCTCAATCCACATAAGTGTGTGTTTTGTGTTGGTTCTAGTAGATTGCTTGGATTCGTAGTATCAAAAAAGGAATTCGAATAGACCCATTGAAGGTTCAGGCAATTAGTGATTTACCTGCACCCTCAAATTTACTTCAGATACAGAAACTTCAAGGAAAGGCTAACTTCCTAAGGAGGTTCATTCCAAAATACGTCGAAATGGCTAAAGGATTTACTCGACTATTGAAAAAGGAGGTTCCCTTCCATTGGGATCAAGTTGCGTAAGCATCTTTTGATGCTGTCAAGGACACTCTTGTTTGAGCATCATTAATGTATCTTCCTAATTATCAAAATGATTATTTCCTATATATCGTCGCGGCTGAAACAACCATCGCAATGGTATTGGTCCAAGTAGAAAATGGAATTGAACATCCGATATTATTTGAGTCGTAATCTCAATGATATGGAAGTTAAGTACTCTTATGTGGAAAAGCTAGCCTTGGCGGCTGTTTAAGCTGTCCAAATATTTCGCCATTATATCCTGCTTCGAAAAACAATAATGGTTTTGGATTGCAACCCCATGACTTACATCTTATCACTTCAATTGCTGGGGGGAAAATATTCAAAATGGATAGTCATTTTGTAGTAATTTGATTTGGAATTCATCAAATCCAAGTCAAATAATTCTTTAATTTTGGCTGAGCTTCTCTGTGACCTTCCCTCTGATAGTACTACAACTACGTCGGAACCATCAATTCCAGATGAGTCTCTGTTTCTGATCGGATCATTTGATCCTTGGTATGAGGATTTCATCATTTATCTCCAAACCCAAAATTTTCGACCTCATACCTCTCACTCTAAACAATGATGTATTCGATACCAAGCCAAAGATTATCTGATCATCAGTGATACACTTTATCATTCTGGTGTCGATACCATTTTAAGGATGTGCCTCACTCATGAGGTGGCTGAAAAAGTGTTAAATGATTGTCATGCTGGGGCTTGTGGTGGAAATTTATCTGGATTTTCTACCACACAGAAGATACTCCGTGCTGGTTACTTTTGGCCTAATATTTTTTGAGATTGTATCCTCGCAGTCAGAAGTTGTCATGCATGCCAGATTTTTTATTGTAAAATCCGCAAACCGCTAGCACCATTGCATCATGTCGTCTCTGCTGGACCAATTACAAAATGGGGTATTGACTTCATGACCTGTAACCCTCATTCGTCCAGGGGGCATGGTTATATTATTGTCGCAGTCGACTATTTTACCAAATGGGCCGAAGCAATGCCGACATTTAAAAACATGGGGATTAATAACCGCATTGTTTAATAATGTCATAGTACGCTAGTCCCACAGTTATTATAGATCATGGGAAGCATTTTTGGAATCACATGATGTCTAAATTAACTGCCAAGTTAGGATTGTCACATGATAATTCTACTCCTTATTATCCACAATCAAATCGACAAGTTCAGGCTATTAACAAAATTCTTAAATGAATGCTTCAACGAATGATAGGAGTTCGTAAAGGAAACTGGTATTTGATCTTGTACTCTGCCTTGTGGGCATATCAAACCTCAGTGAGAAATGCGACTAGATTTACTCCTTTTCAATTGGTGTATGGCCTGGAAGTTATCTTATCAATCCAATGTGAAATATCATCGTTAAAAATTGCAATAGACTTGTTACCTGACAGCTCAGAAGAAGAAGCGCATCTCCTTAAACTCATCCATCTTGATGAAACGTGTCGTGAAGCCCAATTTGCCAACAAAGCGCATAAGAGACGTATAAAGGTGCAATACAAAAAAAAATTCTAGCCTCGCATCTACTCAGAGGGCAACTTGGTCCTTCTTTACGATCAAGAAGCTGATGTAATAGGTATAGGAAAATTTGAGCCATTATGGCATGGCCCCTATATTGTCAAAAGAGTTCTTGCTAAGGGTGCCTATGAGTTAGATGATTACAATGGAATTCCATTAGCGCAACCTAGAAATGGGTTGTATCTGAAACGTTATTATGCTTAATCATGAGCGTAGTAATATTTTGTATTATATTGTATATACGTTGTTGATTTGCATTCACTATCTTAATTTGTTTTTATATTTTTCTTGACGTTAGTAATCCGCTTTACATTTCATCGCATATGTCTGAATCTTCGGAACCATTTGTTGGATATGTTGATGGTGCTAGTCGTAGTACACAAAATCTATCCTCTGCAGCGTGTGCCATTTTCACTCTGAACGACGAGTTAGTGTGTTTTCAAGGGATTTGTATTGGTAGATAGACGAACAATATCGCTGAGTATAGCGCATTGATCGAACTTCTCTATGATGCAATTTTTTTTGGTATTAACCGCATAATCATAAGGTTAGACTCACAACTTGTGGTATTACAACTTACTAGTGTTTATACTGTTAAAAATCCAACACTTCTTAGATTGTTCCTAAGAGTTCGAATTTTGGAAAGACATTTTGATTTTATTCAATATCAACACATTTCCAGAAATTTGAACACATTAACTGATTCATTAGCTAATCAAATTTTAAACAGACATTTGCAACATAGGTAAAGAAAAAATTCACATCATTGAATAGGATTTCACAATAAACATAAGAAAAAATCTGAAAACACATAAATAGATAGTTATAGGTTTTTACAAAAATTGTACCCAAGACAAATCCGTCATCTGACCTCAAAATGTATGCAAAATGTCACAAGTAAACTAGTGGTGCTCGTGGTAACATGCTATAGATCTAGAAATCCTATGAAGCAACCGCATCGAGCGGTTAGGAACCTCAATAGTGTGTCGCTGAAGTCGCATGGGAAGCTCTTCGATCTGAAAATTCAGAATTTCGAAGGTCAATCCCTTTATGTGCTATCGAAGCTCAGTCAAAGTCTTAGCCATATCAAGGTCCTGAAGGACTGCTCTCCCGGCAGCCCTCTCTGCTGGCTCATCTGCTTCGCGTTCTGGTTCCTCTACCGGTTGAACATGACCAACATCTGCATTAAATCAAAAATTTAGTTTTGTCTTGAGAAATCATCAAAAAAACAAAAAACATTGTATAAAACTTAGGAAAATAAAAAAATATGGTCAAAACAGTCTTACCCATTGCACCCCATTGAGCGCCTTCTGGTAATACTAAATCTGGATCTCCACGGAAATCAACACCTGCATATGCATAATCATCAATGGCAATGATCTGTCATTGGAACCAGGAAAAGAATGCAGTAGAGAACACAACTGCTGACTGACCTGCATGTCGACTCATGAGTTCGACCCATCTCTCCATCCGAGGATCTCTAGGACTAGCAATATCCAGCATCACATGTTGTGGCTACATCAATGCAATCCATTCTAAAGTGAAGGATATAAGGATAGAACCATAACTGAAATTTTTCTTCTTTCCTCCTTTTTCTTTTTTCAGTTGTTCCTTTATTTGAGATAGAACAACTTCATACCAATTGAATACTGTTGGCTCTAAGCACTCTAGTGCATATTGCATATACGATCTGTTCACTACATGTAATGTTACAATGCCAACAAGTTTAGTGATCGTGAAAAGGATAGTTCTCAAAGGCAAATATCTTACAGTATGGATGTTTATTTTTGCATCTTTTCTAGGTTCTGCCCCTAGGTAGCAATATTGCAAGATATAATCCCTCACTGTCTCTCCTCTAATGGTAGACCCTGAGGGTGAAATGGGAAAACCTCTCCTTGACAAACCTGTGAAAAAATACACATCTTCAACTGTAATGGGAACCACTTGGTTCTTAACATGAAATGCCTCTATCATCGGATCCCATGCCCGAACTAAGAACTCAAGAAGCTCTATTTTTTGCCTCATTCCCGATAATTTGAAGTACTTTAGCAGTCCACAATCTCTTAGGGATCTTACAGTACCCAGATCATTTAAGGCAATTATATCTTTTTCTTCATGTTCTCTTTCCCTCCATGTAATCATCATTATAATCTGATGGAAACCTGAAATATAACCATAAGATCCATTAGATTCCATTCATTGCAAAAAACTAGGCAAATTTTGGGCAATATATGAGAAACAAAAACTTGAATTGCACCCAATGCACTCCCTGAGAAGAGATAGTGTTTTGCACATGCAAGTACCCTTCCCTTTACCTGCTATGCAACACAAGTTTTGACATTCAAGGGTGTGTTTCCCTCAATTTGGGAAGAATTTACCCTAGGGGCCTTAAAACCCTAAAAATATGCAAAAATTAGAGATGAAATGATTACCAAAAGAAAGAGGAGGTTCATGGCACTAACCTGGATCAAACGACAACGAAATATGTCCATAGAAACGACCGCAATTGATGACTAAATTTCGGGGGCAAAATTAGGTCCAGAGCTCCAAAATGCAAATGGTAACTATGGAATGGTAAAAATGAATAGTAAAACTACTTTTAAATAGTCATTTAATTATTTGCAAGATAAATTTATTGCTATGACTATAGTTTTATTATGTTTTTATCATGAAACAGGTATTTTTAATCCATTTGATGTTGTTCTGAATAGGAAATACAACTGATGAAAAAATTAGCCGTACAGATTTATTTAAAGAATGACTTGACCACAAAGCATACTTTTTCTCCTTATTTTTCAAGCTTTGATAAAAACGAAAAAGGATTTGAAGTGCACTTTTATCTTTTTTTAGAGCTTCGATAACAGCAAAAAAGGAACCACTGGAGTCTTCTTTCAGCTCTTTTTAGACTCCAATAATGTGAAAATGTTGCCGAGCACTTGTTTTTTCAAGCTCGTAAAAGTAAATGAATTGATATCTACTTAGTGTAAGTTTAACCCTTTTCCGGACTGAGATAGATTATTTATGAAAAAGAAATACCTTGGTTAAATATGACCAAAGAGGTTCTCTCAGATATCATTTTATACTTTTTTGGATCTGAGTGACAAATTTACAAAAAAATAATTATGGAGTTCTCTTTCGTCCTCTTTTTTAGACTCTCTAAATATGAAAAAGGATCGGGCTATCACTGTCGTTAAGCTCGTTAAAACATAAAATAGCGACAGACTTGTCGATCATGGCAAGAATCGAGTTTCATTCATCGCTAGACTCGTTAAATTATTAAATAGTGATACTTTATTCACCCGAAGGGTTGAATTATAGATCAAGCAAATGTTACCCTCCTCAAGCTTGTTAAAAAATAAAGAGGTACTGGTCGACAAATGACTAGGGAAAATTTGGGAAAAATGAGCAAGAATTATTTATGGTAGCAAGCCACTCTTGAGAATGACACTTCCTTCACTCCATGTCCGTGAATGTTTGGGTTGGGTAATCATCGTGACAGTTCATTCACACCTATGGTTCATCATACCTTCACTTCGGTTTTGGGTCAATGCTGCCAACTCATCACAGTGTCGCCAATATGTTCAAGAGAAGTCATCTAGTGAAATCCTTCATCCTTCTACAATACTCATAAACCTTCATTCTCATGACCATCATCCTTGAAAATTGCTATATCAAGTCATACCCTTGTCTCCGAAATCAGTAACTCTAGTTTTGCAATAAGGTGACTTCCTGTCGAAAACAAATCAATATCCAGGAAGTTCACTTAGAAACATCTAATTCAAGTACCACGAGGCTTGTTACAACATCGACAAGATCCTCGCTTCTGGACCATTGACCGAAATATTTTGTGTGGAATTCGACATCAAATCATCTATTCACACCATATGAAATGTACTGCAATACCTTGAGGGCCATTTACATTAATGGTGGTTCTCTCGCATTTGTTAATAGCTCACATTATTGGCTGATAATCAAATGATGTCTTTCCATGTTCGACTACAAATCATATATTTGCATGGCTAGAGTTGTACCCAGATGATCGAGTGAACGAGATAAGAAGACCTTGGATCTAGTTTCATCCATCCAGGCTACGATTTCAGGATTGTTGTACACATCATCTGTATGGTGACTTTACATACAGATTGTCATCCAAACATGGGCCTATATCTGTAGGCGTATCTGCATTGGGAAACATTCCAATGAAGATGGCTTTCTGAATTATGTACATGTTATTAGATTGTTTTATGTGTTGAATATGGGAATGCCTACCCTCAGCAATTATGATCACAGAGGATATATCATAATGAAATGTATTGTAAGATTGATGCAGGTGACCACTCTGCTTTGTTTCCTAGCCCATCACAGTGTAAAGCATCTCAATCGAAATGTTATTGTTATTATGACTTCATGCTTTAGGGGGAAATTGTTATAGGTCAATTTGGGCAACATTCCCAATGACCTGGTTAACTTGAAATCATCTCCAGGACCAATGATTAAGGGTCTATCATTCCCCATCATTTCAAGTTGCTACATGCCCTAAGACAAGAAGAAGACAAATCAAGCAAAGGTTTCCAAGGTTTGAACCTTATTATATAGCATATGAGAGCTCACGAATGCTGCCTCTAAAGGGACTAAGTGCATTGCAAATGTAGGTAGCCCTATGAAAGGCTACTCTGCAAAGCACTTTCTGACACTCAAGGATGCATTGGTCATATTGGGAGCTAAATTCTCATTGTTCTGGAATCTCCACTTGGCCAGTGCCTTCTAGAAGAGTTCACATGTGTCAAGCTTCAAATACAAGTGTCCATTTGACATCTACTAGAATGGGAACATGTCTTGCCTATTATTGCAAAGTCATTAATTAAGAAACTACCTTCAATTCATCTATAAATTGAGCATGGATTTGAATTCTTGAGAAGGAAGAATTTTAGTAGAGAAATGCTGGAGGATTTTCAATTGAGAGTTAGATTTGTGTAACTGTTGCTGGAGAGATTTATGTTGTGATGGGGCTTAGGATCAATGCTGGAAGGGTCACTTCAGATCAGTCATTTGGTTGTAACCTTTCCTTCTATCATCAATAAAGAATACATCTTATTTTTCCCTATATGCATCTGTATTGGCTTTGATTTTCCATGTTGTAAGATCTTAGTTGATTTATATGGTTTATGCTTTACTGATTTAGCTAACTAATTTGAATAAACATCTATATTATTGCATATTATGATGTTTCAATTTTCTTTCTTGCAGGAAGCATTTAGCAACAAACCACTTGAATTTGAAGTTGCAATGGAAGCGACAGAAAGGATCCATTTGGAAGCGACTAAACAAGTAAGCCTCCAATCCTCTCTGTGTGTTTATTCTGAGTTAGGAAAAATTATTGTGTAGTCTTTCACCTGTTTTTTTAGACTAGCACCTCTCTAGGGAAGCGTGTTTTATCCATAATACAAAATTTTGCCCAACAATCATCAAATTTTAGAGGGAAAAAAGAAAAACTACCTTTTCAACTCATATTTTCAACTTATCTCCCAAATTGTTTACTCAAATTTCGAGTGGGAGTACTCGTTGGATGCAAAATTGAATTCCTCATCCAAGGAGTACCCATGTTACATACTTTCGATGGATATTGCTACACAAAAAATGAAAAATAAATGAAAAACATGATTGCAATCATGTTTTTTCATGTATTTCTAATTTTTCATGTAGCAGGGTCCATCAAAAGTATGCAACATGGGTACTCCTTGGATGAGGAATTAAATTTTTCATCCAACGAGTACTCCCACTTGAAATTTGAGTAAAAACTTTGAGAGATAAGTTGAAAATAAAATTCGAAAGATTAGTTTTATTATTTTTTAATCTTTTCAGCCGTTTACTTAAAAAATGGTGAATCATCCCCCATGGCTTATATCATCATCTTGAATTCTATTGGTTCATATAAAGTTTATTTTGGTTGTACATTTTTCTTAGGAGGCCTGTTTTAGACCTCAAAATTCCCCTAATGAGAATATCACCAGGTACATGTCAAAGAAGTGGACATCTACAAGAGCACATTCTGTACTAGGTATGGGAATTATGAGTTTGTGGTGACTTCTTTTGGTCTTACAAATGCTCCAACTACTTTCATGTGTTTGATGAATGGTGTGTTTCTTCCAAATTTTGTATGTGAAGCTTAGCAAGTGTAGTTTCTTTTAGACCTAAGTTCATTACTTGGGGCAAGTTGTTTCCAAGGAAGGTATATCAGTGGACTAGAAAAATATTAGAGTTATCATGGAGTGGCCAACTACTAGGAATGTGGATGAGGTCAAATCATTCATGGTACTGGAAGGTTATTGCATAAGGTTCATCAAGAACTTCTCACAGACTCGTGGATTTCCTGTCCTATTACATCATTGCATAGAAAAGGAAAGAAGTTTGAATCGAAAGAGAAGTGTGAAATTAGTTTTGAGAGTTGAAGCATTTTCTTACAAATTCTCCAATCTTGAACATTGCAAATCCTGACAAAGAGATCGAGGTATATACAAATTCTTTCAAGAGATGAATTGGTAGAGTCGTGATGCAGGAAGGACAAACAATTTTCTATGATTCAATGAAGTTGAATGAGCACGAGCAAAACTATGTGACCCGTGATCTTGAGTTGGTAGCTATCATTCATGCTTTGAAGATGTGGAGACGTTATCCTCTTAGTAGGAGGTTTGTTTCGATAAGTGATCATAGTGGGTTAAGGTACTTGTTTGACCAACCCAATCTGAATGCTAGGAAATCTATATGGTTAGATACTCTCAATAAGTTTGACTTAGATATTAGGAACACGAATGGAAAGGAGAACTTGGTTGCAGATACTCTTAGCAAGAGAGTGGAGGTGAATCATATTGCAGTAGTGATTTCTTATGGGACAAACTTGCAGGATTAGATATTTTAGGCAAGTAAGAATGAAGATAGGTATTGGTAGTTGAAGCACATGTTACAATAACAAGGTGAAGGTGATAGGGATGAGGAGTATCACCTCACGAAATATGGATTGTTCAGATTCAGGAACACAATTTATGCACCGCACGATAGTGAGCTCAAGAATATTATTGTGAGGGAGTTTCATGTCAATCCATATGCAGGTCACACGGGATTAAGAAATTATATCATTGGATAAACTTGAAGAAAGAGGTGGTTGAGCTTTTTGTGAGTTTTTTGGATTGTTAGCAGGTAAAAGCAGAGTGTAAGCATTCAACTAGTTTACCACAATTAATTCCAATTTCATGGACTTCATTACAAGTTTGTCGAGGACATTAAAGAAAAAAAATTCCATCATGGTTATGGTTAATAGGTTGAGTAAGGTATCTCACTTCATTTCAGCTAAGTATACGAATTTAGCTAGTGAGGTAGCTGATATTTTCATCAGGGAGATAGTGATATTGCTTGGTGTTCCCAGAAGATCGTATCATAAAAGATACCAAATTCACTTCCAGATTATGGAATGATTTGTTTGTAGGGTTATGGAAAGACTTAGATTTCATTACAACTTATCATCTGCAGACATATGGACAAACATGGATGGTTAATAGGATTCTTGAGGACATGTTGAGGATGTATGTTATGCATCAGCAGAGGAAGTGGGAAGAGTATCCTCCTCTGGTATAGTTTGCATATAATAATGGGTATGAGGAATCCTTGACGATGAGTCCATTTGAGGCTCTTTACAGGTGGAGTTGTAACACTTCTATCAGCTAGAGTGATCCAGTGAACAGGGTCCTGGTTGGACCAGATATGTTAGCAGAAATGGAATAGAAAATGTGAGTTATTAATAGGAATTTGAAAGCAACACATGATAAGCAAAAGAGTTATGCATATAAACATAGACAATTCAAGGAGTTTCGAAATGGTGGGCATGTGTATTTGTGCATCAAGTCCAAACAAAGCTCTTTGATGATTATATCACATGCCAAGTTGGAACCTCAGTATTGTGGTCCTTTTTGGATCCTTGAGAGGATTAGACCAGTGGCCTACAGACTTGCACTATCATCAATAATGAAATTCCATGGTGTTCCATGTTTCATTTCTTAAGATATATGCACAGGATGTTGATCATGTGATTGATTGGTTTGTATTGCATGTGGAAACAGAGGGAGAATTCTAGCCAGAACCACAATTCATATTGTAGTGGAAAAAATCATGCTCTAGAACTAAGAAATCAAGCAGGTTAAAGTGTAATGGAAGCTCTTTGGGCCCGATGAAGCTACATGAGAAATGGTTGATCAAATGGGGTCTTTGTATCCTTCATTATTTGCTGGTTCAAGAAAATGAGTTTTGGGTATATGTATATATGTATATGGTTGTATGTATCACGATGAGTTGTGTTATAAAGCTCCAATAAGCGATATGTCTATTTTTTTTTTAGAAAGACATCATTGTAAATACTATATTGAGCTATGTTATAGAACTCCATAGGAAGTATGTTTTTTTTAGAGGTTTTCTGGTCATAGGTATTATAGAACATTGAGGACAGTGTTCCCCTAAGGGTGAGAGGTTTGTAACAGTGTTGGGTTAAATTTTCATCTAATAAATGACAATAAAGGAAAAATAATACCAAGGTCATGGGACACATATTCCAAGTTGAATGTTGGGAAAAACACTATAGTGGGAATCAATTTTGGTTTATTTATGACTATGGAAATTGGAAAATGAATTGACAAAGGAAAATAAACAATCATTGGAATATAATTATGAGAATAAAGGAAAATGGGAGAAAAGGAAGGTGAAGAGACACATATTTGCATGCTAGGGAAATTAGAGGAAAAATTAAGGAAAATGAAGAAAGGGAGAAATCAATAATAAAAATGCATAAGAGAATTAGTTCACAACTTTTTTTGGTTTAACTTTTGGCCAGTTTTAGCTTGGGTCAAGTAATAAAGAGAGAGAGATCTCCAAGAGGAGAAAGTAAGAAAGTAAAGGAAAGGCACATAAGGAAAGCAAAGAAAAGAAAGGATAAGGTTGGATCAACAACTTTAGTAGGAAAATTTTGCAGGTTACAAGTTGCATGTCTGATTTCCTAGCTGAGGTGTGAATGCATGGTACATACATTTTTTTATTTGGTTCATTTTTTGTCATTGGAATGGGGTTTTACTGGTTTGATAGTTGTTTCAACTTTGCCTTGTCATTTCCTGGAAAGCCATGGTGTGATGTTATTCATTTCTGGTTGAGCTTTGGATTTCCGAAAGGTTTTGGAACCAAGGGAGGTTCTCTAGGGAAATTCCCAAGGGTTGGGGGTGGATATGGTTTTCTTTGGGAAGCCCTCGACAAGTGGGTGGAGATACGAAAATTCGTCAAGGTATGGTGAAGAAATTCTGAGGCATCCAAGCTTGGTTTGGTTTTGTGATCTCGGGATTGATTTAGGTGAGATCACGATAGTTTGAGGGTGGAGGTGGTTTAACCTTTGGATTTCCTTGGTTTTTTATGAGTTGGTTTATCCCATGAGATCCCATATTCATGCTTGGAATATGGCATGGGGGTGATTGGATGAAAGAAAGAGTTGGTTCAGCCCAATCTATGGTTGGGTGGTACACGGAAGTCCCTTACTTGGTTGGATTTTATATATGTTAATAAGATCTATTTAAATATTGTAATCTACGAGCACTTGTAATTTTTATTATGTTGATTTTATGGTTGTTTTGTCATGGTTATTATTCTGGTTATATATTGGTTATAAGCATGGTTCTATAATATGTTCTAGCTATGGCTATTATTCATGAATTTATATGCTAATAAATTGTTGATGAATGCATGTGATACCAATTGTTATTGCAACTATTATAAGGGGGAATTATACCTTCTTGGTGATTCTCATATGAATTTAAGACTCATAAGATCATATATGCATTCATGACGCATAGATTTTATGTTTTTCATATCATGACGAAATTCCTGTCATGGTTAGGAATGGTTAGGTAAAGTTATTTTTCAAGTTCTGAATGATTAGCATTAGCATCTTATTTATGCTTCACTTCATTTCCCACACATGTCGTACCCATATCGTAAATGCCCTCTACCCCACTCGCCCATGGTGCCTATCATGTGATCATTTCGCCTAGCACATCGACCTGCCTAAACTCGCCCTCCTAAGGGCACCTGAGTGCGCCCATGGCACACGCCTTCATGTTATACACTCCCCACAACATCCCACAAGTTTGTTTCATCTAAACAACTAGTATGTTGTGGCACTACAAGAAGAAGGGTCATTTAGCCTCACATTAGCACCACTATTTGTAAAGGATTTGAGAAATCTTCACTTTTCAAATAGTGGTGCAAAAGTGGTGATAATGTGGAGATACGCAAGTGGTACTATGTTTTCTAGTGCAAAAGTGGAGTTAGTAAAAAAACGTTAAATTTGGTGTTAAATGCATATGTGGCATTCCATGGTGTATGGTGCAAACCACCAAAAAGAAATCTGACGTGGATCAAGATATTGTGGTGCAAAGCACCAAAACCAATTTTACAAAAATAAAAAATTTATCATAAAAATATCAAAATTATTATTATAATAATAAATTGTATATGGTGTGAGTATTATCTTGTTTTTACCATCAGGAGTCACGATCTGGAGGAGCGAAGTGGTTTTTTTTGGTGACCTAGGTGCAAGCGCACCCCTTCCTACTGTTATTGCCCGACCCCAGCTACATGGCCCCTCTGAAGGACATCCCAGAGGCGGCCTCTCCACCTGATCACGCCTAGGCCTTTTTGGCGTTGATCAGTTCATTAAATCTGCCTCGACCAAGGACAACAATTTCCAAGTTTGCTAAAAAACTTGAGGGCACCCAAGAAGTCTCTCTTCCCCCTGCGATCCCTCAAATAGTAGGGGGGATAAGCATGGTTCTATAATATGTTCTAGATATGGCTCTTATTCATGAATTGATATGCTAATAAATGGTTAATGAATGCATGGGATACCAAGTGTTATTGCAGCTATTATGAGGGGGAATTATACCTTTTTGGTGATTCTGATATGAAGTTAAGAATCATAAGATCATATATGCATTCATGACGTATATTTTATGTTTGTCATATCATGACGAAATTCATGTCATGGTTACGCATTCATGACGTATAGCTTTTATGTTTGTCATACCATGACGAAATTCATCTTATGGTTAGGCATGGTTAGGTAAAGTTATTTTTCAAGTTCTGAATGATTAGCATTAGCATATTATTTATGCTTCACTTCATCACCCACACATGTTGTACCCATATTGTAAACACCCTTTACCCCACTCGCCCATGGCGCCTATCATGCGATCATGTTTCTCAGCGCTTCAACCTGCCTAAGCTCACCCACCTAAGGGCACATAAGCATGCCCATGGCACATGCCTTCAGGTCATACACTCCCCACAAGATCCCACAAGTTTGTTTCATCTAACCAACTCACCCACTACAAGAAGAAGATCATTTAGCCTCACATTAGCACCACTATTTGTAAAGGATTTGAGAAATCTTCACTTTTCAAATTGTGGTGCAAAAGTGGTGATATTGTGGAGATACACAAGTGGTGCTATGTTTTTTGGTGCAAAAGTGGAGTTAGTAAAAGATGTTAAATTTGGTGTTAAACGCATATGTGGCATTTCCTAGTGTATGGTGCAAACCACCAAAAATAAATCTGACATGGATCAAGATATTGTGGTGCAAAGCACCAAAACCAATTTTACAAAAATTAAAAATTTATCATAAAAATATCAAAATTTTTATTATAATAATAAATTGTATATGGTGTGAGTATTATCTTGTTTTTACCATCAGGACTCACAATCTGGAGGAGCGAAGCGATCGGTGTTGGTGACCTAGGTGCAGGCGCGCCCCTTCCTGCTACTGTTGCCCGACCCTAGCTGCATGGCCCCTCTGGAGGACATCCCAGAGGCAGCCTCTCCACCTGATCATGCCCAGGAATTTTTGACGTTGATCGGTTCATTAAATCTGCCTCGACCAAGGCCAAAAATTTCCAAGTTTGTTAAAAAACTTGAGGGCATCCAAGAAGTCTCTCTTCCCCCTGCGATCCCTCGAATGGAAACTCTCTTGCTCGCCGAGAAAGGCCTCATTGGACAATTTACAGGGCTTTGGCCCTCGCCGAAGACGGTTTAGAAATGGGTACAACGCAACTGGACAGACAAGATCAATGGGAAAATTTCAGTTAGATTATGTGGCAGGGGTTATTTCACATTAAATTTCGAGACAAAAGAAGACAAGGATTTGATATTCAGGAATGGGCCATATTTCCTCGACACCAAAGGGCTCTACCTAAAATAATGGACTCCAGATTTCGATCCGGAACTTGACGTACCTAATGTTGTCCTTGTCTGGGTTCATCTCCCTCACCTACCCCTGCATTGCTGGGGTGATGATTCAGTAAGAGTGATTGGGAACACTATTGTAAAATTCATTGATAGAAGTGAGCTAAAGGATAACATGCAAGCATGGGATAGAATCTGCAATGAAGTGGATCTGAGGAAAGGACAAACGGAGGCGATCAAACTAAAGGTGGACAAATGGACTCACATACAACAGCTGGACTATGAAAAAATTCCTTTCAAGTGTAAGTTATGCCATGAATACAGTCATTTTGCTAATAGATGCACCAAAGTTATTGAGGTTGAAAACTCAGATCCAGAAGCATAATGGGAAACCATAAAAAAGAAGAAGACAGTGACGAATCTTAAAAACACCGATGCTCCATCTGCTCAACCCTCTCATTCTGTCCCTCCCCTCAATTCCCCCCTTCCAAACCTTTCCTCAATCTCTATTCAAATCCTTGATCTCCCTCTTAAACCACCCCCTGACCCTTCCTTTATCTCCCCTAATCCATTCTCCTTCCTTTCCCCCTATGAAGAGGATCCTCCTCAACCCTCCATCCCCTCTCTTCTGCAGGGATCCACTCTTTATACCTCCCCATCCAATTCATGTTCTCCAACCTCCTCTATTGAACCCTATTCTACCCATATTGTCACCAGGAACACAACCAAAGAGCATGGGGTTATTATGGAAACCCTTAAAAAAATAGGCCCCGGAAGGAAATCATCCAAACATCATCGAGATGAAGCAGCCTAGAAGGATATTGCCCTTAGAACCCAGCACCCAATAGAAACCTTCATTGGAGGATTTATCAACAAATAAGTAAATCAACATGAATCAGGAGGGAAGACAGGTCCTCAACCTACATCCCTGAAATGATGAAATCTCTCTCTTGGAATTGTAGGGGACTAGGGAACCCCTCTAAAAACATCGCTCTAAGACACCTTTTGAATCAAGAAAAGCCTGACATAATCCTCCTTCAAGAAACCAAACAAGGAGAAAAAGAAATGGGGAACATTATAAATAAAATGAAGAATTATATGGGCACTATGGTGGAATCCAAAGGTGCCTCGGGAGGAATAGCTACAATTTGGAATCAGAATGCTTGGAAACAGATGGCAGTTGCCAAGACCCAAGACTGGATCAAAGTCAATCTTCAGAATACGCAAGAGAACATTGTGATAACTGTTTACAATATATATGGACCAAATCATTACAAAGATAAAGAAGTCTGTTGGAGCACCATGAAAGTAGATATAGACAGTGAGGATAATATAAACATCATCATTGGAGGGGACCTTAACTTGATCTTGCATGCCAATGAAAAAAGAGGAGGCAGTTTTATTTCGGATCCTTCAAGAGACTAGTTAGAAACAATTATCCAAAACCATGATCTAGTGGAAATCATTCCCAAAAATTGAAAATTTACCTGGAGCAATCGAAGAATTGGAGCTAGAACAATAATGGAAAGGCCTGACTATTTTATTGTGGATGTTCCTCTCATTTCTCATTGTTATGTTGCTTCCTCTAGTATCCTTTCTTACTCTACCTCTGATCATTACCCTTTCATCCTCACCTTAGGCTATCAGCCCTCCCTTGTACCCCTCCCCTTTAGATTCAATCCGTTGTGGAGTGAAATTCCTGAAGCCAGACAGAGTGTGCTCAACACTTGGCAGCAACACGTTGAGGGATCCCCAATGCACATTTTGGAAACAAAGCTGAAGAAGGTGCGTATGGCACTCAAAGAATGGGAAAAACTTCACTATAAGGCACCAGACAAAGTCAAAAATGAAATCAAAGAGAAGCTGGAATCTGTTCAAATTGACATTGACATTCATGGAGCGAGCCAAGAGAAGCATGAGTAAGAAAAAGAACTATACTGGAACTTGTATAAAGCAAATAGGAAAGAAGAGGAAAAATGGAGGCTCAAATCAAGAAATCTCTGGTTGCAGGTTGGTGAAAAAAATACCTCCTTTCACAAACAAGCTACTGTTAGAATGTCAAGAAAAAATATCTCAGCCATAATTGATGATGAAGGAAAGGTGCACATTGACTAGGAAGCTATGAAAGCAGATGCTAACAGCCACTATAAAATTCTGCTTACCGAAACAGCTGCGCTAGAGGATTACAGTGATTTCTTGACTTACATTCCCAAACTGATCATGGATGAGATCAACACTTCCCTCACCAAGGACATCGAGGAGGCTGAAATCCTCAACGCAGTTTGGACACTCCATCTTGACAAATCTCTAGGTCTAGATGGATTTTCCATAATTTTTTTCTGAACCTTGTGGGATGTCATTAAAAAGGACCTTATTAAAATGATCCTTTGGGTTCAAAGAAAGAAGAATGTTGGTGGCTTTACAAACTCAACATTTTTCGCTCTTTTTCCCAAATAGAACCGTCCCTCCTCCTCCTCCTCCATATTTAGGCCTAGCTCCCTCTGCAACTCTTCGTACAAAATCATTACTAAAATCCTTGCCACCCGCCTCAGATCCCACCTCCCAAATCTCATTTCTAAAAATCAAGGAGGCTTAATATCCCAGAGACAAATCTTAGACTCTATCCTATTGGTCCAATAAGCCATTCACTCGAGTATGATGAGATTTGAGAAAGGATTTATCATGAAACTTGACCTTGCTAATGCATTTGATAGAGTGAGGCTTCCTTCCTCCTCTCTGTCCTTCAGAAAATGGGATTTGAAGTAGATTTCATATCTCTCATCAACGCCTACATCTCCAATCCTTGGATCACCCCCTTAGTCAATGGAAGACCCGAGAAATTCTTTCAATCTTCTCGTGGCCTCAGGCAAGGCTGCCCTCTTTCTCACTCCCTCTTTATCCTCATGGCAGAATCCTTCAGCAGGTTCTTGGATCATAAGCGCAGAGTTGGTATCATCACTGGTATCAAGTTTAGCAACGGAGCCAAGAATATGAATCAATCTCAATTTGCAGATGACCCCCTCTTCATGGGTGGTGCCACCTGCATTATTTCTCAGAGATTCAAATCAATTCTTGACAAATTTATGCTATTTTCAGGAGGGCAGATTAACTATCATAAAAGATGTATCTATGGGTGGAATGCTACAATTAACACCATCCACAGTATTGCTCAAATCTTTGGAGTCTCCTATAAGTGGAATTGGACTCACTTTAATTACCTGAGGATGCCAGCCCACAAGGCATAGAACAGTCGATGATGGGGTGCACTCTTAAGGTACTTTGTTCTGCAAGGTCACCGGTTCGAAACCCGTGGGTGTAGGATTAGTCTAACTGAGAAAAAAAAAATTACCTTGGGATGCCCGTCAGCGTTGGAAATTTGAAGACAGAGGTATGGAACACCACCATTGACAAAATGAAAAGGAAAGTACAACCATGGGGATCTTCCTAGCTCAATATGGTCGGGTGCAAAATCCTCTTAAATATGTCCTCTCTGCCTTGCCCCTGTATCACTTTTCCTTGCTTCATTCTCCCTCCAATATCCAACAAAAAATAGAAGTTGTTTTAAGACAATTATTATGGCAAGGTGGGAAAAATGAGAAGAAGAAATTTAATCTGGTCAAATGTGTTAGAAAATTATATATTATAGAGCAATGAAACACATAAAATATGCAGAAAATATAGGCACACAAAACACATAAAACCAGAGAGACACAGATATACGTGGTTCACACAGTTTGGGCTACGTCCACCCCGAATAGCCAGTCCTTCCTTTCTATTATCCAACAAAATGAAGAGACACAACCTACAACAGATCCCCTGTAATATCCTCTATTCTCTCTCACAGTCTCCCTATCTGTTTCTCACTCAGAGAATACATAGCTGCAATACAATACCCTCATACAAAGAGAGGGGTTGCCTTCTAAGGCAAAAAACCCTAAACTAAACATAACTTCTACCGTCAGATCATCTACCTAATGAACGGCCCAAATTGACTAGAAATTACTATACTTTTACAAGGAAATTTTACATATGTTTTTAGCTTCTGGGGCGCTGCCCACGAAAACCCCTACCAGGGGGGCTCCATAAAGTTGTTGTCGCCCCCCCTGGACCCCCCACGACAACGCTTAATTACGGGCGGTGTTGCCGCCCCATTTAAGGTACAGGGGTCCAATGCTGTGATACAAATTAAACAAGATAATCAGGCTCCACACCCAACAATCTCCCACTTGGAGACTTATTGTAGCAATTCCACTGCTGCTTCATTTACTGGATAATGACTCCTCTTTGGACCTGGTTGTTTCTCATCTTCATCATCATCCTTGAAGACCAATTGAAAGTGAGCACATTCTCTGTTTCTCCCTGGTTACAAATTTTGTTAGCATATTTGCAAGATTCTGGCTAGTGTGTATCTTTTCTAGCTTCAACTCTCCATCTTCCAATATTGACTGTATGAAATGGTACTTGAGATGTATGTGTTTGGTCCTAGAATGAAATGTTGAGTTCTTTGCAAGATGAATGGCACTTTGGCTATCACTGTATAACGTGCCCATATCATGCTTCTTACCCAATTCATCCATAAGCCTTTGTAACCAAATCATTTCTTTATTAGCCTCTGTAGCAACAACATACTCTACTTCTATTGTTAAAAGTGCAACAACACTTTGGATTTTTGAAACCCAATTGAAAGTTGTTCCGCCTACAGTAAATACATATCCTGTAGTGCTCCTCCTGTTATCTCTGTCACCTGCCATATCTGCATCAACATATCCCTGTAGAGAAATGTTTGAACAACCAAAGCATAATGCTTGATCTGTGGTACCTCTCAAATATCTGAGAATCCATTTTACTGCCATCCAATGTTCTTTTCCTAGATTGTTCATGTACCTACTTACAACTCCCACTACATGTGCAATATCAGGCCTTGTGCAGACCATTGCATACATTAAGCTTCCAACTGCTAATGCATATGGAACTTTAGACATATAATCCATGTCTTCTTGGGTCTTTGGGCACATCTCCTTACTAAGTTTGAAATGGCTAGCAAAAGGTGTACTAACTGGTTTTTCATTGTGCATATTAAATATTTTCAACACCTTTTGTATGTACTCATTTTGAGACAGTTTTAATTTGTGATTTTTCCTGTCTCTAGTTATTCTCATACCAAGGATTTGTTTTGCAGCTCCCAAATCCTTCATTGCAAATGAATTTTCCAATTTTCTTTTGAGCACATTTATTTCCTGCATGTTAGACACTGCAACAAGCATGTCATCTACATAAAATAACAATATAATATAGTTGCCATCATTTTTCTTTTTCAGATAAACACAATAATCAGACTGACATCTAGTATAACCTTGTTCAGACATAAACTTGTCAAATTTTAGATACCACTGCCTTGGAGCCTGTTTTAAGCCATACAAGCTCTTCTTTAACCTGCACACTAATTTTTCTTTCCCTTTGACCTCATATCCTTCTGGTTGTTGCATATAGATCTCTTCCTCCAAATATCCATGCCATAAAGATGTAAATCTTCCACTGCTACAAGACTTAAAATAGTTCTGATTGAAGTCATCTTAAAAACGGGAGAAAATATTTCATCAAAATCAATACCTTTCTTTTGTGCAAACCCCTTCACCACAATTCTAGCTTTGTACCTCTGTTTTCCTCCATCTTCTTCCTTCAACCTATAAACCCATTTATTCTGCAATGGAGTTTTACCTGCAGGCAACCTGACTAAGTCCCAAGTCTGGTTATGCATTAAGGAGTCCATCTCTTCTTCCATGGATAGCTCCCACTTCTTCCTGCTTTCAACCTGCATTTCTTCTTCGTAACATTTGGGTTCACCAGAATCAATCAACAATAAATAATATAATGGAGAGTATCATTCATGGGGTCTACTTATCCTGGTAGATCTTTTAACGCCACTTTTAGGTGTTTGAGGTGCTTGTTTCTGTTGTGGTGGTTGCTGTTGTTGTGGTTGTTGATTATTATTATTTTCAGGCACCTTTACTTTTTCAGTTATCTCATCAAGAACTTTGTATTCCTTGTTTTCTTTTTTCTTGTTTATTTTCCTGCAACTGATTCTTATACAAGACCTTTTCATTGAATATTACATCTCTACTCCTAATCATTTTGTGATTTTCATAATCATATAAGCAATAACCAAAATCATTAACACCATATCCAATAAAGGTAAATTTCTTTGATTTTGCCTCAAGCTTTGTTCTATTTTCTTTATTAATATGGACAAAAGCCTCACAGCCAAAATACTTTGAAAAAGAGTAGTTTACCTTTTTACCTGTCCATGCTTCCTCTGGAATACCACCATCCAAGGAACTTGAAGGCTGTCTGTTTATTATATAAACAACAATATCTACAACATCTGCCCAAAATTGTAAAGGTAATCCTGCATGCAAACTCATGCACCTTGCACGCTCCATGATTTTTTTGTTCATCCTTCCTGACAAACCATTTTCTTGTGGTGTTCTTGGAACTGTCTTCTCTCTAAAAATTCCATGCTCTGAAAAGTACCTATCAAACTCTTTGCTGCAATATTCACCTCCATTGTCTGATCTGAGACACTTCAACTTCTTTCCTGTCTCAATCTCAACCAAAGCTTTCCATTTCTTGAAAGTATCAAATACATGATATTTATTCTGAATACAATAAATCCAGGTTTTTCTAGTTGCATCATCAATAAAAGTAACATAATAGTGAGAGCCACCGAGAGATGATACCTGAGCAGGTCCCCATACATCTGTATGCACAAGCTCTAATTTTTCGCTCTTCTTTTCTTTCCCAACTCTGAGAAATCTGACTCTCTTCTGTTTTCCATAAATTCAATTCTCACAGAAATCCAAATCAACATTCTTCAAACCTGGCAACAAATTTCTTGAGTGAAGAATCTTCATTCCCTTCTCACTCATGTGTCCGAGCCTATGATGCCATAATACTGCATCTGCTCCTTTGGAAGTTAAAGCATTAACAGAGTTAGAAATACCATTGCATAAATACAATGTACCAACCTTTTCGCCTTTTGCTATTACCAGGGCTCCTTTGGTGACCTTCCAAGTTTTATCTGTGAAAGTTGTCACATAACCTTCACTGCCTAACTGCCCTATTGAAATCAGATTTTTCTTCAGATCTGGAACATGCCTTACCTCCTTTAGTAGCCATTGGTTTCCATTCTGTTGTTTTACAAGAACTTTACCCATTTCAACAATTTTACAGGGTTTATCATCACCCAAACGAACTTGTCCAAAATCTCCTTGAACATAGTCATGAAAATATTTCTTATCAAGTGTGGCATGGAATGAAGCCCCTGAATCTACAACCCAAGAATCAGTAACATTTTCGAAAGAAAGAATCAAAGCATCTTGTAACACATCACTTGTCACATTTGCTTCATGATTGTTTTCTTGTTGTGTGTCTCCTTCTTTTCCCTTCTGAGATCTACAGTCTTTCTTTAGGTGTCCTTTCTTTCCGCATTTCCAGCACACTATCCCCGATCTGGACTTGGATCTGCCTTTCCTTGATTTACTGCGATGTCCCGAGCTCTTTCCTCTTTCCATTCTCCTTCCCCTAGACTCTGCACTCAAAGCATTACCCGATGTCTCATCAGAGCTTTTCCATCGCATTTCCTCGCTAAGGATAGCACCAACAACATCATCAAACTTTAAAGTACTAGATCCAGAGACAGAGTTACTAATGGCCATTACTAAACCATTCCAACTCTCTGGCAATGAGCACAAGAATAACAGAGCTCTAACTTCATCATCAAATTTTACCCCTACAGAACTTAACTGACTGGTAACTGTATTAAAATCATTTAAATTGTCTGCAATAGATCCACCTTCCGACATCTTCATATTAAATAATCATTTCATAATAAATACCGTGTTTTAGGATGAGGGTTTTTCATATAGTTTCTCCAACGTCTGCATCAAACCCTCTGTTGTTGTTTCCTTCGAAATATTGAAGGTGACTGACTCCGTGAGGCACAATTATACTGTTCCGAGTGCCTTTCTATCGAGAATGTTCCATTCTGTATCTGTCATAGTCGCCGACTTCTTTTTTTTTCCAGTCAATGGTAGGTACAGATCTTTTTGATACAGATAATATTCCATCTGCATCTTCCACAGCGGGAAGTTTTGGCCATTAAATTTCTCGACCCTAAACTTACCATCTTCCGCCATTGCTCCCACTCGAACCAGGAACCCTTCTTTCCTATGAGTTTATCAGCCAAATAGACCTTCGGCTCTGATAACAGTTGTTGGAAAATTATATACTATAGAGAAATGAAACACATAAAATATGCGTAAAATACAAGCACACAAAACACATAAAACTAGAGAGACGCAGATATGCGTGGTTCACCCAGTTTGGGCTATGTCCACCCCGAACAACCAGTCCTTCCTTTCTATTATCCAGCAAAATGAAGAGACACAACCTACAGTAGATCCGCTATAATATCCTCTGTTCTCTATCACAGTCTCCCTATATATTTCTCGCTCAAAGAATACACATGTAATACACAACTGCAATACAATACCCTCATACAAAGAGAGGGGTTTCCTTCTAGGGCAAAAAACCCTAAACTAAACATAACTCCTACCGTCAGATCATCTGCCTAATGAACGGCCCAGATTGACTAGAAATTACTATACTTTTACAAGGCAATTTTACATTTGTTTTTAGCTTCAGGGGCACTGCCTCCGAAACCCCCTACCAGGGGGGGGGGCTCCATAAAGTCGCTGCCGCCCCCCTGGACCCCCCACGGCAATGTTTAATTATGGGCAGCATTGTTGCCCCATTTAAGGTATAGGGGTCCAATGCTGTGATACAAAGTAAACAAGATAATCAGGCTCCACACCCAACAAAATGGAGGCAGGTTACTCAAAATCATGAAAATGGAGGACTTGGTATTCGCATACCCAAGATTTTGAGTAATGAATTTAGGGGGGAAATAGTGTGGCGCCTAATATCGAGACAACAAACTTGGTGGAAGTAAGTGTTGGAATCCAAATATCTCTCCATTGCCAGGAAAAATCTCCTTGATCAGACTATCCCTAACAGGCCTTGCTCCCGAATCTGGTCTCTTTGTAAAAAATCCATACCTTTTATCATCAGATACATTTCCAAATTCCCTCAAGAAGGAAGCAGCATAAAAATCTGGGAGGATAAAATTATGGGCCAACTTCCTCTCGCTAATAGCTCGAGCACTCTATGTATTCAAAATTATCTCCAAAATCAAGGTATAAACACCATGGACTAGATTTCCAATTGGGATGAACATTCCAATACCTGGAATGGTTGTGAATTTCCTATCATCGCTCCTCACCTTGAGACTGATCTTGAAAACTTGAAAGGAATGCTCCACAGTGCAGCTCCTCTATCAAAAGGTATCCAAGATTGTTTTTGGTGGGATCCCTCTGGATCATCATACACAATCAAAGTTGGGTATGGGCTCCTTCTCAAAGATCAGTTCCCCACTCCTCTGTGGCCCTTATGGAAGCTTGTATGGAAATCTGAAGCCCTCCCAAGGGTAAAAAATTTCATTTAGATCTTTCTTAAAGGGAAGATATTGACTTCTGATAATCTAAAACAAAGAGGCATTCTTGGTTCCTCCAGATGCCCCCTTTTTCTAAAAGAAGAAGAGATGGCTTTCCACCTATGTGTGAAGTGTCCCTTTGCTAATCGTTGTTGGAATGATCTCACTAACTTCTCCCAGATTGACTTAGATTCTATGAGTTCTATCTCAGAGTTGATAATCAATTGGAAAAAGAGCTACCCTTGGGGCAAAAAGAACAAGAACATTTCCAAAAGATTCTAGGACACCCTTCCCCATATGCTTCTTTGGATTATCTAGCTGGCTAGGAATAAGGCGATTTCCCAAGATAAAAAACCTTGCATGAGGAAAGCCAAAAACAAGACCTGGAGTCTCACTATTTAGACGATTTTATCCAAAAGTAATAGCCATCTCAATCTCAATGATCTGCAAGCTGAAGAAAGAATCTTTCTTGGGAGAGCTCTCAACAATCCAATCTATATAAAAATTCCTATCATTCAAACCTCCCAAAAGGAGAAGTGGAAGATAATACTCAATGAGAAAGAGTTTATCGAGTGGATGGATGGTTGTAAAAGACCCACACTCTTCTTTGATGGTGCCTCAAAGGCTAACCCAGGAATTACTGGGGCAGGAGGTCTTATTATGGATCAAGAAGGCTGCATTTTGACTTCCTTTGAATGGGGGCTTGGCTCTCTTTCAAACAACAAAGTTGAGGCCTATGATCTATTGAAAGGTATTCAAATCATCAAGAATTTAAATATGCAAAATGTTATGATATTCAGTGATTCCGCAATTATCATAAATATGATGATTAATACTAAGCAAACTCCCAATATAGCTCTTTGTAGACTCATCGACAGATGCCTCATTCTGAGTATAGACATGAAAGATCTCTCCTTTTTTCATATTCTTAGAGCAAATAATAAGCAAGCATACATTTTAGATAATAAAGCTTACAATAGACCAACCGGTCAATTATTCTATCAAGATGGCACATCATTTTCTCCTTTGCCATGATATCTATCATTGCCTCAATCTTTGAGAGCTTGATTCTCTGTAAGATTTTTTCAGTGCAAGTAAATCCTCCCCATACTCTCCACTTCTCCTTACCCGTGACCTTATCCCCTCGTGGAGCTCACCTTGTTTCTCCTCCATTCCTGCTAATCCCTCGTGCCTCCCTTATTTATTCGCCCTCCCTCCTCGCTATGCCTCAAATAACTTGCAAATGCAATTGCACTGCACTTTTCATTCCTCTCCTCTCTCTGCTATTGTTGAGCCAGTGATATTGTCCTCCCAGGACTCTTTCCCTCAAGTGACCATTTGTTGTGAATTTCCTGGTCTCCCCTGTCCCCATTTTTTGTTTTTCTTCCCTTTCTTCGCTTCTTTACATTTCCTGTGTCAATCCCGACCTCTTTCTAGTGCCTCCCTCTCTACTGTTTAGAGGTTATAATTCATTTACAACCTCTTCAGCATTGTTTTCCCATAATATTTGCCTCTCCGTGCTCCTTCTCAATTTACTAATTTATCTTCTAAACGCTGCTCAATCCTCATCTTTGACTTCTTGTGACAACATGAGAAACAAAAATTGTTTCCATTGTGCAGACCTTCAAGCAGAGATGGAATTGATTCATGGACAGATGAAGATCATGGAAGAAAAACATCAAGTAGATACTGCCTTTCTCCAAAATCAAGTTGAGTCCTTCTAGTAGCAGCTACTGAATGCCTCAAATCGTTGTACACACGTGGAAGAATCCCTCCAGATCCTAAAATACATGCTAGACAAACGCTCTGCACCAAGTTCCAGCTCAAACAATGTTAAAACTTCCAATCCAAATGATAATGAAGACAACACTGATGCTTCAACTGGCCGGCCAATCAACATTGACTAATCCTCAATCCTCTCTCTCTTCAGTTCATGTCTTTTAAATTTGCACTTATGCTATCGTAGTTTGTTAGAATATATCATGAATCTGTAATGTAGTATAGTACTAATAGTTGCCACAATGGAGGTTCGCTATTTTTCCATTTTACCCCTCCATGGTTATCCTCTCCATCATCAGAATGTATCAGGGACTTCACCCCATCTTTTTTTTCGAATATAAAATAGCAACCAACTCAATTAAAAAAAAAAAAAAAATTGTATATGGTGCAAAGCACCACAAAATAAAAAATGGTGCAAAAAAAACATTTATTATTATTATTATAATAAAATGGTATATGGTGCAAAGCACCATAAAATATGAAATGGTGAAAAAAAATAGCCTCCTTTATTTAGAAAGGTTATATATTGCCAAGGTTTAAAGATAGACTAAGAAGCTGTATTTGATCATTTTGGATAGACCTTTAGATTGTATAGCATGTTTGTCTTGAGTTTCTAAATGTATTATATATGTGTGAGAAAGGGAAATTTATGCAGAAAACAACTAAAGAAGAAAAGAGCAACTATTTTTCAATATGTGATATTTGTATGTTTAGATTCGAATTAACAAAGTACATTAGATGTCAAAAAATGCATATCTACAATGCTGACTAGCAGGTATGAAATTTGGGCATGTAGATATAAAGTGTGTGCAATGCCAAAAACAACATTCAATATGCATAATAAGTTCAAGATTGTTGGGAGCAAAGAATGGGAGTGGAAAGCACAAATTTTGAAAGACTTCGAAGATACGGGTGCTTTTTATATACTATATATGGAATGGGAAAGCCTCACACTGCCTGCTTTTCAATCAGATCTAATGCAAGCATTACCCCAAAATATCCCACAATGCTGAGGATATAGGCCATCATAAAATGCTCGTTTTTTTAATATACAACAAAGAGGGAAAATGGTACAGTAAAATGCAAATAACCCACCACAAATTCCAGAAATGGGTTTCATAAAACCCTATAAGTCCCCTTGCCCAATTACTCCAAATCTAGCTTATCCATACACAACATTCTGTGCGATGTGATGTGAGCAATTTTGATATGATACTTTAGGATCCATCCCATTACGTTTTTGGGTGGAAGTTTTGAACCAAAAAATATATTACCATTATTTTCTTAATTCCAAAGTTTTGCATAGTTGTTTTGGATCTATGTTTCTAACCAACAAGTGTGGCACCATTACAACCTTAGTTCCAAGGTTTTTTCATAGCTGTTTAAAGATATTTAGTTTCAATTCCCTAGAATTTATGGGATCTATTGTTTATGGCTATTCTATCCTGAACTATTTTTTCTACCTCCAGCATTTGATCTGCTCACGTAATAAATCTCAACTGACCTTAATCTCCTACAATCTATAGCTTATCAGTAGTTCCATGTTGCATGTAGTTAAATTCTTTTCATATACAAGCTCTCTAGAAACTATGTTTATGTGTATTAGATAGTATAATTGAGAATGTACTTACTGCTCAGTGATGGTTGTATTTTAACATATAAATCTAGCTAAATATTCTAGCTTCCACATTTATCCATCTGTTTAAACCCATCTGAATTCTGGGTTTACACATTTATCTTTGTCTGTTTAGATCATTTGAATTCTACGTTTTACACATTTATCTTTATATGTTCAGAAAATTTGAATTCTGGGTTTATTATGACTAAGTACATATTTTATGATCTGTTGTTGAATTTTGTTCAGAGTGATATGCAAAATTCGATGTTCAATCCCTCTGAGGAGTCGATGTTGCGCGCTTGTTCAAGGCCTGGTTTGCTGGACAAGTGACAGAAGCCCAATGTAGATCAGTGTGCACTCAAGTGTCCTTGTTGTGATTCATCCAACACCAAATTCTGCTACTGCAACAACTACATCTTGTCTCAACCTTGTTATTTCTATAAGACCTAAAGACGATATTGGACTAATGGAGGTTCTCTAAGGAGTGTCCCTGTTGGGGGAGGGTGTAGAAATAACAAGAGAGAAAAATGACCTTGGGATCAACTTGTTAATTGCAGTGTGCAGAATATTGAACCAACTACTTCCTCTTCTACTACCAATAACAACAATGAATTTAACAGATGTTCTTCCAATTTATACCAGACTAGTCTTCCAGCCCTTCCCTCAGTGTATTTCAATCTTCTCAACGAAGGAACCGATGGCCTCAGGGTTGCCTACACTGGTTGTTCTCTACACCAACAACAAGCTTTGAGGGTGGCAGAGCATTATTTATTAAAAGGAAATTGTAATATCTTTGCTGGGATCTTGGAAATTTCAGCCACCAGCTCTGAGCCAACAACTAGCCTTCTTCCACTGCTGCCTAATCTGCCAAATCTGAACAATATTTTGAAGAGCGCTAACTTAATCATGGGTCTATAATCACCACATATAAGTTGCAACAGAGCAGACCAAGCTACTGCTGCATCAATAACTGTTCTCGGATATCTCAGATCAATTTTTGAGGCATAAGTGGCCGCAGCCACCTCATCCACCCCAGAGGAGCTGTATTGATTTGTCTTGAATTTTATAGACAATGTTGACGTAACTCCAAATGCAAAATTTTTCTTCTTTACATTTTTAGAAAACTTTAGCACAAACATTTTAGGCAGGTGGCTTGTTGCACCTAATGAAATTTCATCACATTAAGCAAGACCAGGACCACCTAAGGAAGCTTCATTACAATGAGCTTGATAAAAACAAAAATTGAAGGAGAGATGCTCTATTTATTTTGATTGTGGTGTAAAACATTAAATTTTCCAGGAAGCATTTGTTTATACATGCAGATGGGTTGTATATTCATATCAAAATGAATGACATATTTTTAAAATTATCTAGATTGTGGATACCATGAATATTTTAGAATGGGATGAACAAAAGTGAATTGACACAATTGAATTGACCTGGCTCCTATCTGTTGAATTTCAAAAATATTCTTAAAATTTGCAAGATAACTATTCCAATATAAGACATCAAGTATTGCAGACTCTTTTATCCATGTTGATATTTAATATATTCAGGTAGGTTAAAATGGATATAAGGGGATCTATGTTATGTAAATATAGAGTGAAATATTCTCTTTCTCAAAAATGAAATGAATTCAGGTGTAGAAATACCATGATTGGAGGTCCATTACTTCGAGGTATATCTGGAGATGAAAGAAAAAGGGTGTGCATAGGGCATGAGTTTTTAATGGATCCATATTTGTTTCTCCTGGATGAACCCACATTTGGACTTGATTCTACAACAACATTCCGCACAGTACAATTGTTAAAAATCATGGCTCTAGTTTGTCTAGCCATCCTGTCTCTCTTCCATAAATATAACATCCCATAAATACCATTGAGCATTCACAGCATTAGCAAAAATTATAAATCTGACTAGTAAAGTTTCCCAATATTTTAGATCCAAAGATTGTATCAAACATAACGATACTATTTTGATATGTGCCCATTAAAATTTATGCATTCACACCTTAAATTTGAATAGTATTATCAATCTTTTAAGAGTATGGCATTGATTAAATGGCAATTTTCGTTCACAGGAAAGATGAACAGTTGTTGCAACCATCCACGAGCCATCAAGTAGAGTGTTTTGCAATTTTTATAAGTTGATTCTTCTCTCAGAAGGCCATCTAGTTTACTATGGAAAGGAAACAACTGTTTTGGACCACTTTTCATGTCTAGGCTTCAATTACCACATAGCCATGAATCCTATAGATTTCTCTTAGACCTTTGCAGTGGGAATTCATAAGAGATCTATCTGCCTCCAGAATTTGAATTAGATATAGTTAAGACCAAAGACATTCGACAGGTATATAGATCTATATAATTGCACGTGTTTTCTTTATTTTTTTTTAACTTTTTCTGGTTATTGATTTGTGTGCTTGAGTTAGTAGCACATGAGAAATGGCTACGAATCTATAAGGCGAAGCGTGGTCAAGGTAAAAAATTCTGATCCCAATGAGCTCAGAAAAAAGTAAAGAAATATGAAAATAGGAGACAATGGGGGGCATCTTGGTGGGAAAAATTATTTGTCCTCCTAATCAGGGGATTGAAAGAGAGGTGCCATGAGTACCTAAGCTAGATCATATTTACACAAGTTCTTGCCATTTCTGTAATGGTACGTTTACTGTGGTGGAATACTAATATCAACACAAAAAGGGCATAAATTATCTTACTGAAACTCTGCCTGATCATAGAGACTCACAAATCCTTGCCAAAACTGTGTCATTCAAACCACCATAACCAATAAAATCATCATTTACCAAAATCAACTTTTGTGTTAAACCTTCTCTGCATGCAAACATAGAAAACCCATGAATTTTATTGAATTATGAACAATTGATGAAGCCCATTATGAACCCACAAATTTCATTGAATTCTGGGCAACGGGTGAAGCCCATTACGAACATAGTTGTACATGAATTCTAAGCCTAGTCTACATGCTTTCATAATAAAAAAATATTTTTTTCACTGAATCAAAAGCTAATTTTTAAACACATTATACAACCAAAAGATCCTCGTTCTTGTGCCATCGGAATAAACAAACCTGAAGAGCTCGACGTAAAGGCCGAGGGGGACCTTTGGAAGCATGTGAACCAAGCCAGGGTGTGTGCCACTAGACAATCTCCCCGTTTCTTCAAGCATGCACTTTTCTCCCACCCAAAACTAACTCCAATGACCACGTACCAGGCATCATTTTCCATAGTAGAAAGCATCCAGTTTCGCTAGCCTTTAGTGAATAATTTCAACAAGAATTTTGTAGCCATTTTAGCTTTTGAGGATACCATTTTGACTCAACCCTCTATGTATGAGCTCTTTATAGAATTCTGAAACTTGAGGCAACCAATGGAAACCATGTATTGTTGCACTATGTACTGTGTTGAGGATGTTTCCTACCCAAATCAAGAAGTCAAGAATGTCAATAACCATGCATCCCTATCTGAGACCATCACAATTCTAAATAATTCATCCCTCTACAAATTACTTAAAGGTTAGGAACAATGTCCCCAAATCTACTAATAGAATTTTTTTGCATGCAAACAAACATATACCTTGCAACTTTAAAAGGCTCTTTCGATTCTCCTAGGATTTTCGAGATACCTGAAATAAATGAAAGGAAAATATTTACCAACTATGTTTCAAATAAAAATATAGTTTGAAAACTACTTATGATTAAGAACTGTGTCCCCAAATATGCTAACAGACAAAAATCTTGCATGCAAACATATAACTTGCAACATTGAAAGTGTTGAAATTTGGTTACTGGTGGACAGGTGGTTCCCTAAGGCTTTGATCTTTGGCCTAGGGAAAAGTGTCCAAATGTATTTCAATTTTTCTCCTAAAGTGACTTTATAAGTTATAAAGTCAAATCTAATTTAAAAGTGACTTTAAGTGATAAAGTTACTAAGCCTAATTTTAAAGTGACTTTAATAAAGTCAATGTGAAATTAAAAAGTGAAAAGTAACTTTGGAAATAAATGACTAAGAGGGTCTTTATTAAACTAGGGTGAATTAAAAAATAGAAAGTGAGATTTAAATGCACATTTAATCTCAGCCCTAGATCTAAAGCTATCTCAGCCATTGGATTTATGGATTCCCCAAAAGTCACTTAGGGTTAGGTTAAAGGAGGAAAAGAGGGAAAAGATCATTCATTCTTTCATGAGCAGATTGAGAGAGGAGGAGAGAAAGTTGAAGAGATATTTCTGAGCGGAGGGAGAGCAACAATAGCTACATAAAAAATACGTACAGCAGGAGGGCACATTTCCCAAGACAACATTTTCGTACAACAAAATTTATTGGCACATTTACCAAGGCAGAAAATCCATACAACATTGTTTAGCATGCTTTTCAAGGCAAGTACAATGATGTTTTCGAGGAGCAGATTCAACAACAAAGGGCACTGTTTTCAAGGCAGCTGTTATGGGTACAAAAATCGAGGAAGGAGTTGTTGTACTATCTGTACAGTACTGTACAGGTAGAATCTGGACATGTTTTTCTAGGCAACAAGTACAATATTTATTTCTATATTTTTTCCTATAAATTTATGTTTTTCTATTTGCACGATTTTCAAGGTTGGAGGTTGACAAGGAAATCGAGATAAGTGGGTTTTGTATTTGCTGTAATTTTTTTATGTGTTTTTCTGTCTCACTGTAAAAGCTATTTATCAAAAATAAAGAGAAGCTTTCGAAATGGTTTTCGCCAAGAGTTGTAGGGGGGTTTTCTAGGGTCATATTGACCAACAATCAGCATGTCAAATTTTTGTGTGTGGTTAATTTATTTTTCTAAGTTTTTATTTATGCATTTCAGCACTGTGAAATTTCCAGAATTTGTGTTTTCATAAAATATTTATTTTTTCTAGCTTGTTGAATGTATGGCTATGGGAATGGGAATTTAACTTTATGGGAGAAATAAGGAGAAACTAAAAACCAAGGTTGGGAACAAAAAATTCTACATGGTGTCAGAGCTAGTTTGCTAAAAAGTGTAGTTTGGGACAGCAAAGAGAAAATTTACAGCAAGCTGATTTTACACACATAAAACAGAAGCTTTACCACAACAGTGTCATTTTCAATTTATTAGGACAACAAGCATGTATTTGGGCTTGAGGGTGGAGGATAGGTTGGATGGGCATAGAAACTACAATATATGGAAGGAAAGAATACAAATCATCTTTGAGGAGGCAGAAGTCTGGGGTATAATGGTGAGTACCCAACAGCACCCTGTGAATGTGCCTACTGATGTTGTTCAGTTGGCAGACTTTAACAAGAAGAATAACAAGGGTAAGAGATTGATTCTGGATGGTATTAAAGACCATTGCATTCCTCATGTGAAAGGAAATAGACTTTCTCATGAGATGTGGACAACCTTGACCAATCTCTACCAGAGTACCAATGAGAATAGAGAAATGGTCCCGAGGGAGAAGCTGAAAGCCATTAATATGGCTAAGCCTGATAGTGCTACTACATACCTCACAAAGATCACTGATGTGAGATATGAGTTGGCAGCAGTTGGAGAGGTCATTCCACCCACTGAGTTGGTGTGAATTGAAGTGAATAGCCTTCCCAGTTCATGGCTAAGCTTTTCTGATGGGATTGTTGCATGTGAGATCCTTCGCTCTTGGGAGAGGTTGTGGGATGATTGCATACATAATAAAATAAAAAAGAACTAGCTTGGGGCAGCCAAACCAGTTGAAGAGGACAAGGATGTAGCATTGGTGGCAAGGGACAAGAAAGGCAAGGGAAAGAAGCAAGCTTCCACAAGTGGTGGTGGTGGAAAAGGCAAAGGTAAAGGTAAGCAGCTGAACAAGGAGAAGGACTATTCCAAGGTGAAGTGTTGGAATTGTCAGAAGACGGGACACTATGCAGTTGTGTGTCTGGAGAAGAAGAAGAAGGGGAAGAACAAGACCTTGGCAGCATCAGCTTAGATAGAGGACTTTTCGGAGAGCTTTGACTAGGAGTTTGGGTTCATTGCTTGTGAGTCCACTAGTGCAGGATCACCTGCCATGAAGGTTGAGAGGGAGTGTGAATTTCCCTCCACTAGCGGAGCATCTTTAGGTATTTGGTATGTTGACAGTTGGGCTTCACATCATATGACAGAAGTCTCTGAGTACTTCTCAGAGCTTTCAGAGAGTGGCATTGATATAGAGGTAGTACTCGGAGATGACAACATTGTTAGAGCAGTCGGTGTGGAGACATTGACATTTGATAGGGAACCCAAACCTCCCTTGAAAGTGTTAGATGTTCTATATGTGCCAGGGATGAGAAAGAACCTTCTATCCGTCTCAACATTAGAGGACAGAGGGTATTAGGTATTGTTCAGAAGAGGATAGGTGCTTATATATCCCAAGGGTGCTCCAGCTGATTCAGCTAAAGTGATTGGTGTATTCCATGCAAAGGTGTACAAATTTGTGTTTCAGGCCCTTTTGGCATTGAACAGTAGTACCGACAACAGAGCTAGCAGTTCAGAGCTATGCAAGATTTGGCACTGCAGGATGGGGCACATGTATCATGGGGCCTTGAGGACATCGCGGGAGATCACTACAGGTGTGCCAGATTTCAGTTCTGTTCACCTAGATACATGCAGAGGATGTGTTATGGGCAAGTTTTCCAAATCCCCTTTTCCTAGCAGTGACAGTAGATCGACTGGGATACTTGATTTGATTCATACCGATGTGAGCGGTCGGATGTCTCATGTTTCCTTGAGTGGATATGAGTATTATGTTTTATTCATTGATGATCACTCCAGGAAGACCTGGATTTATTTCTTGAAGACCAAGAGTGAGGTCTTCAAGCGGTTTCAGGAGTTTAGAGCTCCTGTGGAGACTCAGACAGGTCAGATGATCAATTTTTTCAGGTCAGACAATGGAGGGGAGTACACCCTTGCTGAGTTTGTTGATTATTGTGCGGAGGCAGGCATCAAGAGGGAGTTCACAGTTCCTTACAACCTCTAGCAGAATGGGGTTGCGGAGAGGAATAACAGATCCATCATTGGGGCTGCCAAAGCCATGCTACGTGATCAGGGGTTAACGTTGTTTTTGTGGGCAGAGGCCTATAACACTGCTGTGTATTTGCAGAATAGGAGTCCACATTGTGCCTTGGGGCATGTGACTCTAGAGGAGGATTTTTTTGGGAAGAAGCTTAATGTTGGTCCCTTCCGTATCTTTGGGTGTATTTCATACTCCTACATACCTAAGGAGAAGAGGACCAAGCTAGAGCCCACCGCAGAGAAGTGTATCTTTGTGGTATACAGTGAGACCTCGAAAGCCTTTTAGATTTATATTCCTGCATGGAGGAGAGTTGTTGTCAGGCAGGATGTGAAGTTCGAGGAGGACAGGGCTTTCAGGAGGTCACGGGAGTTAGAGTATCTAGATCAGCCAGACCCGTAGGAGCAGTTGAGTCAGTCACAGGGATCTAGTGAGAAGGGATCAGGAGGTACATTGATTACAATGTCAGGTCCATCAGTGAGCAGTGGCTCATAGAGTCAGAGGGATGGTGCTTCGGGTAGCATGCAGAGCAATGCGTAGAGTAGTTCACTAGGTAGTTCACTGATGGACAGTTCACATGGTGCTTCAACATCTACAGGTTCAGGTTCAGGTAGGAGGACAACAGACAAACATTCAGGAGTTCATGCTCCGAATGAGGAGGAGTTTCATTCTCGAGTGGGAGAAGTGTGCTCAAGGAAGAGGAAGCCCAAGTGGCTTTAGGATACCTTGAGAGAGGCCACATCTATTGCTGGGTCGAAGAGACTGGTCATAGAGAGCAGACCACCTGAGAGGTTTTGTATCTATATGGCAATGGTTGCCAACATCGTTGAATCTGAGCCTTCTAGCTATGAGGAGGCAGCTAGCCAACAGGTCTGGAGAGAAGCCATGCTAGAGGAGTATTCTTCTATCATGAAGAATGATGTTTGGGAGGTGGTGCCGAGGCCTGAGTGAAAATTTGTGGTTACTTCCAGATGGATTTACAAGGTAAAGCACTCTTCAGATGGCAGCATTGAGAAATTCAAGGCAAGGTTTATGGGTAGAGGGTTCTCCCAGGTAGAGGGAGTAGATTGTGAGGATACCTTCACTCCCATGGCTCAATATACTTCATTTTTCTCCATTTTATCGATAACAACAGAGATGGTTTGGAAGATCTACCAAATGGATGTGAAGACCTCATTTCTCAATGGCTTCATACAAGAGGAGGTGTACATTGAGTAGCCGCAGGGCTTTGAGGTGCATGGAAATGAGTCGCATGTATGCAGACTGAAGAAGGCCCTTTATGGCTTGAAGAAAGCTCTTAGAGCTTGGTACTCCAGGATAGATACGTACTTGCAGGAGATGGGTTTCACAAAGAGTGATGCATATCCGAACCTATACTTTATTGTGATAGGTGAGAAGCCTCTAATTTTGGTGTTGTATGTGGATGACTTGGTCATTACAGGTGCAGAGAGACTCATAGAGGGTTGCAAGAGAGATCTTGCATCAGAGTTCGAAATGAAGGACATTGGATTGATGCATTACTTTTTGGGTTTGGAGGTGTGGTAGGAGGAGGGGAATTTCTTCCTGGGACAGGGGAAGTATATTGTGGACATCCTTAGTAGATTTCACATGGAGGATCGTAAACCCATGTCGACACCTATGATCAATAATTGGAAGAAGCTTCATGCTTCAGATTCTGAGTTGGTGGATCCCACATTGTATAGATAGTTGATTGGTTCCTCAATGTATTTGGTTAACACTAGACTAGATATATGTTTTGCAGTCAACCCAATGAGCTAGTTCATGTGTGAGCCTAGGAGAGTGCACTAGGTTTCCACAAAACAAATTTTACGGTACTTGCAAGGGACTGTGGAGTATGGTATGGATTATAGGTAGGGAGATGGAGTGATATTGGCATGTTACACTTATTTTGATTAGGTAGGTTGTGCTTTTGATAGGAAGAACACTTCAGGGTGTTGTTTTGGGTTGGGTTCGACAGTGGTGTTGTGGTTCAGCCGAAAGCAGTAGTCGGTAGCATTGAGTTCAGTGGAAGTAGAGTACATGGCAGCTAGTTTAGCTAGTTGTGAGGATATATGGCTTCGCAAGATGTTGTTTGGCTTATTTGGTCAGCTGTTGAGACCTTCAGTGATTTACTGTGATAATTAGAGTTGCATTAAACTCACGGAGAATCCAATATTTCATGATAGGTCAAAGCATATCGGCATCAGATATCATTTAATCAGAGACATGTTCAGAAAGGAGCTGTGAAGCTTGAGTATATTCCCACAGATGAGCAGGTAGCAGATATATTTACCAAAGCCTTACCACAGGGCAAGCATGTCTAATTCAGAGACAAGATGGGTGTGGTGAGGAACACCTTCCTCGGTAAGAGGGAGTGTTGAAATTTGGTTACTGGTGGATAGGTGGTTCCCTAAGGCTTTGATCTTTGGCCTAGGGAAAAGTGGCCAAATGTATTTCACTTTTTTCTCCTAAAGTGACTTTATAAGTTATAAAGTCAAATCTAATTTAAAAGTGACTTTAAGTGATAAAGTTACTAAGTCTAATTTTAAAGTGGCTTTAATAAAGTCAATGTGAAATTAGAAAGTGAAAAGTGACTTTGGAAATAAATGACTAAGAGGGTTTTTATTAAACTGGGGTGAATTAAAAAATAGAAAGTGAGATTTAAATGCACATTTAATCTTAACCCTAGATCTAAAGCTATCTTAGCCATTGGATTTAGGGATTCCCCAAAAGTCACTTAGGGTTTAAAGGAGGAAAAGAGGGAAAAGATCATGCATTCTTTCATGAGCAGATTGAGAGAGGAGGAGAGAAAGCTGAAGAGAGATTTCTGAGCAGAGGGAGAGCAACAATAGCTACACAAAAAATCTGTACAGCAGGAGGGCACATTTCCCAAGGCAGCATTTTCATACAACAGCATTTATTGGCATATTTACCAAGGTAGAAAATCTGTACAACACTATTTAGCACGTTTTTCAAGGCAAGTACAACATTGTTTTCAAGGAGCAAATTCAGCAGCAAAGGGCATGGTTTTTGAGGCATATTTTCTGGGCATGGAAATTGAGGAAGGAGCTCTTGTACTATCTGTACAGTACCATACAGGAAGAATCTGGGCACGTTTTTCTAAGCAGAAAGTACAGTATTTATTGTTGTATTTTTTCCTGTAAATTTATGTTTTGTTGTTGGCACGATTTTCAAGGTTGAAGGTTGACACGAAAATTGAGATAAGTGGGTTTTGTATTTTTTGTAATTTTTTTCTATGTTTTTCTGTCTCACTATAAAAGTTATTTATCAAAAATAAAGAGAAGCTTTCGAACTGGTTTTCCCCAAGAGTTGTAGGGGGATTTTCCAGGGTCATCTTGACCAAAAATCATCGTGTCAAATTTCTGTCTGTGGCTGATTTATTTTTCTGAGTTTTTACTTCTGCATTTCAGCACTGTGAAATTTCCAGAATTTTTGTTTTCAAAAAATATTTACTATTTCCAGCTTGTTGAATGTATGGCTATGGGAATGGGAAATTAACTTTATGGGAGAAATAAGGAGAAACTAAAAACCAGGGTTGGGAACATAAATTTATATAGAAAGGGCTCTTTCATTCCTTCTATAGCTTTATGTACACCAAAAATAAATAAAAGGAAAACATTCACCAAAATATGTTTCAACTATGCTCTCTATAAAATTCAAAAGTTTCAATAACCCAGATGTTTTTCTAATCAAACATAAGACAGAAAAACAATAGAAATGACAACATCCTCCATATATTAAAAAAGTGATTCCAGTTTCCACTATACTACCTTCTTGTCAAAAATCACTTTTCAGTTTTACAATTTAAGGAATAAACACTGTAAAAATCAAATCTTGGTCAATTGTGGCTTGATGGGTCACTAGAAGCGAGTAGCTATTATAGCCGATGAAGGTTCCAATCCTACCAATGGGATTGCTATTGCTTATGCTCGCCCTTGTGGATACCCCACTGGAACCTCCTCTACCAAAGAAAACCGAAATGAATGGTGGTAGTGACTTACAGTCATACTAGATCTGGACCCATTGGTCTCGTCACAATAAAAGGAAGCTAGTCTAGAAAAATACAAAATAAAAGGAATTCAACCATCCAAAGACTAATTCAAATAAAACATATGAGAGAACAATCTCATAAATTATGCCTTCCATATCAAATTGAAATACCTTGGGCTATTCCACATTGCTATAAAAAACAAAACTAACCAATTTGAAGAAGGATAAAGTATCATATTCCATTCACTATCAAGTTTAATGGAAACCAACTATCTTCCAAGTTATGTCTTGCCTATCATTGACATGCCATGGAAATTCAATATTTCTATCAAAACCAAAACAAATCAATATTAGAAACAATAAAGTGACCTATTACGTTCACTATTAAATCCCATGAGAAACCAACAATCCAAGCCTTGCCTATTAAATTGAAAGGCATTGGACAATTCCATATTGCTGCCAAAATAAAAATTATTTAATATTAGAAATGATAAAATAACCTATGAAGTTCACTATTAAAATGTTTGTGGAGGGTGCTCTGTCTTGGTTGTAAAATATCCAATGGTTCCGAATATAGCACCCAAAATTCCTCCCACAACATATGCTACCTTGTCAATACTCAAAGGTTTGACTTATTGATATTCTAGAGAAGAGCCAAAATAATTGGTGACAATATTATAGATGCAAGGAAAGGCCATGCGAGGGAGAGTTACCCATTGCAAAGTGTGAAAAGCTACCAAAAATGAACCAGTCTTTGAGCAAAGATGAGAGAAGCTTATCCCAATGTTGAAACTCATCTTTACTGCCTCAGTCAAAATCCTCTAGGATTTTGAAATTCCCTAATAACCACATCATCACCGCAAGAAATGGAAACCAAGTTGCCACAGTAAACATTGTCTTCGACTCTCCCCCTCAAGGGGACTGACTTAAAAAACTTAAAAATTGGCGATTACTTGACCTAACTTAAAATACCATTCAATTTTTTTTCAAGTTATTAGTATGCCCCTTGCCTGCCTGCTTGTCTCGAAGCGTTCTTCAACTTTGTCATAGTTTCAACCGGTATTTGCAATCCTCTGGTAAATGCCTCCAGAGAATATTTTAGTGCTCCCGATACTCATCGTAGGTCACAAATTCCTTCAATTAACACTAGAGCACAATCTAATTTTGGAAAAATGGTCTTTCATATCATGTCTCCACATCACTACAGCCATATTTGGATCATCTGCTTCCAAAAACATTTTCATTGCCACAACATAATTAGCATAGACACGATAACATTCATTCCTGGTCATTTCACAAAAAATGTTGGAGACCCCTCCATGTCACAGGTAGTGATAAGAGCTTCAAAAACAACATTGTAAGTATTGGAATCTGAAAAGGCACCGTTAAAAACCATCTCATCCATGAGACGGTAAGAAATTTCTACCTGGCTCGGCATTGCACAACAACATGCCAATCATTGCATTATAAGTGGGAAAATCAAGGGCTATACCACTTTACTTCATCATCTCCCAAAGGGGAAAATCATACTTCATGTCCTTGTGCTGGTAAAGAATTTGAAGCGTATTACAGAAGAAGATCAGATTGGAAAACACTTCTTAATCTTCATTACGTGCAAAAACTTCAATGCCTCTTCAACTTGAGAGAAATTGGCAAGATTGGTGAAGAAGGCATTATAAGTCGTTGTGTTGCTCGGTAGCCATCTGATGTCGATGATCATTTCCCCAAAGGTAGTTTTAGCCTTACTCACATTATCTTCATTCTCCAATCCCTCCAGAAACAACACATACGTGTGAGCATTTGGGGTGATTTTATCCCTCATCTTATCGAAGAATACCACGGCCAACTTCACATGATTGTACCTGCACAACGCACTGAGAAAAAAATTTAGTGCGACGACATCCTTTTTGCATCCATTCTGGTCTAGCACATCGAACTTCATCCTTGTCTCCTTAATCTTACCAGCCTACGCATAATTACCAAACATAGAGGAAATGGTATCCATGGACACGATTCCCTCAGTCTTCATTATATTGATGCAGTCCCACATCGTAGCAAACAATTTTTCTTTGCCCAACAAATCCATGACCAAATTCCACACGAGGGGGATCTTTTTCCTTCCAAGCCTCAAACCAGCCCAATGAAAACACTTCAAGGTATCTATGCCAACCCCATAGGAAATTTTGAGCACATCCTCTACAAATTGGGTTGAAACCCCAAACCCCAACTAGTTCAATGTGTTTTCGATGCCCATTGATTCATAATGTTTCTCACAACCATTTCAATCAGCATCATTAAGGATATAATAAAGAGTCCAAACAGAGCTCTTTGGGTTCTGTGGGTTTTTCAATTTCCTCTTCGGGTTCTTTGGATTCTCTAAATCTTTCTTTCTTCTTCTTGTTAATGGCAGATGTTGTTGTTAATAGATAACTTCACTGGAAACATAATATTGGGGTTAGAAGGGTTTTCCAATGCTTCGGACAGAATTTCACATTGTGGTTTTCAAACCCCAGACACGTGTGCTCAAGGTTCTTCCTTCATGAGGTTTGGGTAGTTCTTTGGCAGTCCATACAGACGCCTCGCACTGCAGATATTTGATGCAAATATGCGTGTAGTGTTTCCTATGAATCGCTCAGGGCTAGACAGATGGGGCTTGAAAGGAAAGGGTACAACTATGGTAAGGCCATGTGAGGAAGATAGTGTTGGAGGCGTGAAACCCAAAAGAGGAATGAAGTACCTCACCGACGATGACATGTCACTAGAGAGTTGTAGAAATAAGCAGTAGGAAAAAATGGGCAGAAATCAATCACAGATGGCAAATTTCTATTGGTTGGGGGGACAAACACATGGTAAAATTTTATTGTTTGGAAGGGCGAAATTCAAGAATTATCATTGGCTGGGGTGAACAGTGTTTTCCCACCCCAAACCAGAAAAGAAAACACCTATCAGCGTAAAAATGAAATGAGTTTAGATAAACTTATTGCTATGAAATCCACCATAGAGTCCGAGCAGGAATACAAATGGAATTAGCATGGATAGAAGCACCAAAAGCAGGTCAATGATATGTGTGCCAGTGTTGTCAGTTTTCATGCATGTGATGTAAACATATGCAAATAGGAATGTTTATTTGCTTTGAAAATAAGAGAGAAAAAAAGCACAAATATCCTTAAAGCAACAGTAAATGATAATTATCTAGTTTTGTTATATTGTAGCTATGTCTGAAAATGCACAACCATTGGATTAAATAATTATACTATACAACATCAACCCAATCAATCCATCCTTTCATCTTTAAATAAATTTATACTCTAGAAATGGTAGCTAATTTATTCACAATATTCATTTGTCATGACTCACAATCTGGAGGTGGACAGAACCTGATAAATCAAATCTTTTCTTAAGATTTTTCCAGATGGGAACTTGGAATTGAAGTGACATATGCCACTCAATGTATTTTCTTGTATGGTGAAATGTTCAGTCGAGTACAACATCAAATTCCTCTCCTTAGTGAAAAAGATAAACCAAAGCTTTAGGTTTATTTTTAAATACCCTAGGACTCTGTAATTGGGCTCAACATGGATCAGTTAGTTGGCACAAAAATTTGAATATAAAGATGAGGGAAAGGACTGTGTCAAAACTCTTTCATCATCCAAGTAAAATTAACTCGTAATAGTAGCAAAGATGGTGATCTAACCATCAATTGAATAAACATTGATGTTGTTGTCATAGAAACTCTAGTCCCCAAGTGAACACAACCACACCCTGACTTCAGTTTGGGTGGAGAATGTCGAGAAATTAAGCCTAGTCATAATCACAACCTAGAAGAAAGAGGTAATTGATTTGAGTATCATGGCAGGATACTACAACTTATGGTGTATGAAGGTAACCACTGCCTTGATGAGCAAAGAGAAGAACCTTTGATTAAGGTATCCACGAAGACAAAATTTTAGCCCTATAATTCTTGAAGAAGAAAATCCATCGTAAGTCACTGATTAAACAAAATTTGAAATTTAAAACTTGAATATAGGTGTATCTTGACCTTGAAAATAAGGTTCTTGCACCACTCTTATGTGGAGAAACCACCAGGTCAATGCTTTTGGCCTTCAACTTGACCAGGCCATCCAAGGCTTAATGTGACTCCACCATGAATATCTGGATGTGTTCTATTTGTTCTTTATGGTCCAATTTTCACAAAGTTCCAACGTAAAAGTGTTGTTGGACCTTTAGCCCCTACTGGTAAAGTTAAAAAACTTATGCCTGGAAAAGGAGGCATGGCTACAAAATGCAAAATTTCTTTGTGAGTAATTGTAGGATGATAATCTACACGAAAGGTAGAGTGAGGAACACTCAAAGGTAATGGTTGTCAAACCCAGCATCCAGGACGAGTGATAATGGGTGGAACATGACCATTTGAGGAGGGGGGTTTCAGGTACTCTATGCATTACACTGCCAATCCTTAGGTGAGGAGGTTCATGAGGGTGCTGATTATCATCACTATTCATCCTTGCACTCCCTAAATTATTACAGATAATGGCAACAAAATTTTCTCTTGCACTGAAATGAATATCATGTGTTGGTCTTTGTAAATCTACCGATGCACCTATAGTAGTATTTATAACTATCTCTGGAGCCACAGTTGCACCAATGTGGTTTTCCTCCCTGATTTCTGTTGCAAAAGCAACAGAGACAGTTCTAGTAATGAAACTTGGTTGAAGTAATGTACCAATGTATATAGTGGGTACCATAGGAGACCCAAAAAAGGTCCCATTCATACAGCTGGGAATATTTTGCAATGATTTTGGGTTACTCACTAAAGAAGTAGGATGCCCCACAACCATCCTAGTATTGTTATTGTTGTTGGATAGATAGTTTGGAGGGATACTTGCCTCTCTCGCAATGATTCCAGGGCCCTGTTTGAGATTATATAAATTAGAAAATTCCCCAATTTAGTTGAAAGAAAATATAATAAGGCATGTATGTTCTAATTAAAATAAAAAAATTTGAATTTTTGTGCACTTAAAAAACTTCTCTCGTAGTTTAAACTTTAAGCAAATACAATAAGGTGCAATAGTTTCAAATTGAAATGCAAAGCTGTGTAGTGAAGTTTTGGATATGTAAGATATGAAATTTTTTAACCTACTATACGATCAAGTAAATAAATCCAAAATGTCAAGGGATAGGCATACAAAAAAGTATAAAGAAGAATATAAGGACCAAATGCTTACTGGATTGAATAAAACACCTCGAAACAATTGACCATTTACTTGGGTAGTAATGAGATATCCAAAGTAAAAATTTCCATCGACAGTACTATTGGGGTTCCTATGTTTTGGCCAGACTGGCAAAACCAAAAGATAAGACAACATCAAACCACTTTGGGATTCAAGGATCTAGCCCTCCTGAATCTAGAGAGGGATCTCTCTATGAATGAGTTTAAAGATGTGATCTTTTAAAACCTAAAATGTGATGTTAGGCTAGTTATGAAGAGCATGGGCTTTGTTTGTTTGTTTTTTGGTTGGGAAAAGACATGATGAAGGTGAAGGCAGTTCAAAATAGAGGGTGAAGATGTATGCAAATGAAGGAATGATTCGAATGACAGAAAAGGCAAAGACAGTTTTAACCCATTGGGCTATGGAGTCATAAGAGGGTTTTTATTGGACAGCAAGGTTCAAGAAGGATCCATGGGGCAAGTTACTTATGTCGAAGGATCTCTTAAAGTGATTTTATGGAATGAAACAGATAGGAAATGGAGAACAAGACAAATGAAGAACAGTGAACAGCCTAAGATCAAATAAGTGCTTTCAAACTATTTTGCTTCGGCATGTACTTAGGGAAAAACATTAAAGTCTTCTGAGATCAAGTAAGTGCTTTTAAACCATCCTGCATTGAAGTACTTTCAGTTAGAAAACATTTTTAAAAAACATTTGGAATAGCTTAAGATCAGGTAAATGCTTTTAAACTACTCTGCTTTCAGCATATTCTATAAGGAAAACACAGAAAAAATCACAAAGAGAAATTTAGATCAGGCAAGTGCTTTTAAACTAACCTACTTTAATATACTCTTTAAAGAGAACTTTCAAATGAAGAAAACATAGAAATAAAGCTTTCAGTAAGAGTAGGGTACTGTTGAGAGTAAATCCTAGCTCTATATTTGCTGTTCTTTATTAGAGAAAGTGGACAAAGTGAAAAATATTAAAGAAAATAACAATTCATAATGAGGAACACATCACCATTGACACAAATCAAGATCCCATAAATCAACAGCTTGTATTTGATGTTCAAACCAGTTACAATCATCAAGCCTGGTGGGTCTCTACAACATCAGACTTCTCATATCATCTTATGTATCTTCAATTTGCAAACAGGGCATCAATAGCTTTAGAAAACTATTTCATGCAACCAGATGTCCAGAGACCAACCATTACAATGTAGTCCTCCGGATAATTTATAAGAAAGTCTGGAAGCAGTTGAAATTATAGGGGTCAAGTATCATTAATTCTATAATCAATGCAATTCCTGGCCTTTGGGAACTAGGCAAGGCATAAAGTAGGAATGTAATCATCTATAACTCTGTTTCTGCTCTTCGAGGCCTAATGATCGAAAATATTTGCTTCTGGGTTGTTCTTAATCTTTAAAAATAGCTTTGCCGACAATTAGAGATAAGATCCTTGATTTGTATTAATTGTTCAGCTGTCTTTAGGCAAACACTTCTTGTTCAGGTAATGACTAAGCCTTCTTTGATTTCTGTGAGGCTGCAGGTGTCTTTAGGAGCTGGAGAGGGTTCGATTGGCCTCTGCTTGTGGCGGTGGAGGCTTTCTTGGATAGAAAAATGTCTTCGTCTCTTCCTAAAACACCTTTAAGTTACTTGAGATCTGTGTTTTAGGTCTGATCAGGCTTATCCTATGTCTTCCAGTCTTCATGACGTCTTTATCCATGGATTTAGGATTTTGATTTGCTGAATGTGTGCCTTAATCCTTAAAACTGTGCTAGGAAATTTTCAAACATGAGTTTCTGCTTTGGCTTCGATCTTTATACACTGAAACTCTTTGATTTGTGCTTTTTTCACTGTGTTTTGCTGGTGTGCAGGGCTGCGTAGGGAAGATATGGTACCAATGCTTCATGAAATACCGATGAAACATGAAATTTAAACCCTGCGAATGATTCTCTTTGATGAATCGAAGGCAAGATAATCATCACCCTTGGCCTTTGAATTTTCTCCAGACATAAGGGAACAAACTGTTGGAACCCTGCAAAATACAAATAATGTTATAAAATCCTACATGTATAGGTTTACTGCTTCAGAAGGTGCATGGAGAGAGCATGGCCATTGGATGGCATCATCCAACAGTTGAGATTGATTTAGAGTGAGTCAAAAAGAAGCGGGGGAAGGAAATAAATCGGAGCCGTTGATTGCGCAAAGATCGACGGTTGGGATCGAGGGTGACTGAACAACGTGAAGGGGTCACGTCATTTGGAAAAATAAAATAAAAAAGTGGAAAAAAGGTTTAAAACCTTTTTTCTGGTGAAAAATGGCTAAAATCAAGTTCAAGGTTCAGGACACATGTGGGCCATCGGATGAGATCGGCCCATGCGATCAACGGTGGAGAATGGGCACCAATACACTTTATAAAATGCGCCCGAACTTAAAACCTTCAATAAAATCAGACTGTATAAAATTCCCAGGTCTGGATTTGCTGACTGTGCAAGGAACCCCTGAAGACCTGCTCCGATTAAAAAATCGCTGCATGGATGCTGATGTGGCAATGGGGGCCACCGAATCCTGTGGGACCGTTGGCTGCCGCTGTGGACAAGGGCACCGGGCGATGGAATGTGGGCCGTCGATCTGCAAATTAGATCGACGATGGAGATACTTTAATGACCGCATCGTACCCTGGTCATTGCATGGGCGTCTTCGGAGTGCAATCACCATCCGATGAGCGGCCTCAGATTGGATGGTGGATGGCAATATCGCGCCGGGCCCATGTCCGATCTTTAATGCGCGATGAGGGCGATTTTTGAAAATGGACCCAAGACACGTGTCGGCTGGTGTATGGAATCGCTACCGATCGGAAAAAACCACCTCCTTCCCAAAAGCGGTGCGATGGATTCCGCCTGGTTTTGCAACAGTGAGCGGATAGCGGGGACCACCGGGCGATAAAGTGTGCGCCGTCGATGTGGAGATCAGATCGACAGTGGAGGGCATTTAGAACTTTGCACTGGTGGAAAACTTTAGGACATAATAATCGTTGACAAATTCATATAAACGAAGGTTTAAAATATTAATTTATAATCCGGCTTGGTGCCCATCTGTGTGGCTGTGGGTTATATGGAGGATAATATGACCGAGGGAGATAGAATGGAGGGCTAATCGGCATCGGGGTTTTTAATAAAGGGAAAGGCTTGCGTTCTGTGTTTTCCCTCGGTGCGATGAGTGCCCAAAAGGCTTTGTGTGTGGTTCCAACACCAAGACACATGGAGGGGAAATGGTTAAGGACTTAGCCCAAAGGGGCTTAAGTCTATAATACAAAAAATGTGATTTTTATAGATTTTCAATGGTTTTCCAAGGAGTTTTGAGGGTTTTGACAAGGAAAAGAAGGAGTATTAAACCTTGTCAAAAGGGTTTTGATGAAGGGGAAAGGAGAAAAACATGAAAATGAGGGATTTTCATGGGGGATGAAGGGGTTAAAATGAGGTTATTTTTGGAAGAGGGGGGAAAGGAAAATGGGGTTTGCAACAGTATTTCTCTCTTGGGAATCAGCAGAATTGCTGAGTGTGAAATGAGAACAATAGTGAAGATTTGGATAGAGACATGAGGCCTTTCAAGAGTCTTCAGGAGCCAACACTTTTTAGCAATAAAATTTGTTCCTTGAAGGCTCCAAAAAATTTTAGCCACCTTTTGGTATAACAAATTTTATAGGTGGCTAACAGTGGCTCCACTTGGGGATGGTGCCTTCTTGAAGGCATCAAGAACTTCAGCCTTGTATTCTCTGGGAGGCTGGCCTGTGCCTCATCCATTGGTTCCCTTCCTTTGTTGGGATGATTTTGCTCTGAAAACATATTAGCAGTCATAAAAACAATGGAACTTCATCAATACAACATTTCTACCTACCCAATCCTATTGATCTAACATTTTTTCTTCATTAGAGTGCACTTGGATTGGAAAAATCTTTCACAACATTTTATTCTTTTGAAAGAATGAAATCTAATCTATTTCTACTCCTTATTTCTCCATGAACTCAGATTAAACAGTTGAGTCCATATGATTCTCTACCTAATCTACCATCTGTTGGGATTAAACTGTCCAACAGGCTTTATTCTCTACATTCTACAACATAAATTCAAAAGTAGTCAAGTCAAGATTAAGTTGTTTGACTTGCTGTGATCTATGGCATAAAAAACAAGCTACACATAGACATTCATTTTGCAGAAAATTAAAACTAAATGGAAGGCTTGAGATCTAAAATTTCACAACATTTCCTTCACCCGTTTACAGCTCTGTTTTTGAATTGGTTTGAGTTGTTTTTGCTTTACTAACTGGTTCATATTTTGAGCTGATTAGAACCAGATTTTTACATCTTTTGACTCAGAATTTGCAACAGATTTGAGTCATTTTCTCTTTGAAACTTTAGGTTCAGATTTTGAGCATGTTTGAACCTTTAATTTCTATCCTACTCTATCTACTGATAAGCCAAGTTTACACAGTTTGGCAAATCGAATTCACTATCCTATCAGAAGTAAATTTAAAACTAATTAGTCAAGATTAGGATGTTTGACTAACTAGACATGTGTTTTTTAGGAGTGGCATTTAAGCTTGCACACTTTTAGAATTTATTTCTCTTTTTTGGTATGGGGTTGTACCTTTATTTTTTTTACAATCTACCATCTTTTCTATCTTTTATTGTTTTTGTATTTTTCTTTTTTGTGAAACTGAACAAAGCCATGGTATTTACAATGGAAATGAAAGCTTTAAAATTGAACTCATCAGTACTAATGCTTGAGCACCCTGCCATTGACAGGACCCCCAAACAGATCTATGCCACCTAACTCTTGCAGAAAAAAGGCATTTGGACCAATGGTGGACTGAATAATGTAAGGACCTTGCCACAAACTATCAAATTTGCCATGTTTACCCTTATCTTCTCTTCTGGAGTCCCACTTGAGTACCTTGTCTCCAATGTTGAAGTCACAAGCCTTTTCTCTCTTGTCAAAAAACTTCTTTATGTTCTCTTGCACATTCTGAGCTTTGTTGTAGACCTCTTCCCTTGTCTGCTGGAGATGTATTGTCTGATTAATTCTCCTTATCATGTTGTCCTCTTATAACTATATTTATTGGACTAATTTTATCACTGGTACACCTAGGCTAGTAGGAAACACTGCATCTGCTCCATAAACAAGTTGGTAAGGGGACATTCCAATGGACTTCTTTGTGGTCAATCTGTCTGCCCACAAAGCATGCACCAACTTGTTATGCCATGATTTTTTATTCTCTTTAAGCAGCTTCTTGATGATGGTCACCAAAATTTTATTTGATGATTCAGCTAGCCCATTACCCTAAGGGTAATAAGCAGTAGAATGACTAAGTCTAATCTGATACCTGTGACAAAAATCAATCATCTTTTTGGAACCAAAAGCAGCAACATTATTAGTAATAATCTTTCTAGGGTAGCCGAATCTAGACAGGATATGGTTTTCAAGAAATTTTATAATGATATAATCGGTGGCATCCTAGAAGGGATGACTTCTATCCACTTTCTGAAGTAGTCAGTGGCTGTGAGAATCTATTTGTGTTGGGCAGATGAAGCAAGACGGATTTCTCCTATGAAATCTAGGCCCCACTGTTGAAAAGGAGTTTCAACAATGATAGGTTGTAATGGTAAAGGAAGAAGTTTTCTTTTGCCCTCAAAAATTTGGCATTTATGACAGGAAACTATCATTTTATGGACATCTTGGAAGAGGGTGGGCTAGTAATAGCCAACTCTAAGGATTTTATTGGCTGTGATTTTCCAGTAGAGATGACCTCCACACTCTCCTTCATGGAATTCATGCTTGATCCTCTCTACATCAACTTCAGGCAAACATTTAAGAAATAAACCATTAACATTTTTCCAATACAAACATTCATTTAAAATGCAATAGTTCCTAGCTTTAAACTTTAAAAAACTTGCCTTTGTTTTTGATAAATCAGGAGGAGCATTAAGATTTGTAAGTACATACAAGATGTCAGCATACCAAGGTGAGTTTTGGAACTGCTCTTCCACAGTGGGAGCAGGTAATTATTCCTGTTCATCCAAGGCATCTATCATGTTAATGTCAAGGGCTTGTAGATTAGATTCACCATTAATTGAGCTAAGCCCTAACCTTTAATGAGTTTTGTGGGTTTCCTTTCCAAATCATACTCTAATATTACAACAATCCATTTTCCCCTCTTTCCATCCGAGTCTTGTGACAAGATGTCTTTTACCACTATGTTAGGCACATAAGCAATAATGTGGGAATGTAGAATATACACCCTAAAGTCTTTTAAGGCCTTTACCAAAGCATAGGCTTGTTTTTCCATTATGTTATATTTCAAGGGTGCATCCCTTAAAGCCTTGCCGAAAAAAGAAATAGGCTGTTCCTGTCCCTCTGGGTTTTTCTACAACAGGACTGCAGCCACTGTATGTTTTGAGGCAAAGGAAAAAATAAGGAAATCTTTTGAAAAGTCTAGGCTGATCAGGACTGGTGCCCGGGTGAGTGCATGTTTTACCAATTTGAAGGATCTTTTGGCTTCTACAGTCCACTTCACTCCTACTTCTTTTTTGAGCATATTAGTCATGTTTCTAAGGAGCTCTGCTAAGTTGGGAATAAACCTCCTTAAGAAGTTAATTTTTCCAATAAAGGACTGCAATTCTTTTATGTTCCTTGGGTGGCTAATCTATAGTATTCCCTCAACTCTTTTTGGATCTATTTTAATCCCCTTTTCTAATATAATATGGCCAAGAATTTTACCCTCTTGTAGGCCAAATACTATCGTTTTGGGATTTAAAGATAGCCAAAATCTTCTGCATTTTTCAAAGACCTTTCTTAGATGTTTAAGGTGTTCTTCATCAGATTTGGAATAGACTGTTATGTCATCAAGGTAAATTACAATGAAGTGCCCTATTTCCTCTAAAAATGCAATGTCCATGGCCCTTTGGAAAGTTTCCCCAGCATTCATTAGTCCAAAAGGCATTTTCACATGCATGAAAGTGCCCCAAGGAGTGGTGAAAGCTGTCTTGAGTTGATCTTCTAGGAGTACCAAAAATTGGTTATACCCTGAAAAACCATCTAACAAAGAAATCCTCTTTGAACCAACTACCCTTTGTAGGATGTGTTCCATTTTGGGTAAAGGGTAATTGTCCTTTAGGGAGGCTCTATTAAGGTTTATGAAATCAATGCACAGTCTGATTTCTCTTGTCTTCTTCCTCACAGCTACAAGGTTAGAAACCCAATCTGAAAACCTCACAGGCACAATGATTCCTGCCTCATACATCTTCTTGATTTCCTTTTCCACTAGAGGCAGTTTTATTGGATTAATTAGACGTAGTTTTTGCTTAAAAGGTTTTTGGTTTTCTTTCAATGGGATCTTATGATGGATGATTTTTATATCGTAGGCTTTTAAGTCCTCATAGCTCTAGGCAAACACATCAACAATATCTTTAAACAAGTCAATGTATTTCTTTTTCATGTTTGCTGGCAAGGACCTAGCTATTTTAATCATTTTAGGCTTATCCTCGGTGCCTATGTTGCATTCCTCGACATTAGACTCTGTGTATTCTACAATGGGTTTCTTTGCTACGTCGTTAAAATCAAAGAGGTCTTCTAATGGTGTTGGCCCCCTAGGTATGTTCTTATCTTTAGACAGCAGTACCTCAATGTCTTCATTTTCTGCGTCCTCATATTCTTCAGTATGAGTTCTAAGTTGTTTAGTTATCATGTTGATTTTTACAGAAACGGACGGTTCCTCTCCCTCAGGGGGCGCTTCTTTCAGGCAATTTTCATCAGATTTAGAATCTAGATCAGATAATTCAAAGTTTTTCCTGCCAAGCAGGAAATCCTCTATCTGCTTGTTTCCCTCAAAGACCTACCAATATTTCTCATTATCTGGCACTGCAGGTCTATATTTTGTATGAATGATGATATGTTTGTCACTAGGTGATTCCTGGCATGAACTAGCAGCGCAGGCCAATCCGTTTGCAATTATGTTTTGACTCCTTGGGACAAACATGAGTTCATATTTTGTAAACGTTTTCAGGAAATCTATGGCATTATTTCGGTATACCCTTAGTCTAGGATGCTTAACGACATACTCTCCATTTAGCTGTTTGATGACTAATTCTAAGTCTCCCTGAACAATTATCTTCTTGGCTCCTAGTTCTTTCAATAGACACAATCCTAGGATGAGAGCCTCATACTCAGCGATGTTGTTAGTGCATTTGAAATCTAGCCTGAAAGCATGGCTCTCGGAGTAATTGTTTTCAGTTGTGGAGCGATAAAAAGGGTCTTTTTAACTCCTAATTACCTTCACATTAATTATCAACCCAGGGACGACTTTTTATTTCAAGAGTGTACTCAATCTGAGGCAGCTATTTACTCAAGAGTAATGTTTTGCAGTATAGTGCTTAAAATCCAAAAGTAAATGAAAGCTGGAAATAAAATCTAATTGGAACAGCAAGAAACTGAAATGTTCTAAACTAAATCATTCACTCAAACAACCATCAATCGAGGATACAGTAGCAATAACTCATTCCTCTGGATATTGATGCAATTGAAATCAAACCGGAACAAGACAATCAATCTGGGAACGAGGAAGCAATAACCAATGTTCTCTACAGTCGACAGTCCTCCTTTAAAGCAATTAAAAAGAAATCGAAATTGAACTAAAGCTGCTATTGAAAGTAAACTAGGAAAACTCCTTAAAAGCAAACTCTTGCAATTAATCAACCAAACTAAACATCGAAGTAAATAGACAGCAAACTTATAATTAAATTAATTAAACAACGAATCATATTTAATAAATCTGAACATCAAACTCTAATTAGTGGAATCGAATAACCAACAATCTGAAATGAATAGCGAAGCTTTACATTTGAAATGAACAGCATAACAATATAAGTTGAAAAGGATAATAATCTCTATTATGATGGAAAAGAACAGCCACGCGATTCAATCTCAACTTGTGTAATAAAATAATTCCATAAAATATTCTAACAACACACTATAAAAACATGAAACTGTAAAATAATGCAATTCAAAAGAATAGGAAATAAATCAAACGATTACACAGTAGCAATTTTAAAGATATGATACACAGCAGCAGCATTCTCCACCAGAGGCTGGGCCCTTAGCCGCCAGCGGATGCTGCTGGGCTACTTCAGAATGAAAAGAATGAATGGCAACCTGATTTATATTAAAATATCAAAGCAGAGTTACAGTGGATTACAACAAGAAATCTCTCAATCTCTCTGCCATCCTCAATTCTGATTCTCTAATTCATCCTCAATTCCATCATTCGAATCCATCCCAAATCATCCCCATCTCTGATCTATGTTTTCATTTAAATAGAGAAAGATCAGAGAGAAGTCATAATAAAGATAAGTACATCATAATCTCTATTACAAAATTAGATTGTTTTCAACCAATTGATCAACAAGAAGATATATTTCCATCCAGATTTCAACAAGAGCAAGACGAATTTGGCTTTGCAGCTGAGATTTGGAGGACGGCCGCAACAATAAATCTGAGAAAATCGTGCTCAAATAACCCTGTGTTTCTCTCAGTACAAGCCGAATTTGGGCAAACCATTCTTTACTAAAGTTAATTGGGTCCGTTCTGGACAAAACCCATGTTACGGATTTTCCAGATTCATCTTCATTTTCTCAGAATCTCAACCGCAAAACTGTCACTTCTTATTCCAGCGAATTTCTGAGTTGGCACTTTTAATGATCAAATCTTCAACCTGGAAATTATCTTGGAGGCTAAAAATGGTGAATAATGTTATAACCAATTTATTAAAATTATCATTGATAAAATCATGCATAATCATCAATTTATTAGAAATAAAGGAGAATAAATAATATTCATTCATAGAAGCATAAATCATCATAAAATGGATTTATATAATAAATTATAATAAATGACATGATGAAGAATAGTAGAAATGGGTGGAATAAGTGTTCAAAAGTGATAATAATAATGGCATATTAATGGCCCAACATACCCCCACACTCAATATGTTGCATGTCCTCATGCAACGAAAACCTGAATATATTGCATGTCCTCATGCAACCCAAAGACAAAAACCCATGTGTTAACCAAGCAATAAAAAATATGTTCATCTTAGCTCATGAAATAGATAGAACAAATGAATTCTTCCTTAATTAATGAATATTCACTTTTAGTAATCTTGATGAAGGCATAACAATTTTTATATTGACATTCAACTATATGTATATATGAAGTTGCAACAAAATATGATATAAGTAACAGCAAACTTCATTAACCATTTTCTCAAAAACTACAAACCAGCTTTTGTTGAAATTTGGCAAGTAAATTTATAATATATGAATGCCTTTATGATCCAAAAATCAGACTGTTTTGATGCATGGATCATGAGATATAAACAAAATGACTGTAGCTGAGAGTGCATGATTTCTGAAATTTTATGAACCAATTTATCTTGAAATTGTCTGGGTTTGTATTAATGATACGTCTGTGTTTTCCAAAAATCACAAGAATTGAGTTCATAATTTTAAAAATATTATGGAAATCAATTTCTACACTGAAATTGTATGCCTTAAATGAGAAAGAAAATAGAAAACATCAATCATGCGTAGCAATTCCTCCCCCTCTCTGAAAAATTAGCATGCCCTCATGCGATGCTAGAAAACAAATAGAGGTGGTTGCTACCAGCTGTTGAATTCTATGCTTGGTGTAAAACAACATGGAATAATGGAGGTGTTGAGAATGAATAAGAATAGCAATGGATGATAAAGAATATGAATGGCATAGTCATAAGAAAGAAATGAATGAAAGCAACACTCCCCCAAACTGAAAGATGATATGCCGCTGAAAAAAGGGAAGTGGTAAAGATGTGGAATGAAGGATGATAAATAATGCTCAAAATGGATTTCAGTAAATTCTCCTAAATTCGTAATAAATCAGAAAATTATGCTATTTTACCTCAAGTTTTACCTCCAAAAAGAAAAATGTGGAATGACATATATGGACTGGCATTTGTTGAAGCTGATGTAGGCATAGTTGGTGTTGAAAGTGATGCAAAAGGTGGAATCCAGGTAAGCACATCATGTCTGAAGAATTGTTCACGTGCGCGAGCCTCTTTTGTTAAGTGCAATAGTGTGGTCATGCTATGAATAGAATTATGCCCATGCTTGTTGTTCTCCTGTAAACAAAGCACTATTTTGCATACAATGTTCTTGAATCCATAGTGTTAGTTTTGAATAGAAATAGATAAGATGCATGCAAAACTTTCAGTCAGAAAAACTTTTTTCAAATCAACAAGTTATGGCAGAGTGTAGTAATCATATCGCATGCTATCCCATAATGCATACATTCCCCCCTCCAATTGGAAAAGGAATTCCATGACCATAAAGCATATGAGAGGTGTTGTGCTGATGGCAAGGCAAGGGAATGAACAATATAGCAGTAAATGAAGCAGAGTACACATATCAATGATAAGATAGCGGGAGTTATGGTTATAATGAGAGCAGAGTGTGTAAAGATAGTTATGAATAAGAGATAGGACGCTTTGGATTGATGATAGGTGATGAAAAAGAGAAAAAGAACAACAATATGCCAAAAAGATGCTTTACTGATAGTATGCTAGCTGAAAATGATGCGATTGATCATAAAACAATTTCTCATGCATAAAGGTTCAAAACAGGGAAAAAGTTAAGGAAATAACGTCTCTGATAAAAAGAAAAAGAAAATAAGAAAAGGGTATTATAATAATAATTGACGATAAGATATAACTTCAATACCATAAGCAGAGCCACTGCTGCCAGCAGGCGTCCATAGCCTCGGCAGGGTTGCTTTTTAACCCATATGAGCCAGGATCCTCAATTTATAAATGGAGAGTTACAACGCTGTTCTACAGAAGAGATCAGTGTGCTGGCGTGGTAACCAGATAACCACACTGCCATTCACTGGGATGAAGCAAAAGTGATCAGGCCGGCTCGTGATGAGACCTCCTGTTCCAAGGATAATTTGACTATCCAATGGATCATAACCCTGGTGTGGTGGCCATAATGAGAATGTCACTTTCTTACAACCTTATGAACATGGTAGGCTGGCTCGTAATGAGACCCCCTATCCTCCGTCTGTGAACAAAATTTTGTTGTTATTACACAATTTTATGATAAAAAGAGGGAGGCTCAGTACTCCTTAAGAGCAGGGATGGTGGAAGAAGTTGAACATGTAAATAGAAAAATATACCCATAATCTCATTTATTACAGACAGAGAAGATTATAATCCAGAAGGGTGGAACCAGCATGGTATTAAGATGATCAATCAATATCATGTTCAACAGAAAACAATGCAGTAAAGTAGTATATAAATAATTGTGTCCCTTTTGAAAATAATCTATCATCAGGGAGCTGTCCTGTTAAAGATCATAACGTGAATGATATTAACTCGCTTCAATAGAATCCATAATTCTTGTCCTCGTAAAAATAGTGTACTTCATGCCATGAAGGGGAATCAATAAAATGTGGTTGAGATGAACTAAGAATAATTCCACAAGAGGAAGGAAGGGTTGCTCTCGAAAATACTCTCAAAGTGTTGCTCTTTTGAAGGAACAGCAAAAACACTCAAAAAGAGTGTTGTTCCTTGTAGGGAACAACAAAGGAAATGCACACAAAAAAGTGTGAAAATGAAAATGTCGTTCCTTTGGAGAAAGGAACAGCAAAAACTAAAAGTGTTGTTCCTTTAGAAAAGGAACAGAAAAATACAAGTGTCGTTCCTTTGGAAAAGGAACAGCAAAAATAAAAAGTGTCGTTCCTTTGGAAAAGGAACAGCGAAAACGCAAGTGTCGTTCCTTTGGAAAAGGAACAACAAAAATGAAAAGTGTCGTTCCCTTGGAAAAGGAACAGCAAAAACGAAAAGTGTCGTTCCTTTGGAAAAGGAACAGCAAAAACGCAAGTGCCGTTCCTTTGGAAAAGGAACAGCAAAAATCAAAAGTGCAGAAGTGCTGTTCCATTCGAAAAAGAACAGCAAAACGTGAAAGTGCAGAAGTGCTGTTCCATTCAGAAAGGAACAGCAAAATAGACAATCATAAAATGCAAACATGCAAAAAAAAAAAATTAGCTGTTTATGGCATTGATGCTGAGGATGAGTTACACTTTGAATGAAGCAACACCTGAAACACAAAATATAAGAGAAATTAGAGAAGAAACAACATTTTATTTAAAAACAATATGTAAATTAAGTTACAACAGCTATGATATTATGTAAAAAAAATGATCTTTTTGAAAAAATGTTTTGGAAACAGTGACAAGACATGAATCTTCAAATCGAAATAAATTCTTCATTTCTTCTATTATGAATCCGTTGGGTAATGACTTGGATGAAATTCCTTTGTTTCGTTAAAAATTTTTCAAGAATCACTCGTCCATAAATTGACCTTCTTTATTTTCCCAGGACCTTCAAAAAAGCGAGTGTCTACCTGCAATAAAACATTAAATCATGGAGAAAGAGAGGTAATCGGGCTCCCATAATCTAAGAATTATGCAAAAAAAAACAATTAGTTACTCTATATAACAAATCCATTGAGAAAATAACAAAGTAAAATTTATTTGTCACCTGCGGGAGAGCAGTGGTCGACCATACTATCCAGCAGTGTTTTAATCACAACTTCTTTGTTTTTCATCGAAATTGAGTGATTCGAAAGCAAAATGAGAGCTAATTCAAAGGGTTATCTCTAGTAGCAACAGGTTTTAGAAATTCAATGATATGATATGTCAATTTTAGTTAGAACAACCTGCACAACATAGTCATTTTCAATTACCCAGCTCAGATCAACAGTTAATGTTTTAAGCGTAAATTTTTCGTTTGATGTCGGATTCGAATGATTCAAATTGGAAATGAAATTAGATTCATTTATTTATTTCCAATAGAAATAGGTTTTGAAGACAAGAAGAATTGATAGGTAAAATACTGTAAGGAACAGCCGGAAAGACATAGTTTTAAGGGTGCTGATTTACGATAGACAGTCAGTATTTTGATCATAAATTCTCCATACGATATCGAAAATGAGTGATTACAATTGCATTGTAAACTAGATTCATAAGGGAATCTACCATAGTAACAAGTTTTAAAAATTCAAACATTTAGGCCTCCAAAAACTGACTGTCCCAACTCTGTTCCTGAGCTGCCCACTAGACATCCGGTCAATGTTTTGGTTCTAACTTTTTCGTTTCAAATCCAAATTGACTTATTCAAATTGGGTTAGAAATCAGACATCAAGGGCTACCTAGGGTAGAAACATTTTTTAAAAATATTCACTTTTGGTCACTCAAAACATGATTGTCCCGACTGTTTTTCCAGAAAGTTCATCAAGCCCGCAAGCCAAAAAAATGATATTCAAGCATTTTTTTAAATTGGTGATAAAAAATGAATATAAGTGTTTGTAGAATTTTTATTTTCAATATAATTCATCTACATACACAAATAAATTGAAATATTTATCACCGATGTTGATTTCGATAGCGTGTTGCAACAAAAAAACAACTATTTCTACAAAAAAACAAAATGCATTTATTTATGTCCTTATTTTATTTTATTTTATTTTCTCCACTATCCTACTCTTCTTTGAGAATCGAATATGTTTATGTATAAGAGTATTTCCAGTGGAACCATTTTAGAAATAAGGCCTCTAGTATGCACATACCCAAATTTGAAAAATACATGTTGATAAAAATTAGGGTATGAGAAGCCAACTTCCCTTGAAAAGATGGAATCAAAAATTGTTGAAGTGTGGAGCAATGTTGCAAACAAGTGATGGAGTGAAACCAATCTTCAATATATCCTTTATTTTCTTGATTTCCCATATCCATCATATCATGAAGTTCTTGAGCTTTTAAAATGGTTTGTTGGTGCAACCTACAAGAAACCTCATTTTCTTCCATAGCTTCTACAATTTTTGAATTTGAAACATTCTGAATCTCATTGTAAGTTTTCTCTAATGGCGCATGTGAGATAGAATGGGTGGGAAGGGTGGGTAAATTTGGCAGTTCAACACTGTAAGTATGTTGTACTGGTTTATTGCGGTGAGGGTGTGGAATTAGTTGAGCAGAAAATTCAAAAGTAAAAATGTTGGACAGTTTCTTACCATAACAGAAGATGTCCTTCATGTGTTCCTTCAAAGCTCCTTCTTCCAATGTTCCTGTCAATTAGTTAGTGAAATGGGTGGTGCTTACATCACCACTTGAATGAAATCATGTAATTTGTTTTTCAAAATTTCTATTTTTTTTTTTTTTAAGTCATTCACACAAAAATTCAAACATCTATTTCTACCCAACAAAGCAACAACAAATCTGTTAGGAAAGAGGACAGTGGAGCAGGGATTTTACATGCTCCGCACGTAGGTTCTTACCTTCCGTTTTTAAGATCCAACTCTTCCCTAGCAGACACTCATCAGATTCACACTACTCTTTAGAAATGGCTACACTCTCCCCGGCAACGGCGCCAAAATGTGGAGCGATAAAAAGGGTCTTTTTAACTCCTAATTACCTTCACATTAATTATCAACCCAGGGACGACTTTTTATTTCAAGAGTGTACTCAGTCTGAGGCGGCTATTTACTCAAGAGTAATTTTTTGCAGTATAGTGCTTAAAATTCAAAAGTAAATGAAAGCTGGAAACAAAATCTAATTGGAACAGCAAGAAATTGAAATGTTCTAAACTAAATCATTCACTCAAACAACCATCAATCGAGGATACAGTAGCAATAACTCATTCCTCTGGATATTGATGCAATTGAAATCAAACCGAAACAAGACAATCAATCTAGGAACGAGGAAGCAATAACCAATGTTCTCTAAAGTTGAGAGTCCTGCTTTAAAGCAATTAAAAGGAAATAGAAATCAAACTAAAGCTGCCACTGAAAGTAAACTAGGAAAACTCCTTAAAAGAAAACTCTTGCAATTAATCAACCAAACTAAACAGCGAAGTAAATGGACAGCAAACTTATAATTAAAGGAATTAAACAACGAATCATATTTAATAAATCTGAACAGCAAACTCTAATTAGTGGAATCAAATAACCAACAATCTGAAATGAACAGCGAAGCTTTACATTTGAAATGAACAGCATAACAATATAAGTTGAAAAGGATAATAATCTCTGTTATGATGGAAAAGAATAGCCACACGATTCAATCTCAACTTGTGCAATAAAATAATTCCATAAAATATTCTAACAACACACTATAAAAACATGAAACTGTAAAATAATGCAATTCAAAAGAATAGGAAATAAATCAAACCATCACACAGCAGCAATTGTAAAGATATGATACACAGCAGCAGCATACTCCACCAGAGGCTGGGCCCTTAGCCGCCAGCGAATGCTGCTGGGCTACTTTAGAATGAAAAGAATGAATGGCAACCAGATTTATATTAAAATATCAAAGCAGAGTTACAGTGGATTACAACAAGAAATCTCTCAATCTCTCAGCCATTATCCATTCTCTCTGCCATCCTCAATTCTGATTCTCTAATTCATCCTCAATTCCATCATTCGAATCCATCCCAAATCATCCCCTATCTCTGATCTCTGTTTTCATTTAAATAGAGAGAGATCAGAGAGAAGTCACAATAAAGATAAGTACATCATAATTTCTATTACAAAATTAGATTGTTTCCAACCAATTGATCAACAAGAAGATATATTTCCATCCAGCTTTCAACAAGAGCAAGACGAATTTGGCTTTGCAGCTGAGATTTGGAGGACGGCCGCAACAACAAATCTCAGAAAATCGTGCTCAAAGAACCCTGCGTTTCTCTCAGTAAAAGCCGAATTTGGGCAAACCGTTCCTTATTAAAGTTAATTGGGTCCGTTCTGGACAAAACCCATGTTCCAAATTTTCCAGATTCTGCTTCATTTGCTCGAAATCTCAACCGCAAAACCGTCACTTCTTATTCCAGCGAATTTCTGAGTTGGCACTTTTAATGATCAAATCTTCAATCTGGAAATTATCTTGGAGGCTAAAAATGGTGAATAATGTTATAACCAATTTATTAAAACTATCATTGATAAAATCATGCATAATCATCAATTTATTAGAAATAAAGGAGAATAAATAATATTCATTCATAGAAGCATAAATCATCATAAAATGGATTTATATAATAAATTATAATAAATGACATGATGAAGAATAGTAGAAATGGGTGAAATAAGTGTTCAAAAGTGATAATAATAATGGCATATTAACGGCCCAACATCAGTATCGACCAACCATACTCCAGCTCCCACACTCCTTTTAGTGCAAGATCCATCAAAGTTCATGCACCATAAGGGATTGTTTGTAGGGTTAACATCATTTTCATCCATATTGCCTTGTTCATCATTATGTTCTATTATGAGATCCGCAACATGTCGTGATGGGTCTCATTCCATAGGATTTTTATGGAGTTCAGCGTGATGGGTAGTCTGTTGTTTGCCATCTTGGCTTTGTTCACTCTGGTTTGTTGTTTCAACACACTGTTCAAAGGTTTCTCTCTTTTTTTCTTCCATATCAAGAACTGCCATTATTTCTAGATTTGGGGTCTCTAACTGTTTGGTTGAGTTGTTGTCTTCTAGCTCTGGCTTATTTGTGGATTCATTATTATAAAGGATAAACGAATCCAAGTCTGTATGGACAGAGTAAATGGGGGAATTTTCAGGCTTTTCTGGGCTACTGACCATGAATTTCATGTGTGCCTCTTTGTATAGTCTTCTAAGTTGGCTAAAAGCAGGGATAGTGGCATATGTCCCATCCATATGAATTGTACCTTGCAGCTTGGCACCCCATGATCTTGACAACAACATGCCATACTTAGGAGGCACATCAGCCACCACAACATCCATAACTATGTACTTGGCTAGGATTTGAGTCAAACTCACACAAAGGTCTTTGATTAGGCCAAGGCATTTCACTCTACTAGAGTCAAAATAATATAAATCCTTGTAAGGTCTAGTTATTTCTAGTCCTAGCCTTTCCATTATCACCTTTGGCATAAGGTTGTGTGAGGCTCCAGAGTCATGCATAGCATTATGCAAGATTTTTTCATGGATGTTGAGGCTAACATAGAAAGGAGGTACTATCCCTTCTTGAAATTTCCCTTCAATTTTAGGACCAAAAATGAGCTCTGGCTAGTCATCATTAAGATTGACTATGTCATTATTATCCTCAATATTTAAAGCCTTCAAAATTTGGGTTCTATATACATGCCGGGAAGCTAACTCAGTCAAGGGAATAGAGATTTTGATCTTTGAAATTTCCTGCTCTAGGCTGAAAGGAATTTGGTTCTTTGAAGAACTTGTCTCAGCCCTACTAGCTACTAGTCTATCAGCAACATCAGCTCGCTGATTTTTTCTATTTACATTTGATAGAATGGTTTTAACAGGAGTACTAGCTGAAGTGTTAGTACTACTAAGGTCTGCACTCTATTTTTCACTGTTTTAAGTGCATTTCTCTCTACCATTATCAGAACTCACAGCTATTGTTTTGTCCTTTTGTTTGACAACTTTAGGTTTGGTTGCAGTGCTGTTTTGTGAAGATTTGTCAGAGGTTTTGGTGTTGGGAGTTTGTTGACTGGTTTTACTTCTAAGATCATATTCTCTTTGAGACTCTATGATGACATTTTCCATGTCTTGATAATAATTTTCATCATCATCTCTTTTGTCATCATAAGGTGTGTATAGACCTTGTTTTCTATCATAATGAATTTCAAAGTCATCATTATCTACCCCCAGCATGTTGATATCATCTTCCTCTGTTATTTCATCTGTTTCCTCAACCTCACTTACATAGTTTTGATGAAAGGTTGGAGTGATCTATTGGTCATCTTCCCTAGGTCTGTTTGGAGGTTGGTTTCTTCTAAAATTCTGATTCTGGTTCTGGTTTCTGTTTGGAGGAGCAATTTGGCTTTGACTGGTTTGTGCTTTCTCAAGGATGCTCATTTTCTTCATCATCTCCTCCATCATCCTCCCCATCTTTGAGTTGGAAGTAGAAGGTGTGTTTTCCTCTCTAAAAGACACTCTCCTTTCATTTTTCATCCTTGCTCTCTTCTCCGTCAAGTTGAATTCCACAGCAAGAGCACTCTTTTTCATCTCTTCAAGAGTTGTAGGATATATCTCTCTCAGCTGATAGGCCATCTCAGGGTCAAACCCTTCAGGAAACTTGTTTAGTGCTCAGCCTTGTGGAGGCTTTAGCTCTAGAGGAAGTGCATTATACATGCTATTAAATCTAGTACAATAAGCTTGTACACTTTCCCCAGTGTTTCTATGGAGGTTCTTGTAATCAGAGAGGATTTGGAGAGGATTCTTCTTCACTTCCCATTTGTTTAAAAAATTTTGATGGAAGGCTTGGAGATCATTTATACTATGGGGGGTTAAAGATTTAAACCATTTTCTTACTTCTCCCCTTAAGCTCTGAGCAAATAATCTCACTTTGACAGAATCATCATCAATCTCAATTCTGTCAAAGTAATCATTCATCTTATCCACATGTTGGGATGTAGTTGTAGAATTTTTAGCATCATATAATGGAATTTTGGACTGAGAGTCCTGTGGAAGATTTACCAATGGAACAGGAAGGACTAAAGAAGCATACCATGCTGCCATGATATGTGGTGGGGGTGGATTCACAAGAGGTGGATTAACAAGAGGAAAAGTGGGCTGAAGTGGTGTGGCTTGAACAATGGATGTAGGGTGAGCAGAAATGGATGGACCAGGAGCAGATTGCTGAGCTGATCTTGGATGAGAGACACCTAAGTTGTGAAGGAAATGTAAATCAGGAGGTTTTGTTTCTCTACTACCAGGATGTTCACTTGTTTCAGGAGATGAAAGTGAAGACTTAGAATCTAACTGATCTAAATCACCAAGAGACCTAGTTCTAAAGGGATTTATTAAGCCAACTTGTGATTGTTGTAGAGCTGAAAGATTTTCAGGAACTGAATTAGCTCTCAAAGGTGATCTGAAAACAGCTGATGATTTAATCTTAGGAGACTTCCTAAGTAATCTTTCAGGGTTATCCACTGTCTCAGGTGGGTTTGGGTTAGGGTGGGCTCTAGTGTGAATCTTTCTAGGATCCACTATGCTGTGTTTTTCAGACCCAAATAAACCAGAAAATTTCAACCAGGTATGACAATCTTTAAAAGGTCAACTAATCTGTTTGCACAAATTTTAATCCCACAGTCCTCTAATTGAGTTTGAACGATATTACAATGATAAGGGTTCTTCCCAATGGAGTCTTAAGGTCTGTTCATGATTTTGGAGTCGCCAAGTGGAAGTTTTTATCTCTTTTTCAGAGGTAAAAGGTGTTATGGTCCACTACCATGTTTATTAAATACCAATCTGAAATATTTTTGGATTTTCTGAGTTATTTTTCAATTGTGGTTTCAAAGAGTTTCCTAAATCTGTTTCAAAACTTAGCTACGGTCATGAGACAAAGACAGTCTACTCTTATGGCTAAGCCAGCTGATTTTTCAAGGTTAGATAAACTCTTATGAGAATCCTAGGGTTTGCCTATCTTGTCACTGATTCAAACAAGTTTTATCATGATTACCATTACTTGGTAGTGCTTGAAAAGGTTGCTTTTACTCTCTAGGTTTTATGAAGTTTTAAGGGGAACCAGAGATTCAGGTTAGAGTCCCCAGTGGAGTCGCCATTATGTTGGGGTTCCTATGTTTTGGCCAGATTGGAGAAACCAAAAGATAAGACAACATCAAACCACTTTCGGATTCAAGGATCTAGCCCTCCTGAATCCAGAGAGGGATCTCTCTATGAATGAGTTTAAAGATGTGATCTTTTAAAACCTGAAATGTGATGTCAGGCTAGTTATGAAGAGCATGGGCTTTGTTTGTTTGTTTTTTGGTTGGGCAAAGACATGATGAAGGTGAAGGAAGTTCAAAATAGAGGGTGAAGATGTACGCAAATGAAGGAATGATTCGACTGACAGAAAAGGCAAAGATAGTTTTAACCCATTGGGCTATGGAGTCATATGAGGGTTTTAATTAGATAGCAAGGTTCAAGAAGGATCCATGGGGCAAGTTACTTATGTCAAAGGATCTCTTAAAGTGATTTTATGAAATAAAACAAATAGGAAATGGAGAACAAGACAAATGAAGAACAGTGAACAACCTAAGATCAAATAAGTGCTTTCAAACTATTTTGCTTCGGCATGTACTTAGGGAAAAACATAAAAATATTCTGAGATCAGGTAAGTGCTTTTAAACCAGCCTGCATTGAAGTACTTTCAGTTAGAATTTTTTTTTTTAAATAGTTGGAATAGCTTAAGATCAGGTAAGTGCTTTTAAACTACCCTGCTTTCAGCATATTCTATAAGGAAAACATAGAAAACAATCACAAAGATCAATTTAGATCAGGCAAGTGCTTTTAAACTAACCTGCTTTAATATACTCTTTAAAGAGAACTTTCAAATGAAGAAAACATAGAAATAAAGCTTTCAGTAAGAGTAGGGTACTGTTGAGAGTAAATCCTAGCTCTATATTTGTTGTTCTTTATCAGAGAAAGTGGGCAGAGTGAAACACATTAAAGAAAATAACAATTCATAATGAGGAACACATCACCATTGACACAAATCAGGATCCCATAAATCAGCAGCTTGTATTTGATGTTCAAACCAGTTACAATCAGCAAGCCCGGTGGGTCTCTACAACTTCAAACTTCTCATATCAACTTATGTATCTTCAATTTGCAAACAGGGCATCAGTAGCTTCATAAAACTATTACATGCAATTAGATGACCAGAGACCAACCATTACAATGTAGTCCTTCGGATAATTTATAAGAAAGTCTGGAAGCGGTGGAAATTCTAGGGGTAAAGTATCATTAATTCTGTAATCAATGCAATTCCTAGCCTTTGGGAACCAGGCAAGGCATAAAGTAGGAATGTAATCATCTATAACTCTGTTTCTGCTCTTCGAGGCCTAATGATAAAAAATATTTGCTTCTGGGCTGTTCTTAATCTTTAAAAATATTTTTGCCGACAATTAGTGATAAGATCCTTGATTTGTATTAATTGTTCAACTGTCTTTAGGCAAACACTTCTTGTTCAGGTAATGACTAAGCCTTCTTTGATTTATGTGAGGCTGCAGGTATCTTTAAGAGTTGGAGAGGGTTCGATTGGCCTCTACTTGTGGCAGTGGAGGCTTTCTTGGATCGACAGATGTCTTCGTCTCTTCCTAAAACACCTTTAAGTTACTTGAGATTTGTGTTTTAGGTCTGATCAGTCTTATCCTGTGTCTTCCGGTCTTCATGATGTCTTTATCCATGGATTTAGGCTTTTGATTTGCTGAATGTGTGCCTTAATCCTTCAAACTGTGCTAGTAAATCTTCAAACATGAGTTTCTGCTTTGGCTTCAATCTTTAAACACTGACACTCTTTGATTTGTGCTTTATTCACTATGTTTTGCTGGTGTGTAGGGCTGCGTAGGGAAGATATGGTACCAATGCTTCATGAAATACTGATGAAACATGAAATTTAAACCCTGCGAATGATTCTCTTTGATGAATTGAAGGCAAGAGAATCATCACCCTCGGCCTATGAATTTTCTCTAGACATAACGGAACAAACCGTTAGAACCTTGCAAAATACAAATAATGTTATAAAATCCTGCATGTATAGGTTTACTGCTTCAGAAGGTGTGTGGAGAGAGCATGGCCGTTGGATGGCATCATCCAATGGCTGAGATTGATTTAGAGTGAGTCAAAAAGAAGCGGGGCAAGGAAATAGATAAAAGTTGTCAATCGCGCAGAGATCGACGGTCGGGATCGAGGGTGACTGAACAACGTGAAGGGGTCACGTCATTTGGAAAAATAAAATAAAAAAGTGGAAAAAAGGTTTAAAACCATTGTTCTGGTGAAAAATGGCTAAAATCAAGTTCAGAGTTCAGGACACACGTGGGCTGTCAGATGAGATCGGCCCACACGATCAACGGTGGAGAATGGGCACCAATACACTTTATAAAATGCGCCCAGACTTCAAACCTTTAATAAAATCAGACTATATAAAGTTCTCGGGTCTGGATTTGCTGACTGTGCGAGGAACCCCGGAAGACCTGCTCCGATTAAAAAATCACCACGTGGATGCTGATGTGGCAGTGGGGGCCACCGGCTCCTGTGGGACCGTTGGCTTCTACTGTGGATGAGACGACCAGGCGATGGAATGTGGGCCGTCGATCTGCAAATTATATTGACGGCGGAGATACTTTAATGACCACGCCGTACCTTGGTTATTGCATAGGAGTCTTCAGAGTGTGATCACCGTCTGATGAGTGGCCTCAGATCAGACGGTGGACATCAATATCGTGCCAGGCCCATGTCCAATCTTTAACGTGCGATGAGGGCGGTTTTTGAAAATGGGCCCAAGACATGTGTCGGCCGGTGTATGGAATCACTACTGATCGGAAAAAACCACCTCCCTCCCAAAAGCGATGTGATGGATTCCGCCCAGTTTTGCAATAGTGAGTGGATAGCAGGGACCACCGGGCGATAAAGTGCGCGCCGTCGATCTACAGATCAGATCGACGGTGGAGGGCGTTTAGAACTTTGCACCGGTGGAAAACTTTAGGACATAATAATCATTGACAAATTCATATAAACGAAGGTTTAAAATATTAATTTACAATGCGCCTTGGCATCCATCTGCGGGGCCGTGGGTTATATGGAGGATAATATGACCGAGGGAGATAGAACAGAGGGCTAATCGGCATCGGGGTTTTTAATAAAGGGAAAGGCTTGCGTTTTGTGTTTTCCCCCGATGCGATGAGCGCCCAAAAGGCTTTGCGCCTGGTTCCACCACCAGGACGCATGGAGGGGAAATGGTTAAGGACTTAGCCCAAAGGGGCTTAAGTCTATAATACAAAAAATGTGATTTTTATAGATTTTCAATGGTTTTCCAAGGAGTTTTGAGGGTTTCGACAAGGCAAATAAGGAGTCTTAAACCTTGTCAAAAGGGTTTTGATGAAGGGGAAAGGAGAAAAACATGAAAATGAGGGATTTTCATGGGGGATGAAGGGGTTAAAATGAGGTTAGTTTTGGAAGAGGGGGGAAAGGTGTTGGGAAAAATACTGAGAGGCGGGGGGGGGGTGAATCAGTATTTAGTACTTAATCAAAACTTTTCACTTTTCCACTTTCTAAAACCCATATGCTACTTTACAGAAAAATACTCGCGTATATACGCGGATACCCTTCATAAAACTCGTGTATGAACAGAGATCTAATTATGCAGATTATTCTTCACTTAGTTCTTTGCAACATTCATTCATCTGATGTTAAGATAACATTAAACATGTGCAGTAATAACAGAATAAACCATCACACATAAGCATCACACATGAACACCAGGATTTTAGGTGGAAACCCAAGTCGGGAGAAAACCACCACTGTCGTTGTTTCAGCCTTCAATATTTTATTATAGAGAAAACATCTTACAACATATGTGCTGGCGCTCACTACCCGACGCGCGAGGCACCCTGTGCGCTGTAGTTTGCAATCTTCGGAAGGCCTCGACCCTCTGCTCTCGTTTATCGGCCTCTGCGGAAGGGCTACGACACGGTCACCTGGTTACCAGCCTCACCTGGAAAGGAGCTACAACCCCCTGACTGAAGGCTACAACCCTCAGAACCTCTATGGACCACGTTTCATCAATTTTCACACTAGATCCAACAGCTTCAATAGAGCACAACTTGCAGGCCACGTTTCATCATATTTTTAGACTGGACCCACTCCATACATTTAAGCACAATCATACATCATCAACAGATAGCAGTAACACAGTAGAACAGATCAGACATTTGATACTTCATGCTACAGCAAACCCTAATCTTCATACGCACTTTTCTTTCATTGATCCTGCGTATATACACACCTTAGACCATACAAACCCGCGTATACTTCTATACATATTATAGAGCTAATTTTACTTCCCATACGCGCTTTCTCTTCAGCAAACTCGTGTATATACGCGCTTACTCTGCGGCAAACTAGCATATAGTTCTTCAGACATTTAGGTCATTGCAATTCTTCAGAACAGATACATCACTCATATTTTACCCTGTACTTCAGACAGATGTTCGCCTCATGTCAGATCTAATCATTCCATAAATAGATCTAGCAGATACAAATACATTCCAGATCTAGATTCTCTTCTTCATCATTTCTTCATTGGTGCATCATACATTCAGATCTTTCATTCAACTGTAACCCTTTCCATTCAGATATGCTTCAGAGAGAAGTATTCATTCAAGCTCAGACTTCTTGCACACCTTTTCACAATGAATTTCTTCTCCTTATATAGGTTTACCCTTTATCAATACCATGAGCCAAAACCACATTGCTGATGGTGTTACGGAGGTCACTGTAGACGATCATTACTCAATACCAATGGGTCAATACCATGGTGGTTACCCCTGGTTTTACATATTTAGAGTGCTTTTTCCCATACGCGACTTGGCACGTTATTTCCCGCGTGCATACGCTACTTTGTCTAGACAAATCCGCGTATGCCTTGAGACATACTCTTTTCATCATTGTTCTGGCATAGACTGAATTCCTTTCATCATTACCTTATGTACTGATTGTATATACATCAGATTCACATCAATAACAAGTTCATCAAGACATATTCCATCAGGGACAACTTCATCAAGTAGGTTTCCATCATCTTCATCAAGTGGGTTGCCATCAAGGACAACACTCAGCATCATATTGCCAACAATCTCCCCCTTTGGAATTGATGGCAACCACGATGGTGTTTGATCATCACAACAGATATATACATTAAGCATAATGATATTCTCCCATTATTCAAACACCATGTCACTCTCCCCCTTTGACATCAAGGGCAAAGGGCATACCAAAACCAACACAAGGTTTTTTCCCCTCACGAAGAAAGAAGCGTTCTGCAGATCTGATGTGCACTGAAGTGACCATGCTCCCCCTGAGTTCATGTTGAATCTTCAAACATATTTTACAATGAAGTACTTGAATCTATGACCTTCCTATCACCAATGACTCATACTTACATCAAAGATCCATCCAAGTGGATTTACATATGAGACTCAAATACCCAACCAAGTGGGTTTACACATCTCAACTCAACTACCCAAACAAGTGGGCTTACAAATTTGACTCAGCTACCCAACCAAGTGGGTTTACAAATTTTGACAAGTCCTTACATGACTGAATATTACAATTTTACTTCATGGGTCTCAACAAGACCTTTTTATCAAATTACAAGTATGACTTTTTATTACCAATACCAGAAAGACCTCAAGAGAGAGATCATATTTCAGAACCATCATAATGCCAACAATGCATTATACTCAGCAAGACTAGTGCTCCCCCTGAAAATGTGCATCCAAACATCCTTTCCATATGTCCAAGGCTCCTCCTTAGCTTGTGCAATCTGAATACTTTTAACAGCAAGTCATCAGCAACAATCTCTGCATGATCTGTCCAGATCTCCGAATCATAAGACTTCCATCATATCCAAAAGATATGCTTCATCAAATAAGCAATCCGGGCTCATCCATAATATTCAACATAAGAAACCATGTATCATTTCATTAGCATGAGTATAACCAAAATAATGCTAACAATACAGTCATTAGCAGTCAGACTGATGCTCCCCCTGAACCTCTGCTCCTGATCTTAAGCTGTCATCCCAATTCTCTTATCATCAAAGCATATGCGACTGTGTCTGCTGGAACTCGCGTGTATATGCGGCTTTAGTTCACTGAACCCGCGTATGGAAAGTGAAATATAGAAAATTTCACATTCCTCCATCTCCCCCTGAAATTTTCCTTCCTGTACCTGTCTTCTTCATGTCAGATGCTCTGTCAGCAATAGTCATAACTAGATTTTCCAAATCAACCATGAGAATCATCATACATTGCTCCCCCTGTGACGATACATTACAAATCCCTATAATGTATCTCACTTCATTCTATAGTCATTAAGAGAAGTAAGCTTCAGAAGCTGATGACTGTAGTAGGGTCAGTATTCCCTATGTTTTTTACCGGTCCTCCTTCTTTTTCCAAATTTTCTTGAACTTTCTTTTAGTGTGCTGAGAATTGTCCAACTTCTCAAATCTGTTCATCCTGCATTCTTTTTCCACATGTCCATACTTGTTACAAGCATAACATATCATGTGACCAGAGAAGTAAGCATAAGGATCATAGTGTGTTTCTGGATTCTTCCTTCTATTGCAATTAGCTGCTTTATGTCCATACTTGTTGCATGGAAAACAATATCCCTTGAAGAAACCAGAGTACCTGTCTGTGTAGAATTTTCTTGTTTGTGACTGAAACAATCTGCTTTTGCAATTTGCTGCAACATGCCCATAATTATGACAATTAAAGCATTCAACATTATTGATTCTTCTATAGTTAGGAGGGAAAGGTTTCTTTTGAGAGTTCATAATTATCGGTTGACTCTTTGCTTCTTTCAACACTTTAGATTTTGTATTGACATCCTTTGAATCTTTAGCACTTCCTTGTGAACTAGATTCTCCTTTGACCGTTTCATGAAAGCCCAGACCAAGTTTGATAGAAGGAGACCTTTGACTACTAAGAATATTGTCTAGAATCTTAGTACTATCTTGAAACCTCAAAATTTTATTCTTTTCTTCTAGTTTACCTTTGAGAATGTTTACCTCAACCTCCAAGCTCTGGCATTGCTTCTTCATACTTTCTTCAACCCTTTTTCCTTCTTCTACTTGATCATTCAATTTTAAGATTTCTTCCTTCAACCAATTTTCTTGATCTTCACATGTTTGTAAGAGTTCTTCATTCTTCTTATTCGATGCTTCGAGATCAACTTTCAGAGAGATGGTTTCTGCTTCAAGTTCTTCATTCTTCTTATTTGATATTTCCAGGTCTTCTTTGAGGGAGATGATTTCTGCTTCAAGTCTTGCATTCTTCTTGTTTGATTTTTCCAGATCTGCATTTAGATCGTTGATTTCTGCTTCTAGTTTTTTTTATTCGATTGGATGCATAAGCATGAAACCTTTGATACTTGTCTGTCTGTCCATTTAGTATTTCTATCTGTTCTTTCATCCATTTGTACATAGCTTCGCTTTTATTAATTGATTTTCGTTGATCTTCAATTTTCTTGATAGCTTCCTCTAGATCCCAAACATTACTTTTACTCTCTTCACCATTGCCTGCACAAGAGAGTGAATCATAAGAACAACATTCAGTACCTGTTTTATCTTCTTCATTTTCTGCTGCACATGTTTCCTGAGATATCTCATTTTCGGTACCTTTCTTCTTTTGCTTCCTTCCCATTGCGACAGATCTCCTTCAAGCAATCAATCTTTTGCAGAAGGACCTGCTCTGATACCAATTGTTGGGAAAAATACTGAGAGGGGGGGGGGGGGTGAATCAGTATTTAGTACTTAATCAAAACTTTTCACTTTTCCACTTTCTAAAACCCATACGCTACTTTACAGAACAATACTCGTGTATGAACATAGATCTAATTATGCAGATTATTCTTCACTTAGTTCTTTGCAACATTCATTCATCTGATGTTAAGATAACAGTAAACATGTGCAGTAATAACAGAATAAACCATCACACATAAGCATCACACATGAACACCAGGATTTTAGGTGGAAACCCAAGTCGGGAGAAAACCACCGCTGTCGTTGTCTCAGCCTTCAATATTTTATTATAGAGAAAACATCTTACAACATATGTGCTGGCGCAACCTCCTACCAGCACGCAATTACCCACCTGCGCTCGTTTACCAGCCTCTCCTGGAAGGGAGCTACGACCCCCTGCTCTCATTTACCAGCCTCTCCTGGAAGGGAGCTACGACCCCCTGATCTCGTTTACCAGCCTCACCTAAAAGGGAGCTACAACCCCCTGACTGAATACTACAACCCTCAGCACCTCTATGGACCACGTTTCATCAATTTTCACACTGGATCCAATAGCTTCAATAGAGCACAACTTGTAGGCCACGTTTCATCATATTTTCAGACTGGACCCACTCCATACATTTAAGCACAATCATACATCATCAACAGATAGCAGTAACACAGTAGAACAGATCAGACATTTGATACTTCATGCTACAGCAAACCCTAATATTCATACGTGCTTTTCTTTCATTGATCCTGCGTATATACGCGCCTTAGACCATACAAACCCGTGTATAATTCTGTACATATTATAGAGCTAATTTTACTTTCCATACGCGATTTCTCTTCAGCAAACCCGCGTATATATGCGCTTATTCTGCGGCGAACTAGCGTATAGTTCTTTAGACATTTAGGTCATTGCAATTCTTCAGAACAGATACATCACTCAGATTTTACCCTTTACTTCAGACAGATGTTCACCTCATGTCAGATCTAATCATTCCATAAACAGATCTAGCAGATACAAATACATTCCTGTTGAGGAGGTAAATCCCCTCTGCAGACAGAGGCGATCCCTACTAGCCCAGCAAGGGTCTAGCAACAATCACAAAATGTTACGACACAAGTTCCTAGTTACGAATGAAAAGACCAAAGACGGAGGTCTACCTGGAGTCCAATGCTACGATCTGAAGAAGAGAGCGTTCCCGTTCCTTAGCCTCAGCAGATCACGATCCTCCACGATCTCTGCAGATGGACACCTGCACATGCAAGAAAAAAAACAGATACAAGCATAAAATATAGCATACACAACTAAATATCAGTCAGAAAAGATATTACTCATATTAACATAAGTGAAAATAGAGTGCAACCATAATCGTAATCATTCATTAAATAACAATCGAAAGAGAGTACAACCAAAGTTCTGACGTCGCGGTCTCCTTCGGATGGGTCCCCAGTCGTTCACATCTCGCAAAGCTCGCCAGGGAAAGGGCAAACCTCTCCTGAGTCTCTCAACGATAGTCTCCTTACTTGAGTCGGCCTTAAGGGAAGAAAGAGGGCTCTTACAACATAAAGGCTATTGGGAATGTGGAGATTCAAAGCTTAGGCACTTCAAGACTAGCTTGCAATGGAATTGAGCAAGCTTTTATAGATGGGGAAGGAGGGAGTTGGGATCCCTATTATTGTGGGATTGGCCCTATCATGAAGGAAGGTTCCATGAGAGGTGGCAAACCACTTCCCTTCCATGGAACTCCCGTAGCCAAACCTCCCAACTCAAGATAGGCAATGGTTTCTGAGTTTGTTGAAACACAACTTCCGCCATATTTATTTAAAAAAAACTCCTTAAATTGGCTGGCGTGACCGAGACTCTGGGACAGAGTGCCAGTTGGCGCGACCTCTTTATAGGATTTTCCCCATTGGCGCGAGTGATGAACTGTCTGCCCGCGCCAATGCAAAAGGAGTTGTTTTTATGATTTTTGCAAGGAGATGTCTTTAGGGAAATTGAAGCTCATGTTTAGAGGAATGCATTGATGATGATTTCAAGACATGAAAATGTTCACAGGTCACAAAATGGGTCCTCCATTGTGCGGGACAGGGAATGGTAGGGACGGTGACAAATTACTGTGTAACAGATGCCCCCTAAAGTATGAGGCCCGAGAGTGAGAGGGGTGAAATGCTTTATGAGAACATGTTCAATTGAAGCTCCACTGTCGGAAAACCTGCGTAGAAAAATACAACTGATATCTCAAGTACATGATGTATATGCGGTATGGGCACAGCCATCCGAAATAGAGTACACTATAATCTGGATCCAGGGTATGGGCACAGCCATCCAATCAATGAGACATGTACATAACAATAATAATCCACAATCGCAGCCTAGATTACAACAGACACAATCCAGGGTCTTGCGTCCATCTCGACCCAAAAAAAGTACAAGTTCAAGCATGCGAATATGTGAGCTAAAGTCGAACATGCAAGAACATCATCTGATTACCAGCCGATGATGAAATCTGTTAACAGACGCGAGAGGAGCCACCAATAATAATAATGGCCCTTAAGGTACTACAGGTACAATCTACGGCATGTGAATTAATGAGTTAGCATCGAACACTCGTAGAATCACTCGATCGGAGGCCAATGATGAAGACCCCACGTCGAATGCGACGAACCTGCCATTGAGGCATGCAGGCTCCAAGGTACCATAAAGGAGTCTCTAGACCAACTTCCTGGATAATGAGCTGAAGTTGACAGGAAGTGACCTTGATCGAAGGTGGGCCATAATGTTTCCCACATCATCGACAAGAGACAGAGGAACATGATGTTTTTGTTGTGAATCAGGATCGTATGAGAAACAGAGGAAGGTTGTTATTTGCAGAGGCCAACTTCTCTTGAACATATAACGGCACAAAAAGTGGTTTTGGCAGCATATTTGACATCAACAGATCAGAGGTCATGGTGACAAGGCAATGAGCAGAGGAGAGGTCAAAAAGGATTATCCAAACCCATGGAGGCAAGTGAAAAAATGAGATGAGATGTCCCCAACCCGACACGAATGCAAACAAGTGCCATGTTCAAGAGCGACATACTGCCGATGACAACGATGATGGTCCCATTTTTCCCCACCATTTCTGGCGAGTACCCCAATTATTTTTAATAACAAGCTTGAAGGGGATAGCATATGCTTGTAATATAAGTCCGCCCTTCGAGTGAATCCATCCTAGTGCATTTAACGAGTCCTAGGAAGGAGAAACTCAGAGAACATCATTTCGACTAGATCCGATGTCATCAGGGTTTAACGAGTCTGAAAAAGGGAGAACTCGGCGTCTTTTCATGTTTAGAGAGTTTGAAAAGACAGCAGAAAAGTAAACTCCGAAGGTCCCTTTTCGTAAATAGTTCCTCAGATCCGAAAAGGTAGAAAACAATATCCGAGAAAACCTCCTAGTCGCGATAGGCTAGGGTATTCCTTTTCATAATCAATCTATCCCAGCCCAAAAAAGGGGTAAATGTATACTGGGTAGATGTCGATTCGTATCCATTTTAACGAGATCGAAACAATAAGTGCCTCAGCAATCTTTTCATGTTTAGAGAGTCAGAAAAGAGCTGAAAGATGACTCCAAAGTGCCTTTTTCGTTTATTTACCGAGTCCGAAAAAGTATAAAATACAACTCGTTTCCACCGTTAAAGTCGTAAAAACTTGCTGCTGCACATACCAAGCAAGCGTAAAACCCATTTCGACATAACATATTAAAATATTTGATAAAAAATAACTCTTAAAACCTATTTTATGTCGAAAAAGTTATAAATATGCCAAAATGGTAAAAACAAAATTACATTTACTATTTACCTTGGCAAAAAGCAGCTGTGGTCCATTTTGGAGTGCAAACTTCTGACGGCGATTGCGACAGATCCGGTTGACCATTCAGATTCTCGTCTGCTACAGGTAAGAGGCGCTTCCCTGTGCTTCATTTCAATCCATTTTTTAATATTTTTTCCCTCATGTATCAGGCTCTGTGGCCACTTTTTGAATTTTTAGGGCCGCGCTCATTGGCGCGGGTATCGGGCACGGACCCACGCCAATGGGATTTTCTATGCAAAGGGCTCGCGCCACGTGGCACGGTCGTTCACAAAACAGCCGCGCCAGTGGCCGAACCCAAAATTACACCTAAAAATCTGAACTTTTAATCATTTTAAATGAAATTTTAAGCCTAGCAGAGATCTAATCAAGGGTTTATGACCATGTGGATGCAGGTAATCAAGCAAAATGGTGATTGAATGGAAAGAACGAGAGCATGGAGAAGAGGATGAATAGGCCATAGAAAGTGAGGCTTGTATGAATGCCCTCAGAAACTGTGGGCTAAAGAATTTCTTCCTTACACCCTGTCTACGAGCTCAGCCTGAGCTCCTCCAGTATCTGATCAGTATTTGGGACGAAGATGAACAGGTGTTCAAGTTGCGAGACCAGATATTAGAACTGGAGGTCTCCGATGTGTATTTCATAACCGATCTATCTTGCAGAGTTCTGGTACCCATCCTGACTGGGAGCAGACCTTCTGGCGAGAAGATGGAAGAAGTGATGTCACGAGTGTGCCGAGGAGCACAAATGGGATCAAGGAGCAAAAAGGTGGATATCCACACTATCCCCGATCTGGCATTGATAGTTTTCCTACATACCATCACGCGGGCTGCAGGGTCGCAGGCACCGCACGAGGCCACAAATGCCCAACTCTTGCTGGCCGCAGAGTGCATGAGTCCCATATTTTTTGACTGGGCAACAACATTAACAATAAACATGAAAAGACAGCTCACAAAATGCAAGCAAGCCAAGCTGAAACAGTTTGGCTATGGCCCCTTGGCCCTGGAAGATTGGTAAGCGTTCCAGAATGAACGATACCACGTTCCCCAGTGGAGTCAGCAAATTGTTGAGGAGGTAAATCCCCTCTGCGGACAGAGGCGATCCCTACTAGCCCAGCAGGGGTCTAGCAAAAATCACAAAATGTTACGATGCAAGTTCCTAGTTACGAATGAAAATACCAAAGATGGAGGCCTACCTGGAGTCCAATGCTACGATCTGAAGAAGAGAGCGTTCTCGTTCCTTAGCCTCGGCGGATCACGATCCTCCATGATCTCTACGGATGGACACCTCCACATGCAAGAAACAAAACAGATACAAGCATAAAATCTAGCATACACAACTAAATATCAGTCAGAAAAGATATTACTCATATTAACATAAGTGAAAACAGAGTGGAACCATAATTGTAATCATTCATTAAATAACAATCGAAAGAGAGTACAACCAAATTTTCGACGTCGCGGTCTCCTTCAGATGGGTCCCCAGTCATTCACATCTCACAAAGCTCGCCAGGGAAATGGAAAACCTCTCCTGAGTCTCTCGAAGATAGTCTCCTTACTTGAGTCAGCCTTAAGGGAAGAAAGAGGGCTCTTATAGCATAAAGGCTCTTGGGAATATGGAGATTCAAAGCTTAGGCACTTCAAGACTAGCTTGCAATGGAATTGAGCAGGCTTTTATAGATGGGGAAGGAGGGAGCTGGGATCCCTATTATTGTGGGATTGGCCCTATCATGAAGGAAGGTTCCATGAGAGGTGGCAAACCACTTCCCTTCCATGGAACTCCCGTAGCCAAACCTCCCAACTCAAGATAGGCAATGGTTACTGAGTTTGTTGAAACACAACTTCCGCCATCTTTATTTAAAAAACACTCCTTAAATTGGATGGCGCGACCGAGACTCTGGGACAGATCGCGAGTTGGCGCGGCCTCTTTGAAGGATTTCCCCATTGGTGCAAGTGATGAACTGTCTGCCCGTGCCAATGCAAAAGGAGTTGTTTTTATGATTTTTGCAAGGAGATGTCTTTAGGGAAATTGAAGCTCATTTTTAGAGGAATGCATTGATGATGATTTCAAGGCATGACAATATTCACAGGTCACAAAATGGGTCCTCCATTGTGCGGGACGGGGAATGGTAGGGACGGTGACAAATTACTGTGTAACAATTCCAGATCTAGATTCTCTTCTTCATCATTTCTTCATTGGTGCATCATACATTCAGATCTTTCATTCAACTGTAACCCTTTCCATTCAGATATGCTTTAGAGAGAAGTATTCATTCAAGCTTAGACTTCTTGCACACCTTTGCACAATGAATTTCTTCTCCTTATATAGGTTTACCCTTTATCAATACCATGAGCCAAAACCACATTACTTTCGATGGTATTCCTAGACGAGGTCACATAGATGAATCATTACTCAATACAATGGGTCAATACCATGGTGGTTACCCCTAGTTTTACATATTTAGAGCGCTTTTTCCCATACGCGACTTGGCACGTTATTTCCCGCGTGCATACGCTACTTTTTCTAGACAAATCCGTGTATGCCTTGAGACATACTCTTTTCATCATTGTTCTAGAATAGACTGAATTCCTTTCATCATTACCTTCTGTATTGATTGTAGATACATTAGATTCACATCAATAACAAGTTCATCAAGACATATTCCATCAGGGACAACTTCATCAAGTAGGTTGCCATCATCTTCATCAAGTGGGTTGCCATCAAGGACAACACTCAGCATCATATTGCCAACAAAAGGAAAATGGGGTTTGCAGCAGTATTTCTCTCTTGGGAATCAGCAGAATTTCTGAGTGTGAAATGAGCACAACAGTGAAGATTTGGACAGAGACACGAGGCCTTTCAAGAGTCTTCAAGAGTCAACACTTTTTAGTAATAAAATTTGTTTCTTGAAGGCTCCAAAAAGTTTTAGCCACCTTTTGGTATAACAGATTTTATAGGTGGCTAACAAGTACCATAGACTTTAGCCCCTGCTTACATGTAAATTGATCAAAGAAGCAATACTTTTATGACAATTCTTGTCATATACATAAGGAAAACATGCAGCGAATTTTCTTGACTGAGAATTGAATAAAACAAATTTTACTTACCAGATTATGGACTGCAACCATTCCTGCAACCATAATTCTTTGTGGGTTGCATTTTTGGTCTTAAGTTTTGAACAATTTTTGAAGTGAGATCTTAGGAAATATTGTTTGGGGCATGTTCAATTGGATAAGGGTCCATGGGAATCATAGTTTGTGAGCCATTATGTGCAGGAAATGGCATTGTCTGGCTTATAAGACCTACATTCAAACCAAAGAACTTCTCTGCCTTTTGATTTTGTTGCGCTTTAGGAGGGGTTGGTGTTTGATGTTTTTGATGAGGAATTTGATGGCTAATGTTGCATTGCTATCTTTGTTGATGATTCTAGTTTTGCTGAAAACAATGCCATAGGGTTGTGGAGGAGACCTGGCAATGTAGTTGGGAAGATTACACGGGGATGATTTTTTCTAAATTGTTTGCTCTTGATCAGATTGAGAAGTAGAAGATTGGTGCAAAAGTGAATGTGATTGTTCTTCTTGTTCTACTTCAAGCTCTAATCTTTTCAAATGTACCATATTTTTCCGCTTCAGTGGAGGATTTTCTGAAAAATTAGTCCAATAACAATATCTTAGGTATACACACATTATAGATAATATTGATAAATAAATAAATAAATCTTCAATCCCAGTATTCCATGATTCAGATGTAAGAATTACGAAGTATATTGTAATTCTCTATTGCTGCCATTTAAAAAGGTATTTTCCTTTCCAAGGAAAGCCTGAGAGAGAATCCCAAGGGATGCTTCCCCATATTCATAAATGACATCCCTACTAATCCCATTGGTGTAGACAAGTGCTCCTCACCCAAGGGAATTCAAACCATGCACTTGATTGCGAAAAACTAGACAGATTCCAAGCAGCATTGGCAACAACTGATTGAGCTAACCCCCTTGGGTTGGTTTGAAAAGGTATTTGTGCAAGGAAAATAACTCATTTATTCATTTTAAAAATACACTGTCATACTATTCAAATAAATTAGGAACATGATTGAAAATTATTGTTCTTTATCCCTCAAGATGACCTGATTAACCCTATCATATCCAATTTTCAACAAGTTAGTTAGTATCCAATCGCCTTAATATGCATATTCCATCTTGTTGAAGAGACCTGCCACAGAGCCCTTCAGGATTTTTCCCTAGATTTAGAAGAAAAGGGTTATTTTTGTTGTGTATATTCCCATTATTTTCATTTTTTTCTGCGACTCCATCAATCCAGAAATTTAATTTTGAAAGAGAGTAAAAGTTGGAGCAGTGATAACAGTCATGTATAAACTATATTGTACTTAGCCAATACATCACCCAATAAAATGAATTGTCCCAGATATATATTGTATAAAGAACATTGGTCATGCCAACCTGGATCTTGTAAGGAAGATGGCTTGGAATTTGCTTCAGCATTGACAAGCCTTTTCATATTCAAATCCTCTTTCCATGAATATGCTCCAGCCAGTAATGATGATTTCTGAATAAAACAAACACAAAAAAAGGACACTCTGAGATTACATAAGAAAAAAAATATAATGAAATGTACATGAAATTACTTTAAAGAGTTCTAACTTACATCACTAGATTTTGTGTCCCTTCCAGAGCTTTCAGCTTCATTTTCGAGCATTGAAACCACATGATCACCACCTCGGTGTAAATAAGTATTAGGTCTTCACCTTTCTTGATTATTACAATATTTTCCAACTGTTTTTCACATGTAAACACATTGTAACTGCCATTGGGATGTTATGCTCCTAAATGCAAAATAATTAATTCATCTAAATGGAATTCATCCTCTCCACACCTGTACACAACAAGATCAAAACCTTTATAATAACCATTTCCAGAAACAAAGATAAGCTCAGACTAGAGATTCAAACAATATAAAATATTTACAGACATACCCTCATAAATGGCTATGCCTGAGTCATCTAGAACAACATTGTGAGAAAAACGACCTTGGGTTTGCTACCCACCAACATCATGTTGAGTCCATGAACATAAACTTGAGTCAACATCAAAAACCAGGCTCCTGCAATACGCTTATGTGGAGAAACCATCAGGTCAATGCTTTTGGCTTGCAACTTGACCAGGCCTTCCAAGGCTTATTGTGAGTCCACCATGAATATCTGGATGCCTTCCACCATGAATATATGGATGCCTTCCATTTGTTGTTTTTTATCCAATTTGCATAGAGTTCCCACGTAAAAGTGTTGCTGGATCCATAGCCCCTGTTGGTACAGTTCCAAAACTTATGCCTCGAAAAGGAGGGATGGCTAAAAAATGCACATTTTCTCTGTGAGTAATCGCATGATGATAATGTACAGGAGAGGCAGTATGAGGAACACTCGAATGTAATGGTTTCCAAACGCAGTGTCTAGGACAAGTGATAATGGATGGAGCATGACCATTAGAGGAGAGTTTTTCGGGGACGTTATGCATTACACCACCAATCCTTAGGTGAGGAGGTTCATGAGGGTGTTGATTATCATCACTATTCATCCTTACACTCCCTAAATTATTACATATAGTAGCACCAAAATTTTCTCTTGTGCTGAAATGAATATCATGTGTTAGTCTTTGTAAATCTACCAATGCACCTCCAAAAATCTTTATAACTATATTTGGAGCCACCGTTGTAACAGTGTGGTTTTCCTCCTTGATTTCTATTGAAAAAAAAACAGAGATAGTTCTGGCAATGGAAGTTGGTTAAAGTAATGTACCAATGGTGATAGTGGGTACCATAGGAGACCCAACAAAGGTCCCATCCATACAGCTGGGATTATTCTGCAATGTTTGTGTGTTACTCACTATAGCAGGAGGATGCCCCAACTCCACCAATCTTATGCTGATTGAAACTCTGAATTGACCTCTTAGAATAACACTTTGTTCAACCAATAAAAGTGAATCTGAGGTGTAAAAGGGGCTGAATTTTCTCCTTGGGAGACACCGTATGACTCTGTCACATTGTGATTAAAAATATTTTTTTGATATACAAGCCCTGAGATCAAAACTGACTGTTCACAATTGTTGAATGTGGAAATCTGATCTGTAAATCACAATCTCTAATAGGTACCTTAAATTTAATACCCTTGGAAACTGAAATCTACATTTGGAAAGGGGTCATGACCATAGAACCCAGGGTGAAAGTGTCCACAAACCATTGTTGCCGAACAATCAAGGAGTAAGGAGAGGTCTGTAGAAATTTCTTAATCTTAATTCTTATGCATAAATTATTACTGTTAATCTGGTTAAGCTTCTCCTACTTATACAATTTATCAACTGAATAAATTCAAGTTAACATCGAAGCAAAACACATAACAGTTATCTACCAATTCAGATCTAGAATAATCACATGCACACATAGACAAAGTGACACAATTATTTCTGGACAAACCGTCCCCGGAAAAACCCAATGTGGGAAAACCAATCTCTGGCTACTGGAGGGCTCTATTATTAAGAATATTTTTGAATACACAACTCTGGGTTCCAGATGTGGAAAACCCTACAGAGAAAACTCTATATCTACAGCTTTTGGTTGATCTAAGACCAAAAATACTGACTGATCCAGACCCTCAAACAAGATTTACAGAACTCAGCCAGATCTAGGCCTATAAACCCCAGATCTTCCGCTGAAAGACACTGCGTCAACCTCTGAAGCCCCTGATAGGCTCAGAGTCAGCCTTTGATGGCCTCCAAACCCTCATCACTGCCTCTGGAAGTGATTGTGTTACCCAAGAGTGGGTGACGCAGTCACTACGCTGCCCCTAAGGGTCTCTGCGTAACCCCTGAAGGGTTTCCTGAAAATCATGCTATCCTTGCTGCTAGTGCTACTGCCATACTCTACAATGTCCTTGCTGATCTCTTCTTTGCTTCTTGCGTATTCTAGACCTTGGGATCAGATCATCCCCTTGGTATACTGAAACACTTCTGAGAATTCTTAGCAACCTTGCCCTAGAATCTCATCTTAGCTTCAGTGCTCTGCCTCTATGAGTGTTACAAATGACCCCAAGCCTTTCCTTTATACTTTTCTCATTGAAAAATCAATGACCAATATTAAATATTTAATCAATGTCTAAGATTAAAAGAAAGCTTGATCCGTGTGACTTAAGACAATTTCATCACATGTTTAATTAAACTCACTTTAATTATTTTATTTTCCTAAGTTTTAACTTAGGAAATACATTAAAATAATTAATTAATTTAATATCTCCTAAATTTCCCAAATCCATTTATGGGTCTTGTAGATCAGGTGAAATCTATTCCTTCCTCAAAATTTGGGACCTAGAGCACAACTGATGCTACCCCAAATACACAAAATCTCAACAGGGTCCAACTTGATCCCAAACTGTGCCCATGAACAATTATAAGGTTAACACTTAAATTGACAAAAGGTAAATCCATTGTTAACATTAAAAACAACATTCCACCCCTTGAAGACCTTAAAAATAAATCCCGACAGAGGAGAAAAGAGTTAGATAAGGATACCTCTCATGACCTGCAGCTGAATTGGAAAAGAATCAGACACTATCTAGAAACTAAAAATGAAATTGCTCTCTAGATGAACAAGATGAGACAAAAAGCATGAACTATCCTGAAGCTCTTAGTCAAATCACAACTTGTTTATATAAATATATGCATGCAATCAATCGAGATGCATGTGATGATTATTACTATATTATTGATTAGGACTTGTGATGATAACTCAAATCCAAATAAAGGAACTCGTTCTGCACATAGAGGAACACATACAGGACGGTTACAGATCAACTATTCACATAATTAATTAGGACCTATCTAACACTTACTAACAACATATTTACAATTTCATCCTTACTAATTCACGAATTGCTTCGTAAAGTAAACCACACCATCACATGATAATAATAATTACTTTCATCAACCACATGCCATCAAAAAACAAAATAAACTATAAGATAAATATAACACTTACTGACCAAAGTGGGGCTAACTTGGTTCAGAACCAATAGTTTCTTAAATCATGGCTCTAAGGAAACTTGAAAAAATCAACGTAACAGGAAAAATGACATATTTTGAAATAAGGAAGATGTATTAGCACCTAACTTAACCCTTGCTGATAGTGCCCTTCTCTATTTTCTTTCTTCAGTGAACAGAGCACCATGGAAGAAAAAAGCATTGATTGTACATATATTTCTGTCTCATTTACAAATGGGGATTATATCATAGGATCTATGAAATTCTATTGGTAATTAGAAGTATTTCTTCTTTTGCATTTTCCTTGATTAAAGGGCCCACCATAGCTATATACAGATTTTATAGCTATGCTGTTCCAAAAAATCATTGGTTGTTTTTTTTTTCCACAGGGCTGCGTACTGAAAATGTAGAAAGTATGACCTTATGCACTTCTTTATTATCACAAATCGATCAGTAGAAGAATAGACTTCAACACATTTTGTAGACTTATTACTGGAAGAGAATAAATATCCAAGAAAGACTAACACGAATATGACACTCGCATTTGTTTCCGTTGTTCTAAAATTTCCAGTTACTTCACTATAATGCATTATATCCTTTACAAAATACCCATAAGTTGAACTTCCATCTCCATACTATACATTATAATCACATGGTTGGCCAGACTGACAACCTTGAACACTCTGGGTTTGACTTGCCAAGTCACAAAATGACTGATCACATGTAAAATAGATCCACTACTTGATTTATCAGGATTATAAAGTGTTAGCCATATCTGCATGGAAGCAAGTTGCAACAAAGCAAGTAATTCAAACATTATACAAATGTTAAAAATAATCAAATTTGACTTGCATCCGAGTTAATTTACAGTATTAATGTGAACATAGGTATAATGTATTAAAAAATATCTTATAAATATAAAGTGCATTTTTCCTAAGTACTTGACAACCTACAGTTAGTATAGAGTAAGTTAGCTCAAATAAACATATATAGAGAGAAGAAAAACACTCTAGAAGAAATATGATGGAAGTGCAGACTTTCAACAAGCTTTCTCATTGTCAGCATCTTGGTGCATTTACAACGCAATATGAAAGAGATGTCAAGGCTTGTCAGAAAGGCAAAGCCTGCTCCAAGGAAGGTTTTAATGGCACACAATATAAAGGTTTGGCTCTTTAGTACTTATGGGTCATGAAACTATAACCCCTATAGGAGAAATTCATACCAAAAGCCAACTCAAGCAATTCCATGATTAGACCATACCAAAAATCAGCTCAAGCAATTCAAGGATAAGCAAAGTGATTTCCATCAATTGGATAGAGTGATAGTCGAGTCAACGTCTTTGATGACACTAGGGTTCAAAGACTTGAGATTAACCTATAAAACACTAAGATCTACTATATATACAATTCCAAAGAGTTTCAAGGGATAATGAGCAGGACTATACAGAAGTTTCATCTAATACATTAAAGAGTAATATCAGCAATGCAAATATTAATGTCATGTTGTCTTTTGCATTCAAGGATCACATTCACCACACATCAATAGAATTGTGTGATTAGGAACTCCAAGTAACTGTAAAAAAACCACTTCAGAGTTTTATATCTCCTTTACTGTCATAAATACACATATATGTATAAGAGAACTTAACAGCCATGCAACAATCGTCCATAAAACTTGGTACAGAGGTATATTGAAAATATAAGAGCCATGTGGCATACCTACTGAAAATGTTGGGTAAAATTTAGTTAATAAGTCACTGAACCTCAGTTATCAAGCTTAGAGTAAGTATTAAGGAATCTATAAGTATTGTAGGGTCATTAGTCATCGCCTTGGGAAATTTAACGATGGTGGCACACACATGAGACATTTACACATGACAGTTATGACTATATGATAAATCCTCATAACAAGTTATGTATGTACTAGCCTATACAAGTTTACTGTTGTCTTATGTGATGGAATGGCACATTATTGCACTACGAATAGGTAAGCACAGTAAAAAATTTCTTGCCACTGTTATCACACGCTCAAGTGAAAACTCTCTTTACTATCAATATGTGTATATGCAGCAACAAGACATATATTCAATTTTACTGGTTGGGTGGCCCTAAGAACCATGCCAGACAGGTAATATTTTAAGATAATGAGGATCACAAAATTGTCTTAATATCTAGGAATTAGGGATTACATAGGTTTTGTTCCCATACCACATGCTCAACTGAAAACTCTCTTTACTATCAATATGTGCATATGTAGCAACAAGACATCTATTCAATTTTACTGGTTGGGTGGCTCTAAGAACTATGCCAGACAGGTAATATTTTAAGATAATGAAGATCACAACATTTCCTTAATCTCTAGGAATTATGGATCATAAAGGTTTTGTTCCCAAACCTCCACCCTTCTGGATTCAACTTCCAAACATATTATGGGATTCGAGAGGAGATCTTCCTCCACCCAATAGCCATGAGGGATTCCAAAGGTTTTGGTTCCACATCTTCACCCTTCTATTTAATTAGGAACCCTAGATAACCCAACAATAGCCATGCTTAATAAAAGGCGAAGGGCACTAAAGTTATATTACTCTGTTATGGAACATGAAAACTATTCCAATTGTTTCTTATCACATATGAATTTCACACTATTATGAAACATAAAACGATCCCAGTCATTCTCCATCAAATAATGGGTTCAAGCTTTCTACCCTAGTGGGAGTAATTATATCCAAGCAACGGCACACTAGGATGTAAAGAAAAATCCACTCATTGGCAGTGTAGAATGATCATTCCTCAAACAAAGATATTAAGGGTTCTAGCCTCCTTATGTAGACACAACAATGTCAGTGCCACAAATAGGACACTCAGCAGTAAGAATAATACAAGCAATTGAGATTGCAAGCATGGTTTCCTTTATCCGTCCATACACCTTTGTTGATATTTACCCTAGGTTTTTATTCTTTTTCAATGAACTGATAGATATCGATAGAGAATTAGAATCGATATAACTCACCTTTGGTGCTACGACATTCCACATCTTGCAGCTCTATCCCACTGCTGTTTGGGTCTGAGCTCTACCATCAGCACGCTTGATTCTGTCCCTCAATTTCTTCTCGATCTTCAGTGTTCCTCCCTTTATTCTTTCCTCTCCCCTCCATTCCCACTACATTCTCTCTCCTTTTTCCCTTCTTTGTTGCGCTCCCCATGTATTCTTTTGATCATATTGTCCTTTTGGTTAGTAGGCCTTTCCCTTCTGGCCCAACCTCAAATTCCTCCATGTCCTTCCTAACTCAACACTGGAAAACCGTTTCCTTTGGCCACCCCATTTAATGCCATTTTCTCTCCTCTGAGGTCAGTAAGGTGTGTCAGAAAAAAATATTGTTCACTGTTGCAAACTATGAACCAGCCATTGATGGTTGCGTTCCGTCCTCTCCCTCCAATGTCTGTGAGCACCCCAGCTTTACTAGTGTCGGTTTTTAATTCCATTCTCCATCATCGAAATCCGCTATACCTTATAATTATGCACTATAGATACCAAGAATTATCCATTATGTATATTTCAACTTTGAATATTTAATATAGTTCAACTTTAGGTTATTGTTGTTGAGGTCCCACCTAATGTATCTAAATGTGTGTGTGGCCCCTTAAGGAAAAACTAGTATATTATATTAGTGGTTAATGCCTTATTTAGATTTCATTTATTAATTTATTTACAGACATAATGTATCTATTATTTCCAATATATTTACCATAATTATGCGAATGGATGGGCCTGAAGTATGTCCTAAAATTGCGTTTGATTGACTAAGAGCTCGTCTTCCTCGGACGTAAGGAAATAGAATAATGGCCCAAGACCCAGAGGAATCTCGGAGGAGTGAAATCCTGCCCCCTTATAGACCACCAGTGGGTTATTCCAGGTGGCATGGTTTTCCTTGAATAATGGTGATGAGTCGGCCTGCATTTGAGGATAGCAGCCATAGATGGTTGTCTTCACTATTGGATTGAAAACTGAGTTATGATAGGTTTTCCTAGGGACAGGCATACAAAGAAGTATAAAAAAGAAGACGAGGACCAAATGATTAATGGATTGAATAAAAAACCTCGAAACAATTGGCCATTAACTGATAGTAATGAGATATCCAGAGTCAAAAAATCCATCAACGTTATCATGAACTTCAGCCCCTTCCTACATGTAAAATGATCAAAGAAACAATACTTGTATGGAAATTCTTGTCATATATATAAAGAAAACCTTCAAAGAATTCACTTGCATGGGAATTGAATAAAGCAGATTTTACTTACCAAATTATGGACTACAACCATTCCTACAATTACAATTATTGGTGGCGGATTATTAGATAGATGTTGAGCTTTTGGTCCTAGTTGAGAACAATTTTTGAAGTGAGATCTTGGGAAATATTTTTTGGGGCATGTTCAATTGGAGAAGGGTCCATGGGATCTAGATTTTGTGAGACATTATGTGCAAGCAATAGCATTGTTTGAGTTATAAGACCTACATGCAAACAGAAGAACTTCTTTGCCTTTTGATTTTATTGCACTTCAGGAAGGGTTGGTGTTTGATGTTGTTGATAAGGCATTTGATGTTTAATGTTGCATTGTTTTCATTACCGATGATTCTAGTTTTGTTGAACAAAAATTCCAAGGGGTTTTGGAGGAGACCTCGCAGTGGAGTTGGGAAGATTACATGTATAAGTTTTTTTCTGAATTGTTTTCTCTTGATCGGATTGAGAAGGAGAAGATTGTTGTGAAAGTGAGTGTAACTATCCTTCTTGTTCTGCTTCAATATCTAGCCATTTCAAATGGACCATATTTTTCTATTTTAGTTGACGATTGTTTGAAACATTAGTCCATGAACAACAACTTAGGTATATCCACATTGTAGATAATATCGATAAATAAATAAATCTTCAATTATAGTATTCCATGATTTAGATGTAAGACTTGTGAAGTATATTGTATTTCTCTGTTGTTTCCATTTAAGAAAGTTGATGACAGATTATGTCTTTAATCTTTGTGGGGGGGAATCAATTGATGTAGAACAAAATACTCTGTTGCTTGACCAAGTCTAGAGGCCGAGTAAATGGCCTTGTACCAAGTTAGAAATGACTCGAAGCAACTCCAGAAATAGGTCCATTGATGGCTACTTTAATTCATAGTGTTGTACATATTCCATTAATTGTAACACACAAAATTAGGCATTGTTATTATGGTGCATTTTTTATCCTTGCTTGTAACAGATTATGAAAGCAAACCAACAATTTCACGTATTCCAAACTCACAAGATCTTCCCACCACATGTTTTATCTCCTTGTGACAATATATAGTAGGTATGAAAAATATCTGAGGTTCTCATACAGTGTCAAGAAGAGTGGATGTCCCCATATAGAGCCAAGTGTTACCAATCATATAGCATGAGGTTTATAAGACCCTGAACAAGCAAGATAAATTTGGAGGACTTTGGATTTAACCGAATATGTTGCTTCTTTGATGCATATCCATTCATGGATAGTCACCTTTTGGGAATTTTCATTCCATGGGTTAGAGGCTTGCATGTTTGATCTTGATGGCTCATGATCTGACTTGGTTGGTCATGGAATTGGCACATTGATTTGTTTTAGCATGTTGGCATTCATATTGATCATCGTGCACCTTGGTATTGATAGTGGCTACTTGGATGGATGAGATGGTTTCTAGAAGAGTATTCCCCTTGGATTGTGATGAGCATAGAAAATGACCAGACCACTAGAATGACTTATATTCGATCAATCTCATACAAGAGATGACATATTCTATGGAAGATGATTGGTCCATATACTTCAGACCTGATTGCAGTGTTTCCATAGGCAGTGATTTTGCTGAGATAGAATATATTTTGAATAATGCTAGCATAAGGAGAAAAATGCCTACTAGGTTACAGTAAGGGAGAGCAGTGAAACATAGAATAGAAAGCAACAATCATGTACCAATAGCTACTCACTGAAAGAAATACTAATGATCTTGTTAGTGCTAAGTATGGATGGGATATATGCAACAGGAACATGAAGGCAGAGACAAGAGAGGCACAATGAGGCATATATGGGACTCATAAGTTGCTTAGCACAGAGAAAAGTAAGGACGATTAAGAGTGAAAAGGATACAATAAAATATGCACAATTTAAGACTGGTAGAAAAGAGATGTGAAATTGGGAGGAGTGGACTAGATAGCAAATGGGGTTCCGCTGCTTTGCCCTAGAAATTTCAAAATCTATCCTACAAGTGTCCACATTGGACATTGTTTTTATAGACTATTTGATATTTGTAAGTTGGATGGTGATTTAGCACAGTGCACATGACTGTATGTGGTCATTATAGCCCTTTTCTAGCAATCATGACCTTATACATATAACAACATCATCATTAGAATTTAATTTTCTATCCTCTTTATATTATCTCAAATACCAATTATATTACAAGGTATTATATACAAACTTAGAATGTGAAGATGCAATATAATATGAGATTGAAAGATACCTGAAAAATAATAATGTTGGTTAGGTAAGGCTATGCAAAGCAACACTCCTGAAGATAGAAGCTTCAACAATTTTTTTGGGCTTTCTTATCCACTCTTTCAGCGCATGTTTTGTAGCCTTGAGTTTCTGCTCCCACACATAGCTTGGGGATCCTATGACAGATTTGGACCAAGCCAAGTGAACAATGTCGATAAACCCGTCTCTCTCACTCCAGAGAGGGTTGAACTGGAATGAGATTGGGCCCAAGTTTTCTTCTTCTTCCAAGAGGAGGAGGATAGGCTTATGATCAGAGGTTAGCTTGGGAAGGATTTTGGAGAAAATTAGCCTCTGTTCCAGCAGTGATGAACTCTGTACAAAAAACCGGTCAAGGACAACAGAGATGTGGTCTTCTCCTACTCTGTTGTTGGACCAAGTGAATAGTCCTCTCACTAGTTTAAAGTTTAGGAGATCCCATTGGAGTACAAGTTCTTCCACCTTGGGGAGAATTTGGTCCCTAGTTCTACTGCTTCCTCTCTTTTCTTTCAAGTCCAGGAAAATATTTAGGTCTCCAGCTAATATGATGTTCTTGGGAGAGTGAAGGTCTAAAAATTCAAAAAGAGATAGCCAACAATCTCTTTTTTCAGTGTTCAGAACAGGAACATAAAGATTAAAAAGAGCAAAGGTTAACTTACTTGTGGAGTGCCTTAGCTTGGTGAAAATCCAGTGTTGGGTCTCAAAGGAGTTCTCCAAATGAAATTTTTCCTCCAACCATAGAGTGGAAATTCCACCTAAGGAGCCCCTTGCACTTACAACCTTCCCTGCAATTTTCTTCCATTTCGATTTGTTGAAGTCAAGAAGGGTGTCCCCTTCGATTTTAGTCTCTTGGAGCATGAGGATTTCAGGAGGTTACATCTTCAATAGATCTTTGATAGATTTAGCTTTCATAGGGTTCCCCAAGCCTCTGCAATTCCAAGAGACTAACTTCATTATTTACTGTTGGAGGGGTTGGTAGCTCCTCCCTTGGGAGGCCTTGTTCTGGTATTTCTCCCGATGGAAATTTCGATTGTGGATTGACTTCCTTGATTTTTTTGCCATTCTGCTTCTTCTTCCCTGGCTTCTTTATGTGATTTTCTTCCCACTCTTTTCTAAGGCCTCTCAAATGTTTCATCCTTCGAGGAGAAAAAGTTTTCCAATGGCTTATTTCTGATCATTTCAGCATACGAGGGTGGAGAGGAGGTACCTAGGATTACTCTAGAAGGTTTTGTTTCTTCATTAACTTTTCCCAAGGAGGGGGAAGTATTTTTCTATTCTATGGTTTTCAAAGTTGTTACTGAGGCGTCTACAGGAGTGTTGAGCTCTTCAATAGGTCTTTCAGCTTCAACCGATGGGGTACCCGATTACATTAAATGTGTCCAGCAATGCGCTGAAAAGTGGATAGGGTATCACTTCCATTTTCCTATTCTGTGTATGCCAGCAGAGGAGTATTATGCTCATCATAGGTTGGCCAAGAAGGATGAAGCAGCAGCCTAGAAAAGGCTGCAAAATGTGCAAGGTTTTAGAGCTCCAATGGACAGTACCTTCTATAGCTACTGCATAAGTAACTTGCACGCTAAGAGCCAATATCCGGATTATGATTTAGAGTAAAGTTGCCTGAGGACATGCAACCTTTTTAGTTGGGGGGGATGTTAGGACCCTGTAATGTACCTTTTTTCTCATACATTTTTCTATCATTCCATCCTTTTCCAATCCATATTTAAAGCCTATATTATCACTTTAATCTATTCTTCCAAAGGTATATAACGTTTCTTCTCTTTACTATATGTTTAACTTGTTTTACATGTATTTTTACATTACTTTAATACTTAGCCATTAATTGGAAATATATAGTTGCTAAAATAGTTTTAAGACTACAGTTAATTCATTGTTGCTGTCTAAAGACCGCGTTGCTAAAACATTAAAAGCAGTATGAAAATCTCATTGCTGAAACAATCCGTGATTTGCGATGCTGAAACAGTCGAAGCAGTACACAAATCCCATTGCTGAAACAGTCTGTGATTTGCGATGCTGAAACAGTATTTCAGGTACGGCAGCAACAAGAAAAGATAATTAAAGGAGTTGTTACACTGGCCGCAACAACTATACCTCAAAGCCAGCACCATCACAACCATTGTAACAGAATTTTTGCTATGGAAGAACCAAATATCCTATTCTAGCATAGAAGATCAGATCGGGTTAAGAATAGGATTTGTATGATGTAATCAAATGTGTAATAGATGCCTCCTGTTTAAATAGAGGAGACATCAGCATTAGAGGGGGACTACGGAAGGTTTAGCTGAAAGTGAATTACAGAGAAGGAACATGGATCTTTTTGTAATATGTTACATTTGACAGATGAATAAAAGACTGTTCTGAGCATTTCTTCTTGATTCCTTTTTCTGGGGAATCTTGTGAGAAGGAAATGGCCCACCTTCCTCACAAGATTCACCCATTAATTTCCGTAGTGTGTTAATCATTATTTTCATTCACACCTTGTTAAAACTCTGTTTTGCTGAAATTATTTATGCGTTATTGAACTCTATATCTATTGCTGAAACTCCGTTTCCATTGATTGTTGCATTGTTTTCATATAATTCATTCCTAGGTAATCGTTGGTTATTTCAATTGGTGATCTTGTTTACAGAATGAGTTTGTGAAAGTGTGGTAGTCAGAAACAGGTGCTGAAGATTCCTACTTGGGGAATATCGTCTTGTTCTCTGTTATAGCATAATTGGTCTTTTCTTCTGCAGATTGGTTTCTTTTCCTAGATTGTTGTTTTCTTAATGTAATCCAGGATTCTTCTGATAATTTTTTGCAATAGAAAGATTTCTTTTGCTGTAATTCAAAGTATAACTTCAGTTTGTTTGAAGCAAGGTGTGATTAGTGTAATTTTTACTACAAATTTTCATTTCTTTTGAGATTGAGCATATATAGTGTGTGATTGCCTTTGAAATAAACAAACTTCCTTGGGTTGACAATTTATGTAGCACTTGATTGTTTAAATTAATAAGCAATTAAAGTGACCAACAGTCACCTCGTGCTGCACGCAACAGTACAACCTGTCACCCTTGCCACTCATGTGAAAGGTGGTGGGCTTCAACCCCAAGGACACTACCATTAATATTGATGGGAGGGTCGATCTTATTTGTTACACCCTGAACGGGGAGCTCAGTCCAAGAACTATGGGTGAGCTATGCCCTCTGACCTGTCCCGGTCTATGATTCTCTGTAGCTTGATCCATGGTTATTACGTGAGATTAGGAGGCCTTCTTAATTTAGTAGGTTCATTCGGGTGAGCACAACCACAATTTTCCAGGAGGTCAGCTGCTTTGTTTCCTTCCCTCCTTACATGGGTTATAATGATATAATCAAATTTCTTGATTGTATCCTCCAATCCCTACACATGCGAGAAGTATGTCATCTCTGGCTAATTTTGTCCCACTTCGTTCCTTGATTAAGTTTTTTGATAATGTTCGTAACCAACTAAGAGTCTCCTTCGATTACCAGCTTTTTGTATCCTAGCCTGATGGCCAAGAGGATACCTTGGTGCACTCCTATGAATTCTACTTCATTGTTGGTGGCAAAGCCATAGGAATCAACATATATGAATCTTTTTATGCCTTGATGATCTTGAAAAATCCCTCCAACCCCTGCTTGCCCCAAATTTCCTTTTGAGGTTCCATCAAAGTTGAGTTTTATTAATCCTTCAAGAGGAGGTTTGAAGATCCTGATGGTGTCCCCTATGTCACAGATAACTTTCCAAGAAGTTGGGGAGACCATGCTAGGCGCTAGGTGGAGGCCCTGGAGAATTCTTGCTTCCTGAGGAGCCACTTGCCAATCATATGGCATCCATTTCTCTTAGAGGATGCACTAGTAGAAAATGATGAAATTAGTGACTAGGTGACTAAAAAAGTTAGTCACCACAATTATTTCAACTGAATTACTACTAAATTTGATCAATCTTAAGTGACAGAACTAAAAATGACTAATTTAGTCTAGGGTTAAAATATACAACTAGATGATATTATTGTACCAGCTAGCGTGCACTCTGATAGGTCGAGCATAGGCTGACCTACCTGCAACCTCCCAGCCACCATGACATCAGGAGGGGACCTGAGGCTCCCCTTCCTCCTCCTCAAGAAGTCCTTGCATTCAAGAAATTGATAACATCTAGCAGCGAGCACCCTCTGACTGAATCTTAACAAAATTCATGAAGAAGTTGGATAGCATCCCTTCAGTGGCCTTTCCAATCGAAGAAACTTGTCGATCTAAATTGAACTTGGCTAAAAGAGGGCTCATTGGATAGTTTACTTCCCTTTGGCCCTCTCCCAAATCTGTGGAAGAGTAGGTGCAGAGGAACTGGATTCCTTTAGTCTCGGAAGGAATCAAAAGCCACTTCATAGGCAAAGGATACTTTGTTTTTGTTTTTAAGAATGTGGAAGATAGAAGCCTCATCTTCATAAACAACCCATATTTTATGGGTCCTTAGGGACTAAAATTAAATAAATGGACCCCTGACTTCTATCCCACTCAAGATGTGCCTTCAACTGTTCTAGTGTGGGTACGCCTCCCACATCTCCCACTGCATTGTTGGAACCAAAAGTCTCTCAAAATCATTGGCAATACCCTCGGAAATTATACTGATCAAGCAGTGAGAAAACATCAATACTCATGCACACGTATATGTGTCGAGGTGGATTTGGAAGTTGGGATACCTGAAGCTATCAAACTAATGGTTGTTGACTGGACCCATATCCAGGAGCTGGATTATGAGCAACTTCCATTTAAATGCAGGCGCCATCACGGCTATGGTCATTTTGCAAGGCACTGCAAAAAGAAGATAGAAGAAGAAAGTGAGAGAGGTGGGTTTATCGACATTGTTCACTTGGCTTGGTCCAAATCTGTCATAGGATCCCCAAGCTATGTGTGGGAGCAGAAACTCAAGGCTACAAAACATGCGCTGAAAGAGTGGATCAGAAAGCCCACAAAAATTGTTGAAGCTTCTATCTTTAGGAGGGTTGCTTTGCATAGCCTTACCTAACCAACATTATTATTTTTCAGGTATCTTTCAATCTCATATTATTTTGCGTCTTAACATTCTAAGTTTGTATATAATACCTTGTAATATAATTGGTATTTGAGATAATATAAAGAGGATAGAAAATTAAATTCTAATGATGATGTTGTTATATGTGTAAGGTCATGATTGCAAGAAAAGGGCTATAATGACCACATACAGTCATGTGCACTGTGCTAAATCACCATCCAACTTACAAATATCAAATAGTCTATAAAAACAATGTCCAATGTGGACACTTGTAGGATAGATTTTGAAATTTTTGGGGCAAAGCAGTGGAACCCCATTTGCTATCTAGTCCACTCCTCCCAATTTCACATCTCTTTTTTACCAGTCTTAAATTGTGCATATTTTATTGTATCCTTTTCACTCTTACTCGTCCTTACTTTTCTCAATTCTAAGCAACTTATGCATCCCATATATGCCTCATTGCGCCTCTCTTGTCTCTGCCTTCATGTTCCTATTGCATATATCCCATCCATACTTAGCACTAACAAGATCATTAGTATTTCCCCCTCCTGATGTCATGGTGGCTGGGAGGTTGCAGGTAGGTTAGCCTACGCTCGACCTATCAGAGTGCACGCTAGCTGGTACAATAATATCATCTAGTTGTATATTTTAACCCTAGACTAAATTAGTCATTTTTAGTTCTGTCACTTAAGATTGATCAAATTTAGTAGTAATTCAGTTGAAATAATTGTGGTGACTAACTTTTTTAGTCACCTAGTCACTAATTTCATCATTTTCTACTAGTGCATCCTCTAAGAGAAATGGATGCCATATGATTGGCAAGTGGCTCCTCAGGAAGCAAGAATTCTCCAGGGCCTCCACCTAGCACCTAGCATGGTCTCCCCAACTTCTTGGAAAGTTATCTGTGACATAGGGGACACCATCAGGATATTCAAACCTCCTCTAAAAGGATTAATAAAACTCAACTTTGATGGAGCCTCAAAAGGAAATCTGGGGCAAGCAGGGGTTGGAGGGATTTTTCGAGATCATCAAGGCATAACAAGATTCATATATGTTGATTCCTGTGGCTCTGCCACCAACAATGAAGCAGAATTCATAGGAGTGCACCAAGGTATCCTCTTGGCCATCAGGCTAGGATATAGAAAGATGGTAATCGAAGGAGACTCTTTGTTGGTTACGAACATTCTCAAAAACTTAATCAAGGAACGAAGTGGGACAAACTTAGCCAGAGATGACATAATTCTTTGCATGTGTAGGGATTGGAGGATACAATCAAGAAATTTGATTATATCATTATAACCCATGTAAGGAGGGAAGGAAACAAAGCAACTGACCTCCTAGAAAATTATGGTTATGCTCATCCGAATGAACCTACTAAATTAATAAGGCCTCCTAATCTCACGTAATAACCATGGATCAAGCTACAGAGAATCATAGAGCAGGACAGGTCGGAGGGTAGAGCTCACCCATAGTTCTTGGACTCATCTCCCCGATCGGGGTGTAACAAATAAGATCGACCCTCCCATCAGTATTAATGGTAGTGTCCTTGGGGTTGAAGCCCACCACCTTTCACATGAGTGGCAAGGGCGACAGGCTGTATTGTTGCATGCAGCACGAGGTGACTGTTGTTCACTTTAATTGCTTATTAATTTAAACAATCAAGTGCTACATAAATTGTCAACCCAGGGAAGTCTGTTTATTTCAAAGGCAATCACACACTGTATATGCTCAATCTCAAAAGCAATGAAAAGTTGTAGTAAAAATTACACTAATCACACCTTGCTTCAAACAAACTGAAGTTATACTTTGAATTACAGCAAAAGAAATCTTTCTATTGCAGAAAATTTTCAGAAGAATCCTGGATTACATTAAGAAAACAACAATCTAGGAAAAAAAACCAATCTGCAGAAGAAAAGACCAATTATGCTATAACAGAGAACAGGACGTTATTCCCCAAGTAGGAATCTTCAGCACCTGTTTCTGACTACCACACTTTCACAAACTCATTCTGTAAACAAGATTACCAATTGAAATAATCAACGATTACCTAGGAATGAATTATATGAAAACAATGCAACAATCAATGGAAACGGAATTTCAGCAATAGATATAGAGTTCAATAACGCATAAATAAATTCAGCAAAACAGAGTTTTAACAAGGTGTGAATGAAAATAACGATTAACACACTACAGAGATTAATGGGTGAATCTTGTGAGGAAGGTGGGCCATTTCCTTCTCAAAAGATTCCCCAGAAAAAGGAATCAAGAAGAAATGCTCAGAACAGTCTTTTATTCATTTGTCAAATGTAACATATTACAAAAAGATCCACGTTCCTTCTCTATAATTCACTTTCAGCTAAACCTTCCGTAGTCCCCCTCTAATGTTGATGTCTCCTCTATTTAAACAGGAGGAATCTATTACACATTTGATTACATCATATAAATCCTATTCTTAACCCGATCTGATCTTCTATGCTAGAATAGGATATTTGGTTCTTCCATAGCAAAAATTTTGTTACAATGGTTGTGATGGTGTTGGCTTTGAGGTACAGTTGTTGCGGCCAGTGTAACAACTCCCTTAATTATCTTTTCTTGTTGCTACCGTACCTGAAATACTATTTTAGCATCGCAAATCACGGACTGCTTCAGCAACGGGATTTGTGTACTGCTTTGACTGTTTCAGCATCGCAAATCACGGACTGTTTCAGCAACGAGATTTGCGTACTACTTTGACTGTTTCAGCAATGCGGTCTTCAGATAGCAATAATGAATTAACTATAGTCTTCAAACTGTTTTAGCAACTATATATTTCCGATTAATGGCTAAGTATGAAAGTAATGTAAAATTACATGTAAAACAAGTTAAACATATAGTAAAGAGAAGAAACGTTATATACCTTTGGAAGAATAGATTAAAGTGATAATATAGGCTTTAAATATGGACTGGAAAAGGATGGAATGATAGCAAAATGTATGAGCAAAAAGGTACATTACAAGGTCCTAACATCCCCCCCAACTAAAAAGGTTGCATGTCCTCAAGCAACTTTACTCTGAATCATAATCCGGATACTGGCTCTTGGCGTGCAAGTTACTTATGCAGTAGCTATAGAAGGTATTGTCTGTTGGAGCTCTAAACCCTTGCACATTTTGCAGCCTTTTCTAGGCTGCTGCTTCATCCTTCTTGGAAAACCTATGATGAGCATAATACTCCTCTGCTGGCATCCACATAATAGGAAAATGGAAGTGATACCCTATCCACTTTTCAGCGCATTGCTGGACACATTTAATGTAATCGGGTACCCTAGAGATTGTTGTTTCAAGATTAGTAGGACTTAAAGGATTGTGCTCCTGCTTTTCCTTAGAATATTGTTGCCAAAACATGTTATTTGATTTTAAGGTAGCAACCTCTTTGGCCTTAATAAACTGTTGACAGTCCTGGAGTACTGTTGCCTGTAGTTTCCGCATGTGTTGAGTCATCCCTGGTTTCTTCAAAAATTGATAATATTTTGCAACAAAGGTGGCAGGGTTCTATGGTTCTGGCTGTATCCAGAGGAGACAGTTATCTTCATTATGCCTGGCCGCTAGAAAAGTAGTCTGCCACATAATCTGGTTGGCAAGGAAAGAGGCAAATGCTCGGATCTGGATGTCGCCAACAAGAGGGTTAAGATTAAGCTTTCTGTTTTCCGGAATGACTTCATTATGAAGATATAATTCAAACAGTAAATGTTGGTCACTAGTAGAGGCTTCTACAAAAGTTCACACAAACTGTTCAGATTTAAACACCTTATGGGATCTTCCATCTTTGATTGCTTTTATCTGAAAGAATGCAAGGCGTTTTGTAAGGAAAAGAGAGTAATTTAAAGATGGTTTCCTGGCAGCCAATATTTTTTGTACCAAATCAAACATCAGGAGTAGTTTTCTTTTTAGCTCTTTATCTTGCTTCCTATGAGCATGAGATTCTTGGAGTATTTTCTCCAAAGCCTCGTAGTTTGAATATATGTGATTCTGCCAAAGTAATTTATGCTCCTGTAAGAATTTGTCTTGGGAAATGGCATACTCTTTCTTCCACTTGTTCATTATTTCCTGCTCATCACGTGGTTCAATTTGTTTTTCAGCATTGCATGTGGTAAGCTGAGGTATAGTCTGAGTAGGAACAAAAATAGGAACTTCAGATTTAATGGTTATAGTAGGCCAGGGTGCTTGTGAATTAGCTTCTTTTTCTCGAATTTTTGAAGGCCCTACTAGTTCTTGTGTAACAGTAGGGCGTTCCTCTTTGACTGCAGAAGGCGTAGATGGAGGGGAGACTCCCGACATTGGGATTTGAACTAATTTATATCTTTCTTGATGATAAATATCCCCACATTGGCTGCACATGTATTATTTATACTGATCATTTTTTGTGTTTTTCTCTACCATGGGTGTTGCGTGAGCTAAGGTATAAAAATTAAGCTCCTTGTCATAGGCTTCCCTTGCCATTACCAATTCTTGCTTATAGGCTTCTAGTTCTGATCTTAGAAACTCATTTTCTTGTAAGAGGGAAGCTAAGGTGATTGGGCTTTGTGTAACAATCACAGTCTTAGTAGCTGGTTCTTGTGTTTCAGCTGTAGCTAGTTCTTGTGTGGCAGCTATTGTTGGTTCTTGTGTGACAGCTACTGAATGAGTAACTGGTTCTTGTGTAATAGCTACATGATGTGCAACATCCTGGGCATCTATTTCTTGTACATCAACAGTTGGTTCTTGTGTTTCGGTTGTAGCTGGTTCTTGTGTGATAGCTATAGCTAGTTCTTGTGTGACAGCTACTGAATGAGTAGCTGGTTCTTGTGTGACAGCTACTTGTTTTGAAGAAAATAATGTCGCAGTACCTTGGGCATCTAGTTCTTGTGTTTCAATGCCCCTGGGTGAGACAGGTAAAGATTTCAGGAATTGGGAGGGTGGTGGTGTATGGGCTTTTAGTGAAATGGGTTGAGATTTTAGGATAGTGGCAATGGTTGCTGCTTCGGTTGATGCCCACATTCGTCTTCTAGGTAGAAAGGCAGGAAAAGTAGCAGTTTTCTTTTTTCTTTTATGAGTGGGTTTTTCCTGAGGGGGATGGATATCAAGAATGGTGGTTTCTTTGGTTGAGGCCCTCGTTCGTCTTTTTGGTAGAAAGGCAGTCGTGGTTTGCCTTTTCCTTTTGCGAGTAGAGGAGGGGGCTTTATCTGCTTGAGAATCATCACTAGGGATATGAACAGTAGGATTAGATGATTCTGGTGAATTTTGGGATGGACTTGGTATGGTAGGAGGTTTAATTGGTTCTGTGGGTGGAATTTCTGGAGGGTTAGGGACATTTTGTGGTTGCTGTTCATGGGGATTTTCAGCAATTTCCTGAGAATTTTCAGCAGCTTGCTGAGGGTTTATGGGTGGATTGTTTAGGGGAGGGTTTTTTTGAGCAAAACCATTTTGAATAAGTAACTAGATGAGATGGTGATGGGTAAGGGAAAGGAGGGGGAATTTTACCTGTCTACAATAATGCGACATATTTCTAAGACATCGAAGTAAATAATAAGGAATATTCACTAGTCTACCATGTCGTAAATGATTTAACAAGACAAAATCATACTAATAAACTACCTGGTATCGGCCTTCATAGGTGAGGTAGTGTTTGGAAAATTCTACAACTTTCGGCCAAGGAGGCGGCAATGAGTTGAGTTGGACACCCTTGCCTTTAGGCTCAACTTGTTCTCCTGGCAGGAGAAAATCTTAATGTGCATTAAGAATGATATGTTTTCAGCTGAACCATCGAATTCTAGTGACAGGAAGGCCCGAAACTTCTGCTATGTCACCTTCTAAGACTAGGATCCGAACCCCTTGAACAATAGAATGATATTCCTTAAGATTCCATGCAAATTCAAGAACCTATTGTGGATTAAATTCCTGAAGCCTCTCAAAATAACCTGCCCATCCTGCCTACTGAAAAATCTGATATACCTCTGGGTATAATTTGAGCAGGGCTATCGTGGCGGGTACGTATTGAATAGCAGGTCGTCCCATAGCTAATCAGCTTTGGTAAAATGCATATTAAAAGAGGCAAGTTATCGCACTTGAATAGAGTGAGTTTTGTGAATGAGAACATGGAATGATGGTGAAGAGACGAGATAATGGGTAAGAAAAATGATGGTAACCAGCTCGTTGTGAAATGATGGCATAAAATTTCAATATTCCCCCCCAACTATGGCTGAAATAATGACTTTACATGTATGGGGATTGTGGTAATAATGAACGAAATCTTCTCATTTAACCATAGTTTAATTGTACTTACATATAAAATTTACATACCTCATGTTTACCTTTAATTCGTACTTTGAAAAATATAGTGTTTGCTCATAATAAATCAGTAGTAGTCATGGAAGAAACTTTAGAAGCTTTTTGAAACATGAGGGAGATTATATTAGAGGTCTGTTTAATCATAGGAGAAGGCAGTGAAAGGACAAGATTAGCATGAGAAATAAGAGAAGTGAGAATGAAAGAACTGAAGAGGATGATTTCATGATGAGAAATGCTGCATAGTCATGTCTTTGAAAAAAAATGGTGTTTTAGCAATGGGAAAATGGGTAAAGTGTTGCTGAAGAGTGGTGTTTCAGCAATGGGAAAAATAGGGAAAATGTTGCTGAAGAGTGCTATTTTAGTAATGAGAAAAATGGAGAAAATGACATGAAAAGGGGAAAAGAAATGAGGGGAATGAATGATGGAGATGTTACTGGAAGATGGGGAAATGAACTATGAATGGGTTGAAGTGAGAGGAGCAATGCTTCACAAGATGAAACTTGGATCTGCTTGTAGTGAGATTGTCCTTTCCAGTAAGCCTTTCCTGAATCGAGAATCTGTAAAATAATCAATTGTAACATGCCAGCCCTTGATAGGGATTATTAGTTAAGAAATTTAATCTAATGCTAAAAATACAATTTAGAAAAATTAAATGCAATGAGGGGCAGGAGGCTCCCCTAAAAAGAGATAATGTGAATCTGCCATGCAAGTGGCCTTAAAATCTTCTTTGGAAATGGGGCGCTAGTACAAATGGAGCCGATGACCATTTAATAATAACGGTGTTTTAGAGTCATCAATTATTAGGAGCCTTACTGTTCCATTGGGAAAAACATTATCTATCTCATAAGGTCCTAGCCATCTTGTACGTAGTTTCCCTTGAAAAATTTCAAACCGAGAATCATACAATAAAGCCCAATTACCTTTTTGGAATTGCTTATGCTTGATGATTTTATCATGCCATTTTGTTCTCTATTGTTGGATCATAGTTGTCTGATGAATGGCATCTAATCTTTTTTCATCCAATTCATGAAGCTACTGCAACCTGGCTGTCTATGCATCAGTCAAATCAAGGTTAACGGCTAAAGTAGTCCTTAAGGTTTTAATTTCAAATTCCATAGGAAAAACAACACTTTTACCATAAACCAATTCATAGGGGGAAAATCCTATAGTATTTCTCCAGGTAGTTCTGTAAGCCCATAGCGCTTCAGGGAGCCTTTGTGACCAATCCTTTTGGTTTTCCTTCACTGTTTTTGTTAGAATGGATTCTATTACTTTGTTTGTACTCTCCACCTGTCCATTGGCTTGGGGGTGGTATGGTGTAGTCATTCTATGATGAATATGATATTTTTGAAGGGTGGCTTTAAAACCATGAAAAGTGAAAGAAGGTCCTCCATCTGTAACTAGCTCTCTAGGCACTCCAAATCTAACAAAGATCTCTTCAAATAGGAAAGCTAGGACAACTTCTTCATTAGCTCTAAGGAGTGCTTTAGCCTCCACCCATTTAGTTATATAATCTGTGCAGACCAATATATAAACTCTATGGCTGGATGGAGGATTAATAGGTCCTACAAATTCTAAGGCCCATCTTTCAAATGGTTCAAGTATTACTTGGGGGTTTAATGGAATTTCATCTCTATGATTAGGTTGACCCATTCTCTGATAGCTATCACAGGCCCGGACGTATTTCTTTGCATCTTTAAAGAGTGAGGGCCAATAGTAACCCATCTTAAGATTTTTATGTGTTGTTCTCTTATCAGCAAAATGCCCTCCACAAGGGCCATCATGACAAGCTTTTAGTATATCATAAACCTCATCTTCTCTAATGCATCTTCGGATTTCATGATCAAGTCTTGTGTAGAAAAGACACCCACTTATCTAGCTATATCGAGCACTTTTTTGAATGACTTTTCTTTTCTCTCGATGGGATAGGTGTGATGGTAACTTCCCTGCAACCAGATAATTGGCAATGTCTGCATACCACGGTGAGTGAGCAGATATTGCAAATAAATATTCATCAGGAAAGGAATCATCTACTGGAGTATTATCATCAGATTTTAACCAAGAAAAGAAATCAGCAACTACATTTTCTTTTCCTGGTCGATCTACAATTGTAATATCAAATTCTTGTAGTAACAATAACCATCTGGTGACTTGAGCATTTGTGACATATTTTTTCATTAAATATTTAATAGTTGAGTGGTCAGTATGGAAAAAAGTAGATCCTCTTGTCCTAAGACAACTCCAATTGCAGTATCCAAAGCATCAGAGGATATATGAAAGGGAAGTGCCCAATCAGGTCCCCTTAAAATAGGATCTGTAGATAACTGATGCTTGAGTTCAACAAATGCTTCCTGGCAAAGATTAGTCCACTTGAATTCAACATTTTTCATAAGTAACACAAACAAAGGAGAAGCTATTTTGGAAAATTTTTTAATAAATCTCCTGTAATATCATGCATGTCCTAAGAAAATTCTAACATTTGTTTGGGTTCTAGGAATAGGAAGGTTCTGAATGACTTGTATTTTGGATGGATCTACCTGAATTCCTTGAGATGAAATAAAATGTCCAAGTACTACTCCTTCACTCATCATCATATGACATTTTTCGGTACTTTAGAAGAGGTGAGCTTGTACACATCGTTTAAGTACTTTTTCAAGATTCTGTAATGCATCCTCAAAAGACACACCATAAGGGGTAAAGTCATCCATAAATATTTCCATAGAGTCATTAAGCATATCAGAAAATATTCCTATAACTGCTCTTTGAAAGGTTGTTGGTGCATTACATAGTCCAAATGGGAGAACTCTATAAGCGAAAGTTCCCCAAGGACTCGTAAAAGTGGTCTTATCTTGGTCTTGGGGTGCAATTTTGATTTGATTATACCCACTAAACCCATCTAAAAAGAATTTATTCCCTGACAAGCTATCTAACGCCTGATCAATGAATGGTAAAGGAAAGTGATCTTTTTGAGTAGCTTTATTTAAGGCTCTATAATCTACACACACTCTCCATTTCCCATTTTTTGTAGGAACTATTACTAACGGGGAAACCCATTCACTCTCAGATATAGGATATATAAACCCTGAATTAAGCAATTTTTGAAGTTTCTCTTTAACAATTTCCCTTAAATTAGGGTTCATTCGTCGTTGAGGTTGATAGATTGGTTGACAACTTTCCTTGATATAGATATGACGAGGACATAATTCAGGAGAGATTCCCTTCATATCTGTATAGTCCCATGCGAATGCTTCCTTATTTTCAAGAAGTAACTTCATTAATTGATGTGTTTCAGCAACTGTCAAGTTGGGGTTTATGTTCAGTGTTTTTCCAGGTTCAATTTCTACTGGTATACTTTTAGAAGAGATGGTGGTTGATGTTTGAGGTAGATCTTTAGATTTAAGCTTTTCCTGGGTATCTGATTTCAAAAGTGCAGCTAGCTGATTATGTGCTAATGGAGTCACAGAGGAGGGTTCACAAATAAAATTATTAATTACCTCATCCTTAGTGGTATATTTAAGGCTTAAAGCTTGTCCGATAGTCAAAATAGGTTGAGTAGCATGATTATCATAGTCCATCCATACAGAATTATCATTATTAATCATGGGTGTAGCGTGAGGGTAGAGAGTAAGCTGCTTGGTTTCATATCCATTGGAAATTGTCATTGAACCAGATCTATAGCTAATAAATGCATCGGTTGTGGCTAACCAAGGCCTTCCCAAAATGAGAGGATGTCCCCCCAACTTTGTTTTACTCTGTAACACCACAAAGTCAGCCGGGTAATTCCAAGATTCAACTGAAATGATTAGATCTTCAATAACTCCTTCCTGTTTGATTGTAGAACGGTCAGCTAACTCTAGAATGGTTGGTGTATCTCTGATTATGTTCTTCAGCTGTAACATTTGTGAAGTTTCAAGAGTCATAATATTTGTAGTAGCACCTAAATCTACCAAAACTTGAGGAATTATTGTTTTTCTGATTTGCACTATGACAGTAGGATGGCCGAGATCACCATATTTAACTGGAGGAGCTTTACTGGACATTAATGCAGATATATCACCCATAACATGAACTGTAAGGGGATCTTTAGCTTTCCTACTGAGTTTCTTAACACAAATATTTCTCATAGTTCTAGCATAAATTGGTGCATCTCTTAGTGCTTGTAAGAGTGGAATTTTAACATAACGATTCTGTAATTCCCCTAGAAGATTAAAAGCAGGTGGCTTAGGCGTTTTAGTTAAAGCTAAACGCTCAGGGAATGGTGGTTCTGCTATTCCAGTACCCTTATTATAGGGTAGCTGTACCTCTTCACGTGAATCATGTTTTTTTGTCTCTTATTTATCAAAATCAGAAGAGGTAACATCATCAATAATGGGTTCGACTATTTTCCCAGATCGTAAATGAATATCATTGCACTGTGTAGGGAAAACAAGAATTATAGGCTAGTTTTGAATATCGATAACTTGCACAACTTTATTATTTGGGTTAGGGTTTGGTTGTACAGGTAGTTGGGGTCTCATCTTTTGATTATTCAGTGGAGCACCTAATGGTAGAGGGAGTGGTTGCTGAAATTGAGGAATTTGATTTGGAAACGGGAGTTGTTGACCCCTCCAATTTGGATTCCATTGGTTAAAGTAAGATTGTTATTGTGAAGGCCAAGCACTCCACATTGCTAGGTATACAAAGGGAGGGTTTGTTTGTTGCATAGGTGGGTAATTCATTTGATTGAAGGGCGGGTATTGCATTTGGTTAAAGGGAGGGTAATTTGCTTGACTAAAAGAAGGATAATTGTTCCAACGATTAGAAGATGTAAATGGCATATTAGAGTTCATACCTTGTCCTCGCGGTTGCCATTGCCTTGTCTGTGTCAACAAATAGACCGCTTCAGATTCTTCTTCGATTGGTTGCAATGCTACTTTTATTCCTGGTAAAGAAGGGCATTGTTGCATTTCATGATATTTCTCACAAAGGGTGCAAATTGGCACCTTGTCCACTGGGCATTCCCTTAGTGGGTGTTTATCTCTACATTTGGGGCAAAAGATAGACAAAGCCGCTTCTACTTTGGCTTATTTCTTCTTAACCTGCAAGGTGTCAATTTGTGAAGCAAAAGAACTTAACATTTCAGTTTTAAATTCCTCAAGTAAATTACCTATTTCAGCTCTTGTTGCTCCTCCACTGGCTGATTTTTGAACTCTTGAATATGTGGTATCCCTGTTGTTTGATCTATTCCTTGTAGCTCCTCTTGAACATCTTTTACAAAGGTTAACAATTTCATCGTATGACTCTTTAGATATGTCCCCTTTACCAAGCATATTTAGCATATCTAGACAGTCATCCCTCACCCCTTTCAATAATATTGTTTTAAGAATATCCTTACTTACAACGAGATGATTGGATCTCTGCAAGTTATATTGTAGTCTTTCCACAAAGTCCTTCAGATTTTCATCCTCCTTCTGTACCATCTTAAATAGTTCCTCTCTTTTTTCTCTCGTCCGACAGTAGTCTTGATATTTGAGCAGAAATTTCTGCTTCATCTAATCCCATGTTGTGATTACATGGCCTCCAAGACTCATGAACCACCTTAATGCATTTCCTTTTAATGTTGCTGGAAATAGATTCAATTTTTGGGCATTGCTAATGTAATCGTAACTTCTGCATAATATATCAAACTGGAAAAGAAATTCATCAGGATCTTCAGAAGATAAACCATGAAAGTTAGGTAAAGCTGAAAGTGGGATATTATTCATGGGAGTTGCTCCTCTAGGAAGATCACCAATAGGAAACCCCAAGGTAGAGAGAGAATTCTCATCTCTTTCCTCTCCTTCAGGATCTACCTGTCCTCCATGGAAGAATCCTTCATTATTCTCCTCTATTGCTTGTTCTCCTACTACACTTGCTCGATCCTTAATGTTTTCTTCTGTCTTCTCAATTGTTTCAGGGCTCTCAATTTCTTCCTTTGTTGCTTGTTCTCCTACTACACTTGCTCGATCCTCAATGTTTTCTTTTGGCTTCTCAACTGTTTTAGGGCTCACAATTTCTTCCTCTGTTTCATATTTCGGTTGAAGGGAATGTTGAGGCTTTGGCTTTCGAGAGCTTAGCCTCTGAGAAGATTCAAATTTTAATATGATCTCATCAATAAAGGTCTTTCTTCCTCCCCTTCCTCTGCCCCTACCACCTGTAGGGTTAGTTTTCTTGGGGGCTCTGCGTCCTCTCATGCAATCTGCATATCTGAATGAAAAACATCAATGCTTTTGAAACTTACAATTGCCTTCCCTGGCAACGACACCAAAATTTTGGTCACTTTAATTTCTTATTAATTTAAACAATCAAGTGCTACATAAATTGTCAACCCAGGGAAGTCTGTTTATTTCAAAGGCAATCACACACTGTACATGCTCAATCTCAAAAGCACTGAAAAGTTGTAGTAAAAATTACACTAATCACACCTTGCTTCAAACAAACTAAAGTTCTACTTTGAATTACAACAAAAGCAATCTTTCTATTGCAGAAAATTATTAGAAGAATCCTGGATTACATTAAGAAAACAACAATCTAGGAAAATAAACCAATCTGCAGAAGAAAAGACCAATTATGTTATAACAGAGAATAGGACCCTATTCCCCAAGTAGGAATCTTCAACACCTGTTTCTGACTACCACACTTTCACAAACTCATTCTGTAAACAAGATTACCAATTGAAATAATCAGCAGTTACCTAGGAATGAGTTATATGAAAACAATACAGGAATCAATGGAAACGGAGTTTCAGCAATAGATACAAATTTCAATAACACATAAATAATTTCAGCAAAATAGAGTTTTAACAAGGCGTGAATAAAAATAATGATTAACACACTACAGAAATTAATGGGTGAATATTGTGAGGAAGGTGGGTCCTTTCCCTCTCACAAGATTCCCCAGAAAAAGGAATTAGGAAGAAATGCTCAGAACAATCTTTTATTCATCTTTCAAATGTAACATATTACAAAAAAGATCCACGTTCCTTCTCTGTAATTCACTTTCAGCTAAACCTTTCGTAGTCCCCCTCTAATGATGATGTCTCCTCTATTTAAAGAGGAGACATCAATTACACATTTGATTACATCATAAAAATCCTATTCTTAACCCGATCTCATCTTCTATGCTAGAATAGGATATTTGGTTCTTCCATAGCAAAAATGTTGTTACAATGGTTGTGATGGTGCTGGCTTTGAGGTACAGTTGTTGCAACCAGTGTAACAGCTCCCTTAATTATCTTTTCTTGTTGATGCCGTACCTGAAATATTGTTTCAGCATTGCAAATCATGGACTATTTCAGCAACGGGATTTGCGTACTGCTTTAACTGTTTCAGCAATGCGGCCTTCAGACAGCAACGATGAATTAACTACAGTCTTCAAACTGTTTTAGCAACTATATATTTCCGATTAATGGCTAAGTATGAAAGTAATGTAAAATTACATGTAAAACAAGTTAAACATATAGTAAAGAGAAGAAACGTTATATACCTTTGGAAGAATAGATTAAAGTGATAATATAGGCTTTAAATATGGACTAGAAAAGAATGGAATGATAGAAAAATGTATGAGAAAAAAGGTACATTACAGGGTCCTAACAGTGATGTGGCAGGACAGAGGCTCACGCATGGAGCTTAAAATAGGGTGGAGGAAGGCGTGGGGGTTTTTGTTATGACGACAGAATTTGGTGCAGTCGCGACAGCAAGATAACAAACCTCCATTGCACTTCCACCACCGTGAAACTCAGGTATGTGCTTGGTTTCCTCTCCCTTCTTCATTCCATGTTTATGTTTTATGATTTGGGTCGGTCTCTATGGGAGCCTAGGGGGATTAAGCTAGACTGGTATAGTCTTATGCTGGGTAGGGGAGAGCAGAACCATTTCGAATCTAGTTGGGGGAAGGTAGGGGTTCTTTTGGGTCTCTGCCTTTGTATCAGAGTAGGAATTGGGCATGGCCTCAGCATGCACCCGAGTGTGAGTATGTCGAGTAAGGGATGCCAACAAGAAGGAATGGTGACGGGTCGAGTAATCCTGCGAGGGTATAGAGTTAAGGAGCAGTCTTGGGTTGTGTTTAGTTCAAAGGCTTTGCTGGTTTATACCACCTTGAGATACTTCGGTTTGGCGTGCATGGGGAATGGGAGAGGGAATTCCACCCAGGCCCAAAAAATGGGCAGTGACGCCTCCTCTGTCAATTTCAAGGGTGGGAGGTATGATGAGAGAGAGTACACCAGAAGGGACAACAGGAGATGAAGGAAGGTGGGAGCTCTTTGGGTTATGGGGATAATTTTTGGGGTGCGCACGACCATCAAGGATAGGGGGTGGTAGAAATTAATCAGGGTATGAGGGCAATGGGTCCACAGAGGGACGGGTAGGGGAGAAATCCTGAGAAGAGGCCCCCGAGTCACCTTTCTTCTGATAACTAGGATGCATGGACCTTTGATCGTTTTCATTATATGGAATTATGCCTCTATTTTATTGTGTGGATTGGTCACCTACCCGGAAACCTAGTTAAATATTGTGGGATGGCATGCTCCACTTTAACACCACATAATAAGAGGGCACAAGGATCAACACCGGTTTCATATTTTTATGGCCTTTTTTTGTCCCATGAGTACATCTTTCTATTTTGTAGGTGCCTCCGGAGGCAAAGGAGGCCCAATTGAGGATTTCATCTACCATTTAGATTAGCCCGATATTGCCAACCAAATCCATTTAAATATTCCCATGCATAGATGAAATACAAAATTAAAATCAAAATAGGACTGCTTATTGTTTTATTTGTACTATAATCTGCATTTAAAACGTAACCAAAAATTCTTATGCATCCAAATACTATGAAAATAGACAAATGTTGGAAAATATCAAAATAAAACACATGTATAAACTGCATCCATCTGAGTAGTTAAAGGACATAATTTAGAATGTTGGGTACAATTAGAGACTAGTTACTATTATAAGAAATATCCACTAGTGAACTAGCAATCTATTAGAGTCCACGTTCATTTTACACGCACCCCGAGCTTCATCAGCGTTGGAGGAGGTAAGGCGGGCTAAGGCTAGGAGACCCTGGAAACTATCGTAGGCATTGTTCTTCTTGTCCTCGGCTCCCGACACGAGTGCATGAAAATGATCTGTATTATTGTTTTCATTGTTGTTTTGGTTGGGAGCGTATGGATCGTATCAGATGGCACTCTGCTAGATTCCATGGTTTTGGAGCACGGCGTTGTTGTGAACCCTGTTGTTTGCAGGCATCTGCACCTGTTCTGCCATGGCAGGCATCTTCGATTGCCCTTATTTTTCCATTTCTTGATAAATCAGAGAGGATTATTGTGTATTCAGACAAATGACTGAAGAGAAATTTCAACACTACAAGGAGCACCTCAACAGAATCGAACCCAAGACCTGTCGCAACAATCTCTCCTCCACTCTGCACAAGCAACTATTTTCTATTCAGAGTTATTTATTGAGACCAAAGGATTCTAGAAAAATCGATAAAAAAAATGACTCAAATTACTCGCATGGACAAGGGCCCTACCTTCTGGAAAGATCTCTGGAAAAAGTGACCTCGTCAACAGCCAGTGAGATCAAATTTATAATAGAATTTATATGAAGTATTGTTTCGACATTAATGTCAGCTTATATTTTTTCAAGGCATCAAAATTGATAATCTGATTTTTTTTCCTAGCTTGAATTTATATGAAGTATTATTTTGACATTAATGTAGGCTTTTATTTTTTCAAGACATCAAAATTGATGTATGATTTTTTCCCTTAGCTTTTTTCAAGTTTTTAGCACTGACGGTTCCACTAAAGTTTGAAAATTTAATAAAATTTGTGTAGTTTAGTTTAGTTTGAAAATTAAATTAAATTTATAATTTTAATTATACATTTTGGGTAGTTTAGTTTAATTATTGAATGAAAATAATTATTATTATCTAATTTTAAAGTTATGATACACTTAAGTGGTGTATGCGACTTAATTATTGAATGAAAATAATTATTATTATCCAATTTTAAGGTTACGACACACTAAAGTGGTATATGAGACCCCTTGTTTGTGGGACAAGGGACCTACCAAAGTGGTGTATGCGACTTAATTATTGAATGAAAATAATTATTATTATCCAATTTTAAGGTCACAACACACCAAAGTGGTGTATGAGACTTAATTATTGAATGAAAATAATTATTATTATCCAATTTTAAGGTCACGACACACCAAAGTGGTGTATGAGACCCCTTGTTTATGGGACAAGGGACCCATCGTTTAGTTTCGCAATTTGATTGCTAAGTCTACGAAGGAATATATAGGCATATATACTCTAGCCCCTCTGGTTTTGAACCTGTGACATCTTAGGAGGAAACACATGCTCTTAACCATTAGGCCCACTCAAGTTGTATAAAGAGTTTCAGTAGTCATACAATAGTGTTAATGGCCTCTAACTTATAGTATGTGGAAGTTGGAATCAAAATCCTAGAACCATACTTCCAAACCAAAAAATGTTTCTACCCAACTACAAGAATATAAAATTGAAAATATAGTAAAAAAATATTGCTACATTGCATTCGAAATCTACCAACTATTGTTATATGGTTATAATCTCTCATCAAATTCTATTGTTACATGATATTACATTTGCACGAATACATTTGAATATGCTAAAGATCAACCTAGATCCATCTCAACTTCGGATCTATCAAGCTCCAAGAGGGATCAAATCTCTTGAGGTGCAAATCTCTTTTTTGAGTTTAAAAATTGAGAAAGGGTTCACACCTCGAGAAATTTGACCCCTCTTGGCACTTGATAGATCCAGAGTTAAGATGGATGAGTCGTGTGTGGCCAAGGAAAAACTATGGAATATATGATTAATTTATCAAAAATATGTAAATATATCAAATATTAATGTAATCATTTTAAATATGGTAAATATGTCTGAGATTAACCTTGTCATTTTAATTTTAAATTTTCTTAGTTACCTCACTTTGTTGAGATGATAAATATTGTTAATAACTTTAATGATGAAAACTGATGTAATATATTTTTTTATTGCAAAGTGACAATAATAGTGTTGAATGATAGAAAATGTGAGTAATAAGAATGTAGTCAATTAAAAATAGTCTTCATTGTGATCAATCTCAAACTATTTTCTTCTACTATTCTTATTAGTCACCCTTTTTAGTTTTGTCATCTTTTCATATCGATTATATGAAAAGGACAATTGAAATCTAAAAAAAAAAAAACTTTAGCTCGGGATGTTGTAGTAAACATGATACCTTGTCTCTCTTGCTCTCCAATATTAATAGGCTAAATTACTGTAACACGAAAATCAATGTACATTGTCAATAACTTTTTGTGCTTACAATGAAATCAATGCATATTGTTAATCCAATCACTTTAAAATTAGTGTATCATCATTCATCCAATTACATCAAATCAGAAATCAACATCTATACTGAAATCAATGCATCTAATGCAAGCAATCACATAATATTAGAAAACAACTTCTACACTAAAATCAATGCATCTAATGAAAGCAATGAAATAAGATTAGAAACCAACATCTACATTGAAATCAATGTATTTAGTGCAAGCAATCAAATAGGATTAGAAATCACTATCTACACTGAAATCAATGCATTTACTGAAAGCAATAAAATAGGATTAGAAATCGCCATCTACATTGAAATCAATGCATTTAGTGCAAACAATCAAATAGGATTAGAAATCATCTACTTTGAAATCAATGCATCTAGTGCAAACAATCAAATATAATTAGAAATCGACATCTACATTAAAATCAATGCATCTAGTGTAGGCAATCAAATAGGGTTAGAAATCACCATCTACACTGAAATCAATGCATTTAGTGAAATCAAACAAATAGGATTAGAAAACATCTACATTCAAATCAATAAATCTAGTGCAAGAAATCAAATATCATTAGAAATCAATATCTACACTAAAATCAATGCATCTAGTGCAAATAATCAATTATGATTAGAAATCACCATCTACACTGCAATCAATGCATCTAGTACAAGAAATCTTCTTCCCTCTCTCCCCCCCCATCTATATCTATATCTCCCTCCATCTCTCCTTCTTTGTCTTTCTATCTCACCCCCGTAAACACACATTCTCTCGCAATCCATATCTATCAACCTATTTGTCACTCCCTCCCTCTCTCCATCTCTCTCTTCTTCCCTCTCTTCACCTACCATCTATATCTCTATCTCCCCCTTCTCTCCCTCTCCCCAGCTTCTATCTGTCTTTCCTCCTTTTGGCATCTATCCCTCTCTCTCTATCTTCCTTATCACTCCCTCTCTCTCTCTCTCTCCATATATATATATATATATATATATATATATATATATATATATATATATATCTATATATATCCCTCCATCTCTCCTTATTTTTCCCTCTATCTCCCCCTAAACACACACACTCTCACACTCCATATCTATCAATATATTTGTCACTCCCTCCCTCTCTTTGTCTCTCTCTTCTTCCCTCTCTTCACCTTCCATCTATATCTTTATCTTCCCCTTCTCTCCCTCTCCCCTACTTCTATCTCTCTTTCCTCCTTCTATGCTCTCTCCCTCTCTCTCTCTCCACCTTTATCTCTCTATGTCTTTCTTCTTACATCCCTCTCTCCCCCCCTCCACGTCCATATCTCTTTACATCCCTCTCTCAATTCTCTCATGTCCTATCTCTCACTTTCTCTCCCACCTCTCTCTCTCTCTCTCTCTCTCTCTCTCTCTCTCTCTCTCTTCACCCTCCAACTCTGTTACTATATCCCTCGCTCTCTCCTTCTCTCTCCTACTTTCCACCCTTATCTCCATCTCTCCTTCTTTGTTTCTTTCTCTCACCCCCAAAAATGCACACTCTCTATCCATCTCTCCCTTGTCACTACTTCTCTCTCTCCACTTCTCGCTTTTTGTATTTCTTATTCCCCACCTCTCTCCCCTCCAACTCCATCTCTTTATCCATCCCTCTCTCTCTCAATTCCTCTCTCTCCCTTTCTCTCCTACCTCCCTCTCTCTTCCCCCATCTCTCTCTCTCTCTCTCTCTCTCTCTCTCTCTCTCCAATCCTCTCTCTCTCTTTCTATGTTACTATATCCCTCCCTCTCTCCTTCCCCCTCCTACTCTCTCCCCTTATCTCCATCTCCCCTCCTTTGTCTCTTTATCTCACCCCTAAACATACACACTCTCTCTCCATATCTCCCTTGTTACTCCCTCTCTCTCTCCACTTCTCATTCTCTATCTTTCTTCTTCCCTCCCTCTCTCCCCCTCCAACTCCATCTCTCTATCCCTCCCTCTCTTGTCCTCTCTCTCAAGTCCTCCCTCTCTTCCTTCCTCTCTCTCTCATTCTTTTTTCTACCATCTCTCTCTCTCTCTCTCTACCCTCCAATCCTATCACTATCTCCCTCCCCCTCTCCTTCTCTCTAGCCCCCCTCCATATGTATGTCGCCCTCTCTCTCTCTATTACCCTTCTCTACCTCTCTCGCTCCTCTCCCTCTCTCTCTCTCTCCATCCCTCCTCTCCCTTCTACTTTAGTTTATCTCCATCTATCCCTCATCAATCCCCCTATCTCTCCACCTCTATCCCTCTATGTCTATGTTCTTCCCTCCCGTACATGTCTAGATTTAATATATATCATGATATATTGGTATATATTAGATTATAACAAATTTAATATTGCATTAATCCAAAGTTATTAAATTTAGTAGTATTAAAATTATAATATTTTAATATGAATATTAGATTTAATAATAATAATAATAATAATAATAATAATAATTAATATAATTTTAGGGTTAATAATGTTTTTTTTGCATGCTATTAATATACTTTGACTCATAGGCTTCACCCAAATAAAACCTCTTTTTGAGTGTTTGTAAATATAACTCTAGGTTAAGAGGTAGGAATAATTACTACAAAGATATTAATTATTACAAATATATTGATTACAATTGAGCTGACATTAAAATTGTTTACATACAATCTTACATTATATCTAGCGCTCACACATCTACCCTATACTGGGTTGTAGAGTGCTTCTTAGCGCAATAAAGATAACAAATATATTTGTTAAATTCTTATATATAATTTTTTTTTAAGAAGAGAAAAAAATTAAAAAACAAAGGGTTAGGAAAGAATCCACATTAGGATTATGTAAGGTTCTTCCAAAATTAATGAAAATTCGACTACATTCCCTCTATAATATTTATTGAAAAATTATTCTTATTATTGAAAATTTTCTTCAAATTATGTTTAACCAACTTCAGTTATATTGAAAAACAATATATAAATATAAAAGTTGCAATAATTAATTAGTTTTAGTTATCATTTTAAAAATGATGAATATATAATTTTGTTTTCCATTATGGGAAATTTTTTTAAACTATATTTAACAGATTTATTTAATATTATATTAAAATTTAATTGCCAAATTAATATTGAAAATAATTATTATTAATTCATAATTATTATTTATAAATATAAATTAAAATAATTATATAATGAAATTTTAATTATCATTATTTAAAAATAAACAAAATCAAAGTTTAATACCTTTATCCACATACATTGAATTTATGGAGTGAAGTATAAAAGTGAATAGGCTAGCAAAGATTGGTGGCAAAGATAAGTGGTGTTCTAATTTTAAGGTAAATCTCTCTTGAACATCTTGTCCAAAATGAACCAATTATTCCCACCACCCAATCGCATTCATTCATTTTTTTTGTTGGGGTAATGCAGGTTGAGTGATAATGGGAAATATGGAATACATGAGTGAACCAAATACACCCATATGTATAGTCATTTTACTAATTCAAATGAGAGTAGGTGGCAACATAATGCGAACTAAATACCCTTAAAGAGCAATGGTAAGAGTGCATCTGGGAGGCTATGGATGCTCCCACAACATAGCCATGTGTGCATCGAGGGACTCTTTTACCTAGACCTGTGCTTGTGTCCATGGGATTTAATGCACTTTTTAGGCCTAGAATCCCAGACACTACCCAGAACTTCCTGTAGCTTTTAGAATTCATTAAACACATAGCGAGAATGCCAATGAACCAAAAATTTACTCTAGGACTAGGTCTGACCACCCCCAATCGGGACTGAAATTCTGTCAAACACTTGGCATCAATGAAATCTACAGGTGTAGGATACAAGACAAAACACAAATGACTAAAAAATCTTGAGAGACGTTATAAGAAGGATCACCACCCTCTTCCTTTAACTGTTATAACATAAATTAGGTCTTGCATCTATTATTTTAACATTTACAAGTAAATACATGAAATAACCATGACATGAACTAGTCATTTAATCATACTTATAACCAGTGTAAAACCATGGAAATAACAATGATATAACAACCATTAAATCCACCCATTAACAAGTACAAAAGAAAGAGGAATTAGCTTTCATTAACCATAGGCAATAACCAACCAGGTTTAGGACTTCCACGTACCACCCTACCATAGACATGGCTAAGCCAAATCTCTTTTCATCTACTCACCCCCATGCCATATTCCAAGCTTGAATGTGGAATATCATGGATGAACCAATCCAAAAACAAAACGGGAATCCATAGGTTAAACCACCTCCACCCTTAGCATAAATTGGTTCTCTGATCAAAACACCAAACCGAGATTGGAATGCCTCCAGAAATCCATCACTATCCTTGAGGAAGTTTTGGTCTCCTTGTCTCTCAGAATTTACCGCAATCCAATCCCAGATCACTAGGCCCTAAATCGAGCCACCACCCTCAGGCTTTACCTTGTATCTTGCCAAAACTGGTCGAGGAATTCCTAGGCCTCTGGGAATTTTCCTTGAGACCACCTTTTCCTTGGATTCTGAAATCCATCCAGTAATTCCAAAGCTCAAAACCGAGAAAAAAATCCCAACACACCATGGCATCCAAAAAAAGGCAAGGCAAGGTTGAAAACCACTTTCAAACCTGACAAAACCATGCCACTGATAGTAAGAGAACTAAATGTCAACATGCATAAGCCATGCATGTCCAAACCAGCTAGGAAATCACACATGAAATATGTTACCTGCAAGTAATCTTGTTGAAGCTGTTAGATCCTTCTCTTCCTTTCTTGGTCTTTCCTTTCCTTTCCTTTCCTTTCCTTGTCCTTCCTTTTCTTGCTTTCCTATTTCTTGGCTAAATGCTGAAATGCTCCAAGAAAAATATAAGTATCCAAGAGTGTGTGAGAGAGAGAATAATGAGAGAGCTCGAAAATTGCACTAAAAAAATGTACCAACAATTCTCATAATCCTTTTTATCAATGAGGACTCTATTTTTTTCATTTTCTTCCTCACATGCAACATATGACCTTTTACCTTCCTTTTCTCCTATTTTCCTTTATTTCCATAAATAAATGTGCTAAAAATACTTGTTGCCTCTTTCCATTTCCTTTTCCAATTTCCCTTTTCCACAAACAATCGAGTGATGCCAACTAGGACATCTTTGCCCAACATTCAGCTTGTAATATGTGTCCCTTAATTGTGGTCTTATTTTTTCTTTATTAACTTTTATTACATGAATTTTTGCCTGGGCTTGTTACACTCTCTTCCCTCCTTCTCTACTCTCTCCCTCCCACTCTCCTCTCTCTCATGTCCTCTCTCTCCCCGTTTCTCTTATTTGTATATGTAAACTTGAAGGTTTATGATAAAATTTTCAAGTGAAATTGTTAGGTTTTTTATGCAATTATGTAAGTTTCATTAACAAATAAAAGATGATTTTTAACTCAGTTTTGCAGAAAATAACAGAGACAATAGTACCATAACAGCAAACACAAAACAAAAAATGATGAAGGAATTCACCCATCCTAGGCTACATCTCTTGGTCCAGCTTCCAATAGTGGGCCTCTTTAATTATGTTAAAAAATAAGTGTTTACATGGCTGTCAATGCTCATAATGAAAAAATAATGTTTCAAATGGTTCAGAACAGTAAAAAACCCCTTGTTGGGCTCTTTTTGCACTCAAAAAGGTCAAAAAATGACTAAGTTATGCCCCAAAGAAATTTTCTTGCTAACTGTTGATCCGGAAGTATGCAGGAATGCAATAAAATAGAGAAATAAACATAAACGCAGAGATGCAGGAGGAATAACACTTAATTTCATTAATATCCAATACTAAAAAATGGTTACATACATAATGGAAAATAAACTAGCTCGGGCGATGATAGCTTATCTCTGAGAAGAGATGTGACAGCTACATACCTCTGAACTATGTTACAATGAGGCTCAAGGGAATTTTTATTATCGAGTAATAAGAAAAAACCTTAAACAAACAAAACCCTAACCCAAGGAGATGTAACACCAAGAGTTTATGGGCCCTGTTGGGGTTAGTTGGGCAACCAACTTCCTGGGGTCGTAACTTGGTCATATTATCTCTGTTTGATGTGCATGATACCTCATTGGAAAGATATATCTGAAGGCTACAATTGTGCTAGACCAATCATGCCCAAAAAACGTAGTTTTGGGCCTCAAAATGGCTCCAAAATTTAAGGAACCGAAAAACTGCTAAAAATAATAAATAAGAAAATTGATGAAACTGACTAGGTGGAATAGGCAAGTGGCCAGCAATATCCACCTGGATCATTCCTCCCCCCTTATGGAGAAATGGTCCCCATTACGTTCAGAGCTTTCATGAGGTGGGAAATTTTTTTTGAACCTAGTCCCCCGTGAACCAATTTCCCTGGTAAAGGAGTTGGCCTGCTTTGACAACTCGGTATAGTTGAATCCTCTGTTGGTGGGTGTTATTTATTTGTGTGTCCATGATTTGATCAATTTTGGTTTGTTCCATGTAGTATGGGTTTAACATTATTGGTGTGATTTGTTCTGCCACGTCAGGTGTGTCTAATAGAGGTGGAAAGTAGGGCCGAAGGTGGTCCACATTGAACACTGGGTGAAGACCAACGAATGGTGGAATACTGAGCTCAAAGGCATTTTCCCCTACAACCTTGGTGATGGTGTATGTCCAGTGAGGTTATCCTTCTGCAAATGTAGCCACACTTTGTCGCCCACCTAGAAGTTGTGTGGAACCCAATGCTGATCATGTAATTGCTTGTACTTAGCATTGGATTTGTCCAATATGTCATGATCCTATTGGCAGATGTGATTAATGTGCTCAATGAAGTTTTTCACCTTGTTAGCTTTAGACTTGACATGAGCCAATTTTTCCTGAGTAGTCACAAATGGTATGGCTACATCAATGGGACATAATGGCTAGAATCCCAAGCCCACTAGAAAGGGGCTATGGTCGGTTGAGCCGTGGAGAGCTAAGTTATAGCTATTTTGTACATAGGTGAAGCTCTCATCCCATGTGCATGGATACTTTGAGTTGTACATGTGTATAATATGTACGATCATAATGCTAAGGATCCCTATCTGTCCATCGGTTTGGGGATGGAAAGTTGTGGACTTGGTGAGCTTGGTGTCGAGCATCGACCAGAGGCTTTACCAAAATGTAATGAGGAACCTACTTTCCTGATCTGATATGATAGACTATGGGATCCCAAAGTGTACCCACACTCATTCAAAGAAGAGTTTAGCAGTGGCTTATGCTGTGATATTCTTCTTGTAGGCCACCATAATGGCCATCTTCAAGAATCTGTCGATGACCACAAGAACACAGTCATTGCCATACTTAGTAAAAGGAAGGTCTGACATGTAATCCATGGATATGGATTCTCAAGGTTGACTAGGGGTAGGTAGAGAAGTATAAATGCCTTGCTTCTTGATAGTTGGTATGGAAATGGCGCAAGAAGTGCAGGATCTCATGTACTTCCCGACATCTTGTCGAAGGTACAGGCAATAGAAATACTTCTGCAGTACTACCACTATTTTCTCGACCCCGAAATGCCCAATGACCCAGCTGTAGTGTGCTTCCAAAACCATATTGGCACACTCGCTTGAAGGAACACAAAGGTGTCCTAGGTGACATAGCAGTGCATCCTAGAGGTGAAATTTTTGAACTTGCTTTCCCTCCAAGAGCGTCTTGTATGTGTGGCCAAATTTTGGATCACTTCTATAGAGAAGTTTCCTATCAGAAGTCTTGTGCCCACAAGAGTTGAGCCCAGTGGTTAGCACCATGATCGGTGGTCAGCTGAGGTAGTTTGAAACAATATTGGTTTTTCTCTTCTTGTACTTGATGTTCAAATGAAACTGTTGCAGGTATGTGCACCACTTCTAATGGAAACAATTCCACAACTTCCCTTGTGTCTGTATGAACTACAAGAGTTAGTGGTCTAGGTGGATGATCATTTCCTTCACCAAAATGTAATGCTTCCATTGTCAGTAAGCCTGCACAATGGAATACATCTCTTTGTCATAAGTAGGATACTTCCAAACTGTGTCAGAAAGTGTTTCACTATGATATGCCACTAGATGCCCCTATTGAGTAAGAACTACCCCAATAGCATATTCAGAGGCATTTGTATCAATCTCAAATTGTTGTTGCAAGTATGTTTATGTGAGCATTGGTGCAGAGCAGAGACGATGTTTCAACTCTACAAATGCGTTCTATTGAGACTCAAACCAAAATAATTTTTCTTTCACTCCTCCCTTGGTGACTTGACTCAAGGGCCAAGCGAAATGAGAGAATCCCAACACGAACGTTGATCTGGAGTTATGCAGGAACACAATAAAATATATAAATAGACATAAACACAGAGATGCAGCAGAAATAAAACCTCCTTTCATTAAAATCAAATGACTGAAATATGCTTACATACATAATGGAAATAGACTAGCTAGGGAAGTTGTAGCTTATCTATGAGAAGAGATGTGACGGATATAGGCCTCTGAATTATGTTACAATGAGGCTTGAAGGCCTATTTATTGTTGAGAAACAATGGAAAACCCTAAAAATCTAAAAACCTAACCCTAGGAGATGAAGCGCCAAAAATATGGGCCTCGTTTAGGTAAATTGGTACATCAACTTCCTGGGGACGTAACTTTGGCATATGATCTCCATTTGACATGCTCAAAACCTTTTTAGAAAGATATATTCAAGGAATATAAATTTCGACATGAGAAACACCAAATGAACATCCATTGTTTCTCCCAGTTTTCCCAAAAAACGTTGTTTAGGGCTTCAAAATGGCTTCGTAAGTTTAGGACTCGAAAAAATGCTAAAAATAGTAAGTTGTGATGAAACTAAGAAATTGAAAGAATTGATGGTGGGGGTCCAAATGGAATAGGTGGGTGGCCACCAATATCCACCTAGATCATTCCTCCCCCCTTAGGAAGCAATGGTCCCCATTGCGTATATCATCCATGGGATGAGGCAAATTCTGCTGAACTTGGTATGTGAGTTGTCGAATATGTCACGGACTTGCTAGATGCGTTAAATAAATTTTGTTTCTTTATCAAACTTAGAAAGTACATGTTTGGATTTTGTATGTGTGGTCACATGAAGTATGGCAACATCAAGCGGCGATGCATCTAGGGTCAGATCAATGGAGTGCTTGACCTGATAGTGTAGAGGAACCTCTGTGGGTGAGGAAAAAATGTCCTCATATTACTCCATGAACTTTTCCATATGCTGCTGACATGCAGGGGAACCCTGTTTCAAGGCTGTGGCCATAATATTCTTCTTGCCCTGTGGGCAAATTGTAATGAAAATAAATTTCCAGGTTTGGTAAAAAATCTTACTACGTTGTTTTGCAGTAGTCAAAGAGATTGCAAGAGGCGGTACTACCTCTGGTATCTTGTAAAATTTATTTCCCAAAGTAATAATAACAACATGAGGCCTAGACTAATACACAGCATGTTGCTTCCACAAGTATGGTTGGCCCAATAACACATCAGAAACGTCAAGAGGAGCAACATCACACAATACCTCATCCGTGAATGGCTTGATGCTGTACAGAAGGAAGCATTGTTGGTGGACATGAAGATCTCTTCGCTGGTGAAGCCACCCAATGGTATATGACTACGGGTGTGTTGTGGTTGATAGGCTGAGCTGCTTCATGACCTCTTCTATAATGAGGTTCTTTTGGCTCCCGCTATCGACAAGGAATTGCAGTGGACAACCTTTCACCGACATCTGCAAATGGAGGAGGCGCTCCCCCTCCTCTGGATCATCAAGATCTTCCCTCTGGAGCTTGGTGGTGGAAATAATGGCACTGGGATCTGCATCAATTATATTCTTCCCTTTGTCATTTCCCTTGTCTGTTTTTGACTCAAGATCAAGACATGCATCTGATTCAGGTGCCTTCAGTTCGACCACAAACGACTGTTTGGCCTAACACTCATTTGTGTTGTGAGTGGGGATGTTATGAAATTCACACCACTTCCCCGTGTCCTTATTTGGGTTTGTGGTGTTTTTCTAAGTCTCCCCACTTTGGCTTTGCCCCTTTTTCTTCAGTTCGGGGGTGCCTTTCCCTAGCTTCAGATTCGCGGATCCAAAGTATCCCTTATTCTGCTTAAATTTTTTCTCAATCTTGGCGGCATAATGATATGCCATGCCAAGCAAGGTAATGTTGAGGAACTCCATTTCCTCTTGAATGTATCTGTGCAGCCAAATATAGCACTTGAGCACCAAATGTCTCACTGAATCTTTAATATCCAACTTTTTGCACAAGGTATGGAAAAAACTCATCAGTTCGTTGACATCTTGATCCCTTTGCTACCGTAGTGTGGTCCATTGGAGTACTTGTCCTCATATTTCCTCACAGGGAGATATTGTTCCTTGATGCCATCTCAGAATGAATTCTAAGTGGGTACGACTAAGAACAGAGAGGGTTCCCTCATGTCCTTTTTCTCACAGTAGGTTTCCCACCAGTCTTTGACATGGGGGGGCACTTTGAGGAGTGAAAAAATAATATTTTCTCGGTCAGAGAAATCATGGACCGAGAAATACCCTTCCATTAAATTCAACCATATATCTACAACGTCTGCATCTATCTGGCCTTCAAATACAGGAATGTAAAAGTTGACTTGTAGCTTGAAGGGAGTGGTGATCAAAGGTTTAGTGTTAAGCTAAAAAATGGAAGTGCTCAGAATCGATTGGAACCTGAATGACAATGAAGAGCTCATTGCCAAGAATCCGACGCAATTTTTTTCATAAAAAACTGAATTCGTTATGGCTTGTTGTTTGTTTTCCTAAACAACTAAAGATTTGCAGAAAGGACAGATTGGTGACATGGCAGCCTAGTCAGCAAAAAAAAGTATATTCTAGGAATATTTCCTCAAAATGCCCAATGACACTATGCCAAGTGTCAATTTGTGGCTATTTGTTGTGTGGATGAATTGTTGTGGTTTGATTGGTTTAGGGAAGGAACCAATGGCATGAGGACACGTGGCTAGCCCAGCGGCCACCACGTGCCCCCTTCCAAAGTTCACTTTTATTCCAAGGTCGAATTAAATATATTAAGGTGGGCACATTTTATTATGGTCAAAGTTTGAATCATTGTTCTAAGGTTGAATGAATTACATATATCAAAGGTTGGGTAAAATGTTTAACATATATATCAAAGGTTGGGTATATAATGTTTTCGGTGCAAAATTTTGCATATTGATAGAAGGGTAGAGGTTAGGGTCGACCCGTGACCTCCCCCACACCAACAAAACAAAACACCAGTAGACCATATGGTGAGACTTAACAAACTATGGCTATAGATTTGATTTATATTAAAGCGACTTGATCGTTAGGCAGAGGAGGGGGCCAGCCCCTTGTTATGCAAGTAAATCCTCTCTGTGGATAGAGACAATCCCTCTAGCCCTAGGGTGGGTCTAGAAATAAAGGGACATGCTAAAGTGTTTCTTCCTAGCTAATGAATGAACAAAGATGTGATAGATTGACCTACTGGGAATCCCACATTGTCGTTGTTGTCAGAAGGATGGTGGCCTCTCTCTCTTGCTTTAGAAAATCACAATCCGCTCGTCGCTATGCTTGGATATCTGCACATGAAACAAGAAACAAGAGGAACATACAACATGATAGTTTCACTCATAACTATTAACCATTCAAAGAGGGCTAAACGCATTGTATCAAACAAACATCATAACACAATAGTGGAACTAAAACAGTAGTCATGTATTAATATGTAGAAGGAAGAGGCACAGCCAATGCTTTGACGTTGCGGTCTCCTCCAGCGGGGTTCAGGCGAAGCACGTCTCAAATCTCATCGGGGAATTTAGACGGGATGAGGGCTCTCTCGATGGAGTTCCTCCTTGTTCTACCTTCTCAATAATACGATTATTCAACTATGATTAATCCTATAAGTTCATCTCTTCAGCTATATCCTGTTTAGCTAGGTTGCATAAAGGGAGAAGGCCTATTTATATAGAGGGAGAGGAGGAGGTTGGGATCCCTACAAATGTGGAAGGGAGGCCTATCCTTTAGGAGAGTTCCTAGGGAGGTGGAAACCACTCACTAAAGGAGGAAACCTGTGGATGTTCAACTTAACCACTCCCAATGACTCATCCTCGAGGTGGTTGGAATGAAACCTCTGCCTCTATTTTTAAAAAGCATTCCAAAAATAGCTCAACATGGGTATTAAACTACGACAGAGCTCTAGGTGGCACGGGCTTTAGTGTTAATCTTCCACACTGACGCGAGGGAAGAACTTGCTACTCACGCCAAGGCAAAAATAGGGGTTTTTGATGCTCTGTTCAGGAAAATTCCAACAAGAGGAATGTTATACTCATGTAGGGGAATGCAACGAAAGTCTTTACAAGGTATGACACTTATTATGAGTCACAGAAATGACCCTCCAATGTGTAGGATGGGGATTGTAGGGACAATCACAAAATGTTGTGTAACAGATGCCCCCTAAAGCATGAGGTCCGAGGGAGAGGGAGGGGTGAAATGATTTATGAGAACATGTTAAAACCAAACACCACTGCTAGAAAACCTGTAATTACAAATACAATTGGTATCTTTGATACATGATATGTGGTATGGGCGCAGCCATCCATAAGAGAGTACAAAAACTGAGATCTGAGGTATGGATGCAGCCATCCAGCAATAAGGATCAATAAATAGACGCAGGTATGGTTACATCCATCCAAAAAGAGTCATGTAATAAGTCATGATAATCCACAAAAAACCCACAGCTTGGATTTTATCAAATAAAACCCAGGATATTGCGCTCCATCTCGACCCTAACAAGTACAAATTCAAGCATGCGAATATATGAGCTGAAGTCGAACATGCAAGAACATCGTCTGATTACCAACCAATGATGAAAGCTATTAATGGACACGAGAGAAACCACCAATAATGACAATGGTTATCAAGGTACAAGAGGTACAATCCATGAAATGTGAACAGTGATCTGACGTCGAACACCCGCAGAATCACTCGATCGAAGGCCAATGATGTGAACCTTACATCAAATGCAAAGAACCTGCCATTGAGGCATGCAGGCTCCAAGGTACCGATAAGGAGTCTCTAGATCAGATTCCTAGATAATGAGCTGAATTCGACAAGAAATTACCTGGTCGAAGGAGGGTCATAATGTTTCCCACATCATCGACACGAGATAGAGTAATATGATGTTTTGTGAATCAAGACCAACAGAGAATCAAAGGGAGGTTGAAAACTGCAGAGGCAAACTTCTCTTCAACATACCGACGACACGACACTGGATTTGGAAGTATTTGACATCATGGGATCTGAGGTCATGATGACATGGAAAAGAGAAAATGAGAGGTCAAATGAGATTACCCAAACCCATGAAGGCAAAAATGATGAAATGAGATGTCCTCAACCCGACACGAATGCAGACAAGTGCCATGTTCAAGAGCGACATACTGCCAACATAACTAAAATATGGTTCCATTTTTCCCCACCATTTCTGGTGAGTACCCCAATTATTTTTGAAAACAAGCTTGAAGGGGATATCATATGCTTGCAATGTAAGTTTTTCCTTCGAAAAAATCCAAGCTAGTACATTTTACGAGCCCTAGGAAGGAGGAACTCGGTTAAGGTCATGGCGACAGAGTCTGATGTCATCAGGTTTAACGAGTATAACAAAGGGAGAACTCAACATCTTTTCATGTTTAGAGAGTTTGAAAAGAAGGCGAAAAAAAAACTCCATCATGGCCCTTTTTGTAAATAGTCTCTCAGATCATAAATGGTAGAAAACAAAGTCTGAAAGAACCTCTTAGTCATGATAGGCTAAGGTATTCCTTTTTCATAAATAATCCATCCCAACCCAAAAAAGGGGTAAATGTATACTAGGTAGATATCATTTCATATCCATTTAATGAGTTCAAAACGACAAGCGTCTCAACAATATTTTCAATTTTAGAGAGTCAAAAAAGAGCTGAAAGGTGACTCTATTAGTGAATTTTTCGTGTTTTTACAGAGTCCGAAAAAGTATAAAATACAACTCGTTACTTCATCACAATCACGCAAAAACCTATTGCTGCACAAGAGACATGTGTAAAACCCATTTCTTGAAAATAATATAATAAAATAATTGAAAAACATGTCTTAAAACCTAATTAGGGTTCTGAAAAGTTATAAAATGCCAAAAATGGTAAAAAATAATTACTTTCACTTTTACCTCTTTTGGAGCAATAGTGACACATTTTGCCTTGCAATCTTGTGGCGACGATAGCGGGGTGATCCATTAGACCAATATTGAATTCGTCAGTTCCAGGTAAGAACCGAAAATCTTCTCCATATTTTGAGCTAAATTTTATTGCCTACAACTCTTAGTTGGATTTCCTGAGGGGGAAATTGCAAAAACTAGGGCATCGCGGTTGGCGCAGGTTTTGGGCACGGACTCGCACCAATCACCCAATTTTTACACTGGGGATGTGACCATTGGCGTGACTGTTTGAGAAATAGTCGCACCAACCATGCAACCTCATTTCATGCTTAAAATGCTAGTGAATGCAGCAAATTTTTGAAAATTTCTAATTCTAACTAGGCCAACAATGCCCATGTAAAAAAATACATGCAGGTACCAAGCAGTAAAGATGGTGATTGAGTGGAAAGAATGGGAACACAGTGAAAAGGATGAGCTTGCCATGGGAAATGATCGATGCATGGAAGATCTCAGAGACTGTGGGTTGAAAAAATTCTTCTTAACATCGTGCCTCCATGCTCAACCAGAGCTGCTACAGTATTTGATCAACATATGGGACGAGAATCAAGAAAATTTTATCCTATGGGATCAGGAACTCGAGATCGATGTTTCTGATGTCTACTTCATTATAGGATTGTCACGGAGGGGTGCAACACCCATCATGACCGGTACCCATCCCACTATGGAGAGCATGGGCATGGTAATCGACAGGGTATGCCTAGGGGCTCGAAAAGGAATAGGGGGTGGGAAGGTTGATATCCAAACAATCCCAGATTTGGCACTAAAGGTAGTTCTACACACCATCACATGAGCCGCATGATCACAAGCACCACACGAAGCAACAAAGACGTAGTTACTTCTTATTGTAGACTACTTGACTTCGACCATCTACAACTGTGCAGAGGCCGTGACCATCAATATAAAACGCCAGCTAAAAAAATGCAAGAAGACCAAATTGAAGTAGTTTGGGTATGGATCTATCTTGGTATCATTCTTCCTGGAATGAATACCAATATTCCAGCGTCGGGAGGTCATAGTCCCAACACCACCAGCTATGGAACCATGGATGGCCCAGTGGGCAGCTCTGATGCCTAGGGCAGGGGGCAGTCAACAGATGTCCTGGAGACTGGAGTTATTTGATTGGCTCTGTCGACAACTCATTTTCGTGGAGGATTGGCCCTACTCTGGTACAGATTTCACTGGTGATCCGGATCTCCCACTCCCAGAGGGAGAGGATTGGGACGAAGATTTGGGTAAGACTCATTTTTTATTTTTATGAGTTTTGTGATTTTTTGTATATATGCATGTTCTGACGTTCAATATATATGCATGTAGATGTTGGCCCAGAGAGACCTGTAGGCATGTCTCCAATAGCGAGGTGGATCCCTTGCAATTTCGATCCTCATGGTGAGGGTGACGAGGAAGAGGAGATAGTGTGTAATCTGGAAGGGATTTCCCGTGGGGTTCCCGACTATGCTCACTTCGATGATGTTCCCTGCACATAACAGAGGCATACTGTAGGGGTGCCAAGTCGTATTCACCGCTTGTTGAGGCGACTGGTACAGGAAGTGACGTGCTATCATGAGCACCATGCTGATTAGACACATAGGTTTTATTTCTGCATGCTATTGAGAGACATGGTGTCTCAAGATGTAATAGAAACAAACATATATTTTTTGGGTTTTATGATGCACACGCTGCAAACAGTCGATATATATATATATATATATATATATATATATATATATATTTTTTTTTTCCTACATGAATCTTTTTACATATGATGATGATTTTACAAATTACGCAAATGTCTATCTAATATAATGTTAGCCACTTTATCAGTTAATGTATTCATTTGCCTAGGAATGTGTTGATATGTGATGAAATCAAAATGTCTTTCTAGGAAACGAACACATAAATACAATCTCAAAATGTGCGGGTTTCGAACTAAATAATGACTGTTGAGTTGAAGAAGAACAAGCTGTGAATATAGATTTACAAGAAATGCGCGTATGCCGAGGTTAATTGCCTCAGTTAATAGTTCAAGAACAACACTATATTCAGCGACATTGTTTGTAGTTCATCCTAGACAAATACCTTGATAGATTAATCAACTCACCAGTAGGATTATAAATTACCCAGGCTGCCGAAGAAAAATTCATGGTACTGCGAGAAGCACGATCCACGAAATCGACATAAGGGTTAATAGACATTTGCAAAATAAGCAAGACCCAATAAGAAGGATAAACGCTTACAAGGTACACCAAAACAAAACATGTACAAAAATGAGAAAAACACTTATGTACACAGATCATGCATGAATGACTCATGCATAATATTTTTTAAGATACACCCCATTTCTGGGTTGTTCTAATGGATGACCTTCATAATCAATAAGCTCATAAACCCCATTCTGCAACACACGTTTGATAATGTAGGGCCCATGCCACATGGGTTGAAATTTTCCTGCCCCCAGCTTATAATGAGCCTGGTCGTACAGGAGGATGAGGTCTCCTTCAATGAAGGAACGAGGGGAAACCGATTGATCAAAATGGGCTTTGACTCGCTTCTTCTATTCTTCGATGACTAAAGTAGCTAAGCGGTGAGTTTCATCCAACCTCTCTAAGTAGAGGAGACGCTCTTCTTCTGGCGAAGTGTTGGGTAGTAATTCCACAGCTAACTTGAGTGAAGGTATTTCACACTCAATCGGAAGAGTAGCTTCTATTATCACTCTAGTAATTTCTTAAGTTGTAGGATTTGAGTTTTTAGTCAAAGAACACTAGAGGTAACCACAAACCTACTTGGAACTCTAGGATCTAGCCTTCCTAAAGTTCAGAGAGGGCTCTCTCTTTAAGATTTAACTTTGTTTTCTGATTTATGTTTTAGGCTAGTTATGATATAACAATTGATTTTGGTTTTTAAAAGGTTTGGTGGGAAAAAATCACTTAGAGATAAACTAGAGAGAGATATACTTGTCCATTGGGCTATGGAGTCTAAATCTAGAAAGTAGCACTAGAAGCCAAGGCCAAAAGGGTACAAATGTATTCAGGGAAAGATAGATAACCCTCAGAGATTTGGGAAAGTGGTTTTTTTTGTGAAATGGTATGATCGAGATAAAGGGAAATGAAGGATCCTTTGTTCTAGAAAATGGAAGAAGGAGGCAGGGGTCAAAGGGGAGTAGGAGCAATGAAGGATTCCTAACACCGAAAATCAGTAAAAAACATTTAAATGGTAACTTACTTAAAAACAGAGAGCACTAGACTAGTCCTATAGTAATATTCCTAGTTACACATTAAGATAGATCAAAGACATAATGAATTGCATGAAACTCAGAAAAAAAAACAATTACAAGAAGAGAGTACTTCACTCCTCAGCTTATCGTAGGGATCCTAAATTATGATGCCAATTTAGCTTTTTCCAGTCTGCTACTTCGAAAACAACCCATGATAGCCTCCAATGTTTCAGTAAAAAGTCTATAGTAAGTCTAGCAATTTTATTCCACACCTAATAATTCTAATGTAGAAGTATTTATACAAAATGTTATTACAAATATCCTAGGAAAAATATAGGAATATACCAGCCTCTTTTCCTAGCTCTTCATCTATAGCTTTCAACACATCCACTTCCATATCCAACACTATCCCTACCACTACTGTCATACCTCCCAGCCCAAAAAAACTTCAAGCCATGGCTGCTAGATATGCTCCCCTTGTTTTACCCCAAAACCTCCATGACATGACCCAAGATTATCAGAAAAATGTACCACTATTTGATGGCATTTCACATTACACTGCTCAATAACATGTGATTAAAATGACTGATTTTTGTGAAATCTATGAAATAGATGAGTCAAATTTCCAAATGAGGTTGTTTTCACAAAGTTTAACAGGAGAGGTTAAGAAATGGTTCAGAAATTTAGCTGCTGGTAGTGTAACAGATTTAGCTACATTTCATAGAGTATTTTTAAATAAATGGGAAAGAAAAAAGAACCCCCTGCAAATTTTGTCTGAGTTTGATTCCATGAAAAGATATCCTACTCAGTCTGTTCAGGATTACTGCACAAGATACAACAGTGTCAATAACACAATACCTGCAAATATTAAACCCACACCTTACTCTGTACTGCTAAAATTCCCTGATGGATTTGATGCAGATATGGCATATCAGTTAAGGGAAAGAGATGCACAAACTTTAGAACAGATGCAATTAGATGTTTTTAGTGTAGAAATCAACATTTTAGCTAAGAAAGCCAGACTTAGAAATTAAAGGAGAGTTACAATTAAAGAAGAAACTTTCGAATTCAGATGCTAAATTGGATTTATTTGCTAAAAATTTAGAAAGGGTGGTTGATAGATTAGATAATATTGAAAGAAAACCTCAATGGGATAACCAACCTCAGATTAGAAATCCCAATTTTAGAAAAAACAATAATACTGGAAAAGCTAAGGAAGCTACTCCAAACCAAAACATTAGGCCCCCATTCCAAGAGAAATATGTTGAAATTTCTCAAAATAATGATGAAGATGAGGATAACATCAATATTATAATGGGGATAGATGAAAACAACACCGTTTTCCTCACTCAGGAGGATCAAGAACTCTTTGAGCTTCAACAACTCAAAGTATAATTTGGTGAATCTTTTGACTACAAACACAGTTATGACTTCTCTATTAATGAAATTCACAGTCAATATAACCTTAGAAACAAGAAAAATAATGAGCCTTCTACTAAAAACAATTCCCAAAATCAAAATAAAAAGAATGCAGAAGCACCAAAAACATAAAATTTTGCAAATTCTCCCAAGAGAAAACAAGCAAAATTCCAATCCTTCTAGTCCTAATCAGTCCAGATTTCAAGAAAGACTTTACAATATTTTCATTTGCCTCAGAGCATACCATAGCTGTAGTTTTACTGTAGAACAATGATCAAGGTTTTGAACAACCTATAGCCTTTTTCAGTAAGACCCTTAGAGATGCACCTCTGAAATATAACATAATGGAGAAATAAGCCTTAGCCTTGGTTAAGGCCATAAAAGATTTCAAATTTTACATTCTTTACTCCCACATTATTGCCTATGTCCATAATTCTGTAGTAAAAGAAATTCTTACTTAGGATGGTATTGATGGAAGAATAGGTAAGTGGATTGCCACTATCCTAGAATATGACATAGAGATTAAACCAACTAAACTCATCAAAGGAAAAGGATTAGCCAGATTAATGGCTGAATCCAACTGCAATGCATTAGATATAATTTTTATTTCTCGAGTTGATAACTAAGAAGAGATGGCGACTCCAATGATCAGTGAAGCCTTTCTAGATTCACCTTGGTACTCAGATATTATCTTTGTACTTACAAACTTACAAGATCCTCCTAGATTAACAAGGACTAAATCCATATTTCTTAAACTTAAAGCAATGAGATTTTGTATTTTAGATAATGTGTTTTTTGGAAAGAACATAGTGGGATATTACTGAACTATTTACTGAAATTAGAAGATGAAAAAAATCTTGAAGAATTTCATGCAGGTGGTTGTGGAGGGTACTTATATTGGAAAAGTACTACTGATAAGATCCTTAGAGCTGGTTTCTACTGGCCTATCTTATTTGTTGATGTGAAAAAAATTGTTACTTCATGTCATAAATGTCAAAATTTTTGAAGGAAAAAAGAAATTGTTACCTTTACACCTAAAGCCTATTTCTACCGAAATTCAATTTCAACAATGGGGTTTAGACTTCATTGGAGAAATTCACCCCCCATCCTCTGGCCAACATAAGTGGATTTTGAATGCCACAGATTACTTTACTAAGTGGATTTAAGCCATTCCTACCAGACAAGCCACTAACACAATCATTATCTCTTTCATAGAAAACAACCTTTTGTCTAGATTTGGATGCCCACAGAAAATAATTATTGATAATGCAGTAGCATTCAAATCTAAGAAAATTATTTCCTTCTATCACAATTATCATATTACCCTAGGTCACTCTACTGCTTATTACCCTCAAGGTAATGACCTAGTTGAACTCAAATAAAAGCCTTGTGAATATCATTAAAAAATTACTTGAAGACAACAAAAAGACTTGGAATAAAAAGTTAGTCTATGCCTTATGGGTAGATAGAATTACTACCAAAAAGTAAATTGGTACTTCCCCTTACCAAATTTTATATGGGATGGATGCAGTTTTTCCATCATCCTTAGGTGTTCCAGTAATGAAGATCATTCAAGAATCACAAGTGGAACTCAATGATATACAATGGAAGATAAATCAAACTATTTATCTACAACAAACAAGGGAAGAATTCTATGAAAAATATCAAGTCATTCAAGATAAAATCAAGAAATTTTTTGATAAAAGAAGTAAAGATGATGACTTTTACATTGGAGATCAAGTGTTAAAGTGGGATTCTAGGAGAGAAGAAAAAGGCAAGCATGGAAAATTTGATTTTCTATGGAAAGGACCTTATGTAATTTATGGATATATGGGTAACAATGCTTTCTTCATCGAAGATTTGGATGGAACATATATTAAAGAAGGACCAGTTAATGGTAGAATGGTTAAACACTACTATTCCTCTGATTTAACCAATAGTTAGTCCCAGTTACTTTTTACATCATTGTAAATATCCATTGAAGTTTTTAGATTGGATTGGATATTTTCTTTCCAAAGTTGAAGCCCGGAGAGAAGACCCTAATCTTGAAGAGTAAAATTTCATAAATATGAGTTTTTTCATAAAACAAAAGACAATTACTGGATCATCATGGTCAAAATTGAAGGCTACTAGTCTTAGAGTTCTTGACATTTCACTAGGAAATTCCATCCCCATGTGAAGTCGTTGTTAGGGTCCTATAAATATAGGATTCATAATTTTGAATTGACTTATGATAGTCTTGTAAAATATGTAAATACCTTGCTTTTTGCAAGTTGTTTTCCCATATTTTGTAAAAAAATTAAAAAAATCAAAAATCAAAAAGAGGGTAAAAGTCCTAAAAGAAAGATCAAAGGACTTAAAAGAAAATTTAGACCCCAAAAGAAAAAGATGAAAATAAAACATGAAAGTATGCAAGACCAAATGACACTACTTTTTAATTTTTGCAAATGATTATGACAGAGTGTCAATAAATTCCATAATCCATGATGAGTTAAATTGTTTAAAGTTGACTTGTCATGTTTTCAATTTCCATGTTTTAGATAGTGAATAAAGATTGGTCAGACAGTTTAATCCTGAATAATTAGTAGATAGGTAGATAATAATGAGGAGCTCATCAGTTTAATCTGAGCCCTCGGATGAAATAAGGTATAATTAGATAGTTTTTTATGCTTTCAAAAGAATAAAATGTTTAAAGGTAGCAAGCTTAAATGCACCTGCTAAAAGGAAGAAAAAAATATTAGAGTAATGTTGGCTAGGTAGAAAGAAGTGGGAAAAATCATGTAATATTCATCACCGGGAAAAAATAACTAATTTCCCTTCCCCTGTAAGTTTTCAATGTTTTATACTTCCAGTCAAAGAGGCTTAGAGCATTTCTCTTACTTTTGTTGAGACTGGACCCAAGGCTTGATGACTTGATAGTAGAAAATGATTAAGTTCTTATGATAAAATTCCCTTTACCATTATTCATCCATCATTCATACATTTAACTCATATTCATAAGTAAATACTCCTTTTTTACTTAATGAAACAGAAAATCCCATTTAATTGACTTCCTTCATTCATAAATAATACAAAAACCCTCAAAAAACACTCTATCCTAAGTAAATTGGTGAAATCATGAAATAACAAGCTTTGCTTTTATTTATTCACTTTACTTGGTTATTTAGTGTATTTTCGTATTTCATCTCCCATTGTCATATTAACTTTTGCCTTATGATATTAATTCCCTAAAAATACCTTATCCTATCTATATAATTCCCTTTATTTAAAATATCCCCTAAAACCCATTATTATAAAGATTTTTGACCAAATATATTATCCACATGGTGAATTAAAAACCCAAATTATACTCCCTTTGGTCTAAAAACTAACCTTAATCAAATACCCTGCCCCCTATGGTTATAGACCTTTCAAAAGTCTAAAACTATATAATAAAACAAAAAATGTACATATGGTTTTCATACATATCTTATGTGTTTGAAAACACAAAAATATTGCCCCTTCCCATCCCATTTTATCCTAAGTATTATAAGATGGATTAAGTCTTTTATAAAGGTTCAAACCAGCGCCTTTGTAAATACACTTATCATCCCTCCCCACATAAAGTTAACCCAAGGTTAAAGTGTGAAATCACATAACATAAGCCTTTACATTTTTAATTTTTTCCGTTATGTAAATCCTCATGCTTTATATAAAGATAACCCTAGGTTTCTTAACCCTGATTTGCATATTAAAACCTTGCATTCACATTCAAAACCAAGTTATACCCTCGACCCGCATATATAAGCTCCACTTATATAACATAACCCCTTTTTTTCATATAAGAACTTTGGTTAAAATATACATCATACAAAGGTTTTTATTGTGTTTCCAAGCCATCAGCGCATAGTTCAAACCCCGGCCCCACCATGATTTCGACCGCAACTCCTGAACCAATTGTGACCGTTCACTTCCTTTCCAATGATCCAATGGAGTAAGATCCATTTCGCGCTCATAAACTAAATGTCCATCCAAAGCCCAAACGGATGCGAAATGGGCTGTTTTCACTATTCAACCTCCTCAACGTGGCATCCTCTCATAGGATCGCATTCGTTTCCACAAAAACTGCTTAACAGCAGAGTCAAATGCGAAAACCACCACTGGTTTCGCATTTTGAAATCAAAACTGCCTCCCGCCTTTTGATAAGACCTGCATTGAATGCATTAATGATAATTAAAAATCAATGTTTTAAACCTTTGATATACTATTTCTAATGTTTCTTTTCGCATTCAACTGTGAAAAGTGCTCCACTCGACTATGTGAAAAACCCTTTGCCTAATTGTCAGCTTATACCCCGACAAGGCCGAATTTGACCATAGATCCTCTATTTTGAAGAACATCTAAAGCCATTCTCTGCGCCAACGATCTGGACCCGTCTTCTGGAATAAACAAAAGCTTCAGAAACCCTGTCTAAGCATCCAAATACCTGCAAGTTGAGGTATTTTTCATCAGATAAAACTTGAAATTTCAAATTTTAAATCGTCTATAAGTAAAACAAAGTCTAAATTAGGAGAATTCACTGTGGAAATTTCCCAAAAGCGCCCAAAACAGGCCAAACCCTGGCCAATTTTTCCCAGAAATTGTTGTGTTCGTAAAACCTCTGTTAAAACTAATTTAATCAGCTTGCGACCACTGAAGATCAATTCCAAGATAAAAAAGGGTTTAAAAGTCTACACATATCTTAAAAGCTCCTTTTTACAGTCTAAATCATTTAGGAAACCCTTGTTTCCTGGCTTAGCCCAGTTTTCATCTCTCAGAAGCCTAAATTGAGCAAAGATATCACCTGAAATTATCCTTGGCCTATAAATTGCTAAATTCATTCTCTGTTTAAAATAAATACAACTTTTGCAAACAGTTTAAGCTTGCATTGTTTATTCGAAGATGACCAAAAAGCAGAGTACAGCCAAAACTGGAATTTCTAAACCTGCTAAACCTGGGGGATCCAAAAATCCTAAATCTAAAGCATGTAAGGCTATCAAATCTACTCCAGCACTTACTACTAAATCCACTGTGTCAGTAAATCCCCTCCAGCCACCTGTACCTACTGTAGAAACCCTTCCATTGACTAAAATGGATTACAAGATTGTTGACCCTGTGGTAGAATTCAATCTATTGGAAATACATAATTGGTGCTATGATAAATACTTGGATAAAGATGAAATGACTATTTGGGAGACTCATTTGCCCAAATAAGTAGTTCCATTGACCCAACTTAGCCAAGAACTTGTTAGATTATGTCAAAAGAATTATGAACCTAACCAGAGGGCCATTGTTAATGCTGACAGAGAGATTCTTTTTACCATTACAACAGAGTCCATAAATCAAATGTTACAATTACATTTTGATCCTAAATCAGTTCCTCTATCCATAGAAGTATTGACTCAGTTATACTTAGGCTTGGATTTTCCTAAGAGATTTATGATATTTCAGAACTTTATGCCTTGCCATGTGGACATTCCAAAGATAAACCATCCTTATTCTACTTCCAAATTTTGTGAAGGGTATAGATAGATTATCTCAATGCTATCTTTTATACTGGAATACTTCATAGATGGATTCACTAATGAATCCATTCTAGGTTTTATATCCACATTATCTCCAGGTCAACCTCCAGCAATAATTTTTTATTGTGCTAGATTCATAGCAGACAATATTCATCATCAATTGACCAAACTTCCCACTGAAGGGGTGTTTAGGTAGTCATCATACTTGTTTCACTTATTTTTGTTCTTCCAAGCTGATAATTTTCCAATTGCATTGGAAAAGATGGACTTAGAGGGCAAGCCTCTGTCCATTATCTTCTGGACTTCCTTGCTTAGGAAAGAAGGTAGTAACTTCAGTTATACAAATTTTTCAGACCTATTCCTCCAGCCAGCAATGAATATATTGTACAAAGCAGAGCAACCTAGAGTAAACTAGGACATGAAAAGAATCTTGCAGTTATCATAACTAAATAAAATGGGAGGTTGGTTTCTTTATGAAAAGCACACAGAGATAAGAATATTTGGATCCAACTTATTACCCTATAAGTTTCCAAAATACATGAGCATGAGAATTTTTGCATTGGAATATTTAAGGCAAATTCTAGATTCTGATGCCATCAACTTCTTAGCTGCCAGGAAAAAGACTCAATTCAAGCTAAAAAATCAGGTTCGTCCTTTCATCATAAATAACAGATAAGTAGAAAAGGAAATCACCAAAAGACTAGCAGAGTTTAAATTTCAGGAGATATTTCCATGGAACTATGATCCTCAAGGGATCCTGAGCAATTTAAGCGTAAAATGCAAGCTCACACCCTTTATACATGAGCCTAAGCGAAAGATTGAGAAGTTTGAAAATCAAGCAGAATGGGTAGAAAATACTTTGAAAGATGCAGCAATCAATACAGAAGCAGCAGAAAAAATGGATACTACACAAGCTGTTTTAGTTGCAAAGAAACCAGAGACTTCAACAAAAAGAGGCAGGGATGAAGAGACATATACAACAGAGACCAATTTCAAACTCATTTATAACAAGAGGCCTAAAATTACTTCAGTTGAAAAAGAAAAGGTGATTGAAATTGAAGATACAAATGAGCCAGAGGTAAATAATGATGAAGCTACAGTGATTGTCAATGAAACTCTTGCAGAGATTGAAAATGAACAAACAACAGGTAAAGAAGATACTCAGATGATTTAAAAACCACAAAACATGGAGGCTTCTTGAGGAAAAATACTTAGATATCAAAGAAAAATATAAACAGATAAAGAAAAAGAATGAGGAGATCAAGACTGAGATATACTATCAATTCCTCAAGAAAAAACCAGGGAATCAAAACAGGCTACTGATAGCCTTTGATTATTCTACAAACAAGATGATAATGTCATTTTTGCAACCAAATACTTCAGCACCAAAGAGAGTGGCAGATTATAAAAATATGGAGTTTGAGGTAGACACTGAAAACATTCATGAGCTTGACCAAATAGAATTCCATAGACACAGCTCTAGAATTCTATTTTCAACTGTGGTGACAAAGGCAATGAGTGTTGTTAGAGTCCTATGATTTGGTAGATTGGCAAGCCAAATGACAGGGTAACATCATACCAAGATTTGGAGCCCTAGGACCTAGCCTTCCTGGACTCGGAGAGGGCTCTCTCTATTATGCAAAGGATGTAAACTTGTTTGCTTTTGTATGTTTTGATTTTATGCTAGTTTTTAAGTATGTTTTGGTTTTTTTTGGGTTTTTGAGGGGAACTGATTGAAAGGAAAAATATATATGGAGTTCATCAAATCAATTTGGCTATGGGGTTAAATAAGGTCGAGATTGTCTTAATGATGGACAAGGTATGACTGCAGGGCCGATTTGGTCGAGATAAATGGATTCTTTGGGTGAAAATGAAATGATATGAACATTAAGTTTGCGAAAGACAGAGATATTTTAAGCATAAATAGTTAAACAACAAGCATTCATGAGTTAGGGCTAACCATTACTCTCTATGAATGAAACTCAAACTAATAAGTGCAGAAAATAAACAATACAGTGATACATAGAAGTATAAGACCCTCTAACTTTGGGAAAATCACCTTCAGACTTTTGGGAAAACAAATAAGACAGAAAAAAAAACTCAATCTACGAAGAGGGAACTCCTAAACATCATATTTTGAGCTGTTGGGAACTTTGAAATAAGACTGCAAAGCATGGACAAAAGGCAAGATTGAAACAATACCTCTTTGACTTAACTAAAACAACCAATAATTCAGAGAGAGGTTTCAGGGATGGAGTTTTGATTAGCTATGAGTAAACAGGGTGTACTGTGAATCATACTAGACAGTATGCATAATAACCATTAATGAAACAAGTAACAAGTTCTTAGTGACCAAAGAGCAATTAAGAATTCTTTTATATGACCAAGAAAGATGAAAACATTTAAGCTGCAATGAATCAGAAAATTTGAGGTGCCTCCATGGGTAGATCTCAAACTTAATCTTTACTGAACTACAACAAGCAAGAAGCATGAAAATATATGTGAGAAACTAAGAAAACATAACAAATAAGAAACACAATAACATTCACCAAGCCATTGAATCCTACATACAATCCTCCTCCACCATCCAAGTCAAGCAAGAGATCATCCACTTCATAAGACAAATATTTCTTCAAAGCTCATAGTGTTTTGTATTGCTCTCTATAACATCAAGTTTTGCCTCTGATTACAATGAATCCTCTTGGATTATATAGGCCAAAGAGGAGGAAACCCAACTAGGGAAACTAGAAGGCCATTGGCCAAAAACAAATATCTAAAACTGTCCTTGAGGCCTTACAAGGTCCAAGGCACAAAATATCCTCTAAAAATATATTTTCGGACTAAAATAGCAAAAATAAATTACTTTATATGCCTGACACAAGAGAAAAACTTGCCAAATGCACATTTGGCCAGTCATCTTCAGAAAAATGCATTTCAGCAAAATTCTACAGGAGCGTAGCAACAGAAAAAAGTCTGTCTTGCAAAGGAGATTTGAGGGACTTCCTGATGTTGAAACGAGGCCCGTGATGGCTCGTTGGAAATCCCTGGATGTCTACTTTCTGGAAATACTTTATTTTTTCCAAAACAATGCAAGGAATTCTGTCAAAAAGTGAACTGAGTGAAAAAAACCAGGAAAGTAGCACTTGCTGATATGTAAGGTAGAATGTTGAAAAATAACTGGTTTTTTGCCTCTTTGAGGGATCAAAACACATTCTTTTGATCTGAAAATTTCTGAGTATATTCCCTCAAATTTAATGCATCCAATGATACCACTCTCATCAGCTGAGGATGCTCCAATAAAAAATGGCGGCGCCCATGAATTTGCGCAATTAGGCCCAAAAATCCCAAAAAACAAGATCATGTCAAAAATTGCTCAATTTTGGTGAGCAAACCCCTTAAGGGTTTTTATAAGCATGCATGGAAGCTTGAGCCAAAATCCCAAGCCTAGATGTGTCTTTTCCTCTTTTTTTCATCGAGCGCCCTCTTTGGGCAGTTTTGAGCTTTTCTTGGGCAACCTTTAGTTTTCTTCAGGCAAATTGATTTAACTTTTTGTAATGCCCAGTCATCTTCCTTTGCAAACCCAAATCTTTGTTTGCCTTGTCTAATTTGTTTTCCAAGTGTTTGACTTCTCTTTCGAGCCAAGACTCTTTATCATTCTCTATCTCTTCAGCAATCAGCTGTGTGAGAGGGTATTGCTGAGCAAGGGTTGATTCTTCTTCCCTTTGCTTCTCCAAGGCTTTTCTAAGACCCATGGTCCCAGGCCTTTTCCTCACTGCTTCTTCTTCTTCCTCCACATCATCAAACTCGCCCATGTATTCCTCAAGTTTCACTTGGGCCTTTTGTGCTTCCCTTCGATACTTGAGGGCCCGGGCCTCATATATTGCCATTTTCCCGCTCATTTGTCTATTTTGTAGCTGTAGGAAGTGAATCAGGTCTTTAGACCTCTCTAAGCCAGCTTCCAAATCCCCAATTTGAGATTGTCTATTTTGTAGAAGAGAGTTTAGAATTTTGATTTGGTCATCTTCGGCATCACCATCCACTTGGATAATGTCAAACACTCTTTCTTGCTCATGGCTGCTCTCCTGCTGCTCCATTTTTTCCTTACCTTTGCTTTGAATGGGCTTCTTTGCCCTTGTCCTCTTTAGCACTTCAACAATAGGCCACTTGGGAAACTTGCCTCTACTCCGGAGTGCTCTAGTAACATTGGTAGTTACAGCTTGAACAATCTTCTTTCTTGAAGCTTTAGGCTTTGTTACCTTAGGAGAAATAGTAATGGCCCCTTGCCTATGAGAGGCAGCTAGCAAATGCTTTGGAGAATTCTCTTCATGCTCCCTATTTTTACTATCCTCTTTAGATCCATCATTACTTGTTTCATTGTGCTTGCTTTGGTCTTGGCTTCCCTTAGGACTGTTTTTCTCTTTTTGTTTCATGCTATTACCCTTGGAATGTTCACTGTTTTGTGTTTTCTTGCCATCACTGTGGGTTTCTTCATCATGAATGCTTTCTTCTTGAGCATTTTCTTTATCTTGTGGCAAGTTACCACTGTCTCCTTTTTCAAATGAGTGATGGCTATCTTTCTACTCCTGCTTGTTGTCTTTTTGAAGATTATCTTCACTAGCTGTTTGGGAGTTTTCATCATGCTTATTGCTTTGCTGATTTTCACTGTGTTTGGTCTCACTGCTATGCTAAGTATCATTTTGTTCATTTTCACCATCACTTACTTCTTCCTCACTGTTTTTCTGATCACCACTATGATTGCTTTGTTGAGGACTGTCTTGTTCTTCCCTATCACTGCTTTCTTCATGACTATTATGCTGAGTGCCACTATGACCATCATCACTAGTACCTACTCTATCACTATTATGTTGAGACTCTTCCCTTTGTTCCTCATCATCACTATTCTGCTGAGTTCTACTCTGTTCATGTTCATTACTTTTTTCTTTATCATCACTGCTATACTACTTTTCACTTGGTTCCTCATAATCACTGCTTTGATTAGACTTTTCTTTTTCACTTTCAATCATAGGGGATTTTTGCCTTTGAGGGGTAGATTGACTAAAGAAGCAAAGACATAGTGAGTGGATGGTGAGGAAGGCACATGAGATGGGCCATAAGAGGAAGAAGCAGAAGCAAAATTAGAATGGGAGATGAAAGATTCCCAAGAAACTCCTTTTTGTTCAAGTTGATGGAGGATGATTATTTTGATAAGATAATGATGAAATAAGCTAGATTTTTGTTGAGCAGGGTGTTTCTTTTGGACCAATGAGGCCACTTTGTCAATGCTTCTGCAGAGGAAGAAAGGGAGGTTCAATAGTTGGGTCCTAGTGAAATGCATTAGCAGCCGGACATGGTATGAATAAACTTGAGAGTATCTACCTTCACATGTGAAGTATTTCATGATGACCTTCATCAGAGGCACATAACTGTTCAATAGATGAAAAAAGGGGAAGATGGCCTTGCATTCATTTTGGTAAGCTAGTTTCAAAAATGGCTTGTAGTGGTCTAGGTCCAAATAGGTTTGTTTGAACCATTTCTCACCAAGATAGGGGATCTTGGTGGCTTTTGACACTGCTTTAGGAGTGAGAACAAAATCAAGGCCTGCTATGTGAACATGCTCTCCTTGTAGTCTTAGGGCAAAAAACTGTGTCAAGGGAGGGTGATTTGTGACTTCTTGGACCCTTTGGAAAAAATCAAGGCACCCTACCTCATGAAAGTTAAAAAGGACTAAAGGGGAATCATTTATCTCTTTCACAGTTATAGGTTCAAATCTGTTGTGATACCCTCCCTTGTTGGCTTTCCTTGGAGGCTTGTTTTCTTAGATTTCCTTCACTTGTCTTATCAACAAAAGTCTTTGACTAAAAACTAGGTCTCTCTTCTTCAAACAGTGCCTTTCTCTTTAAAAACTATGTTTGGCTTCTCAGTCAACAAACAGGCCCTTTGACACTGATCTAGGACTTTTAACCTCCTCTTAAAATCATTGATTTTCTTTGTTTTTTAAGCAAATAGGGTACCTTTGAAAACAACTATGTTTTACCTTTGAAATCATTGTTTTCCCTCCTTGTAAGACTGATTTTTGTCTTTTAACCCTTTAAAGCAAACAAACTCTGTAAACTGACAACAAGTGCCTTTTCCTCAATCAATGTCTTTTTGTTTCTTAGCAAACATGATTGGTTTGAGAAAAAATTGTGTTTTTTTTCCTTTATTTGACTGTGTCTTTTTCTTCACAGTTTGATTTTAAAATATCTTCTAAATCAAATATTTTTGCTAAGAAATATAAATACCTTTTAAATATGTCCCTTGCTGTATTTGAAACAATATCCTCTTTTGTAAAAACCCTGGAGAATTTGCAATTTGAAGACCTCTGGAAGGATGCTGCAATTCCTTTTACCAGTGGCCCTGGCGGTCACACTTCTGTTTAGTAGTGGCCCGAGTGGTGGGCCGTTCAGAGGTGGCACAGGCAGTGGGCCGTTCAGAGGTGGCCCGGGCGATGGGTCGTTCATAGGTGGCCTAGGAAGTGACAACAATGGGCCGTGCAGAGGCAACAACGGGCTGGGTGAGAAATGTATGGAGGTAAGGTGCAAGGGAAAGGGCACAAAGGTGGAGGGCAAGGGCATGAAGATGCAAGGGCAAAGGCATAAGGTAGAAGTTATTGGATCAAATGCGTCGTGTGCAGGGTCAAGGGCCTGGGCACTGGGCCGGGCAGGGCTGCCGGAGGCAGCGCGTTGCGTGTAATACTGGGCATCAGGTGCTGCACAGGCACGTCACGTGCATTGATAGGCGCATCGCGTCCTGTGGAGACTGCTTGAGAAAGCACCTACAGGTGTGTCGCAGAAAATCACAGGCACGTCGCGTGCTCGATAAAGCTATGGATGGTCGTTAAAACTTGTCTTTTCTCCGTGAAATGTTTGCACAATGGTATACGAAATGTTTTGATCTAGCTCCTTTATGCCTTATGAGGCTTTAAAACATCTTTCCCTCCTTTACTAATTTGAAAAAAACAAATTCTCCTTTTTTCCTTTGTACTCGTATTTGAAATGAGAATCTCTTTTTACACAATGGTTCTCTTGGGTTTTTGGTGAAAGACCCCTTTTCTATATGCATGGAGCTTATCCTTTTGCATCTTTAGCATTTTTTTCTATCTTTGATGGATGCTCCTTTGACCGAATGTGAAGCACATTTTCAACAACTGTTTTTCTCCTTTGTTTGTTATTTGAAAGAAAACTTTGAAAACAAACTGATTCTCAAACTCTGACTACCACTGCAAATTGTTCCCAAACACTATGTTGACACTTGATAATTTTTCAACCCTCTACTTGTCATGCAGGAGGTTATTAAACTGTGTTTTTGATCCTCTACTATTTATCCTTTAAGGATGTCCTCTTAAAACATAGAAACTCCTCTTCATCTGGCACTGTGTCTTCTTTGTTCATTTAAAGAAGGCATAATTAGTAAACTGTGATCCTTCCTTATGACTCATGAATATCTTCAAACAAACTGTCCCTTTTGCTATGTGACATCTTTACCTGTAACATATGCCTTTGTTGCACCATATCACTTTAAAATTTACACAAGAATAATGTGATCTTGTTTATGATAAGTGCTCTCTTTTCACAAAGTCACTGTGAAGCATTTAGGATTAAATAATGTGATTGGTACATGGTGAGTGCTCACTTGTTGTGCTTCTTTGTATTAACTTGCAGAACTACCTTGAAACCTAATCTTGCACATATTATTTGATTGAGGTATCTGAAAATGCAACTTCTTGTTACCTTGATTTACCTTTTGAATAAGCTAATCCATATGAACTGTAACCCCAAGTGCTTGCCCTCTACTTTCCTTTTGGAGGGAGTAATTAGATAGACTATAATGGTCTTCTTCAAAATGAAGGATGTCCCTTTTGAATAAACCCCCGGTGTGAAATTATCTTTTACCATTTGAATGAGGTTTCTTCATCAAACTCTAGCCTCAGATTTATCCTTTGAAGGAGGCTTTTACAAACATAAGAATTGAGGCCCTTTAGCACCATTATGTCAATATTTTGCTTATGATGTGAAAGAGGTCTTAAAACTATGAAATTTCATCCATCTCACCACTGTTTCTGAACACTTCTTACCAATAGAAACCTTTTTCAAACACAATATTAAACCCTGGTGATGCATCCTCTGTTTATCTTTTGGAGGAGGTAGCACAAAGCAGCCACTGAAGTTACTTAAAAACATTGTTGTCCCTCTACTTATTAGTGAAGGATTTCCTTTCAACATACTCTTCCGAGCACTTGTTTTATACTTCATGTTTCAACCCTTTACAAATTCAAGGCTTTGTTTATTAGTTTGAAGGAGGGTTTCCTCTCAATCTTCAAATCTGTACTTGTCATTTGATGGAGGCATCTTAAACTGTGTTTTTGATCCTCTGCTATTTATCCTTAAAGGATGTCCTTTTAAAACATAGAAAAATCATCTTTATTTGGCACTGTGTCCTTGGTTTACCTTTTAAATGATTTTAAACATAGTGTTATCAGTTGGAGACTTGACCCTCTGCTTATTTGTGGAGGAGGCCATAACAATGTGTTTCTAACCCTCTGCTTATCATGAAGGAGGTCCTATCAAACACAGAAACTTCATCCACCTCAAAACTATGCCCTTGTTTTGTAATATATGTCCTTGCTTTGTACCATATCACTGTGAAGTTTTTAGGGAGTAAACAATGTGATTGGTACATGGGGAATGCTCACTGCTTGACATCTTTGAACTAACTCTTTCCCTTGACTGTGTTTTCAGGGGTATTGAATTTTTTTGTGACAATATTTCAAAGTTTAGTTGATGATAAGGTATAAGAAGCAATTGTCCTTCTTATACTTTCATCCTGGTTGCCTAACTTTCTTTGGAGCTCTTCGTGTCAAAGACTGTCCTTCTTCTTGAAACAAAGAAACTTGTAAGGCTAGGTCATCCTTCAGAGAACTTGGGCAGCACTACCTTTGGAGTTAATCATGGAGTGTTGAGCTTCACTTAATCCTTTGCATTTTATTTGTCTTGATGAATGATTACTGTCTTCAGGCACCCTTTGGATTTAAACGATGTATATTTGATGTTCTTTACTCACTGCTCTCCATCTTATTCTTGATGGAAAACTATTTCAGTATGAGAAAATTGTTAAGTTTGCTCCTTTGCTCCCATTTGCACATTGATCATCACTCAATTACACCCCTGCAGAGATGTAAAAATAGATGCTTTTGAACTTTGGAGGGCTTCTTTGGTGTTTCATGGGGATCATACTTGATCTAATCATATTTCTTCAGACAGGGAAACTCCTTATCTTTTCTTGATTTCAACATTTATGAGCCTTTCTAGAATGAAAACAAGTAACCTGTTAGTGGTGTATGACCTAAGGCTGAATCAGTGTGCTGTTTTGCAGAATAGGAAACATTTGATTGTTGACTGGTACTAGACACAAGCTTTTTGGCTTAGGATAACTTAGTCAAGGAGAATTTCCCTAAACACCACCATTTGGACTTAGAGACAATTTGTCACAGATTTTGAATATTTCCTTAGTCATGATCAGGTTATCATATTATTGAATGATCAATGAGAGAGGGAAAAACACTTAGTCAAATGATGGGCAATGAGATGCATGAAAACAAGGGAAAATGATAGCAGAGAAACAAAGCTATGAGAACTATAGACAAGGAGACTCTGCTAAAACGAGATAGGACTTGAAAAATGAAGACTGTTCTCATCATAGACTGACAGGGAGGGATAGGAAGAAAAAAAAATTGTTTGGGGTGTTTTCTAGATGAAAAATTGACAGATTGAGATTAGCTTCTAGAAAACTCAGCTAAGGAATCTAGTCATCAACAACATGTAAAAAATACTGATGACTAACAGTGGCTCCATTTGGGGAGGAAAACTCCTTTTCGGGAGGTGTCCAAAATTACAGATCTTTAGCTTGTGCAGATCAATGCCTTATCCATTGGTGCAAATTTCTCTCTTTCTTGATGCTATTTTTGAAAATTGACAGCATGATTAGCATCAAAGTCATCTCTACCTACCCAACTATATTTCCTAACATTTTTTCTTCTTTAGGTGCATTTGGACTAGTAACCCTTTGACATTGTATTTTTGAAAAAAAGAAAACTATCTAATTCTACACTTATATCTTCTCGGAGTTTAGATTAAACGGATGAACTTCGTTGATTCTCTACCTATGCTAGATCGACTGTCAAGATTAAGATGTTTGATAGGATTTCATTCACTAAACTAAAACATGAAATTGAAAAATGACCAAATCAAGATTAGACGGTTTGATTTGTCATGTGTTTGTGGCATAAAAGACAAGCTGCACACAAATATTATTTTCGCACAAAATGAGATTTAGAAAAATCAGGGCTAGGATACATAGTTTTTTTTTCATCCCTATTTTCCTCTTTGGTTCTATTTTGAGCGTGTGGAACCAATATCTTTTCCTAATCTACTTTCATTTATAAGTCAAGTTTACATAATTTTACTGTCACTTCTTTCACTAACTTATCAGCAATCAATTTAAAACATGTTCAGTTATGATTAGGCTAGATAACTGAACAAGACATCTTTTGAGCACTAGTAGCGGCATTTAGACTTGTGCACTTTCAGCATGACTATTTTTTTTGAACATGGGGCTTTTCTGTTGTTTTTAAAACTGCCCTCTTTTCTAATTTTCTACTGTTTTTTTTTTTCTATTTTTTATTTATTTCTTCAAATAGTGATATGTACAATGAGTGAAAATGTTAAAACTAGAAATCCTGAAAATGGTGGAACTTAAGCATCTTATCTTCAAAAGGATCTCCTGATGCTCTTGGTCCAGTCAGCTCTTGAAAAGAAAATTTTGGAAAATTTTCTCTTTCAAGCACAACAAAAGGGTTCTTGCAAGAGTTTTTAAAAAATATATATATGTTTGTCGTTGTTCTCTATACATCTGATTTCTGCTCCTGCCTTTGTTGTACATTTTCTTCAGGTAATACAGATACTCTTTGTCATTTTTAAAACATATGATGACATCATCAAGGTACATCATGGTGAAGAAGTTCAGCACTGGGAACATAGCCTTCCAGAACATGTCTTTGGTGTCTTGCAGTTTCGTAACACTGGGTTTGAAATTGGAACTGCTTCCTGTGTATTTGAAAAATTATTTGAGCTACTTGCTTTGAAGAGTAATTAATTGATGATACCCTAAAACATCATTTTGCAAAGACATATGATTAGAAACTCCTATATTTTGTATGGTATGGATTTGTTTAAGAAGAATATAATTGATGTTCCAGGAATGTGTATCTGTGTTTCTGAAATCGACACGTCCTATGTCCCACTGTCTTGTCTTTGACTGTTAATGTTTGACCAAGATTTTTGCACTTCTTTTTGTCAAGGCTATTCATTGAAATGATGGTAGTGTCATAGTGTTTCAAATTGTTTTCCTGACATGTATTAGTATCTTGAACAATTTTTCATATTCTAGCAGTTCTTAATCTCTGGTGAAATGACAGAATTTTAGCTAGTTCAATCAGCTCAAGTGTTTTAGGACTGCTATTATCATATTCCTCTATATTAAATTTATCAGACATTTTCTCTGGATTCATAAAAGTGGTTTCAAAAGTTGAAGTTTTACTTGGAGAGGTAAAGTTTTGGGATGGTGAAGCATTTAAGTATGGCAAGAACATAAGGCTCCCCTACTCCTAATTTCCAAAGAGGTTTGTACTATGTAAGTCCTTTAGTGATTCTATTTTGAAAAAAAATTCTGATTGTACTTTTGATGTTTGTCCTTGGTTTGAGCAATTTGCTTAAGGGTGTAAATTTTTTTCCATTTTCTGACTTATTTCTATTTCTAAGAAATTAAATTCCCTCTCTTCAAGACACAACTGTTCGAGGTCATGATAGCTTTGAGTATCTAGTTCATCATAGATAATCTAGGGTGTCTGATGCGGTGTGCCAAGATCTGTTTCAATTTTTCCCACTTGTTTATCAATTTCTTCATCAGTATGTAAAATGAAGGAATTTAGGTTTGAATGTATGGAATACATAGGGATGTTATCTGGCCTCTCTTGGTTGCTAACCATATATTTCATGTGTGATTCTCGATACAATATCTGTGTTTGGTCAAACACAGGAATGGTGGCGTAGGACATATCTAATTGAATATTTCCTTGAAGCTTGGCCCCCCAAGACCTGGATAAAAGCATTCCATATTTGGGAGGGATGTCTGCTAGCACTATGTCCATGACCAGGTGTTTTGCGGGCACTTGTGCCAAACTTACACAGAGATCTTTGATTAGGCCTAAACACTTGACTATACTTGAGTCAAATGAGTACAAGTCTTTGTAAAGTTTTGTTATTTCTAAGCCTAATCTTTCCATTACCACCTTAGGCATGAGGTTGTGAGAGGCTTCGGAATCTAACATGGCATTATGCAGGATTTGGTCATGAATATTCAGACTAATGTAGAAAGGAGGAGTGGTTCCTTCTTGGTATTTTCCTTCTATTTTTGGCACAAATAACACTTCAGGATTGTCATCAGCTAAGTGTAAGGTATTTGCATCACTTCCTATGTTTAGGACTTTTAGCACTTGAGATTTGTATGATTTTTGGGTAATCAGTTTGGTGAGAGGCATGGTGATCTTAATTTTATTATTAAAGAAACATATATTTATATATTATCTTGTTGAATTTGATTTGGGATTTTGTTCAATACAGTTGTTTCGAGAATCCTAGTAGAGGTACCAGGACAGGTATGGTCAAGATTTGTTTCTCTATTTTTGTCTTTGTTTTGATCAATTTTATTAGCCATGATTTTGTTATTGTCTGCTGTTCTTTTAAGAATGGTATCAGGAATTTTTGTGACAGCAGTGTCTGTGTTATTTTTCTTAGAGTTGTCTTGGTTCTTCTTACTCCTAGGATCATATTACTTGTGAACTTCCATTATGTCATTTTGCAATCCTATCTCGGGATCTTCGGGGTCTTCATAATTTATTTCATCTTGGTTTGAGGAGAAGAAACCTTGTTCCTCTTCTGTGAGAAAAACCTCACCCTCGCTATCAGAACCTATCAAGTTAAGGTGATTTTCATCAGGTGGTTCAATATCTCTTTCTACCTCATCAACATAGTTTTCTTGGAAGGGTGGCCTGATATGTTGGTCATTTTCCCTTGGTTTGTTTTGAGGTGGGTCCCTTCTAAAGTTTTGGTTCTGGTTTATGTTTTGGGGATTTAGCTGGTTGTCCCTAGGAGGTGTTTTTTCATTTAGATTTATATTTTCCAACATTCTCTCCATGGTTCTAACCAGGTTATCTATTCTGGAATCCGAGGAGGAAATTAAAGGCATGACCTCATCTCGGTATGTGACTTTATTTTCTGATCTCATCCTAGCTCTCTTCTCAGCTAGGTTGGCTTCGACACTAATAGCTACCTTCTGCATTTCCTCTAAAGTTGCGGGGTCTCTTTCTATTAGTTGGTATGTCATATCTGGATCAAAACCTTCGGGAAATTTTGCCAGTGCTGAGCCAAGTGGAGGTTTCATGTTAGGTGTAAGGGCATTATAGACACTGTTGAACCTAGTGCAATAGTCTTGAACACTTTCCCCCATATTCCTTTTAAGATTGTTATATTCGGAAAGGATTTGGATGGGGTTTTTCCTGATTTCCCATATGTTTATGAAAGTTTGATATAAAGTGCTGGGATATCGTGTATACTGTTAGGTGTTAAGTTTTTGAACCATTTCTTGGCTTCTCCACCTAGGCTTTGGGCAAACATTCTCATTCTTATGGTCTCATCTTCTATTTCCATGTATTCAAAGGCATCATTGATTCTATCTACATGCTGTTGGGTAGTGGCAGACTCGGTTCTGGTGAAGTGTGGGATTCAGGATTGGTAATCATTTTGCAAAGGTACCAAAGGCTGTGGCAACACTAAGGGAGCATACCAAGCTGCCATGATGGGGGCCGATGATAGATTTATAGTATGACAGTTTGTAGTATGGGATGAGGTGATCTGCACAGTGGCGGTCTGAATGGGTGTGGCGGAAGTACTTGGACTTGTAGACTGATTTTGAGCAGATTTGGGGTGATATGAGCCGAAGTGGCGGAGAAGCTGAAAATCAGGTGGTGTGGTAGGTGAGGCTTCTCTGCTAGTACTTGGATGCAAATCTAAAGGCTCAAGATCGTCAAGGTTGATTTTACTTTGTGACTTGTTTCTAAAAAGGGTTTTTGCTGAACTCAAGTCAAATTGGGGATCTTGCAAGGATGAAAGATGTTTAGGTACAGAGCTTGCTTTGTGAATGGTCCTATCGGTAGCTAAGTTATTAGTTTCAGAAGTTTGCCACAAAATATTTTCTAGGTCATCAACTATGATAGGAGGATTTGAGTCTAGGTGAGATATGGTATTAATTCTTCGTGAAGCCAGATTTTAAAGTCGAAAATTAGAGAGGGTGACAGTTGTGATTTTTTTTTGGATGTTTTTCCTCTCTAAGAATTTTGTGGATGCTAGTAAAGTGAAAACTAGATGAAGGCTAGTGGAGTTGAGAGGTGGATGTTCTTGAGGTTTATGGTTCACCACCAATACTGATAAAGATGTTTTTAGGCAAATTCTTTTGCGAGAAAACTTTTTATGTGAAAACTTGTAAGAATGACTTAAAACTTAGTTCAACAGTTTGCTAGATTGTTGAGAAAGCTATAGTTCTATTCTTAGGCTATTCTATTGATTTCCTATGTTTAGATGAAGGTTTTTGAATCCCTAAGTTGTACTTAGTTTGTCACTGATTTCAGAGGTTGCATCACGATCTTTGTGTTTTTTGGAAAAGTAAGTCAACAGGATAGTATGTTTATGAAAGTTTTGGTTTTTATTTGGAGTATTAGGCCTACTGGAGGCTAGTGGAGTTTCTAGGTGGATGTTTTTTGTTTTTTAGAGATATGTATTTATGGTCCACCACCAATAACTGATAAAAAGCCAATCTAGGGATGTTTTTGGGGTTTTATGAGTTCCTATATGTAGCCTAGTTTGTAAGAGTGTCCTAAACTTGGTTCATCACTTAGCTAAGGTGGCGAAGCAAAAAGAGTTTACTCTAAATGAAATTATAGGCTATCTGTCTGATTTTAATTTTGAAGGACTAATGAGTCTACAAGAGTTTGCTAGACTATCCTGTACTCAGTAAGTCCCACCGTGATCACCATTATGTTAGTGTGGCAATGAGGTTGTTGATTCATGGGATATTCTTGAAGACAAGGGATTTCTGAAGTCCTAAGGTGTATTCAGATTGTTACTAACTCAGAAAGTCCCATTGTGATCGCCATTATGTTAGAGTCCCGTGATTTGGCAGATTGGCAAGCCAAATGATAGGGTAACATCAGACCAATCTTTGGAGCCCTATGACCTAGCTTTCCTGGACTCAGAGGGGGCTCTCTTTATTATCCAAAGGATGTAAGCTTGTTTGCTTTTGTATGTTTTGATTTTAGGCTAGTTGTTAAGTATGTTTTGGTTTGTTTTGGGTTTTTGAGGGGAACTAATCGAAAGGAAAAATAGATATGGAGTTCGTCAAATCAATTGGGCTATGGGGTCAAATAAGGTCAAGATTGTCTTAATGATGGACAAGGTATGACTGCAAGGCCGATTTAGTCAAGATAAATGGATTCTTTGGGTGAAAATGAAATGAGATGAACATTAAGTTTGTGAAAGACAGAGGGATTTTAAGCATAAATAGTTAAACAACAAACATTCATGAGTTAGGGCTAACCATTAATCTCTATGAATGAAACTCAAACTAATAAATGCAGAAAATAAACAATCCAGTGATACATAGAAGTATAAGACCCTATAACTTTGGGAAAATCACCTTCATACTTTTGGGAAAACAAATAAGATAGAAAAACAACTCAATCTATGAAGAGGGAACTCCTAAACATCATATTTTGAGCTGTTGGGAACTTTGAAATAAGATTGCAAAGCATGGACAAAGGGAAAGATCGAAACAAGACCTCTTTGACTTAACTAAAACAACCAATAATTTAGAGAGAGGTTTCAGAGATGGAGTTTTGATTAGCTATAAGTAAGTAGGGCATACCATGAATCATACTAGACAACATGCATAATAACCATTAATGAAACAAGTAACAAGTTCTTAGTGAGCAAAGAGAAATTAAGAATTCTTTGATATGACCAAGAAAGATGAAAACATTTAAGCTGCAATGAATCAGGAAATTTGAGGTGCCTCCATGGGCATATCTCAAAATTAATCTTTACTAAACTACAAAAAGCAAGAAGCATGAAAACATATGTGAGAAACTAAGAAAACATAACAAATAAGAAACACAATACCATTCACCAAGCCATTGAATCCTATATACAATCCTCCTCCACCATCCAAGTCAAGCAAGACATCATCCACTTCATAAGACAAATATTTCTTCAAAGCTCATAGTGCTATGTATTTCTCTCTATAACATCAAGTTCTGCCTTTGATTACAATTAATCCTCTTGGATTATATAGGCCAAAGAGGAGGAAACCCAACTAGGGAAACTAGAAGGCCATTGGCCAAAAACAAATATCTAAAACCATCCCTGAGGCCTTACAGGGTCCAAGGCACAAAATATCCTCTAAAAATATCTTTCCGGACTAAAATAGAAAAAATAAATCACTTTTTAGGCCTGAGACAAGAGAAAAAATTGCCAAACGCACATTTGGCCAGTCATCTTTAAAAAAATGCATTTCAGCAAAATTCTACAAGAGCGTAGCAGCAGAAAAAGTATGTCTTGTAGAGGAGCTTTGAGGGACTTCCCGATGTCAAAATGAGGCCCGTGATGGCTCGTTTGAAAGCCCTAGATGTCTAATTTCTGGAAATACTTGAGCTTTTCCAAACTGATGCTGGAAAGTTTGTCAAAAAGTGAATTGAGTGAAAAAAACTAGGAAAGTAGCACTTGCTGATATGTGAGGCATAATGTTGAAAAATGACTTTTTTTTGCCTCTTTGAGGGATAAAAACACATTATTTTGATCTGAAAATTTTTGATTATATTCCCTCAAGTTTAATGCATCCACTTATACCACTCTCATCAGCTGAGGATGCTCCAATAAAAAATGGCAGCGCCCATGAATTTGTGCAATTAGGCCCAAAAATCCCAAAAAACAAGATCATGTCAAAAATTGCTCAATTTTGGTGAGCAAACCCCTTAAAGGTTTTTAGAAGAATGCATGGAAGCTTGAGCCAAAATCCCAAGCCTAGATGTGTCTTTTCCTCTTTTTTTCATCGAGCGCCCTCTTTGGGCAGTTTTGAGCTTTTCTTGGGCAACCTTTAGTTTTCTTCGGGCAAATTGATTTATCTTTTTGTAATGTCCGGTCATCTTCCTTTGCAAACCAAAATCTTTGTTTGCCTTGTCTAATTTTTTTTCCAAGTGTTTGACTTCTCTTTCGAGCCAAGACTCTTTATCATTCTATATCTCTTCGGCAAGCAGCTGTGTGAGAGGGTATTGCTGAGCAAGGGCTGATTCTTCTTCCCTTTGCTTCTCCAAGGCTTTTCTAAGACCCATGGTTCCAGGCCTTTTCCTCACTGGTTCTTCTTCTTCCTCCATATCATCAAACTTGCCCATGTATTCCTCAAGTTTCACTTGTGCCTTTTGTGCTTCCCTTCAGTACTTGAGGGCTCGGGCCTCAAAGATTTCCATTTTCCTGCTCATTTGTCTATTTTGTAGCTGTAGGAAGTGAATGAGGTATTTATACCTCTCTAAGTCAGCTTCCAAATCCCCATATTGAGATTCTCTGTTTTGTAGAAGAGAGTTTAGAATTATGATTTGGTCATCTTTGGCATCACTATCCACTTGGAAAACTTCGAACTCTCTTTCTTGCTCATGGCTGCTCTCCTGCTACTCCATTTTTTCCTTACCTTTGCTTTGAATGGGCTTCTTTGCCCTTGTCATCTTTGGCACTTCAACAATAGGCTACTTGGGCAACTTGCCTCTACTCCGGAGTGCTCTAGTAACATTGGTAGTTACAACTTGAACAATCTTCTTTCTTGAAGTTTTAGGCTTTGTTACCTTAGGAGAAATAGTCATGGCCCCTTGCCTAGGAGAGGTAGCTAGCACATGCTTTGGAGAATTCTCTTCATGCTCCCTATTTTTACTATCCTCTTTAGATCCATCATTACTTGTTTCATTTTCCTTGCTTTGGTCTTGGCTGTCGTTAGGACTGTTTTGTTGTTTTTGTTTCATGTTGTCACCCTTGGAATGTTCACTATTTTGTGTTTGCATGCCATCACTATGGGTGTCTTCATCATGAATGCTTTCTTCTTGAGTGTTTTCTTTATCTTGCTACAAGTTACCACTATCTCCTTTTTCAAATGAGTGATGGCTGTCTTTCTGCTCCTGTTTGTTGTCTTTTTTAAGAGTATCTTCACTAGCTATTTGGGAGCTTTCATCATGCTTACTGCTCTACTGATTGTTACTCTGTTTGGTTTCATTGCTTTTCTGAGTATCATTTTGTTCGTGTTCACCATCACTTACTTCTTCCTCACTGTTTGGCTGATCACCACTATGATTGCTTTGTTGAGGACTGTCTTGTTCTTCCCTATCACTGCTTTCTTCATGACTGTTATGCTGACTGCCACTATGACCATCATCAGTAGTACCTCCTCCATCACTGTTATGTTGAGACTCTTCCCTTTGTTCCTCATCATCACTATTCTGTTGAGTGCTACTCTGTTCATGTTCATTACTTTGTTCTTTATCATCACTGCTCTGCTGCTTTTCACTTGGTTCCCCATCATCACTGCTTTGATTAGACTTTTCTTTTTCACTTTCAATCATAGGGGATTTTTGCCTTTGAGGGGTAGATTGACTAGAAGAAGGAGAGACATAGTGAGTGGATGGTGAGGAAGGCACATGAGATGGGCTATGAGATGAAGAAGCAGAAGAAAAATCAGAATGGGAGATGAAGGATTCTCAAGAAACTCCTTTTTGTTCAAGTTGATGGAGGATGATGATTTTGATAAGATAATGATGAAATAAGCTAGCTTTTTGTTGAGAAGGGGGTTTCTTTTGGACTAATGAGGCCATTTTGTCAATGCTCCTACAGAGGAAGAAAGGGAGGTTCAATATTTGGGTCCTGGTGAAATGCATTAGCAGTCGGACATGGTATGAATAAAATCAAGATTTTCTACCTTCACGTGTGAAGTATTTCATGATGACCTTCATCAGAGGAACATAAGTGTTCAATAGATGAGAAAAGGGGAAGATAGCCTTGCATTCATTTCGGTAAGCTGGTTTCAAAAAAGGCTTGTGGTGGTCTAGGTCCAAATAGGCTTGTTTGAACCATTTCTCACCAAGATAGGGGATCTTAGTGGCTTTTGACACTGCTTTAGGAGTGAGAACAAAATCAAGGCCTGCTATGTGAACATGCTCTCCTTGTAGTCTTAGGGAAAACAACTGTGTCAAGGGAGGGCGATTTGTGACTTCTTTGACCCGTTGTCAAAAATCAAGGCACCCTACCTCATGAAAGTTAAAAAGGACTGAAGGGGAATCATTTATCTCTTTCATAGTTATAGGTTCAAATCTGTTGTGATACCCTCCCTTGTTGGCTTTCCTTGGAGGCATGTTTTCTTAGATTTCCTTCACTTGTCTTATCAACACAAGTATTTGACTAAAAACTAGGTCTCTCTTCTTCAAACAGTTCTTTTCTCTTTAAAATCTATGTTTGTCTTCTCACTCAACACAAAGGCTCTTTGACACTGATCTATGACTTTTAGCCTCTTCTTAAAATCACTGATTTTATTTGTTTTTTAAGAAAACAAGGTACCTTTGAAAACAACTATGTTTTCCCTCCTTGTAAGATTGAGTTTTTTCTTTTAACCCTTTACACTAAATCAACTCTGTAAACTGACAACAGGTGCCTTTTCCTCAATCAATGTCTTTTTGTTTGTTAGCAAACATGATTGGTTTGAGAACAAACTATGTTTTTTTCCTTTATTTGACTGTGTCTTTTTCTTCACAGTTTGATTTTAAAATCTCTTCTAAATCAAATATTTTAGCCAAGAAATATAAATACCTTTTAAATATGTCCCTTGTTGTATTTGAAAAAATATCCTTTTTTGTAAAAACCCCAGAGAATTTGCAATTTGAAGACCTTTGGAAGGATGCTGCAATTCCTTTTACTAGTGGCCCGGGCAGTCACACTTGAATTTAGCAGTGGCTCGGGCGGTGGGCCATTCAGAGGTGGCCCAAGCAGTGACAACAATGGTCCGTGCAGAGGCAACAGCTGGCCGGGTGAGAAATTTATGGAGGTAAGGAGCAAGGGCAAGGGCACGAAGGTGGAGGGCAAGGGCATGAAGATACAAGGGCAAAGGCACAAGGCAGAATTTATTGCATCAAATGCATCGCGTGCAGGGTCAAGGGCCTGGGCACTGGGCCGGGTAAGGCTGCTGGAGGTAGGGTGTCGTGTGCAAGCCTGGGCACCGGGCATTGCACAGGTGTTTCACTTGTACTAACAGGCATTTCACGTCGTATGGAGACCGCTTGAGAAAGCACCTATAGGTGTGTCGCGAAAAATCCCAGGCGTGTCACGTGCTCGATAAAGCTGTGGATGGTCATTAAAACTTGTCTTTTCTCCGTGAAATGTTTGCACAATGGTATATGAAATGTTTTTTTCTAGCTCCTTTATGCCTTATGAGGCTTTAAAACATCTTTTCCTCCTTTACTAATTTGAAAAAAACGAATTATCCTTTTTTCCTTTGTACTTGTATTTGAAATGAGAATCTCTTTTTACATAATGGTTCTCTTGGGTTTTTGGTGAAAGACCCCTTTTCTATATGCATGGATCTTATCCTTTTGCATCTTTGGCCTTTTTTTCTATCTTTGATGGATTCTCCTTTGACCGAATGTGAAACACATTTTCAACAACTGTTTTTCTCCTTTGTTTGTTATTTGAAAGAAAACTTTGAAAACAAACTGATTCTCAAACTCTGACTGCCACTGCAAATTCTTCCCAAACACTATGTTGACACCTGATGATTTTTCAACCCTATACTTGTCATGAAGGAGGTTATTAAACTTTTTTTTTTATCCTCTAATATTTATCCTTTAAGGATGTCCTCTTAAAACATAGAAACTCCTCTTCATATGGCACTATGTCCTCTTTGTTCATTTGAAGAAGGCATAATTAGTAAATTGTGATCCTTGCTTATCACTCATGAATATCTTCAAACAAACTGTCCCTTTTTCTATGTGACATCTTACCTGTAACATATTCCTTTGTTGCACCATATCACTTTAAAATTTAGACAAGAATAATGTGATCTTGTTTATGATAAGTGCTCTCTTTTCACAAAGTCACTATGAAGCTTTTAGGATTAAATAATGTGATTGGTACATGGTGAGTGCTCACTTGTTGTGCTTCTTTGTATTAATTTGTAGAACTACCTTGAAACCTAATCCTGCTCATATTATTTGATTGAGGTATTTGAAAATTCAACTGCTTGTTACCCTGATTTACCTTTTGAATAAGTTGTTCCATATGAACTGTAACCCCAAGTGCTTGCCCTCTACTTTCCTTTTGGAGGGAGTAATTAGATAGACTATAATGGTCTTCTTCAAAATGAAGGATGTCCCTTTTGAATAAACCCCTGGTGTGAAATTATATTTTACCATTTGAATGAGGTTTCTTCATCAAACTCTAGCCTCAGATTTATCCTTTGAAGGAGGCTTTTACAAACATAAGAATTGAGGCCTTTTAGCACTATCATGTCAATATTTTGCTTATGATGTGAAAGAGGTCTTAAAAATATGAAATTTCATCCATCTCACCACTGTTTCTCAACTCTTATTACCAATAGAAACCTTTTTCAAACACAATATTAAACCTTGGTGATGCATCCTATGTTTATCTTTTGGAGGAGGTAGCGCAAAGTAACCACTGAAGTTACTTAAAAACATTGTTGTCCCTCTGATTATTAGTGAAGGATGTCCTTTCAACATACTCTTCCAGATGCTTGTTTTATACTTCACGTTTCAACCCTTTACAAATTCAAGGATTTGTCTATGAATTTGAAGGAGGTTTTCCTTCAATCTTGAAATCTGTACTTGTCATTTGATGGAGGCATCTTAAACTGTGTTTTTGATCCTCTGCTATTTATCCTTCAAGGATGTCCTTTTAAAACATAGAAAACTCATATTTATCTGGCACTGTGTCCTTGGTTTACCTTTTAAATGAGTTTAAACAAAATGTTAATAGTTGAAGACTTGACCCTCTACTTATTTGTGAAGGAGGCCATAACAATGTGTTTCTAACCCTCTGCTTATCATGAAGGAGGTCCTATCAAACACAAAAAATTTATCCACCTCAACATTGTGCCCTTGTTTTGTAATATATTTCCTTGCTTTGTACCATATCAATGTGAAGTTTTTAGGGAGTAAACAATGTGATTGGTACATGGGGAATGCTCACTGCTAGACATCTTTGAACTAATTCTTTCCCTTGACTGTGTTTTCAGGGGTAGTGAATTTGTTTGTGACAGTCTTTCAAAGTTTAGTTCATGATAAGGTATAAGAATCAGTTGTCCTTATTATACTTTCATCTTGGTTGCCTAACTTTCTTTGGAGCTCTTCGTGTCAAAGACTGTCCTTCTTCTTGAAACAGAGAAACTTGTAAGGCTAGGTCATCCTTCAGATAACTTGGGCAGCACTACCTTTGGAGTTAATCATGGAGTGTTGAGCATCACTTAATCCTTTGTATTTTATTTGCCTTGATGAATGATTACTGTCTTCAGGCACCCTTTGGATTTAAACCACGTATATTTGTTGTTCTTTACTCACTACTCTCCATCTGATTCTTGATGGAAAACTATTTCAGTATGAGAAACTTGTTAAGTTTTCTCCTTTGCTCCCATTTGCACACTGATCATCACTCAATTACACCCCTGCAGAGATGTAGAAATAGATGCTTTTGAACTTTGGAGGGCTTCTTTGGTGTTTCATGGGGATCATACTTGATCTAATCATATTTCTTCAGACAGGGAAACTCCTTCTCTTTTCCTGATTTGAAGATTTCTGAGCCTTGTTAGAATGAAAACAAGTAACCTGTTAATGGTGTATGACCTAAGGCTGAATCAGTGTGTTGTTTTGTAGAATAGGAAACATTTGATGGCTGACTAGTACTAGACATAGGATTTTTAGCTTAGGATAACTTAGTCAAGGAGAATTTCCCTAAACACCACCATCTAGACTTAGAGAAAATTTGTCACATATTTTGAATATTTCCTTAGTCATGATTAGGTTATCATATTATTGAATGATCAGTGAGAGAGGGAAAAACACTTAGTCAAATGATGGGCAATGAGATGCATGAAAACAAGGGAAAATGATAGCAAAGAAACAAATCTATGATAGCTATAGACAGGGAGACTCTACTGAAACGAGATAGGACTTGAAAAATGAAGACTGTTCTCATCATAGACCGAGAGGGAGGGATAGGAAGACAAAAATTTGTTTGGGGTGTTTTCTAGATGAAAAATTGATAGATTGAGATTAGCTTCTAGAAAACTCAGCTAAGGAATCTATTCATCAACAACATGTAAAAAATATTGATGACTAACAAGTGATACCAGATTGCAGAACACTATTTTCAATATGTAGGACCAAATGAAGCTGGATAAGGCATCTCTCTATGCCAAGGATCTAAGGATTAAAACCTTAGAAGATTTAGTATATGATCCCTCTAATGTTCAAGCAGCTGAATTATTGATAAAGAAGAAAAATGATGACATTGCAGCTTTGAGGAAACAGCTTAAGATTCCTCAAAGTGAGCACCCACAAACCAAAGAAACACTTCAGGATCAGACTTAAAAAGAAGAGATGATGAAATTGATCCTCCAATTAGCTACTCAGATTAAAGAAATGGAGACCCAAATGGATCAACTTGTCAAAGAAAAGGAGACTATGAAAGAAACTGAAACTCCTATTATTCCTACAGTTATACCAGTGATTACCACAGCTGTGGCTTCCAATTTAGGAGAAAAATTAGCACCCAAAGAACCACTGGCAACTTCAGTGCCAACGCACTCAGCTACTACTTCAACCACATTCTATAACACAGGTTCAGCAAATAGATGGAGTAGGTCAAATAGTGAAAGCTATGGAGGAAATTTCCTTGAAAACCAATGAGATCAATAGCTTAAAAAATATGATACAAAGCCTTGAAGCTACCAACAAAAAAACACTAATAACTGCTAAAAATCATGAGCATCAAGCAGTAAGACTTGGAGAACAAATCAAGGGCCTACAAAAAGAATTGACCTTTACTGAACAGATTGCCTACATAAAGAATCATCTTTGGACAAATATAATTGAAGCCATACACTCTCAATGGCCTTAAATTCAGGTCATCTATGAGCGGAAGATTTACTATTAGGAGCCCGGAATGAGATTCAGAAAACCAAGGATGAGTTAACTGATAAGACAGCTTAGGCTTTAAAACTCATCACATTCTTGAACAACAAGAACATAGCATAATTGGAGGAATTACAGTTATTGGACATAATTGAAACAATATTACAGATCAAAAAGGTTGTGACCAAGAAGAATTTGATGAACAACCTGGAGGAGAAATGTGAATCAATGAACATTTCTATTACAAAATTTTTGGCAAAATACACTACTTTGAGACAGAGAGGCCTACCAGATATCCATGTTTTCAATGAGAAATTAATGGCCCACAAAGATTATGATAAAAAGATAAGGGATTTTGCCAAGGAACAAGTCAACAAGTCATTACCACAGGGCACCTCCATAGGAAAATTCCTTCTACAACATTTTGAAGATTTGTTCTTTCTTCAACATGATATTAAACATCTCTTTGTGTTTAAGCCCACATTTGCTAGATACACAGAGGCGGATGAAAATTTTAGAAAGCTAAAAAAGGTCAAAATTCCAAATTAAGAGCAGTGGCAAGCATTCACTGATTTAATGTAATAGTGAAAAGTAGAATAGTGAAGAAAATTACATTAAAAACATGTAAAAAAAAAACAGTGAAATAAAGATACTATCAACTAATTTTTTACTGCAGAAAAACATATTTTTACAGCAACAAGTAGTCGAAATATCAGTCAAAGGTGTATCAGTGTTAAAGAGCAACGTTAAAGAGTATCAGAGGAAAGAGTATCAACCAAGGCAACTCAAATGAAGATATTTTCCAAACAACTAGAAAATAAGACAACTAATCAATAAAAAGCTCCTTGTGAGATAAATTAGTTCTATTTATTTTGGATAAGAGGACAACTTGTTGATTTGTTAAGCAATTGTCCCTCTTATTTTGTAAATATATTTTATATTTCCTAAAGATATTCCTAGATTTATCCTAGGATATCTGTAATAACATTTTGTATAAATACTTCTACATTAGAAGTATTAGGTGTGGAATAAAATTGCTAGACTTACTATAGACTTTTTGCTGAAACATTGGAGGCTATCATGTGTTGATTTTGAAGTAGCAGACTGGACAAAGCTAAATTGGCATCATAATTCAGGATCCCTACGATAAGATGAGGAGTGAAGTACTCTCTTCTTGTTATTGTTTTCTTTTCTAAATTTCATGCAATTCATTATGTGTTTGATCTATCTTATTGTGTAACTAGGAATATTACTACAGGACTAGTCTAGTGCTCCCTGTTTTTAACTAAGTTACCATGTAAGTGTTTTCTATTGATTTCTGGTGTTAGGAATCCTTCATTTCTCCTACTCCAGTTTGACCCCTGCCTCCTTCTTCCATTTTCTGGATCAAAGGATCCTTCATTTCCCTTTATCCCGATCATAACATTTCACCAAAAAAACCACTTTCCCAAATCTCTGAGGGCTATCTATCTTTCCCTGAATACATTTGTACCCTTTTGGCCTTGAATTCTAGTGCTACTTGTTAGATTTAGACTCCATAGCCCAATGGACAAGTAGATCTCTCTCTAGTTTATCTCTAAGTGATTTTTTTCCCACTAAACCTTTTAAAAACCAAAACCAATTGTTCTATCATAACTAGCCTAAAACATAAATAAAATAAAAAAAGTTAAATATTAAGTAGAGAGCCCTCTCTGAACTTTAGGAAGGCTAGATCATAGATTTACAAGTAGGTTTATGGTTACCTCTAGTGTTATTTGACTAAATACTCAAATCCCAGAACTTAAGAAATTACTAGAGTGATAACAGCTTCCAGACGGTAAATCAACTGAAAAGGGGTGAATCCAGTCGCACTCTTAGTCGAAGTTCGATATGCCTAGAGAGACAAAAATAACATGAGATTCCAATTTGATTTATGGATCCCAATCGTACGTTGAAGCATAGTAACAAGGAATTTGTTTACAGCTTCAACCTGGCCATTGGCCTGAGGGTAGTATGGTGTTGAGCTGTCGTGACGCAGGCCTAACTTAGAAGTCAGCTCCGCCATCATGTAATGCCAAGAATGGGAACCATGATTGGTAACAATGGCTTGAGGGATACCAAACCGAGTGATTATATGATTGAATATGAATTGAGCAGTTGTCTTACCGTCAGCAGCAAGTGTAAACATTGCTTCAACCCATTTGTTAAAGTAATCGACGGCTATGATAATATAGGCATGCCCCCCAACCGAGTGAGGGTTACACATCATAAAATCGATTCCCCATTTGGCAAAAGGACCAATGGTAATGAGAGGGTGGAGAGGAATAGGTGACACACACATCTTGCATTGATAAATCTGGCACACATTATATTTGTGGACAACGACGATGAAATCTTTAAAGATAGAAGGCCATAAATAGCCAGCACGAAGGATCTTCTGTGCAGTGGCATAACCAGACATGTGACCACCACAGGTGCCACTGTGACAATCATTCAACACTTTCTCAACTTCCTGGAGTGTCAAACATCGGTGGAGTATGGAATCGACTCCAACACGATAGAGCGTATCTCCGACTATGCGATAGGGTTGCGAATGGTGCTGAACGCATCGTCAGGCATCCTTCATCCACTCAAATCTTAAATTGGAAGTCTGGAGATAAACGATGATATCACCATACTAGGAATCGAGGGTGCTAATCAAGAAAAGCCTATCGTCCGGAATGTGGTCCTCAAAACGAGATGGAGCGGAGTAGGAAGGGAGGGAACAAATCAAATCAGCGAAAACTAATGATTTCTTCAATTTGGCAGCAGTAAATTCCAAATCGAACTCTCGGAGGATGATGATGCACTTCGAGTATTTTCCCCCAAGAAATTTTCGAGATAATATATAAGTCATGAGGTTGCAATCAGAAATCACAGTCACCATATGCAAAAGGATATAATGACGAAAGCACTGGACAACCTAGACCGCAACCAGTGCTAACTTCTTGACATGAGCATAGCACGTTTCAAGATCAAGAAGGTTACAGGACAAGTAGTAGATGACATGCTCGTTACCGTCATCATCATCTTGTACCAAAACCATGGTGATTGTGTTAACCGTGGCAACTAAATAGAGTGAAAAATCACAGTGGTATTTTGGAGGACGTAATAAAGGAGCATTGACCAGCAACGTCTTGAGTGCATCAAAATATTGTTGAGCAATCTCATCCCAACATAAAGGGACATCTTTCTTGAGAATCCATGTAAATCCTTTAGCAACTTATGCATAGTTCGGTATGAAACAGTGTAGAAAATTCGATTTTCGTTGCAGACTCTGCATTTGATGTAATGAGGATGGAGAGGGGAGATTGACAATAGCCTCAACCTTAAGAGGATCGAGGCGAATTCTGTCTTTAGACAAGATAAACCCTAAAAGTCTACCGGAATCAACACAGAAGACACATTTATGCGGATTGAGCCGAATGTTGTAGTGTTGACAACGAAGAAATATCTGACAAAGATTGTCCAGATGGTCCCTATGCTTAGGTGAATGAGCTGGAAGGTCATCCAGGTAAGGCTGAACGATGTGACGAATATCATGGAAAGCTTAGGACATCGCTCACTGGAATGTGGCCCCAACATTTTTCAAGTCAAAAGGGAGCTTCTTGTATGCAAAGGTACTCCAAGGACAGATAAAAGCAATCTTGTGCTGATCGGCCGAGAAAATTTTAATCTGATTATATCTAGAAAAGCCGTCCATGAGAGAAAAAATCTTACTCTTGACATAGTCGTCGATGATCTGATCGATAAAGGGAGTAGGATAATTATCCTTAGGACAAGCCCAATTTATATCACGGTAATCAACGCAGACACGGATAGTTCCCTATTTCTTATCTACATGAATGATATTAGAAACCCAGTCTATCAAGGGAATTGGATAAATGAAACCAGCTTTAAGAAGTTTTTCAAATTCACCTTTTATGGCAACAACTTTTCAAGGGTGCACCGGACAAAGACGCTGACGTACAGGTTTCGCACTGGGATAGGTGGGAATTTCGTGCACCACTATACTAGGATCGATGCCAGGCATCTCTTCATAGGACCATGCGAAAATATCATGAAATTCATGAAAAAGGCTAGTATAAACTTGGACTTCATTTGAAGAACAAGTGACCCCCATGTAGATGTTCTCAACAATTCCCGGTTTCACGGAAATGTCGATAGGCATCATTTGTGTAATTTTTCTCAAGTTACCTTATATGAAAACTTCATGAATCAAGATAGGCGTTTGAAGCGGAGGAGAAGGAACTTGAGTCACAAAACATTAAAGACATGTATACATGGCCCCAAGGCCAGGCATAAACGAAGAACGATGATGACCATCGTCCCACGGCAGGTATTTGAGAGACATAGTTTCCATGATGGCTTCATCGGAGGGAAACACTTCTTTCAAAGGATTAGGCGAATCTGAATCGCCGAGCCAAGGGGATTGAGAATAGATTTCAAGAGACATGCTTAAAGGAGCACCATCATAAGGGGGAGCATTTGATGCAGCAATGAGTTCACAATAATCGATTTAAACTGGACTCAGAGGCATCGAATCTCCAAATGAATCAATCTGTTCAGGTGAAGGGATAATCCACGGGTCATCAGATCGAGAGATCATATTAACTTGAACAGTCTTTTGTGGTGGAAGGGGAAAAATACCCATGAGGGCTGGATCTTTGAAGAGACCCAACCCAACGCTCTCGAAGGGAGAAGGGATCTTATTCGCATATGGAATGTTGTTCTCGGAAGAAGAGGTGAAGAATGATAATTGATTGACAGTAACAATCTTACCCTCATGTGGAAATTTTAAAACACGGAAGAGGGTGGATGGAACGAAAAGCATAGCGTGAGTCCAACTACGAATTAGTAGAATATTTTAATTGAGCTTGGCATCAACTACTTCTACTTCAACATTGACAGTCTTCCCTTTCACAGAGATTGGTAAACTAGCGAGAACACCCAAAGGTTTGGATTCCCTTCCATCAAATGCTTCCAGGGCATTTGGTGACAAATTCAGAGCTAAAGAGCCAATGGCCTTCCAGCAGGTAGATGACATGACATAAGTTGATGCACCTTCGTCCAAAATGGCTCGATGAATGTCGAGACCATTAATAACGACTTGTATAATAAGCTCAATCTGGTGTGGAAGTCACAGGATGGAATTCTCTAGATCGAAAGCGAGAAGGATAGTATCAGCAGGATCAACCCCGCCAATCGTAGATAATAAAGCTTTCCGCTGAGATGGAAAACTATGAAGTACTTCTAACACAAATGTCACGGATGGAGCTTGGGCCAAATCCTCAACAATACTGTAATGTTGAGTGGCACGGGCATTGGGATTATAAGAAGACTTCCAGAGAACACCTTTGGAATGCAGTCATACAATGGTTTCAGCACTGGGTCGTTCAATATCAAGAGGGATGGAAATAGGTGGGGGAGGAGGACCATCAATGATCTCTTTCCCTATTTCCTATCGTGATCCAGCATAATCTTTCGTCCGAGTAGTGATGGAAACAGTTGTAGAGCCGTTCATCATGAACACCTGAGAGCCAAATGTAGTAGATGGCTGAGGTTGCTCGACCATCTGGGTTTGCTGTGATGGAAAAGTTTCTTTAAGGACAGTTGGAGTTCCCTGAGTGCCCTTGAGCAACCTACTCACTTCAGCCCATCGAGGATAGTCCTTGATGTAGTGCTCTTGGTCAAAAATCAGGCAGGGATACTTCGACTTGTGTTGTGAACCATCATCAGCATGAGATTTGGATGAATCCGGTTTCAGGGTATCGGCTTTGGCTTTGCCTTTACCCTTATTTTTCCTTTTAGAAGTTTTATCCCTAGGATTGCTTTGAACAGTGCTAACCTCTGAGGTTTTACCAGGATTCAGGGAAGACTAAGGAGCAACATCATTGGAAGAATTAGATTTTTTCTTCCCAGAGTTTGAAGAGGGAGACTTCCGCAAAGTCTGAGACATGGAACCAATAATGCCATCGACTAATGGGGTTGGCGGCACTTTAGAAGTTCCAGGCAAGGGGCATCAGGAAAAATATCATACCAGGTGCCTGATTGAGATTACATGAGATCAAGGTACTGGGCACGAGCGATGGCTTGTTCCTCGGTTACACATCCCCCCATGGCTATGTCTTTTGCAATCTAATTGACAAAGGAGGTGGTGAACCAATTAGTGAGAAGCTGATCAGGAATCTCAAACTTGATCAAGTGACAATTATGTCTCCACTCATGAATATCGTCCAAGATATGAGTGGCCCGGTCCTATTTCAAGGATGTGAGGAGATGTGTCCCGACTTCATAACAAACTGGTAACTGAAAATGAGTAAGGAACGCCATGGCAAGAGAGTTGAAATCTTGAAAGATGCCACAAGAAAGTTCAATATACCACTGAGTAGTGGCACCAGTAAGAGTTTGTTGGAAAAGACAGAGTCGAATAGAATCATCCACCCAAGAGTTAGAGGAGCACCACAAGTGGTACGTCATAAAATGCATTTGGGGGTCTTCTCAGGAATTTCCCTCAAACTTAGGATAATCACCAAGAATCTTAGTCAGAACTGAAGGCTAGTACGATTTATGAAGAATGGGATTGTTTGTTAACTTAGACACATCTGGTAACTCCAACATGGCGAGAAACGCTAATTGAGCATTAAAAGGCATAACAGGCCCCCGATAAGGACTCGTGTTTGCATTCCATCCGGGTTGAGAAAAATTCTGCCCCCATTGGTTCTGTCCCGAAGGATTCATACCATAAGGGGTAAGAGCCGGATAATTCTACTAATACTGAGGACTAGGATACTGATTCTGAGTATATTGAGGTCCTTGTTGAGCAACATACGGATTTTGTGGTGGAATGTAAGCATAGCCTTGCTGTTTATTATACGGAAACTACGATTGAGGGTGGTAAGTGAAACCTTGAGGCGCACTATATATCGATTGATTTTGACCATGAGGGTAATAAGCACCTTGGGGTTGAGCGGGCTGCTGATAAGTAGGGCCCTGCTGAGTTTGATAAATAGGGGGAACCGGCTCTTGAGCAGGTTGTCCCGACTGTGGAGCAGAATAAAGTGGTTGTTGAGCAGGGTAGAGCGGTTGTTTAGCCAACCGAGAAGGCTGTCCCTGCTGAGCAGGTTGGCCTGACTAATGAGGGCCATGAGGTTTCCCCTACAGAGCAGGTTGGCCTGATGGCTGTGATGGAACAGGTTGTGCCTGATGACCAGGTTGACCTAGAACAGGACCATAGGGTTTTCCCGGATGCGTAACGTTCAAACCAGTTTGAATATGTGGAAATTGTTGTTGCATAAGAGGTTTTCCCTGAGATGGATAGATTTACCCCCCATGACTGTAGGAAGGTCCTGTTTGATATGATGGTTGACCAGAAGGTCCTTGGGGTTGCCCTCGTTGGACCATAGGCTGACCTTGTAAAGGTTGGCCTTGTGGACCATAAGACTGTCCCTATGGACCAAAAGCAGACCCTTGCTGGGCCAAAGGTTGTCCCTATAAGGGTTGTCCTTATGGGCCAAAAGCAGACCCTTTTTAGGCTGAAGGTTGTCCCTGTAAGGGTTTTCCTTGTGGGCCAGAGGGTTGCACAGGCAAGGTAGGTCTAAAATGAGAAATCATTTGATAAGCATTAGTGGAAGGAAAATAGACAGGATTACCATGCTCATCATAATGAAGCAGATATGAATAAACATGGTTACCAACAACATCATAATGATGAAAAAGAAGATCACTAGGAGCTTGGGGCTGCTGGGAACTTTGGGAGCTCTGCTGCTGAATAGCCAGCTAATACTCCTCAAAAGTAAGGCCGCCAGGGATCTTGGGACTAGTGGAAACAACACTAGAAGTAGGTGAGGCCTTAGCTGAAGGAGCATAACATCGGTGGATATCCAACATCTACTCATCAAATGCGTAGGTAGAGACCATAGGCCTGCTGACATGCAAGGCTCCTGACGACTTAGTTATGATGACCGGCACAGACGCATCCATGCAGATAGTAGGTTGAACTAGGATAGATGTAACTGAAAGCGACAAAGTAGGTGTCGTCGGCGACAGTACTAATGATGGAAGGACTGGACTCCTTGACGGAGTAGATGCTGCCATAGATGCAACACCAGCAATAATCTGACTCAGAGACCTATATCTGGCTGGAAGTGACACCGATGGTGAAGACTGAGTAGACACATGAGGGGTGTTTTCAGGGAAAAGTTGATATTCTTCATTAGAAATAGGAATTCCATCACTGCCTAATAGGATGCGATGAGTCCATGTTTGACTCTGCCGTGAGATCTTCGAAAAGACTATGGGGACTAGGAGGTATAACAACAGCTAGAAATTGTGATCCTGACGTAAGAGGAGGAAACTCTTCTTCATCCCCAAAACCAGACCAAGCACTCAAGGGAGGCCAATTGAACTCAACTGGCTGCTCAGCGGGAGATCGAGTAGCAAGGGGTAAGACCGACGGGAGAATAGGCTGTTGAAGCTCAATAGACCTAGTGGATTGAGGGGTTTCGAATGAACTGTTCAGTAAAGGACTACCACTAGAAGGCAGAGAGGACAACGAAACTGGTGGTTCCGCCATCGTGACTGCTTAACAACAAGAACGAAAAAGAGAGATCCAATCAAAGACTCTAAGACAAAAACCAAGGCAAAAAAAAACAGGCCAAGTGATAAAACTTTTAATAGGTGTGTAATTGCAGGTAGTTTATTTTTACGACACTGAAAAAAAGTTTGTTGTTTCATGTTTTAAGAGCCAAGAAATAGGAAAAATATGACTCTAGTCACTTTCAGTTTTAAACGAGCATGAAATAACAAGTGCTCGATGATCTTTTCAAATTTAAAGAGTCAGTAAAGATTAAAAATGACTGCTTAGGTATTCTAAGAAAGAGGGTATACCAGGTTTCCATGAATTTCCATATACACCTTGGTGATCAAATGAAAGAGAAATGACCAAGGACTTAACGTACATGCAGGTAGTCTCCCTAAATGCTATGTTCGGTGTATCACAGTTACAAGGTGGCAGACTCAGCTTCTTATGGACAAAAGGATTGAAACCTAGAGGGGTCTCCCTTTATATACTCAATGGTACAGGAAGCACAAGTCCATACTAGTGTTGTCTAGAGCCAGATGGCGAATGACAGCTACTAGGTTTTAAGATGCAGGAACACGTCTCTAACTTAAACCACTTTGATATCTCATTAGGTTCCAATGTTGCCTTAGGTTAATTGAATAGATTTTAGCATTGATCTTGGATTAAGTTTCAATTTCAAGGCCTTAACATATTTTGGATCTCAACTTCCTAAATGCAAAACTACATGTAGAAGGATACCATTTTAGTTCAATGAAAACCATCTACGAGAAGGAAAGAAAAATTTCAAGCGATAGCGAATAATGAAATCATGCGAAAACATCCACTAATGAATCTAATGCAATCTACAGAAAACAAAAAACTCTTTCCTAGACTATTCAATGCTAGTTATGCGAAAGAAAGTTTCATTTTCAAAGCAAAAAGAATGCAATATTTTTTGGTTTTTCCAATGTAGTTGAGCACACAATCCACTAAATAACATGAAAAACAAAACTAACCACTAGTTTGAGAAAGAAAGTGTAAGAGTCAAAGCGAAATGATTCGACCAACATGAAACAAACACAACAATACCCAAACTAATGCTGCAATATTTTCAAGCCAAAGAGTAATCTCCAAAATGACCCATACAAGCAGTGTAATCGGTGTTTGGAGTAACAGGAAGAAGAATAAAAATGAAAGAGGCAATGATTGTTCAACCAACGAATGTACTCAACAGGATCAAGGAAACCAAGAGCAATCAAAACAGGAACGAATTCGATAGTAAAAAAGAGACTATCTCCAAACAAAAGGCTTAGTGAACCAAGGCACTTAGAAACCCTAAGACCTTAAAGCCACACTGATAAGAAATTGACAAACGACTGAGGAAAACAGGCCTCCAGCAATCAAAGACAATCCCAAACACCTCAATTAATCCTAAAAACAACCGAGAAACAAGTACAACTGACCAAAAACTCATGAAAAATCTCTCACCCAAAAACCTACAGGGGTTAGTGCGACTGTGAGGCAGTATTCAGTGCCGAACAGGGGATGGCACAACTGTGAGGCGGTATTCAGCGCCAAATAGGGGATGGCGCGAGCGCTACAAAGGCAACCTGTGCCAATCGGCGCGACTGTTCAAATAAAAATCGTGCAAAGCCAGTTAACCAAGGAAAAGGGGAAAAATTCAATGGGAAAAGGTCAATCTTGACACTCTGGGGTTGAACAGGGGTTTTGAAGCATAGCTAAACAACCAGAAAGGTAAACAATAAAATCAAAGACCCAAAAAATGACCCAAAAAGACAAAACGAACTCACACTGATCCCCAGTGGAGTCACCAATTTGTTATTTAGGTAAATCCTCTCTGCGGACAGAGACGATCCCTCTAGCCATAGGGTGGGTCTAGAAACAAAGGGACATGCTAAAGTGTTGCTTCCTAGCTAATGAATGAACAAATATGTGATAGATTGACCTAATGTGAATCCCACATTGTCATTTTTGTTGGAAGGATGGTGGCCTCACGCTCCTGCTTTGGCAAATCACAATCCGCTCATTGCTATGCTCAAATACCTACACATGAAACAAGAAACAAGAAACAAGAGCAACATACAACATGATAGTTTCACTCATAACTATTAACCAGTCAAAGAGGGCTAAACGTATTGTATCAAACAAACATCATAACACAATAGTGGAACCAAAAAAGTAGTTATGTATATTAATAAGTAGAAGGAAGAGGCACAACCAATTCTTTGACGTCGCGGTCTCCTCTAGCAGGGTTCAGGCGAAGTACATCTCAAAGCTCGTCAGGGAATTCAGACAGGATGAGGGCTCTCTCGATGGATTTCCTCCTTGTTATACCTTCTCAATAATATGATTATTCAGCTATGATCAATCCTATAAGTTCATCTCTTCAGCTATAACTTGTTCAGCTAGCTTGCATAAAAGGAGAAGGCCTATTTATATAGAGGGAGAGGAGGAGGTTGGGATACCTACAAACGTGGAAGGGAGGCCTATCCTTTAGGAGAGTTCGTAGGGAGGTGGAAACTACTCACTAAAGGAGGAAACCCATGGAATTTTAGCTTAACCATTTCCAATGAATCATCCTCGAGGTGGTTGGAATGAAACTTCCACCTCTATTTTTAAAAAACATTCCCAAAACAGATTGGCGTGGGTATTACACTGGGACAGAGCACTAGGTGGTGCGGGCTCTAGTGTTAATCTTCCACATCGGTGTGAGGGCAGAACTGGCCACTCGTGCCAAGGCAAATACAACAGTTTTTGATGCTTTGTTTAGGAAAATGCCAATAGGAGGAATGTTATACTCATGTAGGGGAATGCAATGAAAGTATTTGCAAGGTATGACACTTCTTATTAGTCACAAAAATGACCCTCCAATGTGCGGGATGGGGATTGCAGGGACAGTGACAAAATGCTGTGTAACACCCCCTCACCATATAACTTTACTCCATGACCAGGAGCGACGATTGTTTCAAAATGCGCAGATTATCATTTAAAATGGGGTCAATTACCCATAATCCAATGATTAAGCGTTAATCCTTTTTTTAATTTGGGGTTATGATAAAATGCACGTAATGCATTTAACTGCAGTTTATCCCAAAGATAATATGAGTTTATCACTTAATTAATCCCAATTAAGTTTAGCGGCAGAGTTGGCAGAGTCTGCCATTGGTCGCAAGACTCCAGATTTAGCTGTGCTAACGGGAGTTCTCTCCAGTTTTAGAGGAGATTCCTAGGGAAAAATTGAATGAAGCATAACTTTTGAAAATTACGACCATTTTTGGTCGAGAAAGAGTCTATCCTAGTAGATTGGGATGTTCTGAGCATGTTGGAGCAGGTTTTAGGAGTAGTAGGGGAGTGTAATACAGAGGCCCAAGCCATGGAAGCTGGACCAAGGAGATGTAGCCCAAGAGGGGTGAACTCCATAAAAAAATTGTGTTAATGGATCATTTTGATGGTTTGTTGTACATTTTATTACTGTTGTTTAGCATTATGTTTTAATGTTTTTACTCATGAATTTAACATGAAACTCAATACATTTACCTGTTTAACACTCACGAACACCTCAAGAAACCTATGCACATGAAGCAAAAGATCAACAACCTATTTATAATTCTGAAGATTAAATTAGCACAACAAAACTAACATTCAAATTCAGATCAAGATGGTATCAGAGCAAAGGTTATTTTCTTTATTTTCTTGAGTTTTGTGCAAGTAGGGTTTTAATGGTTGCAAATTTGTGATGCTTACAAGGTTGAAGTTTTAGAGAGGAGAGGGGAAAATATCGGTTTCTAGTCCTGATGTTAGGA